>CM077087.1:138343279-138943279 GCA_039513925.1 Platanthera zijinensis | reverse complement strand
CATAATCTCCTCTTTAACTCCAGGAAGGCTTCTTCGCACTTCTCGCTCCAAACAAAAGCCACGTTCTTCTGAGTTAGCTTGGTCAAAGGTGCAGCTAGGGAAGAGAAACCCTCCACGAACCTCCTATAGTAGCCAGCCAATGCTAGGAAACTCCTGATCTCCTTAGGCGTATTCGGCTTACTCCAATCAATCACTGCTGCGACCTTTTCTGGGTCGACCGAGATCCCATCCTTGTTCACCACATGGCCTAGAAATGAAACCTGAGGCAACAAAAATTTGCACATGCTCAGCTTGGCGAATAACTTGTGATTCCTTAACTTCGATAGAACCAAGCGCAGATACTACTCATGCTCCTCAGCACTGTGAGAATAAACCAACACGTCATCGATGAAGCCCACCACAAACTTGTCCAGGAAATCCTTGAACACCCGGTTCATCATATCCATGAAGGCTGATGGTGCGTTGATCAAACCAAACAACATCACCAAGAACTCAAAATGTCCATGCCTTGATCTAAATGCAGTCCATGGAATATCTGCCTCACGGATCCTGAGCTGATGATAGCCTGAACGAAGATCGATCTTGGAGAAAACCATGCTACCGCGCAATTAGTCAAATAAGTCATCGATCCTTGACAGAGGGTACCTATTCTTAATTGTGACTTTGTTCAACTCTCTATAGTCGATGCAAAGCCGCATTGACCCATCTTTCTTCTTCACAAACAGCACAGGAGCTCCCCAAGGCGACGAACTCTGCCTGATAAATCCCTTTGCCAACATCTCATCCAACTTGACTCGCAACTCCTCTACCTAATGAGGGGCCATCCGGTACGGCGCCTTAGCAATAGGATGCGTACCCGGCTCCAGATCGATCACAAACTCAACATCCCGCTCGGGAGGAAGTCCAGGAAGATCATCAGGAAAAACATCGGCGAAACCACGAACAACTGGAATCTCCTCCAAGCGCGGTACACTAACAGCTATCCCAACCACCGAGACCAGACAAGCAAAATAATCCGAAAGAAACAGCTTCTGAGCACATGCCGCAGAGATAACAGGAGAATTCTGGCATAGATCAGCATACACGCTTCCGGGCTGACCGTCATCCCTAATGAAGTCCTAGCGCTTCCCTTTGCACTGAATGACTGCATCATACCTAGACAGCCAGTCCATGCCCAGAATAACATCGAAGTCCTCCAGATCAATCATCTTCAGGTCTGCCTTTGCAAGGAAGTCCCCCAACAAAACAGGGCAATCTAATATGCCCAAATCTGACAACACAGATTCACCAGAGGGGAACTTGACACGGAAGGTATCCCAAACTCGATCTAAAGTCAACCGATGTCGCTCCACAAAGGCTCTAGCCACGAACGAGTGGGTAGCGCCGGAGTCAAACATAACACGTGCCCAGCAGTTCTTCACCTTAAATTTCCCTATAGGAGCATATAAAACTAAGGAACTACCACAATAATACTTCAAAAAATCTAGCAAAACAAGAACAAAACCGTCAGGATGGAAAGACAACTAACCTGAGATGCATTGATTCGAAGCTTGAGCCTCCTCGGAAGAGATCACGTTCAGCTTTCCCTTACCCTTATCCACACGCTGAGGTGGAGGTAATGCTTGTAGTGGAACTGCATGAAGAACAGGCTGGACCTGAGGACACCTAGACTTGATGTGTCCCTTCTGCCCACACTAAAAGCAGACTTTATCCTTGGACCAACACTGGGCAGCATCAGGCCCGGGTCGCTTGCAAACAGAATAGGAGACATCTATCCTAGGAGCACCCTGAATCGCATGAACCTGCTCCTTCCTCTGAGCTATTGCCTTCTTGAAACATCTCTTGACAGGGTGGCTTGATCGGCCACAGAAGCTGCACACCACTTTGCTCTTCTTTCCCGGAGCCGTACCAGGTACCAGGTGTTTCTTCTCCTCCACAGACTTCCTCTTCTCCTTCTTCATTTGCTGGCCTCTACTCTTCGCGGTCTCAATAGCCTCCACCTTCAGAGCAGCCTCCACTACTCCTGCATAAGTCTCTTACCCATAAGCACTGGTCAACTGCATCACCTCGCTCCTCAAACCACCGAGAAATCGATTAACTCGATCAGCCTCATTGCTAACCAATCCAGGGGCAAAATGGCTCAACTTGCTGAACTCTATCTCATACTCACCCACCGTGAGTTGCCTTTGCTTTAGATGGAGGAATTCGTTCATGAGGCGGTCACGCTCGACCGAGGGTAAGAACTTTCTCAACAGCATCTCCTTGAACACCTCCCAAGAGCATCCAGCTACCAAGCTCTCCTTCTCTCTCAACCACCAACTCTTAGCCAAACCTTTAAGCTGATAGGAGGCTATCATCATCCTCTGATCATCTGCAATCCATGAGTACGAGAACATCACCTCCATGGAGATCAACCAATCGTCTGTCACCATGAAATCTGCCTTCTTGTCATAAGTGGGATGGCTCAGCCTCTGAAACTTCGAGATGAAGGCCATCTCTGCTGGCACCACCACTGAAGGTCTTAAGGGTGCAGGAGGAGGAGGGACAGCTAACCCCCCTGCAGGACCTTGCACTCCTTGAGTCTGACCTACCACAACCTCCACCAGGGACTGAATTTGGGCCTGCTCATGGCATCGCTACTCTACCGCAGGCTCTCGATCACCGCGTCATTCTGAGCTCCAGATGACTCACCCTCAGACAGGGGAGTCTATCTAGTCGAAGGACGTCTCTCCATCCTAAAATCATAACAACACTAGTTAGATCCTAGTACAATGGCTAGACCCAACTACAAGTACAGACAATACATATATAGATATGAACTTAAAGCTGCTAAACTTGCTCTGGGAGTTTATCTTTTTTCAAAAATTGATGTTATGTCCTAACCTAAGATTGTTAACCACCACCATGCTAATTCATGTGCCTAGATCGAGAATGCATGAATTTGTATTACTTTTGACTTGAAAGCTTATGTGTGTACATTTGTCATCCTGCTAGTCTTTAGTTTGGCACGTTGTGCTTATGCAATGTTATGCCATGCATGTTTGTGCTATGCATTCTAAAAAGGCCCTAATGCATGTTATGAGCGGCGTACACATGAAAATGTTATGCATCCCATACTACATAACATTCTCATGCAACGAAAAAGAAAACGAGCAAGTCGCAGCCATGTGGTGAGGTTATGCATCCCATACTACATAACCCTCACATGTTGCCCCTACGGTGGATCCATATACGAACACATATTATGCATCCCATACAACATAATATGCCCCGTATACTTCATGTTATTCTATGAGTGTAGTGTTCATGCTTTTACCAAGACGTGCTGAAGACATATCGGTGTGTGAATGACATGATGCTGAACTACTAAAGCAATCAAAGAGAGGTTGACCGACTAACTTTTCAAGCAACCTCCCTCTGATACCAACTGTCAGAACCTGCATTTTCTCTGAATTTAGGAATTATCAGAGTATGAGAAAACACGCATCATGATGCCACGTCAAGCAGGGGATAACTGCCGACGCTCAGGCAAAACCATCTACTTTACTTTATGAAAGAAATTCATGAGTTTAATGATTAGAAAATTAGTTATATTTTAAAGGCCGTATCCCTCGGCTCGGTGGATCACCTACTCCACAGTTTAAAACTATAGTAATGCGTAGTGGAAAAATACTTTATTCAGGTTTGGCATCCTAAGGAGTGCATGAGTGCCCCAAGAGGACAACTTATGCTATGCAAGACTCTACATTTAATTTATATTATATATAAGAAAACGATCTTTATACGTTGTTTGGAAAATAGTGATTTAGTTTTATAAAACATGCAGATCATGAGCTATACTTATAGTAATAGTTGTAGTTTTAAAATAACTAGCAACCAAGCATAAATCCTCCCCAGAGCAAGTTGACTATCTCCAAAAAAAATGGTAGCAGCAAAAGTAACATATCTAGTACAAAGGTAAAAACTACTAGTGAGTGCCAACAACCTGACACGAACCCACTAGCAAATATGTATGTCTGTAAGAAAGGTGCAGAAAACTACCTCACTAAACAAAATCCAGAAGGATCTCCAAAGTCCAAGAGACCACCACCAACACCACCGCAACCTAGCCACCAAATTGGCTACTGCTCAGAACCTGAGGCATTCAAAAGAAGAAAGAATACCTCAGTAAGCAAAACAAGGAAAAACTGCATGAGAGTGTCAACCAGAGGTTAAATGAAAGAGGAAAACACCCTGCAGAAAAAGTCATAACTGCCCAAAGCAAGACAAAAAGAAATGCACTACGTGCGAGGAAACAACATCAACCCATCCTAGAAACTACATCCTGCAGAGTCTACTAAGCTACCAAAAGCCCAAAGTGCTGCAATCTACCAAGGAAGAAACATCTAACACCCTAAGCTGTGGGAGATGGTAGTAGCAAAAACAAATAACATGGATCTGGGTTGGAGGCAAACTCAGTCCCCCAACCACCATTTCCAAGCCAACAAGCTCAAGGGTCTACATGTGAAAGCACTAGGGACCTTCCACCACCTTGCCTAGCCCGTACCTGGTGCAATATAGAATAAAAGGGTGGCCACGACTAAATTACACAACACCTCCCCCATGAAGAGCTTCAAACCACCACTACTAACCACGACCCATGATTCAGCCTTTAGGAAAGTAAAACATGGCCGACAAGGAATCTCAGAAAACAAAAAAAATCAAGGAATTCACTTGGGAGCGAAAATCAAGGTAGGGAAAAAGTGTTAAGATGACTCAACACGGCTTGGCATTGAGTGGGACCCACTCAACGCCTAACCAGACTGTGGCATTGAGTGAGTTAGCCTCACTCAGTGCCAGAACAGCCATGGCGTTGAGTGAGGTTCACTCACTCAACGCCCTCCAGAAGAACTACTCTGGCGTTGAGTGAGCTAGCCTCACTTAACGCCACAACAGGCATGGCGTTGAGTGAGGTTCACTCACTCAACTCCTCCCGCAAGAATACTCTAGCGTTGAATGAGTTAACCTCACTCAATGCCAAAACAGCAATGGCGTTGAGTGAGGCACACTCAATCAACGCCCTTGTACTTAACAATAAACAGAGAAAGTGGCGTTGAGTGAGCTGGCCTCACTCAACGCCAAAAAAGAAATGGCGTTGAGTGAAGCTCACTCACTCAACGCCCTTACACTTAGCCGCAAAAGAAAACTATGGCGTTGAGTGAGTCCACCTCACTCAACGCCAAAACAACAATGGCGTTGAGTGAGGATAACTTACTCAATGCCCTGACACTTAGCCGCAACAAGGCAAATCTGCGGCGTTGAGTGAGCTGACCTCATTCAATGCCAAAACAGCAATGGCGTTGAGTGAGGTCATCTCACTCAACGCCAGAAGTTCTGGCCGCGAAGAAGTCTGTGGAGTTGAGTGAGTCTACCTCACTCAACGCCAAAATAGAAATGGCGTTGAGTGAGGTACACTCGCTCAACGCAACGGTACTTGGCCGTAAACTTGCCTTCGGCGTTGAGTGAGGCCACCTCACTCAATGCCAAACCAGAAATGGCGTTGAGTTAGGTCAAATCACTCAACGCCAAAGTGCTTTGCCTCTGAAAAGGCTATGGCGTTGAGTGAGAACACCTCACTCAATGCCAAAGTACTTTGATGCACAAAAGCGATGATGTTGAGTGAGTCCACCTCACTCAACGCCAAAACCGAAATGGCGTTGAGTGAGGTCGACTCACTCAACGCAAAAACACTTAGCTTCTCAGGAAAACCACGGCGTTGAGTGAGCTTGCCTCACTAAATGCCAAAACGGAAATGGCGTTGAGTGAGGTCGACTCACTCAACGCCATAGTACTTAGCCGCTAGCAGGGGCTACGGCGTTGAGTGAGTCCACCTCACTCAACGCCCTAGTACTTAGCAAAATTCTGACTGGCTACAGGTACGGCGTTTAGTGTATGCACCACACTCAACTCCAATCACGCAAAGGCTTTGAGTGTGTGCACCACACTCAACGCCGACAAGACAGAATCCAAAAATAGGCTCTATCCAACAAACACAGCAGGCACCCTCTCCTCTCTCTCTCTCTCGGCTTCACCCGCAAGCCACCAACCAGACAGCAATCTGGAGTTTAACTGATGGCATTACGCCGGCGGGTTGAGCACTAACAACACAAAGAAGGGGGGCTCATAGGAGAATCTAAGCCCTAAATTCAGCAAGATAAAAGAGAACATGCTTGTCTTCTACCCTAGGGCTAACCGGGAATTTTCAGAATTTCAAGAGAACAACAATGGCAAGGGCAAGAATACCACTTGCCTTTATTTCTGGCAAAGCTTGGACGGCTTTCCCTCCTCTCTACTTGGCACTAGCAGCAGCAACACCTAAAAGCACACTCCCGTACTTTAATGGAAGAAAACCACAAGACCGAAATCCCAAATCTCCTAAAACTCCACGAAAATCGAATTTCTTACCGTCGAAACGTAGATCTGAGCGAGAGAAAGACAACGACGCTTTCAGAATCGAAATTCGTCCACGAACACTCCCGGGATCACCGTCCGAAAGCTAGGGCTAACCGCCGTTCCGCCTCTGTTTTTCGCGAACAGGAGCAGACGGTTTTCTGTCTTGGGAAGAAGGAGGAGAGTGGCCCGCCAACTTCTAATTAAGGCTTTAAATATGTCTTAACACGCCTAATCAGCCTAACCGCTGCCTGAAAATGCCGATTCACTCAGCTAAAATCAAATTTCTAATTTGAGTTTATTAATAGCACACCCAAAACAACGCGAAAACCGAACTACCTCAGAATTTGACGAAATTTGAACCGTAGCTAAATACCCACGCTACGAACACATCGGCAAAGTCGAAATTAACTTTCGACGAACAGAACTCGTGTTATACCCACCTAAAGCCAAAACACAAGCATCCCCCAAGAGGCCACACCGGGTCACCCAAAATGACTAGGCTTGCTAGGGAGACCTTGCCCATAGGCTACAAAATAGGTCACTCAGTTCTAAGGAGCTAAACAACACTCCACAAATGGCACGAGCCACGAAAACGCGTCACCGTAACGCCAAACGAGAATAAAATAGTCGCAGAAAAATCGGTGGCGTTACACCAGTCCAGCCTTAGTCTAGTTTTACTAGCTTTTTCCAAGAACTATGTAATTTTTAGTTTTTAAAGAAGTCTATGTAATCAAGTTTTAAGAAACTTTTTGATATGATAAACAAAACATTGTTCCATGTTCATTTAATTTGCATCTTTATTCTGTGATGTGATTATGATTATTTGTTTTGTTTATAAGTTACCCTGTTAAATAATGTTTATACACATCATCATGTTTATTTGTAATAAGTGGTGTATATCATTGACAAAAGGGTTATGACTTCTCCAAATAGGGGGAGATTGTTGGGTACATTGGAAAATGTGTACCTGATTTGGAGAAGCCTCACTTAGCTCAATGATATACATCAAGTTGAATTTGATGTTATTTTGAGTTTATATGTGCAGGTTAAGTATTGGCTAAAATGCAGAGAAAAGTTTCTAAGTCCATGTGTCGACACTTAGGCAAGCCTGTGTCGACACTTTGGGAAGAAGTGTCGACACCAGAAGAAACTGTGTCGACACACAGAATATTTTAGTCGACATCAACTGTGTCGACACCGGGAGGCAGTGTCGACACACAGAAGCAGAGTCGACATCAACTGTGTCGACACCTGAAGGAAGTGTCGACACACAGAATTCTTAGTCTACATCAACTGTGTCGACACACAGGATTGTGTCGACACACAACAGAGTTTAAACATAGTTGATTGCTGTAGAGTGAAGAAGTGATTGTGTCGACACAAATAATCTGTGTCGACACATTCTAAAGATGTAGTGTTAAGAAGCTGAGTTGTAAGCCTGTGTTATAAAGGCTGAGTGTAGGAGATTTAATTCTCTTAGTGGTAAGGTTGTTTAAGCCAGAGTGTAGGAGATTTTGATCTCTGAGTGGTAAGGCTGATTGAGCCTAAGTGTAGGAGAATTTGTTCTCTGAGTTGTAGGCCTTGTGGCAAGGCTGAGGTAGGGCTGTTAGCCTGAGTTGTAGGAACCTTTCAGGGTTCTGAGCTGTAAGATCTGTGGATCTGAGAAGAAGGAAGAAGTTCGGCCGAATCTAGCACATTGCTAGATAGGTGAAGGGGGAAAGTGGATGTACCCAGACCTTGGGGAACCACTATAAACCTATGTGCAATCTGTGATGCTTGCGTTATTATAGATTCTATGATTGTATATGCTGTGGTAGCTGTAGAGATTTGAGCTTTATATTAAAGACCTGTAGCGAAATTCTGCCTATATTTAAAACAAGGAAAAGAACCTATTCACCCCCCCTAGGTGTTTTGGTTGTCTTGAAGTTAAAACTATCAACCAACAACAAAAGGATGCACAAGAACAAGTGCAGGGAAGTGTGCCCCAAGAATAAATAGAACAAGCAACTGAGTTGCCTGTCCAAGGGGGAGGCATTGATGATGCAGTCTTAGAAAGTGACTTTGCTATAGAAACTGTCATGAACATAGTATCTGGAATAAACATTGCAGCTCAATAAACTGTTGAGACAGATGCACAAAATGAGCCAATACAGCACGAATTCACCATGGATGACCTATTCTCTAATCTTCCTCCTGCAAGGACTGAGGGGGAGCAGATTGCACAAGAAAAAGATATTCTAAGGACTGAGGGGGAGTTGTCTAAGGATGCCCCAGCTGAAAAGGATACAGTTGATATTGAAAGTTCAACTGAATCTTCTGAAGATGAAGAAGCCAAAATTACTAAGAAAAGGAAACTAGCTTCTTTGAAGAAAAAGAGTTCTGGATATAAAAAGTCATTACAAATAAGCACAACTCCATCTAAATCAAGCTTGGACTTCAGTTCTTTACTGGTCCAAATGCAGATTAAATTGGATGAACAAAGACAATCTTTAGAAACATATGTGGATGAAACTCATAAAGAGTTACAGTTTCAATTGGCCCAGGACATCAAATCTATCAGATTTGAAGTGAATCAAAATAGGAAGGAGATGACAGATTGCTTCCATAAAGGAGGTAATGATGTGGTGTTCCTGGACAAGAAACAACAAGCTATCAATGTTTAAGTGGATGAAGTTAAAGTAAAGAACGGATATGTACTTGAAAATCAGATAAGAATGAATGACAATCTTAAAGATTCACACTATGCTATACTGTCAAAGATAAATGATTTATCAACTACTGTGAAAGATGAAGTGTCAAAGCAAATCAAGGAAGATATAGCTGCGGTACAGACCACCTTTCAGGCTTCTCAAAATAATATATCTAATTTCTTGACAAAATTCAGAGATTACTTTAAGGAAGGAACTGACCATATTGTTAATCAGGTCAGGTTTCAAAAGGATGATTTGAGAAGTCATATTGAAAGAGAAGTCATAAAGGGGGAGAGATTACTAGTCAAAGCTAGCTTTTACCATGCTAAATGGATTGCCAATAGCATAAGAGCCACTCTTGGATATCATCCTCTTTGTGATGATGATAATGTAGCAGAATCTGGGATACAACCTGCCTATCTTGAAGGAGATCAGCCTGAAGTTGCCCAGTTGATCTACCCCCCAGTAGACTTTGAAATGGTTCAAAAAGAAGTGCAGAAAATGTACAGTCCTCCACAAGAGGCACAAAATGTAATTTTGGAAAAAGTAGAAATGTCAGAAGCTGCCTTTGAAGCTCAGAAGGAAGCTCAACTATCCAAGAAGAGATTCAGAGAGCAGGCTGAGCTGAAAGTAGACATTGAGCAGTGGAGTCCAACTTCTAGAAACATTATACTTACTACTTGGAAAGATGTAAAGGATAAAACCCATGACAGGGGTAAATGGTATTCAGAACATGAATGGAATAAATACCAAGCTGGACAAGAATCCATTCTTCAACATAGAAGAAGAGCTAAGTTTTGGAAGCTACCTGCTAATGCTCAGGATCCAAGCAAGTATTTCCCAAAGCCATTTCACTATTTTGAAAGCCAGAAAATTAAGGCTGAAGAACAAAAGAAGAAAGCCCTGAAAGGGAAGAAGCATGCTGAAGATGCTGAACCTTCTGTACATGCAAAGATCAAGGCTGGCAAAGGAATTATCATTAAGGAGCCTAGTCAATAACAGGATAGATAGGCTTATGTATTAAAACAATGTAACATTTTGTGTTATGATCTAGAAAGGAATCTTTGTAAACCTGATATTTATTTTTCTCTAAAAATTGAATGAAATAAGTTCTGTTTTTTTTGTTGTTTACAATGATTATGTGTTTACCTGGTGTAAATTGAATGTTCATCTATTTCTATTTCTGTTTTATTATGAGAGATGTATGTCTTGGACTAAGGGTTATGACTTCTCCAAATAGTGGGAGAATGTTGGGTACATTGGAAAATGTGTACCAGATTTCGAGAAGCCTCATCTTAGTCAATGATATGCATCAATTTGTATTTAATAGATGTTTGAGTTACATTGTACAGGTTTAAGCATTTGAAGAAAATTTTCTAAGTACAAGTGTCGACACTTGTGAAGAAGCTGTGTCGACACTTATGAAGACTTGTGTCGACACTCTAAAGTTGTGTTGACACTTATGAAGGTATTGTGTTAACACTCAAGTTGTGTCGACTCTTATGAAGAAGTGGTGTCGACATTCAATCTAAGTCAACATTTCTGAAGAAGCTGTGTCAACACTCAGAATTGTGTCGACACCTAAGCCAAGAGTTATGTTGACACCAGAAGTAATTGTGTCGACAAACAGGACTTGTGTTGACACACACTCAACGCCGTCTTGATACTTTCAACACTGTCGACATTCATTCAACGCCGTCTGTCCACAACAGCTATGTCGAGACTAGAAGCAGCTGTGTCGACACCTACTCAATGCCATCTGCCAGCAACAGCTGTTTCGACACCGGAAGTAATTGTGTTGACACATAGGACTTGTGTCGACACATTCAACAGAAGATGTGTCGAGAAGCAGAAGTATGTCTGTGTCGACACTTGGAGTATTGTGTCGACACCATGAAGACTTGTGTTGACACTTGGCCAATATGTGTCGACACATATAAAGCATCCTGCTGAGTGGTTTGTATGGAGATGGAATGACTTTGACGACTCTGATGACATGTCTGGTGACTTGACAGCTGTCATATCCACCCGGTCTGACACCTCTTCAAATCTGTTAGTAGTTTGTTAGAAACCGGATCAACCGGTAACCATGAAGCAAACTCTATATAAGAGACAGATTGGAAACTACAAAAAAAGAAAAAAAAAGGAATTCTGTGAAGAGAAAAAGATTCAGAATTGTTCTGGAAGAAAGATTCAGATTCCAATCTGAATTTAAGGAAGAAGCTGACTGAAAATCAACTTCAACATCAAGAAGATCCACCTTATTTTGTTCTATCAAGAAGCTTTTAGAAGCTAAGTAATGTTGGATCCGAAGGATCAGTTCAGTTAAGAACTGAACAAGAAGGCTTCACCAACAGAGGAATCTAGCTGGTGAATTTGTTTATTTCTTATTACATTCTATTTCTTGTAAGATCTATTATCAGATCTGAGTTATAAGCCTGAAATTATAAAGGCTTAGGTAGGGATGTTTGCCTGAGGTGTAGGACTTGTGGAAAGTCTGAGTTGTAAGCTTAGTTATAAAGGCTAAGGTAGGGTTGAGGCCTGAGGTAGGTTTCTGGGGAAGAATCTAAGGTAGGACTTGTTAAGTCTGAGCTGTAGGAACCATTTTGGTTCTGAGTTTGTAAGATATGGGGATCTGAGCAAGTGAAAGGAAGTTAGGATGAATCCAGTTATATACTGGATAGGCGGAGGGGGAAAGTGGATGTACACATATCTTGGGGATCCACTATAGATCTGGTGTTTGATGTGATGTGTTTATATTCTGCTATTTGGTTAATCTGTGTTGGATAATTATCTAACTGTTTGCCTAAAAAGGACTTTAAAAGATTAGAACCTATTCACCCCCTTCCCTCTAGGTGTTTAGGCTCTTGAAATAAAGTCTTTCACCAATTATTTGTTGGAGGCATCCTCCTCCTTCCTGGTAGTCAGCTGCATCTCAGAGGACAGTGACTTCCCAAATAATATTTTGGGAGGAGTGTAAGCAAGCTTGACCATCTCTCTTTTGGCACAGATTTTAGTATTCTAGTCTTTAATGAGAGATCTGAGAAACTTGTCATTTATTTCATAATTATTGAAGACCCTTTCATAGGTATTCAATTCATTTATGATCTTGAATAATATTTCATAATAGGTTGTAATGTTCTCCTCCAAGATTTGACTGAAAGTCTCATACTCTTGGTTGAGCAGAGACTTCCTATCATCTCTTACCTTTCCAGTACCCTCCATATAGACCACAAGGGTGTCCCACATCTCATTGGAGGTCTTGAAGTGAACCAAGTTCAGGAAGGTTGAGTCATCTACAACACTGACAATGATGTTCGGTGCTCTCTTGACCAGGCCAGCTAATATAACATCATCTTTGGTCCTTTCAGAGAGTGTCTTCGGTGTCTGGATGTTGGCATTTAGAGTGGAGACCTTCATATGAATTATAGGTCCCTCCCTAACAGTTGTGAAAATTCTTGGATCATAGGCTTCCATGAATAGCCTTTCCCTCTCCTTCCATATTCCAAACTACTCTTTTCTGCAGATGGGGAGTTTTATGGAACTCTGCTCTCTATGGCTCTCTCCTGAGCCCATGACCACATAATAACAGCTACCTTGGAGGATCACTCAGATTGTTAAATCCTTTTTGATCAACCTCCCTCTGATACCACTTGAAAGATCTTATTTTCAAAGTAGCTAGTAACCTAGAGGGTAGGGGGTGAATAGGTTTTCCTAGGTCTTTTGATCATCTTTTCAAATCACTTGTTTATTTCTTTTAGCTTTCAGCTTAGAGTAATCTAGAGCTTGTCCTTAGCACCTGCAATTAAGAAAATAAAAGAAAACATAGAAAAGCACACAAGTGTTTTATAGTGGTTCACCAAAATTATGGGTACATCCACTTTCCTCCCACCTTGCTAACTTCCTGTTAGTCAAGGAACTTCTCCAAACCAATGCTCTAAGGAGATTACACCTCAGATCCCTTAGGATCTCTCAGTCTCCTCCAAGACTTACACCTCAGCCAAAAAGGCATACACTCAGTGATACAAGTATCACCTACCTCAGACACTTAAGCCCTACCACTCAGGCTATGGAGGATAGCCCTACCTGAGAGCAAGCTTACTCCTACAACTCCGAGAGATGCACTCTCCTAAAATTTAGGCAAAACTTCCCTACTACTCAGTGAGTAAAACTCACCTACCTCAGATAGTAACACTCTCCTTCAACTCAGGCAAATTTTTCCATACCTCAGACCCAAAGGTCCTACATCTCAGATCCAGAAGGATCCTACAAAAGTAATAGTTTAATTTACTTTGACATAGAGAAATTTCTCCATGTCTACAACTTAAGTGGAAAAAAATTTATGCTCCAACTCTCCTCACAGCAGGGAAAGAATTTTCCAGAGGAACTCAGAAGATAACTTTTTATCTTGCTGCTGAAGGCTAAAGAATTTTTGATCTTAAGTCTTCAAATAGCTCACTGAACCTGCTAAAGGATGAAGGTTCTTCTTTCTTTAGAACTGATTCTGAATCTGATGTGCCGGATGGATACTTGCACAGCCAACTAAACTTTTTTCACTGGAGAGCTTCAAGATTTTCACATACAACAATGGTGAAGAAGATGAAGACGGCTACTCTCCTTTTTGAATATTGTATGCCCTAAAAGTTAACTTTGTCTTAGCCCTATCTCATTCTTTTGTATTTCTCCAATCAATTGCTCTTAGAGATCGGTGGGCCCCACCTGTAGCTTCTAGATGCACCTTAATTTAACGGAAGAAGATGTACAGTAGATTAACGATAAGTTTTTTCGTGTAGTGTAGCTTACCCGTGTTTGAATGGACCTTAGTTGATTTTGCTGATTTTGCTGACGTCAGCACCTGTGGACTTAGCAAAAATTGAACATTAGAGAATAGATATTGAGTGAGTAAGCATAACTCAATGCCAAAACACTTAGAAAAATTTAATATCTCTTGGCGTTGAGTGAGTAACCTTCACTCAACGCCAAACTACTTAGAATATAAAGTCTGATAAAAGGTGTTGAGAGATTCAGCTTCAATCAACTCCAACTTGCTTTATCAGTTTTCAGTTGTATGGCATTGAGTGAGTAAGAATCACTCAATGCCAAATCCCTTAGACAAAATTATGTCTTCACTAGGCGTTGACAGTGTTAAGTCAGTAACCTCCACTCAACTCTTTTAGCCTTGACAAAATTTCTACTTCTTCAGGAACTTAAGCGTTGAGTGAATATGCCTCACTCAACGCTACCTACTTTTAAATAATTTCTGTATAAAGACGTTGAGAGTGTTGAGTGAGTAAGCCTCACTCAATGCTTTTTACCTTAGCCAAATTTTATGTGTTTAAAATGACTGGGATTAGACTGTCTTACTTTGAACTGAGTTTGACGAATGGTGAATCTAAGCTTGACAAACTTTGAACTTATTTCGACGAACTCACAATTCTATTCGACGAACTCAGAATCTCAAGCTATGAGCTTAGCTCGAGGAAAGTTGAGCTGAGCTCGATGAACTCTAAACTCAGTTCGACGAATTCTGAACTTAGTTTAACTTACAACCCTTTTGCTGTCTGGCGTTGAGTGTGTATTCTTCACTCAATGCCAAAACCCTTACCTAACTTTCTCTTTAGTAGCATAGCGTTGAGTGAATTGACTTCGCTCAACTCCTATGGACATAGCCATATTTCAGCTCATTCGAACTTAGGCTATGACAGTATTGGCTACACTTAGCGCTATAAGTCATCTGGCATTGAGTGATGTTCCTTCACTCAATGCCTGTGGACTTAGACAGATTTCTGTCATCCCATACCTTAGGTAAGTGTTTACCTTACTTAGCCACTTAGGCTACCTTACCTATCATAGTCATCTGTTGATATGGGTATATCATTGATAAGACTGACTTCACTCAAATTCAGAACATTGTGGGAAATCGACCCAACACCGGGTAGTTTTGCATATAGATCCGAAAATCATAGTATGGAATAAGCATGTTTATTGGAGCCCATCCAGACAGGTTGGTCTGGATTGGTGATGTTTTATTTTGCGTGTCGGAGAAGGCTCCGTGTATAAATAGGGAGTTTATAGAGTCTGATGGGTCATGCCCATGAAAGGGAGTAGTATGAAGTATTGGAGACACAATCCAGGAAAATACCTAGAAAATACCACAGTTCTCTTAACTGTTGGATATCACCAGGAGACAGTCTGTATCACCAACGGTGATAGCTCTTGGTGAGATATTTGTTCTATGTGATATGTTTCTGGCACTGCAGGATGCGCAAGTTTTCTTTCTGGACAAATGTTCCACTAATGGTTCTTGATTACGTAACCTTTTTTATTATGTGGCCAGTATCTCGGAGATCGTGTGGCTATTATGAGCTATGATCTCTTGAAGGCAAGTGTGCTAAATGGACAAGGGGAAGCTGACCCGTGTTAGTCTAGACTTTGAATTAATGAATTGAGCGACGGGAAATTACTGAACTGTATCCGTATTATGGTTGTCTAACTCGAGTGCCTAAGTTATTGGCATTCGTTTGGATCGCATAATGAGAGTCTTAGGCTATGCACCGTCAAGAATAAATTCTCAGGCTAGGGGATTTAAGGACTATAAATGCTCAATGTTGACCGTCAAGTCTTGAACTTCTGAACGATGGTGTAATCCAGGAAACTGGCACACCGAAAATGTTCCCAGAGTGCATGGAGCAACGGAAGTTAAGACTATTGTTTTTGATATATTGAGCTGTGTGTTAGTGCACATTCTTGTGATATATTTGCTTGTGAAAATGGTATGTCTGCAGGGAAGGAATACCTCTGCCCCAGGAATGAGGTAGGGTCATTATAAATGGTCTGCCGAATGTGAACTGTTGCCTTATTTACCGCCCTTATAGTGGATTTTCCTTATGCAGTTGTTGGAGAGAAGAGCGAAAATAGAGGGCTGAAATCCTTATTGCTATGCCGACCCTCGTTGTCCAAGCAAAGATGAAGTTTTACTATTTCATGTGTGGCCAGCCTGCGTGCCGATATATGATAATACCTTGTGTAAAGGAAATAGTTGTAAGGCCTTAAGGCCGTATTGACTTTTGTGTTTTTCTATAAAACATTCCTGATATATATATATATATATATATATATATGGCATGGGGCCCCGACCAGAACCTCTGTTATATTTCATTTGATAGACGAAGGTTTTACAATTTGGTATCAGCTTATCTTGGTCTTCCTCCTGCGAATTCGTGGTCGAATTCTTTAGAGGGGTGGCGAGCACATATAAGTGCAGACCGTTATAACATAAATAAACTCAAGAATGTCCACTTAGGAATAAAAATACACTTGTTTGAGGAACTTGTGCATTCCTAATAGTCATTGTTTTCTTCTGAGGTACTTGCTAAATTGTGTATTTTACACTTATAGGTGACTAGAAGTTGTGTGGGGGCAGTTTGAGCCTCAACATTCTGTTGAGAGTGCGGCACTAGTAGAGCTGCCCATACCTCCTCCCTTTGACGATTCAGTTCGATTGATTGCTGATGTGATCTTTGCGATGATCACGGCCCAACCTGAAAGTCATGTACATCCCTTGTCGCTCTAGTGGGGTCAATGCCGGTTGGTCTATTTGAGCAGGTTGCAAGCGAAAGAGCATCGACTCATTCGTTGAATATGTGTTTGAAGCAAGGACCGCACACGATGGAGGAGTACTTTCATGTATTTTTTGTGCTGAGATAATATTCAGAGTTTCTATTTGAAACCAAGGAGACTAAGATCAACAGATTTTATGATGGTCTGTGCTAGGATCTACGACTTTTGCTATTGGGTCCAAAGTTAATGGGATGCTAAACATTGGTGCAGTCAACTAGGTCATTCGAGATAGACCTGGCCAATGTCCACCAGGCACCAGTAATCAAGGTACCTAGTTTCTCCATGTCTAGATAACGACGATGGGATAAGAAGTCAAAAACTTCTGAAGCGGCCCCTTCTCTAAGGTTTGGAGCAACGTCTAGGCAAACCACTCTTACGTGTTATATATGTGGAAAGAAAGGTCATCTTGCTCGAGAGTGTTGGGGTTGTGACCGGAAGCCAAACAAGGCTAAGGCTAGAGCAGTTGCAGGACGAACTCCACACACATGCTACTCATGTGGTAAAGAGGGACATATAGCCCGAGATTGCCAAAGTGGCCCTTAGACGACAACAAACTGAAAGGGAATGTTTGGTATATGTACATAAATAACTATGATCGTGTATCATACATTTACTAGTATTTAATGATGTATACAATGCCTGTTTTGCATGTATAAACATGATATGATGAATAATTGATGGTTTCAAAGTAAACTTGATGCGGATTCTTTCTACACTCTAGTATAAACTATATAGATAGGCATAAGCTAAATTGCTTTTAATCTCAAGCAAGTGCACCTATCAATCATACTATAGGAGAAATTTACTTCTTGTGTCGTATTCCACAGGGTCTTTTCAAGTACTCGTACTCAGTCTCACTCTATTATCGTACCTATAATTTGAATTTGTTGTTAAATCTAAACTAACCTAACTATGACTACTTGGATAAGGAAACAATGGAGGATTAAAGATGATAAAAAGTTGAAAGTCTAAGAGCATTCACATTCAACTAATTGCTCATTAATTTAATTCTATGTAATCATGTAATAATACAGTAATCAAATTCGTAGTATTGTAATGGCTAAACATCAATCAAATTCTCTCTCGAGCAATTCAAAATCTAAACCTAAGTTTTGTAAATTTTCTCTCGAATAATTTACAACATTCAAATTTGCATTAAAATTATTTACCCTATCTACTACATAAATTCATGAAATCATATCTCTAAAATACCATTAATCCATTTATACGTATCACAATTATACCAACGACATATCTCTCGATCATGCAATTTGAAATACAAAGAGACATAACACCTAAATATGAACATATAAACATCATCACAACCTTCCAATTTCTCATTCTAAAAAGTTGGAATTCATGTAAAACAAATAATAAATTCATAACTATGATAAATCTCTTTGTTTGAAAACTTACATACGAATAGAATACCTCAAATTTGATGAAAAAAATAACATACTTGATTACCGAGTTGTTCAAATAAATGTTTCATGCAAAAGAAAAAATAAATAAAGTTAGATCACCAAGAGAAAGGGAAGATTAAAAGAGAAACATGAAAGTTTACAAGCATACAAATAATCTCCTTCAATTCAACCTTCTCTAGGGTGCTCCAATTTCGTCCTCCAGAAGTTCTCCAAATTAATTAATCCAAAAGTCTATATACTAATTTTTCTACTGGTTTTTATAGTCTCCTTGCAAACAGGTTCGGACATGGGTTCCAACACGGCCATGTCATAGGCCGTGTGGACGTTTCAAAGGTTGTTGCACACGAATAGGTTGTCTAGTCGTGGGCCGTGTCATCTGACACAGGTGCTAACACGGCCGTGTTGTTCTTCATGTTCTTCGCACACGGGTATGTTGGAAGCAGAGCTTGAATTTATCCCGAAAAGAACACGGGTGGGCACACGGGCATGTTCCCACCCGTGTGGTGCTCTGTCTTTTTCTTCCAAATATTTTGATCCATCCCGAATAGGACACGGGTAGGGAAATGGGTGTGTTCCTACCCGTATGCGCCAAATTTCAGTCCTGTCATTAGCCATGTTGGATTTTTGAACTCCTCCGTTTGCTCCAAGACTTTTAGTTCCATTGGTTTGCAATACCTGCATTAAGAAAATGAATGAATAAATTAATAGCTCAATACATGAAATAATATAAACTGGATACTGTGCTCTTCTATTCATGATAAAGCAAATTCTAAACTATTCTCGTGTAATTGCTATAAAGGGGGGTAGAAAATAGATGACAAGATTACAATTATGATAGTAAAAAGATAATCATAATTGTACTCATCAAATACCCCCAGACTTAGATGTTTGCTTGTCCCTAAGAAAACTAATTCAAACACTTGGGTTACCAATAAATAATTTTTCTTCTGCACACTGGTTGCTAAGAATTCAAAAAGAAATTTGATGTTGTAATTTTATAGGAAATAGTATAGAAGACTTTTCTAAATATAAATTTATCTTAAAATTCTTCCAATATATCTGTTAACTATCTTTCACTCTTTCATATAAATAGGATTATAGTCATCCATAACAATTGTGAGAAGAAAATAACAATCTCAATAAGATATGCATTACTATTTCAAAACTTATAAGTACCAATATTTATATTCATGAGCTTACCTTTTCACACCCGCTCCACGACACTAGTTATAATTAGTAAGGTTGGATCCTTAGGACTTATATTATGGTGTAACCTTTTGGCTTAGGATACGAGATTATAGGTCGGGTAATCAAAGATAAATTTGATGGTTTTTTATCACACCTAGATCACGATTGAGACTTTTGCTTTGTAAATACCTTAACATTCATCAATGTTATAAAAACACACCCAGACATTATAATTATTATACTTTCCGAATTTTTTTTCTGATGGATACTCTATATTTTTCTTATCCATGGGTCCATAGTAGGGATCATTCAGAGTGGGTGTAAGTGTACATGCACTAAGGCCACATATCACTATGTTTTTTCAAGAGTTCATAGTAGGGATCATTCCAAGTGGGTATAAGTGTACACGCACTCAGGCCACATATCACTATGAACATACTCATTCCAAGAAGATCTCAATTATAAGTGTGCTAATAGGTAAGGATTTGGCCTTGGTGAATTTTAGTAGTAGAGTATCAAAAGGCATAGGGATTAGGTCCAAATTGGGTGTGCAAGGGTATAATGTTTAAGTTTTGGGATTGCAAGGCTCAAGCTATCCAAAAGGAGGCCTAAGTCAGTTCTGCCCTCACTAATTAACCTATGAAAAAGTTTTGAGGATTGCTAGAGGGTAAGTTCTACACATCAATAGAAAGTATTCTTTATTTTGATTCCCTAATATCAAATTATCAAAATGTTACACTCATTGACTCACTTTATTATAAATAATTATATTTTCTAAAATAGAGTGATTGTTAGTTAATAATATAGAGGACTAATCTTAAAACTTAATTATATAGAGAAAATTAAGCTAATGAATTTCTATACATAATTACTAATCAACAAATTTTAACACTCAATGAGTTTACTTCAATTCATATTAATCAGTGTGCGAAAGTAAATTAGTTAGTTATAATCCCAAATGAGTGAATTAATGAGAGCTTAAAGGAGTAAAAACGGTTTAATTATGAGCGTTTAACAACATTGAGTACTATGATAGCAAAAAATATAACTAATTGTAATCATGACCATCACAGAAATTTTAAAATTGAAGAACATCCACCCCCAGACTTAAAATTTGCAATATCCTACTAGCAATGTAAAGAACTGAGAGTGCAATATCACCAACAAATAAAAAAGAATTGACTACCATGAAAAATATAAAAGAGCATAAGAAATAAAAAGGAGACCCTAGGATAACAAATATAATATCTGATAGTACAAGTACAAATAAATGCTACAGAAATACATGTCCAAATAAACGATGAAACATGTCAAAATTATGCAGGAGGGTCGTCCTGATCGTCCTGGAAGTGAGGCAGGGGAGGAGGTGTCGGTGGTGGGCTAGAGATCCCCAAGTGAGTCCTGAGCTGAACTATAGCGTCCTCAGTCCTCTTCTAGGATTCCTCGATACGCTGAAGGAGTGGCGAGATCTAGTTCTCAAAGAAGTGTTGTAGATCCCGCGAGTAATGAGAACGCGCTCGAGGAGGAGCAGAAAAAGAATCAACCTGAGTGTAAGTGGACTGGGTTGGGGGGATAAGAGGCTCATCGAGGTCAGGATCTACCTCATCGTCATCATCATCATCTACCTGTAGTCCATGCCTCGCAAGGGAATAAATAATGCCACCCTAACTATGAAGGGCGGTGACGAGGCGGAGGGATCGAAGACTGGCCATAGTGATAGGCATGGTCTTCACGACCACAGTCATGGGGGGAAGGGAAGAGAATATGTGCATATTCTTTGCCAGACGGGTAATATAGGGTGCTACACAAATAGACCTTATGCATGAGTTATCGTCCTGATGAAGGATGAACTGTGCGAGCATATAACCCAGATGGATGGGGTAACTTGACGACATGCTATATAGATACAAGACATCCTGCCTACTTACAACTCCAGAGCTTTCGCACCGACCGATCAAGGTGTGACTATGTAAATGATGTATATAGTGGAGGGAGGGTGAATGCAGCTTTTAGGCATTAGACCACTTTGCCTCATACGGAGATAGATCAAAAGTAAGGCGAGCCCAGATGTTGGTTGTATGGTCATGAGTGGGGAGATCAAAATGAATCTCGGGGTAGACGGCACTAAAGAGGAACGAGTCCTCATACACCCCTAAGTAATGGGTGAACTGGAGAAGGGGGAGTGTATGAGTAGTGCCCACTACCTGAAATGAGATGACCCCCTCCTGCCCGTTTGCGTGCTCTGTCAAGGAAGGTCTAAGGTTTAAATAAAAAGAAGACATGAACTCGAGCATGAGTTCCTTAAACCCTAGTTCCTCGATAGCAAAAAATTATTGCCACCCCACTCCGAAGATCAACTCTCTAACATCTCCCGCTAGATTTATTC
Source organism: Platanthera zijinensis (assembly GCA_039513925.1). Lineage (NCBI taxonomy): Eukaryota > Viridiplantae > Streptophyta > Magnoliopsida > Asparagales > Orchidaceae > Platanthera > Platanthera zijinensis. The sequence continues at coordinate 138,921,539 of CM077087.1, read as the reverse complement.
CATCCAAGACGCTCCAATCAATCGATCAAATGTCCTAGTACTTCTTCGACTGGAGGTAGTTTTAGCGATTTATGTGCGCTGGATCTGTGAATACCAGCGGTGCAGCGGCGTCGCGCCTCTTTATATACAATGCCTGAAGATCTGGGCGACATCGGCGACCCCTTGGTCACGTGCTGAAGACATGATCTGAGGACAAATATAAGGATTTTTTTTAAATGATGAATAAGAAAAAGGAGAGTAAAAATGAGAGGATGAGAAAAAAAAGAAGGAGAAGAGAGTAGAGAGGATAAAGAAGTTGAATAAGAACATAAACAAAAAATTATTACCTTGGAGGAGAGATCGCGATGAGAGGAGGCGAATCCACGCACGTTGAAGGCCCAAACCTCAACCGGCACTAGAAAAGAGGTGCAAGAGATGAGCTTGGAAACTAGGTGGTGAGGATGAAGATGAAGAGCATAGGGCCCTATATAATGAAACCGAACACAGTTTGACACACGGCCATATGTACAACCCGTATTAAGGAATCTTTACTACGTGGAACACGGTCTTCCACGAGACGTGTGGTCAAACTGGTGGGAAAGTCGCCCTCCAGGCGGACACGGTCAACAACACGGGCATATAGCTACCCATGTCCTGCTCGAGTGCTGGGTAATAAAATGAACATGGGTAATGACACGGCTGGCTAGGTAGCCGTGTCCTTCTCGGGAAAGACTTCGTAAAACAGCGACACGATAAAGCATATGGCCGGGTATCAGGCCGTGTCCTTCTCGGGAACATACTTGGTCAAAATCGGAATATGCACACGGGCAATAATACGGGTGTGTGTACCCGTGTCCTTCTCTGAATGTTTATGGGAAAATTAGCGCTAATGACACGGCAATACACACGGGTGTGTGTTAACCCATGTGGTGCTCGAGATAAAAGCTTTTTATTCCAAGTTTTATATGGAATACGGCTGGGTAGGAAAATGTGTTTAGAACACGACCTCGCACACGGGTGTGTGGCGAGCCATGTGGTGCTTGGGAAAAAATTGACTCCCACTCATTTTTAATAGAATACGGCTGGGTCTAATGGTATGTTATGGACACGGCCAGACACACGGGCATGTCCTTACCCGTGTGCCCCTCTAAATTTAAAATTCCTCCTAAGTGATTTTTATAAAAAAATTTAAACATTAAAATCTAACTAGACTTTTTCTAAAAAATTTATAAACTTAAAAAAAATTACTACATTTTACGTAATCCTAGTCTAGACGGAGGCATGTTTCTTAACGAGCGAAATCTTGAGGAAGTGCACCGTAGTAAAGTTTTAATCGGTGCTCATTGACTATAAAATCTCCCTTCTCAGGGTGGGTTAGCTCGACGGTGCCACAGGGAAAGACTTCTTTGACTTGGGAGGGTTCAGACCACTTAGACCTTAACTTTCATGGGAATAAACGCAGTCTGGAATTAAAAGGAGGACTTGGTCACCTTTTTGGAATGTCTTAGGTTTGCAAAGGTGACGGTCATGGAAAGGTTTAGTCTTCTCTTTATAAATCCGGGAGTTCTCGTAAGCCATGGTTCTCCACTCATCTAATTCGTTAAGCTGAAGTTTTTATTTCTCCCATATAGAATTAGTATCAAAATTAAAAGAGCGTATAGCCCAATACAACTTGTGTTCTAATTCCAAGGCAAGTGACATGATTTACAATAGACTAATCTAAAGGGGGAGGTCCCTATAAGTGTTTTGAAGGCTGTCCTATATGCCCGCAAACAATCGTTTAGCTTCTTAGACCATTGCTTCCTATTCCCTTCTATAGATTTTTCTATGATCCTCTTAAGTTCTCTATTTGAAACTTCAACTTGACTACTACTTTGTGGATGATAAGGAGTGGCTATCCTATGTGTAACTCCATATTTTCATAATACTTTATCTAGTTGTAAATTACAAAAGTGGGAACCTCTATCGCTAATAAGTTCACGTGGTGTGCCAAATTGTTCGAATAAAGATTTTAAAAACTGAATCACTACTCTACAATCATTAGTAGGGAAAGCTTGCGCCTCTACCAACTTTGATACATAATCTGCAGCTACCAAAATATATTTATTCTCATAAGAAATTGGAAATGGTCTCATAAAGTCAATCCACCACACATCGAAAACTTCACATTCAATAATAATATTTTGCAGCATTTCATGTAATTTAGAAATATTACCTGATTTTTGACACGAATCACATGAAAGCACATACCATTGGGTATCCCTAAATAGAAGGGGCCAATAAAAACCAGAATCAAGAACCTTTTTGGCTGAGCGATTTGCTCCATAGTGACCACAAGTAGAACGTAAATGATACTGCTCCAGGACTTTTCAACCCACCTCCGCTGAGATACACCTTCGTATAACGGAATCTGCACATATCAAAAAAAGAAAGGTGTCCTATCAGAAATAATATTTAAAGTCAAAGAAAATTTTCTTTTTTGCTGATGTGAAAATTCTTTTGGAAGGACCTTATCCACAAGATGGTTTGCATAATCGGCAAACCACGGATAATCGGGATTTATATTTGTAGATAAAGCAAATAATGACTCCTAAGGGAATGTATCAGAAATCTCAAATTGATCTAACATTGCTCGTAGTGGATTTTCTAAACGTGAGAGATGGACTGCCGCTAAGTTTTCTACTCCTCGTTTATCCCTAATTTCCAAATCAAATTCTTATAATAAAAGAACCCAACGGATTAAACGAGTCTTTGTTTCCGCTTTGGCTAGCAAATATCAAAGGGCAGAGTGATCTGTGTATACTACAACCTTAGACAATATTAAATATGATCTAAATTTATCAAAGGCAAATAACACAGCTAGAAGTTCTTTTTTCGTAGTTGTATAATTCTCCTGAGCATTATTAAGTGTTTTGCTAGCATAATATATAGGGTGAAAGTGTTTGTTTCGATGTTATCCTAAAACAGCTCCTATTGCAAAACTGCTAGCGTCACACATGATCTCAAAAGGTTTAGTAAAATCTGGTGCGATCATAATAAGATAACTAATTAATCTTTCTTTTAAGAACTCAAAGGCATGCATACACTCTTGTGCAAAAATAAAAGGTGTGTCTTTTTCTAAAAGCCTAGTAAGTGGTTTAGCGATTTTAGAGAATTCTTTAATGAATCAGCGATAAAATCCTGCGTGACCTAACAAGCTTCTCACTGTCTTAACGGAGGTTGGTGGTGGAAACTTTTCTATCGTTTCAATTTTCGCTCTTTCTACTTGAATTCCTTGGCTTGAGATCTTATGGCCAAGTATTAACCCTTCTTATACCAAGAAATGGCACTTCTCCCAACGAAGTACTAGGTTTGTTTCCTCACACCTCGTAAGAACTTTCTCTAAATTATTCAAACGCAAATCAAACGAGTCCCCAAAAATAGAGAAATCATCCATAAACACTTCCATAATATCTTCAACATATTTATTAAAGATGGCTAACATGCACCTTCGGAAAGTGGCAGGTGCATTACATAAACCGAATGACATATGTCTATAGGAAAAGGTACCAAATGGACAAGTGAATGTTGTTTTCTCCTGGTCTTCTGGTGCTATAGGAATTTGGAAATATCCATAAAGTCCATCTAGAAAACAATAATAAGAATGTCTGATAAACGTTCTAAAATTTGGTAAATGAAAGGAAGATGGAAATGGTCTTTCATAGTGGCATTGTTTTACTTCCTATATTCAATAAAGACAGCCAACCTGTTACTATTCATGTTGGAATTAATTCATTCATATCATTTTCTACCACTGTTAGACTTCCCTTCTTAGGAACGACTTGTACAGGACTAACGCATGAACAATCTGAAATAGGGTATATCATACCAGTATCTAACAACTTAACAATCTCAGCCTTAACTACCTCTTCTATATTTGGGTTAATCTACATTGCAGTTGAATATAAGGTTTATAGTTTTCTTCCAAAATGATTTTATGAGAGCAAAAACTAGAGTTGATACCTTTTATATCAGATATTTTCCATTCTGTTGCACCTTTACATTTCTTCAACATAGTTATTAATTTAGCTTTTTCAGTATTAGAAAGATTAGAAGAAATAATACCTGGGTAAGATGAATTTTTTCCTAAGGAAGCATACTCAAGATGATCCGGTAATTTTTTTAGTTCTACTATCGGTGGATCCTTAGTATTATTCTTAAGACCTTTATGATCTCCTTAGGTAATCAAAATATACTCAGTTGTTCTATTCATTGAAACGGAGTTCTCTAGAAAATATAAATGTTCAACAATATCTTGGTTTTTATCTTCTTCTAGATAAAAGTTAGTGATGCAAATTTCTAAAGGATCTCTATAATATAAATTAGAATTCATAGAATTCAAAAAATTATCAACACCATGACAAAAATAGCAATAATCATCATTATCTAAGGATTGTTTCATAGTATTGTAAATTTGAAAAGTGACTTCATCTTCCCCTACTCGCAAAACTAATTTACCATCAAAAACATCAATAAGATCTCTAGAAGTGGCTAGGAATAGACGACCTAGTATGAGTGGCACTTCGATATTTTCATCCATATCTTGAATAACAAAATTGGTAGGAAATATAAACTTATCTACCTTAACCAATACATCCTCTACTATTCCTCTAGGATATTTAACTCACCGATCTGCTAGTTGAATACTCATTCTAGTAGGGCTAAGTTCTCCTAGACCTAGTTTCAAATATAGTTTATGAGGCATTAAGTTTATACTAGCTCTTAAGTACGCTAAAGCTTTATTCACTTGTAAATCATCGATAAAACATGGAATTGAAACGGATCCTTAAGTTTTTGTGGTAATTTGTTCTGCAAAATAGCAGAGAATTCTTCACTAAGTGTTACTACAGAAATTTCTTTTATTTTCTTTTTATTTGAAATTAAATCCTTGAGAAATTTAGCATACTTAGGCATTTGAATGATTTTTGGAAAAGGTAAATTAACATGCAATTGTTTAAACATAGATAAAAATTTACTGTATAGCGCATCCATGCGCTCGTTGTTCAGCTTCGCTGGATACGGTATTACTGGTTGATATTCCATTGGTTTCACATTCATCTCGCTTGGTCCTTTGCCACTAGACTCCTCTTAAGGTGCTTCCTTTGTACGCCTTTGGTCTTGTATCTCCTTCCCACTCCTCAATTGGATTGCTTTTGCATGGTCCTTCGGGTTTGTTTCAGTATTACCCGGAAGTGTTCCTTGTTACCTTTCAGATACCATCCTTGCGAGCTGACCAATCTGGTTCTCCAAATTATGAATTGAGCCATCTTGATTCCGGAAAGCTACATCAGTAGTTTGCATGAACTTGGAAAGTATATCTTACAATATTGGCTTCCTTTGCTCCGGTTGTTGTAGTTGTCCAAACGTAGGTTGCTTTCCTTGATTTCCTTGGCCTTTTCAAGAGAAATTCGGGTAGTTCCTCCATCCAAGATTATATGAAAAACTATATGGGTTGTTTGCTGGGTTGAAAGGAGGTCTAATATTGTTACCCATATAGTCAACATGTTCTTGAACTTGAGGTTCACCACTACGAATTCCACTAAGTGAAGGGTCCCATTATTGAGCTACAAGGAGGGTGATGCTAAGGAAAGGTTATCCATCTTTTGGTGAAGCTTCTCCACTTGAAAGGCTAAGGCAGTGACAACATCAACTTCATACATTCCTGTAGTCTTATTAGGCTTCTGTCTCACGGTAGTCAATTGATAGTTATACATTGCCATGTCTTCTATCAACTATTGAGCCGCTTTAGGTGTCTTAATGTTCAAGGTTCCCCCACTTGCTTCATCGATCATCTATTTAGTTGCTGGATTTAGACCATTGTAGAAAGTCAGAATCTGAAGCCAGGAAGGTAGTGCATGATGGGTACATCTCGTTAATAGATCCTTAAATCACTCCAATGTGTCTTACAACGATTCAGATTCCAATTGAACATACGTAGAGATGTCATTCCTTAGCTTTGTAGTCTTCGCCAGTGAAAAATACTTCATTAAAAACTTCTCAACCATCATATCCCATGTAGTAATCGAACATCTAGGTAATTAATTGATCCACTGCTTTGCCTTATGCCTTAGTGAGAATGGAAACAACCTCAATCGAATGGCATCATTGGAAACAGCATTGATCTTGAATGTATCACATATCTCCAAGAATCCGGCTAAGTGTGTGTTGGGATCTTCATCTTGCAGGCCATCATATTAGACATACTATTGAACCATCTGTATAATACTAGGGTTCAATTCGAAATTGTTGATGACAATTGGTGGTCTAACGATGCTTGACCCAGTACCCTGGAAATTAGGTCTATAAAATTCAGACATTGTTTGCTCGTTCTAGTTTTCCATATTATCCAAATTTTCTAGATGATGCTTGATAATACATTTTATAGCCTAAACTATTATCATATTTTCTGGTTTTGAAGGCGCTAATAGTGTCTTATTAGCTTCATTTTTATCTTTCTTATGTAAATATTATTGTCACTAACATTTTCTAATCTTTTTGCAGGTTTCCAAAATTTTGGCCAAAAATGACCTGACATGCCCCCCTGTCACGCCACCCGATCTCGAGGAAGCTTGCTGACAGAGAAAAAATAACAGGAAAAATGTTTGTCACGCCCCCCCTGATACATCCTCCCCGGGCATGTCCCATGGCGTGTCGCCCTCGGCCCGAAGTCTGCCGCAGCATTAAATGCATTTTCGCCTCCGCACACCAATCGTACCTGTCATTCCCCCCGTCACTGGCATGAACCAGGGAGTGTTTGCCTCCTTTTCCAAGACTGATGGATTTCTGACCAATGATTGAGACTTGACCTACATGTCACGCCCCCTACACGGGCATGACCTAGGGCGTGTCAGCCATCATATAGAAGCAATCATCCTTCCCGCTAGAATCCAGAACCCGAGGTTAACCCCGTAGATGTCACGCCCCCTGACACGCCCTCCCTAGGCATTACCTAGGGCGTGACCAACCTGTAGAAAAATCTATAAATTCAGATGCCCCCCTTCCATTTTAGAAATAGTTTTTCTTAAGAGGGGGAGGTGCTGCCCCATTGTTCCTTGGTCTTTTAATATTTTTTTTCATGCTTTCTTCTCTCTTTCTCTCTTTCTTATTTTGTATTTTTCTTAACCCTAGCCTAGTGTAAACTTTTATAATAGCTTTATAATTGCTCTAATTGCAAATTGTAGGGCAAGAATAGGATTTTCATTCCATGCAATTGTAATCTTTCATTTCAATTGTAGTTCTCTTTCTTCATTAATATAAGTGCTCCTTGTTTACTTTGTGCTATTATGCTTTACTACTCATCCCCCCTCCTCCACTTCGCTATGATTAACTAATCCTCCTTGCACTCGATCTTGAAGATCCGAGGTTCGAGTTATTAAGTTATGATGCTTTGAATTTACCTTTTCTTTTTAGGGTTTTAGACCTTGGTTACTCTTGATTTTTCTCGTTTGGAATTATATTGTCAATATATAATTTCCAATATAGCTTTCATTCTTGGCTAGCCAAGAGGCCGATATTTGAAGTGAGCATTCAAGAGTAAAGAGAGTTGTATGCACCCCTCGAGAGAGGCAGGCATACTAATCTCCCAGATTGGAGTAAAATCCAATAGTGGGGTTCACTGCGTAAAGCGAGCTTTAGGCATCCGATTTAGACGAGAGTTGGTCGGACCTTTCTAAACTCAGTTGGGCATGACTTCGAGAGAAGCGTGTTCAAGCTTTAGGAACCTCCATGGTCAAGGACCTTTAACCTATTAAGCTTAGGTTTATTTATCATGTTTTTAATCGACTTTAGCCGATGTGATTCTCGATCGAGTGCATTTCCATTTCATCATTCCAATCCTTCGTTGTAATCGCTTCTTTTATGCTTTCTATTTAACTTCTTTAGTTCTCTTTTTATGCAATATTTCCATTCTTTAGTGTGTTTAGATCTCTCTTCAACCCTAAAGATTTCTGTCGATAAAATAATAGTTTTCGTGTGAGTAAGTGTACTCAACGGTTCCCGGATTTTAATACAACACTTATGTCCCCTAGCTACAGTTCGATAGGTGTACTTGCCTAATTGGATTGCTAGTTTGGCTCTCTTTTATTAACTAGAAAGCGATCACCAAGTTTTTGGCGCCATTACCGGGGAGCAACTTTTGTAGATATATCGAAAACACGAACCTATTACTTTTATCATTTCTCGTTCTCATCCTCCTTCTAAAAAATTAAAAATCCAAAAATTTTATTGTCGCTCTTAATAAAAACCCATTTCACAATTTTCTACGCCACTAAATTCTCTCAAAAAGGGAAAAGGGCTTTAAGTGACACTATCTTGTCTAGTACCTTGCGAACCCTTCATTGGGTAGCCCTTGGGATGTTCGGGAGTTAAGCTATTAAAAAAAAAATCTATTTCTACAAAAAAATCAAGCTTTTTTCTAGTTTATTTTTTTCTCTTTCATCTCTTCTCTTCTTTTAGTGCATGACCCACGAGAGTCCATCGGTTATTTTAGACTTGGAGCACGAAATTGAGCGTACTCTTTGGAGAAGATCGCGATTTCAAGGCCCTACTCTCCAAGTATCGGTTGAGGACTCCGAGTTACTTTCTACTTTAAGAGTAGAAGAACCCCACGTGGAGGAGGTCGTGCATAGGCCTAGTTCTTATTATGCACGAACGAATCTAGAGGGAACAGAATCTAGTATAGTGCGCCCTATTATAGCAAATAATAACTTTGAACTGAAGCCTAGCATAATTCAAATGGTGCAGCAGTACGTGCAGTATGATGGACTTCAAGATGAAGATCCGAACTTACATATAACAAGATTTTTTGAGATTTATGACACCTTAAAGATAAATGGTGTTACAAATGATGCTAGTAGGCTAAGATTATTTCCTTTTCATCTCATAACTAAGGCTAAGCAGTGGCTGAACACTCTACCTAAAAACAACATCAAAACCTTGGATCAATTAACTGAAAAATTTTTGTCGAAGTATTTTCCGCCAGCTAAAACTCCAAAACTTAGGAATGATATTTCTTCTTTTGGACAAATAGACTCTGAAACATTATATGAAACTTGGGAAAGATTTAAAGAATTATTAAGAAGATGCCCACGTCACGCGGTGCATGTATGGTTACAAGTGCTGACCTTTTATAACGGGCTAAATAAAAATACAAAGCAAAAGATAGACGCAGCTTCTGGCGGTACTTTAAACCATAAGACCCCAGAAGCTGTTCTTGAGATTTTCGAGGACATGGACATGAACACATATTAGTGGAATGTGCCAAGGTCTCTTCAAAACAAACCTGCAGGTATCTTTGAAGTGGACAACGTCTCTCAGCTTGTTATACAAGTTGAAATATTAAGCAAAAAATTATGGAGTTGACTGCTGCCTCCGCCCCTTAGGTTTGGGAAAATGCAACTCCTGCTCCCGAACAATTAGATTATGTTAATAATATGCCTAGAAATGCTTTTAATTATTTTTCTACTTTGAATATTCCTCCGCCCGATTTTACTTTTTCGAATAGTTATAATCCTACTTTAAGGAATCAACCGAATTTTTCGTGGAGTAATCCCTCGAACGCAATGCACCCGCCACCGCAAAATGATTTTTTTACACCACCACCACCTCTTCAAAACTATCCAAAACCTCCAAGCTTGAAGGAGTTACTTTCTAAATATATAACCACAAATGAGGCTACTATAAGAACCTTAACTAGAAGCCTTAAAAGTCTTTAAAATCAAGTAGAATAGCTCGCAAATATAATTTATGAGCGACCCGCAGGGTCTCTTCCTTCCAATACCGAGCCCAACCCAAGAGAGCAAGAGAAAGCTATAACTCTTTGAAGTGGGAAACAAGTTTTTGGTAGGGTTAGTGAAGTGCACGATGCAAGCTCCGCCCCCTTTTTAAAAATTCCACCCTCTGCTGAAGAAGTTATCACCCCCGTTTTAGAAAAAGATCTCACTCCACCACCCATCTTTAAAAATAATCCAACCCCCCATACCCTTCCGAACTTAATAAAAAATGTCAGGATGATCTGTACTCCTGCTTCTTAGAAATGTTCAAGCAAATCCACATAAATTTGCCCTTCCACAAAGCGATCTCCAAGATGTCGAAGTACGCTAAGTACCTTAAAGACCTCCTGACTAAAAAAAAGATGTTAGAGAACATTTTGAAAGTCACGTTAAATGTCGAATGCTCTGCGGTCTTGACAAATGGTTTACCAAAGAAAATCAGTGACCCGGGTAGTTTTTCTATTCCGTGTGTCTTTGGTGATCTTTTTTTCAAGAACGCATTGGCTGACTTAGGTGTGAGTATTAACCTAATGCCCCTCTCGTTGTTTTAGAAGTTAGGAATTAGTAGCCTCAACCGCACACGCATGAGTATCCAGCTCGCCGACAGATCAGCCAAATACCCGTTAGGAATCGTGGATAATGTCTTTGTTAAAGTCGATAAATTCATCTTCCCGATGGATTTCGTCATATTGGACATTGAAGAAGATGTCGAGGTTCCCCTGATCCTTGGCCGACCCTTCCTTTCCACCTCCTGAGCTATCATTTACATAAGCCATGGTAAGATCATCCTTTGGGTAGGCGACGATGAAGTGACTTTCTCTATCACCCCCTTGATGAAGAACGCCCTAGAAAATGACGACTCCTGTTTTTTCTTAGATTCCCTAAGTGAAGAATCATCCTATTGCCTCTCTAAATTTGAAAAAGAATTTTCTGATTTTTGTTCCTCCTCTACTCTTCACACTAAATCGCTGCACCTAAGTGAAGAATCCTCTTATCTCCTCTCTAAATTTGAAAAAGAATTTTCTTATTTTTGTTCCTCCTCTACACTTCCAACTGAATCTTTGCAAGAAGCCATCATGGCCGCTAGCCCCACCCCTTTTAATTTTCCGTTAAAAATGTTCTACGAAGACATTGTATTTGAAAAAGAAAGAATTTCTAAAACATCATATGAAGAACCCCCTACCCTAGAATTAAATGAACCACCCGAACATCTTAGATATTATTTCTTAGAAAAAGATTCCAAGTTACCAGTAATAGTTTCGGCCTACCTCACAAATGCACAAAATGATAAAATTCTTTTAGTTTTATGTAAACATCGCCGAGCTATTGTCTAGCAAATTTCTGATATCAAGGGCATAAGACCATCATTCTGCACTCACAAAATCTTAATGGAAGATAATTTGCGTAACTCCAGATAACCTAAACACTGTATAAACCCAAACATGAAAGAAGAAGTTAAGGGCGAGGTTATGAAATTGTTAGACACGGGAATTACCTATCATATATCTGATTGTAAGTAGGTTAGCCAAGTCCAGGTAGTTCCAAAGAAGGGAGGGATAACGGTAGTTAGTAACGAGAATAATGATTTAATCCTGACACGGACGGTGACCCGGTGGCGAATGTGTATAGATTATCGTAAGTTAAATGATGCCACCCGCAAGGATCAGTTTCCCTTGCCGTTCATCGATCAAATTTTAGAATGATTATCCGGCGATAGCTTTTATTGTTTTCTCATTGGCCTCTCAGGGTATTTTCAAATCCCCATCTCCCCAGAGGACCAGGAGAAAATTACATTTACATGTCCCTACGGAACCTTTGCATATCGAAGAATGCTATTTGGATTGTGCATTGCGCCATCTACATTCCAACGATGTGTGCTCGCTATCTTTAACAAGTACGTAGAAAGAATTATTGAGGTATTTATGGATGATTTATCCGTGTTCGGTTACGCTTTCGATAGTTGTTTAGAAAAACTCGAAAAAGTATTAGAACAATACGAAGAAACTAACCTTGCACTAAATTTGGAAAAAAGCCATTTTATGGTAAGGGAAGGGTTAGTTTTGGGTCATAAAATTTCCGCGAGAGGAATTAAGGTAGATATTGCCAATATAGAAGTTATCGAGAAGGTGCCGCCGTGTACGAACATAAAAGCTATAAGAAGTTTCATAGGTCACGCTGGTTTTTATTGTCGCTTCATAAAGGACTTCTCCAAGATCACCAATCCCCTTACCCATCTCTTAGAAAAAGATGCCCCATTTATTTTTGATGACCTTTGCCTAGCTGCTTTTAATTTAATAAAAGAAAAATTAATTAATGCCCCGATTATGATAGCTCCGGTGTGGGACCTTCCGTTTGAAATCATGTGCGAAGAATTTAGTTTCGCGGTGGGAGCCATATTAGGTCAACGCATATCTAAAAACTTCCACCCCATATATTACGCAAGTAAAACAGTTACATCTACATAGGAAAGTTACACCACGACCGAGAAGGATCTCCTAGCTTTAGTATTCGCTTTTGATAAATTCCGCCCTTATATTACACTTTCAAAAATTATTGTTTTTACAGACCACTCGTCCCTCAAATATCTTTTTTCTAAATCAGATGCCAAGCCGTGCTTGATTCACTGGGTCTTACTCCTCCAGATGTTTGACTTAGAAATTCACGATAAGCGAGGAGCCGAGAATTTTGCTGCCGACCATCTCTCCCGATTAGACAATCCCTTTATATAAAAATTAAATGAAAAATCTTTTAATGATTATTTTACTGATGAGAAGCTGTTTTCAATTAATAAATCTACTTCTCCTTGGTGCGCACACATTGCCAACTATTTAGTGGATCGTGTGTTCCCAAAAGAGTTCTCCTCTCAACAAAAGAAGAAATTCTTTTCTTAGTTGAAGAACTACTTTTGGGAGGACCCGCATCTTTTCAGAGTTTGTGCGGAACAGGTGATAAGGAGATGTGTTTATTATGATGAAAGTTTAGATATTATAAAAAATTTGCATGAAGGACCGACAGGTGGGCACTATCAAGTTGGTCGCACTGCTCACAAAGTGCTAAGCGCGGGTTTTTACTGGACTAGCCTGTTTAAAGATGCGCAGGATTTTGTGAGCAGGTGTGATAGTTGCCAACGTCCAGGCAATATTTCCAATAATAATGAAATGCCGCAAAATTATTTCCTCGATTGCGAAATCTTCGACCTTTGGGGAATTGATTTCATCACCCTTCCTTCTAGCTTCGGGAATAAATATATTTTAGTTGCCGTCGATTATGTTTCGCGTTGGGCTGAAGCCCAAGCTCTTCCTTCGAACGACGCCTGAGTCGTAGTTGTATTTTTAAAAAAATTATTTTCTCGATTTAGTATGCTGCACACCATCGTTAGTGACAGGGGTTCCCATTTCTATAACACGCAGTTTTCTAAAATCCTTACTAAATACGGAGTTACACATAAGCTTTCGACTGCCTACCACCCCCAAACTAACGAACAAGTCGAAGTAGTGAACCGAAAAATTAAAATTTTTTTGGAAAATACTGTTTCAACATCTAGAAAAGAATGGTTAGCAGAATTAGACGATTCTCTATGGGCCTACCGAACAGCGTTCAAAACTGCCGTCAGATGTATGCCATATCTATTGGTTTATGGAAAATCGTGCCATTTACCTGTAGAACTAGAACACCGTGCTTTTTGGGCCTTAAGATTTTTAAATTTTGATCCCCACTCTGTCGGCGACCTTAGAAAATTTCAACTCAACCAACTCGATGAGTGGCGTTCTTACGCATACGAAAACAACAAATTATAAAAAGAGCGGACGAAACATTTTCACGACAAACACTTAAGGCACCCAAAAAATTTTATGCCGGGTGACAAAGTTCTTTTGTATAATTCTTGACTACGTTTATTTCTGGGCAAATTAAAGTCTCGATGGTCTGGGCCATTTTCTGTTTTAGAAGTTTTCCTTATGGTGCTATTTTAATTTCACACCTTAATAAGGGTAATTTCAAAATAAATGGTCAACGTCTTAAACTTTATTTATCTAGTGATGATGATAACAGTCTAAACATTATTAAATTTCTTCTACACGAACTTTAACTATCTTCAAAAAAATTTTGTTAAAAACTTTAATTATTATTTTTTTGGACATTATTATTTTTTTGCGTCGAGCTCAAACGATGTTTTAAACAAAGGGTGCTCTTGGGAGGCAACCCAAGTTATATTTTTCTATTTTCTTTACTTTACAATTTTTTCCCCGGACAGCTCCGACAAGCAGAAGCTTCTGCGATTGCCTGATCCAACGTTGCTGAATCCATCACGAAGTCCAAAGAAGACATTTCATGAAGATCCAAATAGCAGGCATGGGGGAGAGGCGTCAATTAGCATTCACAACGAATAAATCCGTGGAAGTACCTGTTTTTAAATTCTGTACTTTCAATTCTGTAATTTCATTTTCTCTCCTTCTCTAACCTCCTTTCTCCATTGAGGATAATGTCCATTTTAAGCATGGGGGAGGACTTCCTCTTTCTTTTTGCTATGTGTGAATATTTTGCTTTTTGTGAATATTTTTCAAAAATCCAAAAAAAAAGAATATATTAAAAATCCAAAAAAATAGAAAATATTTCAAAATTTTTAAAAAATATATGTTTTTTGTTATTACTTTATGTTAGCTAGTTTTTAGATATTTGCTTGGGGACAAGCAAAGTTTAAGATAGGGAGAATTTGATAATATGTTTTATAGCCTAAACTATAATCGTATTTTCTAGTTTTCAAAGCGCTAATCGTGTCTTATTAGCTTCATTTTTATCTTTCTTATGTAAATATTATTGTCACTAAAATTTTCTTGTCTCTTTGCTTGGGGACGAGAGTAGGTCGGACCTTCCTAAACTCAGTTCGGCATGACTTTGAGAGAAGCGTGTTCAAGCTTTAGGAACCTCCACGGTCAAGGACCTTTACCCTATTAAGCTTAGGTTTATTTATCGTGTTTTTAATCGACTGTAGCTGAGGTGATTCTCGATCGAGTGCATTTCCATTTCATCATTCAAATCCTTTGTTGTAATCGTTTTTTTTATGCTCTCTATTTATCTGCATTAGTTCTCTTTTTATGCAATATTTCATTTCTTTAGTGCGTTTCGATTTCTCTTCAACCCTAAAGATTTCCGTGGATAAAATAATAGTCTTCGTGTGAGTAAGCGTACTCAACGGTTCCCGAATTTCAATACGACACTTGTGTCCCCTAGCTACAGTTCGATAGGTATACTTGCCTAATTGGATTCTTGTTCGGCTCTCTTTTCTCAAGCGGAAAGCGATCACCAATGCTCTCCTTAGTTTACTGTTTCCTCTTCTGAAAGTCCGTTTGAAATATCTGTGGTATTAGTTCCCACGTCCCTTTGGTTAGTGTTGTGAATAATTCATTCTGGGTCAGGATGAAATGGTGCTAGCCCAGAATTTCTCCCCATAGTCATAGACTAACAGACTATAAAACAGAGATTAAGCGATATAATTATACTATAAACTAATTTACAATTATACGTTAGAAATAAAAAATTGGTAGATTAATAGAGTTTAAGCTTTCAAAATATTGAAAACGAGTCCCCGGCAATGGCGCCAAAAACTTGATGGTTTCAAAGTAAACTTGATGCAGATTCTTTCTACACTCTAGTATAAACTATGTAGATAGACATAAGATAGATTACTTTTAGTCTCAGGCAAGTGCACCTATCAATCATAGTATAGGAGAAATCTACATCTCGTGTCATATTCCACAGGGTCTTTTCAATTACTCGTACTCACTCTCACTCCATTATCGTACCTATAATTCAAGTTGGTTGTTTAATTTAAACTAACCTAACTATGACTACTTGGATAAGGAAACATTGGAGGATTAAAGATGATAAAAAACCGAAAGTCTAAGAGCATTCACATGCAACTAATTTCTCATTAATATAATTCTATGTAATCATGTAATAATACAGAAATAAAATTCATAGTATTATAAGGGTTAAATATCTATCAAATTCTCTCTCGAGCAATTCAAAATCTAAACATAAGTTGAGTAAATTTTCTCTCGAACAATTTACAACACTCAAATTTGCATTAAAATAAAGTACCTTATTTAATACATAAATTCACGAAATCCTATCTCTAAAATTCCATGAATTTATTTATCTGTATCACAATTATCCAAATGACATATCTCTCAATCATGCAGTTTGAAATACAAAGAGATATAACACCTAAATATGAACATATAAACATCATCACAACCTTCCAATTTCTCAATATAAAAAGTTGGAATTCATTTAAAATAAATAATAAATTCATAACTAGGATAAATCTCTTTGTTTGAAATCCTACATACAAATAGAATACCACAAATTTGATGAAAACAAAAACATACATGATTACCGAATTGTTCAAATAAAAGTTCATGCGAAATAAAAAATAAATAACGTTAGATTACCCAGAGAAAGGGAAGATTAAAAGAGATACATGAAAGATTAAAAGCATACAAATAATCTCCTTTAATTCTTCCTTCTCTTGGGTGCTCCACTTTCGCCCTCCAGAAGTTCTCCAAAAGAATTGATCGAAAAGTCTCTATTCTAATTTTTCTACAGGTTTTTATTGTCTCCTTGTATACAGGGTCACACACGGGTTCCAACACGACCGTGTCATCGGCCTTGTGGATGGTTAAAATGCGGTTGTACATGAATAGGCGTGTCTGGTCGTGGGTCGTGTCATCTGACACGGGTGCTGAAACGGCCGTATTGTTATTCTTTATCTTCGCACACGGGTATGTTTGCAGCAGAGCTTGAATTTATCCCAAAAAGGAAATGGGTGGGCACACGGGCGTGTTCCCACCTGTATGGTGCTCTGTATTATTCTTCCAAATCTTTTGATCCATCCCAAATAGGACACGAATAGGTACACGGGTGTGTCCCTACCCATGTGCACCTAATTTCAGTCCTGTCATCAGCCATGTTGGATCCGTGAACTCCTCTATTTGCTCCAAGACTTTTAGTTCCACTGGTTTTCAATACCTGCATTAAGAAAATGAATGAATAAATGAATAGCTCAATACATGAAAAAATATAAACTGGATACTGTGCTCTTCTATTCATGATAAAGCAAATTCTTAACTATTCTCGCGCAATTTCTTCAAAGGGGGTAGAAAATAGATTACATGATTACAATTATGATAGTAAAAAGACTATCATAATTGTACTCATAGATAATCTAGACATTTTATGATTAGGGCTTAATGTATTCCCTTTTGATTAGGATTTTACAAACCTGTGAGGTAAGAATAAAAGGTGAACACGGTTAGAAAGTTGTGTATTAAGATTCGGTTTTGAAGTCATGTCATTGGTTTGGAAGCATCTGTGCTGGAAATAGTTACGTTTGATTTGATCATAGGTATGGACTGGCCCTCATGGAAGCGTACCAGTATAGATTGCTACTTTATAAAAGTCACACTTGGATAGAACACTTAACTTGTGCCAAAGTTTGCTTGTGTGCTCTCTAAGTAGTCAAGATTGTTCGGTAGGCAGCGAAGTAATTCTTCTTGCCAACAGAGGCCACTGATCCAAAGCCTAGTTAATTTACGTTGCTATAGTGTGTCGGCTTACGCGGATTTGTTTCCTAATGTTCTCCTTGGGTCACTTCCCAATAAGAGATTGACTTGGATAGTGAGTTGGTGCCAAGTGTAAAACTTTTTGCCCGCTCACCGTACTAAGTTGCAGAAAAGGAGATGGTGGAACTAGAAGTGTTCAACTGTACGAATCGCTAGAGCAATGCTATTTATGTCCAAGTGGGTTACCTTGGAGTACCCCAGTCTTCTTTGTAAAAAAGAAGGACGGAAGCTCGAGTCTATGCATAAACTATCAACAGTTAAACAAGCAAACGTAGAAGAACAAGTATCTGATGCCACTGATTGACTACTTATTCAAATGGCTGGTTGAATCAACGGTATATTCATAGCTAGATTTGAAGTCAGACTATTACCAGTTGAGAATTCGGGAACGTGACATTTCCAGGACAACGTTTGGAACACGCTATAGTTAGTATGAGTTCTCTGTAATGTCGTTTAGACTAACGAATACACTATTGGTATTCATGGACTTAATATTTGTGATTGTCTTTACTGACGACATAGTATTGTGCTCTCACTCAGAAGAAGATCGTGTAAATCATTTGCGGATGTTTTGCATACCCTAAGAAGAAACAAACTCTATGCCAAATTCTCAACATACGAGTTTTGGCTGTCGTCGATGGCTTTTCTTAGCCATGTAATTACTGGAGAGATTATTGCGGTGGATCCGACAAAGATAAGTACGATGCTAGCGTGGCCTGTGTTGTCTAATGTAGCAGAAGTCAGAAGTTTCCTTGGACTTGTGAGCTACTACAGGCGCTTCATAGAAAACTTTTCACGGATAGCCTTACCTCTCACCACACTGACGCGGGATGATAAGAAGTTCATTTGGATTCCTGCGTGCGCACGACCTTTGAAGAGTTAAAGAGTCATTTGACCGCAATGCCTATTTTGAGGTAGCTATGTGGTACAGATGGCTTTGAAGTATATAGTGATGCTTCAGGGAGCAGTTTAGGCTACGTGCTTCTTCAGTTAAGAAAAGTGATAGCATATGGCTTACGCTAGTTGAAAGTGCATGAGCAGAACTATCCCATCCATTACTTGGAGTTGGAGGTGGTGATATTTTCACTTAAACTATGGCGTCACTACTTATATGGCATAAAAGTTGACATCTTCACGGACAATAAGAGCCTTAAGTACCGATTGGAGAGGAAAGATCTAAATATGCGACAACAAAGGTGGATGGCATTCCTCGGGGAATCCAACTTTGCGATTCATTAGACTCTCGAGAAGGGAACGTGGTCATAGTAGGAATCCGGCAAGGGCTAATTGCTTGTAGGTGCATGATGAACATTTGATCCAAGAGTTGGAGAACTTTGATATTTTTCGTGTTGACAATAATACCACTACAGATGCGTGCCTCAACTGGACAGAGGTTCAAAATAATATCACAGATAGGGTTCGGCGAGCAACGGAAATCGGCGAAATTCTAAAGCACTATACAGAAGATGGGTTAAATTCCCAATTCTCCTTGGATGACGGCTGATAATACGTTTTGTATCCTAAACTATTATCGTATTTTCTATTTTATATTGTGCAAATTATGTCTATTATTAGTTTATTTTTATCATTTTTTGGTAAATATTATTGCCACTGACTTTTTCTTGTCTTTTTGCAGGTTTCCAGAAAATTGGCCAAAATGACCTGTCACGCCCCCCTATCACGCCCTCCCTGGGCGTGACCTAGGGCGTGTCACCCGATCCCGAGGACACCTGCTGGAAGGGACAGAAAACGGTCAAAAACCGCTGTCACGCGCCCTGACACGCCCTCCCTGGGCGTGTCACCAGGCGTGACCAGGGGCGTGTCGCCCTCTGCCGCAAAGCCTGCCGCCGCATTAAATGCCGTTCCACCTCAGCACGCAAACAGTACTGTCATGCCCCATGTCATGCCCGTGACATGGGCGTGACACCCTCCTTTTTCTGTGACTGACGGATTTCCGACCAATGATTTGGACATGACGTGCCTGTCACGCCCCCCTGTCACGGGCGTGACCTAGAGCGTGACCACCGACGTACCGAAGCAATCATCCCTCCCGCCAGAATCCAGAGCCTGAGGTCAACATAGTACTGTCATGCCCCCTGACACGCCCCCCCTAGGGCGTGTCGGAGGGCGTGACCAACCCGAGAAAACTTTCTATAAATTGAGCCCCCCCCCCCCCTCTCCATTTCAGCAAGCTTTAGTTGAGAGGGGGAGGTGCTGCCCCTTTGGTTCTTGAGTTTTTTATGCTTTCTCTCTCTCTCTCTCTCTCTCTCTCTCTCTCTCTCTCTCTTCCTTTGTAATTTTTGCTTAATCATGGTTTAATATTTAGTTGCCCTAGCTTTCTTTGTAATCTTTAGTGTTGCTTAGTGCTTAATATAGGGCTAGAATAGGATTTCAATTTCATGCACTTGTAATTTTGTTTTCAATAGTGTAGCTTGCCCCTTTGAATTAATAAAAGTATTTTTTTTGTTTAGCTTGTGTTCCTCTTATGCTTTACTACTCATCCCCCTTCCTCCATTCCATAATGATTAACTAATCCTCCTTGTACTCGATCTTGATGATCCGAGGTTAGAGCGATTATGTTATGATGTTTTAATTAATCTTTTCTTTTTAGGTTAGGGCCTTGAATTACTCTTGATTAATCACGGGTTGGAGGTATATTTTCGATATATACTCTCCGCCTTTGCTTTCATTCTGGGCTAGACGAGTGGCCGAAAGAATGAAGTTAGCATTCAAGAGTAAAGGGAGTTGTACGTACCCCTCGAGAGAGGCAGACGTCCAAATCTCCCGGATTGGAGTAAAATCCAATAGTGGGGTTCACCGCGTAAAGCGAGTTTTAGGCCTCCGATTTAGACGAGAGTCGGTCGGACCTTCCTAAACTCAGTTGGGCACGACTTCGAGAGAAGCGTGTTCAAGCTTTAGGAACCTCCACGGTCAAGGACCTTTATCCTATTAAGCTCAGATTTTTATCGCATTTTCTTAATCGTCTTTAGCCGAGTTGAATCTTGATTGGGTGCATTTCCATTTCATATTTTCTACTTTTCGTAGTAATCGTCTATCTTGTGCTCTTTAATTAAATGCAGTAGTTTCCTTTCTAGCATAGTTCTTTGCTTAATAGCTTAACTTAATTGCGGTAGTTCTCTTTCTAGTATAGCTTTAATTCCTCCCTTGCACTTAGATCTTCTAAAACCCTAGTTTTTCCGTCGATAAGATAATAGCGTTCGTGTGAGTAAGCTTAGCCAACAGTTCCCGGATTTCAATACGACACTTGTGTCCCCTTGCTACAATTCGATAGGTATACTTGCCTCATCGGGTTGCTAGTTCGGTTGCGTTTATTTTCTTCGAACCCTAGCGCGCAAAAGGTTTTTGGCGCCGTTGCCGGGGGACCAACTTCCGTTGATATTTTGAAAACACGAACCTATTAATTTTATCTCTTCTCTTTCTCATCTTCTTTCTTTAAAATTTTAAAAAAAAAATCAAAAAATTTTTATCACCGCTCTTAATAGAAACCAACCTCACAATTTTTCTACGCCACCTAATTCTCTCGAAAAGGGCCAAGGGCTTTAAGCGCCACTGTCTTGTCTAGTACCTTGCGAACCCTTCATGGGGTAGTCCTTGGGAAGTTCGGGAGTTAATCTATAAAAAAAATCTATTTCAAAAAGAAAAAAAAATTTCTAATCTTTTTTCTAGTTTATCCTATTTCTCTTCCTCTTCTTCTTTTCTGTTCTTTTAGTGCATGACCCGCGGGAGTCCGTCGGTTATTTTGGAGTTGGACCATGAAATTGAGCGTACTCTTCGGAGAAGATCATGATTTCAAGGCCCAACTATCCAAGTGCCGGTTGAGGACTCCGAGTCATTTGCTACTTTAAGAATGGAAGAACCCAACGTAGATGAGGCCATGCAAAGGACTATGTCCTATTATGCATGACCGAACCTCGAGGGAACAGAATCAAGTATAGTCCGCCCTGCTATAGCAAATAATAACTTTGAACTAAAGCCTAGCATAATTCAAATGGTGCAGCAATATGTGCAATTTGACGGACTTCAAGATGAAGATCCGAACGCACATATAGCTAGCTTTCTTGAAATTTGCGACACCTTCAAGATAAATGGTGTCACAAATAATGCGATCAGGCTGAGACTCTTCCCCTTCTCTCTAAGAACTAAAGCTAAGCAGTGGCTTAACACACTTCCGAAAAATAGCATAACCACTTGGAATGAATTAACTGAAAAAATTTTGGCGAAGTATTTTCCGCCAGCTAAAACTGCAAAACTTAGGAACGACATCTCTGCCTTCGGACAAATAGACTCTGAAACCTATACGAAACCTGGGAGAGATTTAAAGAATTATTAAGACGATGCCCACATCACGCGCTGCCTGTATGGTTACAAGTGCAGACGTTTTATAACGGGCTAAATCAAAGCACGAAGCAAATGATAGACGCAGCTTCTGGCGGTACTTTAAATCATAAGACCCCAGAAGCCGCTCTTGAGCTTTTTGAGGACATGGCCATGAACACTTATCAGTGGAATGTGCCTAGGTCCCTCCCGAACAAGCCTGCAGGTATCTATGAAGTGGACAACGTCTCCCAGCTTGCTCTGCAAGTAGAAATCCTAAGCAAAAAAATCACGGAGATGACTGCTGCCTCCGCCCCTCAGGTATGGGAATCTGCAACCCCTACTCCAGAACATTTAGATTATGTTAATAATATGCCTAGAACTGCTTTTAATAATTTTTCTGCTGCAAATTTTCATCCGCCTGGTTTTAATTTTCCGAATAGTTATAACCCTGCATTAAGAAATCATCCGAACTTTTCATGGAGTAATCCATCGAATGCGATGCGCCCACCCCCGCAAAATGATTTTTCTGCACCACCACCACCACCACCACTTCTTCAAAATTACCCAAAACCTCCAAGCTTGGAGGAATTACTTTCTAAATATATCACCACAAATGACGCTACCATAAGAACTTTAACCGGAAGCGTAAAAAGTTTAGAAAATCAGGTAGGATAGCTCGCGAAAATAATTTCTGAGCGACCCGCAGGGTCTCTTCCTTCCAATACCGAACCCAACCCGAGAGAGCAAGCGAAAGCTATAACTCTTCGGAGTGGGAATCAAGTCTCCGGTATGGTAGGTGAAGAGCCCGAGGCAAGCTCCGCTCCCGCCTCTAAAAATCAAAGCTCCGCTCCCGTTTTAAAAATTCCACCCTCTGCTGAAGAAGTAATCACCCCTATTTTAGAAAATAATCTCACTCCACCACCCATCTTCAAAAATAATTCAACTCCTCCATACCCCTCTGAACTTAATAGACAACGTCAAGATGATCAGTACTCCCGCTTCTTAGAAATCTTCAAACAAATCCACATTAATCTTCCCTTCCACGAGGCTATTTCGCAGATGCCGAAATACGCCAAATATCTTAAAGACCTCCTCACAAACAAGAAGAAGTTAGAGAATCTTTCGCACATCACGCTAAACGCAGAGTGCTCCACCGTTTTAACAAATGGTTTGCCGAAGAAAATCAGTGACCCGGGTAGTTTCTCTATCCCGTGTGTCTTCGGTGATCTTTTTGTTAAACACGCGTTAGCCAACTTAGGCGCGAGTATAAACCTGATGCCCTTTTCATTGTTCAAAAAGTTAGGGATTGGTAGCCTTAACCCCACGCGTATGAGTATCCAGCTAGCCGATAGATCCGTCAAGTACCCGTTAGGAATAGTGGAGGACGTTCTAGTGAAAGTCGACAAGTTCATCTTCCCGGTGGACTTTGTCATTTTGGACATCGAAGAAGACGTCGAGGTTCCCCTGATCCTTGGCCGACCCTTCCTTGCCACCTCCCGAGCCATCATTGACGTAAGCAATGGTAAGCTCTTTCTTCGAGTAGGCGATGACGAAGTCACATTTTCTATCACCCCTTCGATGAAGAACACCTTAGCGAATGATGACTCATGTTTTTTCGTAGACGCCGTGAGTGATGATTCTTCCTACTGCCTCTCCGACTTTGAGAAAGAATTTTCTACTTTTTGCTCCTCTTCTCTTACAACGGAATCACTGCAAGGAAGTGATGAATCTTCTTATTGTCTTTCTGAGTTTGAAAAAGAATTATCTGATTTTTGTTCTTCCTCTATTCTTCCCACTGAATCGCTACAAGAAGCCGTCTTGGCTGCTAGCCCCACCCCTTATTACGTTCCTTATAAAAAAGTTTATGAAGATATTATTTTTGAAAAAGAAAGAATCTCAAAATCCTCTTATGAAGAACCCCCTACCCTTGAACTTAAAGAACTTCCCGAACACCTTAAGTATGCTTTCTTAGAAAAATACTCCAAGTTACTAGTTATCATTTCGGCCTACCTCACGGATACGCAGAACGATAAACTTCTTCTAGTTCTACGTAAGCATCGCCGGGCTATTGCTTGGCAAATTTCTGATATCAAGGGCATAAGCCCATCTTTCTGTACCCATAAAATTTTAATGGAAGATAATTCGCGTAACTCTATCCAACCTCAGCGCCGTTTAAACCCAAACATGAAAGAAGTAGTTAAGGGCGAGGTTATGAAACTATTAGACGCAGGAATTATCTACCCTATTTCGGACAGTAAGTCGGTTAGCCCCGTTCAGGTAGTTCCAAAGAAGGGAGGGATAACCGTAGTAAGTAATGAGAATAATGAATTAATCCCGACGCGGACGGTGACGGGTTGGCGTATGTGCATAGATTACCGTAAGTTAAATGACGCCACCCAAAAGGACCACTTTCCTTTACCGTTTATCGACTAGATTTTAGAACGTCTCTCCGGCCATAGCTTTTATTGTTTTCTTGATGGCCTCTCGGGGTACTTTCAAATACCCATCTCTCCCGAGGACAAAGAGAAAACTACGTTTACTTGTCCCTTCAGCACCTTCGCGTACCGAAGAATGCCGTTTGGATTATGCAATGCGCCAGCTACATTCCAGCGATGTATGCTCGCAATATTTGACAAGTACGTAGAAAGCATTATGGAGGTATTCATGGACGATTTCTCCGTGTTCGGCGATTCCTTCGATAGATGTTTAGAAAACCTCGAAAAAGTCTTGGAACGATGCGAAGAAACTAACCTTGCCCTAAATTGGGAAAAATGCCATTTTATGGTGAGGGAAGGGTTAGTTTTGGGTCATAAAATTTCTGCTAAAGGTATTGAGGTAGACGTTGCCAAGATAGAAGTTATTGAGAAGTTGCCGCCACCTACAAACATAAAAGCTATAAGAAGTTTTCTAGGCCACGCTGGTTTTTATCGTCGTTTTATAAAGGACTTCTCCAAGATCACAAAGCCCCTCACCCATCTCTTAGAAAAAGACGCTCCATTCATTTTTGATGACTCTTGTATTTCTGCCTTTGAATCAATTAAAGAAAAGTTAATTAACGCACCGATTATGATAGCTCCGGTGTGGGACCTTCCTTTCGAGATTATGTGAGATGCGAGTAGTTTTGCGGTGGGAGCCGTATTAGGTCAACGCATATCTAAAAACTTCCACCCCATCTATTACGCTAGTAAAACCCTCACATCTGCACAAGAAAATTACACCACAACCGAGAAGGAGCTCTTAGCTGTAGTATTTGCGTTTGATAATTTCCACCCTTACATTACTCTTTCCAAAATCATTGTTTTTACGGACCACTCGGCCCTCAAGTACCTTCTTGCCAAAACGGATGCCAAGCCTCGCTTGATTCGCTGGGTCTTATTCCTCCAGGAGTTTGACTTAGAGATCCGTGATAAGCGAGGAGCCGAGAACTTGGCCGCCGACCATTTATCAAGATTAGATAACCCCTTTATAGAAAAATTAAATGAAAAATATTTTAATGACTACTTTCCTGACGAGAAGCTGCTTTTAGTTAATACATCTACTTCTCCTTGGTTCGCGCACATCGCCAACTATCTAGTGGCCCGGGTGCTCCCAAAGGAGTTCTCCTCTCAGCAAAAGAAGAAATTCTTTTCTGAGCTGAAGAACTACTTTTAGGAAGACCCCCATCTTTTCAAAATTTGTGCGGATCAAGTGATAAGGAGATGTGTTTCTTTTGATGAAGGAATTGATATTCTAAAACATTTGCATGAAGGTCCGACAGGTGGGCACTATCAAGCTGCTCGCACCGCTCACAAGGTGCTTTGCGCGGGTTTTTACTGGCCTAGCCTATTTAAGGACGCGCAAGCCTTTGTGAGCAGGTGTGATAGTTGCCAACGGTCGGGCAACATCTCTAATAAAAATGAAATGCCGCAAAATTATTTCTTAGAGTGCGAAATTTTCGACCTCTGGGGAATTGATTTTGTTGGCCCCCTTCCTTCTAGCTTCGGAAACAAATATATTTTAGTTGCTGTTGATTATGTTTCACGATGGGCTGAGGCCCAAGCTCTTCCTACGAATGACTCCCGAGTTGTAGTCACATTTTTTAAAAAATTATTTTCTAGATTCGGTACGCCTCGCGCAATCGTTAGCGATAGGGGTTCCCATTTCTGTAACGCGCAATTTTCAAAAATCCTTACCAAATACGGCGTTACACATAAGCTTTCCACTGCCTACCACCGCCAAACTAACGGTCAAGTCGAAGTAGTTAATAGAGAAATAAAAAGAATATTAGAAAAGACTGTTTTAAATTCTAGAAAAGACTGGTCAACCAAACTTGACGATGCTCTATGGGCCTACCGAACAGCGTACAAAACCGCCCTCGGATGTACGCCGTATCGGCTGGTCTATGGAAAATCGTGCCATCTGCTCGTAGAGTTAGAACACCGCGCCTTTTGGGCCTTAAAATTTTTAAACTTCGATCCCCACTCAGTCGGTGACCTTCGAAAATTTCAACTAAATGAACTCGACGAATGGCGCTCTTATGCTTATGAAAATAATAAACTTTATAAAGAGCGGACGAAGCGTTTACACGATAAACACTTAAGGCACCCTAAAAACTTTAAGCCGGGCGACCAAGTCCTTTTATATAATTCTCGTTTACGTTTATTTCCGGGCAAATTAAAATCTCGCTGGTCTGGCCCGTTTTCTGTTTTAGAAGTATTTCCTTATGGAACTGTTTTAATTTCTCACCCTGATAAGGGTAATTTCAAAGTGAATGGTCAGCGTCTTAAACTCTACTTTTCTGGTGATGATGATGTCAGTCCAAACATTATTAAGTTTCTGCTTCACGAACTTTAATCTTGAACTTTTAATTTTTTTTGCTAAAGACAATTTTATTTCGGGACAACAATATTTTTGGACAATATTATTTTTTTGATGCGTCGAGCTCAACGACGCTTTAACCAAAGGGCGCTCTTGGGAGGCAACCCAAGTTATCTTTTTCTGTTTTCTTTATTTTACAATTTTTGCCTCGGACGGCTCCGACAAGCTGAAGCTTCTGCGATCGCCTGCTCCAACATTGCTGAATCTATCACGAAGTCCAAAGAAGACATTCGGGGAGCGGCATCACTCAGCTTTCGCAGCAAATAAATCTGGGGAAGTACCTGTATTTCAATTCTGTCTTTCAATTCTGTACTTTACTTTTCTCTTCTTCTCCAATCCCCTTCTTTAGCCATTGAGGACAATGTCTGTTTTAAGCTTGGGGGAGGATTTCCTCCTTCATTTTTGCGTAGTGTAAATAATCTTTTTTTTGTATATATTGTAAATATTTTTTTAAAAAAAATGAATATCTTAAAATTCCAAAAAAAAAAAGAGAAACAAATCCAAAATCCAAAAAAAAAGAGAATATTTCACAAAATTAAATTAAAAAAAATATATGTGTTTTTGAATAGTTTAGACATTTTGGTATTTCAATAGTATTCCTAGTTTTTAGTTTTGTTTTACTCAAAATCTCCTATAAACAACTTAGTTAATTATAATATTTCTAATCGTTCTTTTTAATTATGTTTCACAAGTAAAATGTTGGTCATGCTGTGTTTCTAATTCACGGTAGCATGTTAAGGTGAAATATTTTTCTAAAACTCACATTTTTATTATGGTTTTTTGTTGTTTATTTCCTTTACTTTCTTAAAAATTCATCATCCACTATTTTCTTATTCGTTTTTGAATAATTTTTGTAAAGTCAACTTTTGAATAACGTAGTAGATGTGAACGATCCAAGTCACCTATTATTTATATTTTCAAGTTAATTTCATCAATCTTCTTTTATTATCTAGGACTCGCTTTTTGAAAAATTTTCAAACCTTTGTTTTAAATAAGTTCAAAAGCATGAAAATGATTTAGGCCGTTTTTGTTTTTGTTTGAGCTTTCTTGTCAACCTAAAAACTTTTACCACTAGTTAGCCGTTTTTGAACCTTTTTCCGATTTCATTTGATAGCTCCTCCCTTCATTTCAGTTTCACCAAAGCCAAAATTTCCAACCTATTGAATCACACTACCCTTTTTGAGTTTCAAAAATTATTTTGACAATTTTGATGGGGTATTTTGTGATTTTTGTGGGAGAAAGGTTTTCGAAAAAAAAAAGTATGTTCGAAAGTGATGTTTATTTTTGTTTGGCCAACTCAAAAAGAAAATAAAAATATTTATGGCCTTTGTTTTGAAAAAAAGAAAAAAAATGAAAAAGAAAAAGAAAAAAAATGTGTATATATTTTTATGAAAGTTTTTGAAACTCTTTGCTTTGGTTTAGTGTGATTTTAAAACCTTCACGTTTATCTTTGAATTCCACTCCTAATCATTTTCCTAAACCAAACGTTTCTGTCCTATTTAAGTCCTCTTGATTCACGCTTTTTGAATTTTATTTAATAACTAAGAAAAGAAAAACAGTAAATCAGTTTTAGTTTTGGATTTAAACCTAGATTTTTGTTAATTAAATTGATATAATTATAATGCGTTGCTTGGATCTAGTAACAACTCAATGCGTGTTTTTCATTTTCGTTGCTTTACTTAAGTCCATTTAAAAAAATCTCGTTAAAATTTTGGATGATTTGTTTTTATTAAGTAAAGTTTATAAAAGTTTTACCATACCTAAATAATTGTTTTAGACTTACATTTCACCTTTTCCCTACTTAGAATTTCGCATAGTACTTGTGTAGGCATAATTAGAATTTTTTTTATTAGTCCTTTTTATAAATTTCTAGTTTATATATTTTTGCTTGGGGACAAGCAAAGCTTAAACTTGGGGGAATTTGATAATTCGTTTTGTATCCTAAACTATTATCGTATTTTCTATTTTATATTGTGCAAATTATGTCTATTATTAGTTTATTTTTATCATTTTTTTGTAAATATTATTGCCACTGACTTTTTCTTGTCTTTTTGCAGGTTTCCAGAAAATTGGCCAAAATGACCTATCACGCCCTCCCTGGGCGTGACCTAGGGCGTGTCACCCGATCCCGAGGACACCTGCTGGAAGGGACAGAAAACGTTCAAAAACCGCTGTCACGCCCCCTGACACGCCCTCCCTGGGCGTGTCACCAGGCGTGACCAGGGGTGTGTCGCCCTCTGCTGCAAAGCCTACCGCCGCATTAAATGTCGTTCTGCCTCAGCACGCAAACAGTACTGTCACGCCCCATATCACGCCCGTGACATGGGCGTGACACCCTCCTTTTTCGGTGACTGACGGATTTCCGACCAATGATTTGGACATGACGTGCCTGTCACGCCCCCCTGTCACGGGCGTGACCTAGGGCGTGACCACCGACGTACCGAAGCAATCATCCCTCCCGCCAGAATCCAGAGCCCGAGGTCAACATAGTACTGTCACGCCCCCTAACACGCCCCCCCTAGGGCATGTCGGAGGGCGTGACCAACCCAAGAAAATTTTCTATAAATTGAGCCCCCCCCTCTCCATTTCAGCAAGCTTTGGTTGAGAGGGGGAGGTGCTGCCCCTTTGGTTCTTGAGTTTTTTATGCTTTCTCTCTCTATCTCTTCCTTTGTAATTTTTGCTTAATCAAGGTTTAATATTTAGTTGCCCTAGCTTTCTTTGTAATCTTTAGTGTTGCTTAGTGCTTAATATAGGGCTAGAATAGGATTTCAATTTCATGCACTTGTAATTTTTTTTCAATAGTGTAGCTTGCCCCTTTGAATTAATAAAAGTGTTTTTTTTGTTTAGCTTGTGGTCCTCTTATGCTTTACTACTCATCCCCCTTCCTCCATTCCATAATGATTAACTAATCCTCCTTGTACTCGATCTTGATGATCCGAGGTTAGAGCGATTATGTTATGATGTTTTAATTAATCTTTTCTTTTTAGGTTAGGGCCTTGAATTACTCTTGATTAATCACGGGTTGGAGGTATATTTTCGATATATACTCTCCGCCTTTGCTTTCATTCTGGGCTAGCCGAGAGGCCGAAAGAATGAAGTGAGCATTCAAGAGTAAAGGGAGTTGTACGCACCCCTCGAGAGAGGCAGACGTCCAAATCTCCCGGATTGGAGTAAAATCCAATAGTGGGGTTCACCGCGTAAAGCGAGTTTTAGGCCTCCGATTTAGACGAGAGTCGGTCGGACCTTCCTAAACTCAGTTGGGCACGACTTCGAGAGAAGCGTGTTCAAGCTTTAGGAACCTCCACGGTCAAGGACCTTTATCCTATTAAGCTCAGATTTTTATCGCATTTTCTTAATCGTCTTTAGCCGAGGTGAATCTTAATTGGGTGCATTTCCATTTCATATTTTCTACCTTTCGTAGTAATCGCCTATCTTGTGCTCTTTAATTAACTGCAGTAGTTTCCTTTCTATCATAGTTCTTTGCTTAATAGCTTAACTTAATTGCGGTAGTTCTCTTTCTAGTATATCATTAATTCCTCCCTTGCACTTAGATCTTCTAAAACCCTAGTTTTTCCGTCGATAAGATAATAGCCTTCGTGTGAGTAAGCTTAGCCAACAGTTCCCGGATTTCAATACGACACTTGTGTCCCCTTGCTACAATTCGATAGTTATACTTGCCTCATCGGGTTGCTAGTTCGGTTGCGTTTATTTTCTTCGAACCCTAGCGCGCAACAACGGCCTTTTGGGAAAAAATGGTCATCTGTGCGTCCCAAATGTGGGTAATTTATGGGAGGAATTTATGTATGAGGAACAGTCCACGAGGTACTCAGTTCACCCAGGACTCCCAAAGATGTATAAGGACATGAAGAAGATGTTCTGGTGGTCGGGTCTGAAGAAAAACATCGCTCAATATATGGCAAAATGTCAGACTTGTGCCTTAATGAAAGCTTAATATAAGAAGTATGGGAGTATCATAAAGTCATTGTCAATACTGGTGTAAAACCCCCTCCCGGAACACAACACACGGCATGAGAGGGGTCTTATGCCCAGAACAGCCGTCTTGCGGTAGCACTAATACTCGGGCTAGCCTGTACCACAAGACGCTTATCCTTCCGGCTATAACCAATATCATACATTGTCAACCCAACCAAATATTGCATATAAGTCAAATCCACACCAAGCAGATAGTCCATACTATAACAACATTAGAGAAGGTAAAACAAGCTTCTAACATCAGAGTACGTAAATTGTTTTCCCAAAACGGGTACAACAAAAACCTCTCACACTCACATCAGTAACCGACGGTAGCGACGGTACCGTCCCCTCAGGCCTTGTCGTCCTGGCCTGGCCGTCCGGCTGCATAACCTGCTGCTCCACCTGCGGGGTTTCCTCCTAAAAAGGAAGACGTAGCCACCGTTATTCATAAAGACTATGTGGCTTCACATCCGCTCCCCCGACGACTCCTCGGCACCGGGCGGAGAAAGGAATAGGGTACAATATTAATGAAACATAGGTAAAAGCAGGTGGTATATCTCAATGTAAATAAAGCAGTGTAATAAATGAGAAATAACTTATTCTAGTAATTCTATCATCTACAGAAGCATGAGAGTATAGTATTATAACAGAATGTAACTCAACTTATATGAATTCCCATACAAACATATAAGTTGAGCATCGTTTAGCAGTAAGTAACTCATCGTATAGGAGTGCCCATACAAACTTATATGATGAGGATCTTGTATATGCAATTGATTGTAATGACATGTATGCAATGCAATGACTCACCCATGATCACGCACATGCACTCGCTATGTCGACACAGACTTGTAGTTCCCACTTTTCAAGCAGGTAACTAACCTCTCAGACATAAACCATCGTGGCCGAACGGTGACAGTGGAGAGGGCATCTCCACTACTAGGTTGTTCTCCACACTACCCAGCCTAGGTCTTCATATGCCTCAACGCTAAGAACATAACAACGGAGCTCACATGCATACTACGGCTCAGCGGGTGTCTCGGGTAGATATGCACCGAGATCCTAACCCCGAACTGGCCTAAGGTGTGATACGGAAGGAGCCTCAGAATGGAGCACGAGGACCAAGACCAACCATTCACTTGGTACGGAAGGAGCATCGGGACGTGAATACCGAGGACCAAGCCCAACCGCCCAAGGTTTAGCATTCTATTCCCATCGGTGTGAGGATTGGTGAGCCCATAGACCTGCGACACTATCCTTAACCCGCGATTATGACACTGCGTGTCAACTCACACCGCGAGCCACTCAACCACACTATAGTATGGAAGGAGCCTCTGAAACGAGCACGAGGACCAAGCCCAACCGACCATTAGGCACGGAAGGCGCCTCGGGACAAGAACACCGAGGACCAAGCCCAACCATCCATTCATGACTCTTCTCACGGCACCAACAACATTTACTTTACCAACCAAATCACTCGTGAGCACATGAGTTACTCATCCGATTATCACAACACATGGTCATATCAATCAACACCGACCGAATACACTAGTTCTAGTATTCTCGTGATTTGACCACTAATTATCATTTGCTTACTATCCCCCATAAAGTCACTTCATTCAATCACACGCCATTTCACCACTAGTTTACGTGGGGCCTATCTAATAGTTTCATCATGCGTTGAAGTATCACAACCCTACATATTATGATTTGCCTATGACTTAACGTCGGATTGTTTCAAAACCTCTTCCGAGATAAAATTCAATTATAAAACTAATCCAGGAATTTCAGGTGCAGAACACCTGCTGGAAAGCAACTTCAACCAAATATTCCCGTGGATATAGGAATCCGCTGAGTGCGTGTAACCCCTCGATGGAAGTTTCTTTCCATGGGCTACAACTTTCATGTTCAGTCTGAACCCCAGATCATACTATATCCTACAGGGAATTGGCTCCAAAGCCTGCTGCGTACATAATACAATTTCTACGCGCTTAGTCTACAGCCTCTACTTCGATCAGACATTCCTGTGGCTACAGACTTCATCTGAAGGAATGTAACCACTCGTTGGAAAGGTAATTTTAAGGGCTACAACTTTCATGTTTAGTTGAAAGCCCAGATCTGACCTTTTCTTGCCTGAAAATAGCCAAGAAGGTCGCTGCGTGCAGAACACAGATTTCTGCACGCATCTTGAAGCCGAATGAACGGCATTGGTTCATCTTCCTCCTCAAGCCGGTCTTACCAAATCACAACAAGAAGTTCCTCCACCCTTATTCACCCTCTTAAGGCCATTCTTCTTCATGAATCCACCCCCATCATCACTTTGAAGAAGGGGAGGTTGAAGATGACTAAACATTAGAACAAAAGTTCTAGAAAGGCCCTCCTAGAAATCTTCTTCTCACACATCAAGACTCATTTGAGTCGATGTCTTGCCTAAGAATAACTATAGATCTAGCACCAAGGGAGAGGGGAGGAAGCTCGCCTCATTTCCAGTTATTCCGTAATTTCCGGCCATGGATCTTTCCATCCTTCTCATTGGCGTCATTTTTCCCTTGATGACGGTGGCGTTTCCTCACTGGGTTGGTTGGCTCTAGCAAAATCTACCTCCTCCAGAAGTTTCTCTTCAGAAAATAGGGTTTGTAAGAAAATGAGACGTCTAGGGTTCATTTTTATCTTTTATACAGAAGTGATATGGGTAGGGACACGACCGTGTCCTTACCTATGTCCTTCTCTGGAAAAATGGCGTAAACGGTTCGAGTGTCGCTTGGACACCAACACGGGTAGGGACACGCCCTTGTCAGCTAACCGTGTCACATGATACGGCCGTGTTCATGCACGTGTTCTTACCAGTGTCCTTCCCCGGGTTACACGACCGACTTCTGAAGATTTGCACACGGGTAGAGACACGCCCGTGTCTCTACCCGTGTCCTGCTCGGGCCACATTTTTTCGAGTACCACTCAACTCCTCTCGAGAACTCGACACACACGGGTAGGTACACGCCCGTGTCCCCACCCGTGCCCTGCTCGGGACACACTTTCTAGAGTACCACTCGACACCTCTCGAGAACTCGACACCTCTCGAGAACTCGACGCACACTGGTAAGGACACGCCCGTGTCCCCACACGTGTCCGGCTCGGGACACACTTTCTCGAGTACCACTCGATACCTCTTGAGAACTTGACACCTCTCGAGAACTCGATGCACACGGCACACGGGTAGGGACACGCCCGTGTCTCTACCCGTGTCCTACACAGGCCCAACCTCTCTTTTCCCCACGAGTGCGCGCCTGATCGCCTGCACTCTCTGAGCCTAAAGAAATTCTCCTTACTCAAAAGCACGCACGAGGGGCCTAGCGCAAATCGGGACGTTACAAATTCTATAAACAAAAATAAACGATTTCATCCCCGAAATCAGTTTAAGGCTACGGGGGTTAGAAAAACATATATATAAACATAAAATGAAATAATCTTTTAAAGATTACCTTGATGAAATAGCTTCGAGTAGCACTTTTGCATCAAGTCCACCGGCTCCCACGTATAATCCTCTTTCCCATGATTGGACCAAAACACTTTCACTAGCGGAACACTTTTGCGACGCAAGGTCCTCGTTTCGCTGTCTACTATCCACACAGGATCTAGTCGCACCGACCTATCAGTCGCAACTGCTCCGTCAGTTGTTGGAACATATTGTTCAGGCCGCAACAACGCCTTTCGGAGTGACGACACATGGAATACATCATGAAGATTCTCTAGCTCTGGCAGTAACTCCAATCGATATGCCAACGGGCCAATCCTTTCTAAGATGACGTAGAGCCCAATGTACCTTGGGCTGAGCTTCTTCATACCACGTACACAAGATACTCCATGCATCGGCCTGATCTTCAAAAATACCTTGTCTACCACTTGAAATTCCACCATCCGGTGCTTTGCATTATAATATTTCGCTTGGCGACTTTGAGCCTCGAGCTTGCGGTCCCATATTAGCCTCACAGCTACATCAGTATTATCTATGTATTCAATTCCCAAAGCCTTCGGATCTTCATCCTGCACCTAAGACAAGGGTCTTCTACACCTTCTTCCATAAAGGGCTTCATGGGGCGTCATCCCGATGCTAGCTTGATGGCTGTTGTTGTATCAGAATTCTACAAAGGGTAGGATCCTTTCCCACGGCTCTTCTCTATCCAACACACACAACCTCAATAAGTCTTCCAATGTCCTGATAGTCCTTTCAGATTTCCCGTCGGTCTGAGGGTGAAACGTTGTGCTGAAGGTAAGACGCAAACCCAAATATGCCTGCACCGCCTTGCATTCCCTAGAGGTAAACCGAACATCTCATTCAGAAATAATTTTCTTTTGCATGCTAAGATACCGTACGAATTGTTCCACAAAAAGGGGTACCAAAACATCCACGTGTGCTTCTTTCTTAATAGGTATGAAACGGGCTACCTTTGTCAAACAATCAACGATTACCCATATCGAATCATTCCCTGAGCGGGAGCAAGGCAAACCGTGGACAATAAGAGCCTTAAGTACCGATTGGAGAGGAAAGATCTAAATATGCGACAACAAAGGTGGATGGCATTCCTCGGGGAATCCAACTTTGCGATTCATTAGACTCCCGACAAGGGAACGTGGTCATAGTAGGAATCCGGCAAGGGCTAATTGCTTGTAGGTGCATGATGAACATTTGATCCAAGAGTTGGAGAACTTTGATATTTTTCGTGTTGACAATAATACCACTACAGATGCGTGCCTCAACTGGACAGAGGTTCAAAATAATATCACGGATAGGGTTCGGCGAGCAACAGAAATCGGCGAAATTCTAAAGCACTATACAACAGATGGGTTAAATTCCCAATTCTCCTTGGATGACGGCTGATAATACGTTTTGTATCCTAAACTATTATCGTATTTTCTATTTTATATTGTGCAAATTATGTCTATTATTAGTTTATTTTTATCATTTTTTGGTAAATATTATTGCCACTGACTTTTTCTTGTCTTTTTGCAGGTTTCCAGAAAATTGGCCAAAATGACCTGTCGCGCCCCCTGTCACGCCCTCCCTGGGCGTGACCTAGGGCGTATCACCCGATCCCGAGGACACCTGCTGGAAGGGACAGACAACGGTCAAAAACTGCTGTCATGCGCCCTGACACGCCCTCCCTGGGCGTGTCACCAGGCGTGACCAGGGGCGTGTCGCCCTCTGCCGCAAAGCCTGCCGCCGCATTAAATGCCGTTCCGCCTCAGCACGCAAACAGTACTGTCACGCCCCATGTCACGCCCGTGACATGGGCGTGACACCCTCCTTTTTCGGTGACTGACGGATTTCCGACCAATGATTTGGACATGACGTGCCTGTCACGCCCCCCTGTCATGGGCGTGACCTAGAGCGTGACCACCGACGTACCGAAGCAATCATCCCTCCCGCCAGAATCCAGAGCCCGAGGTCAACATAGTACTGTCATGCCCCCTAACACGCCCCCCCTAGGGCGTGTCGGAGGGCGTGACCAACCCGAGAAAATTTTCTATAAATTGAGCCCCCCCTCTCCATTTCAGCAAGCTTTGGTTGAGAGGGGGAGGTGCTGCCCCTTTGGTTCTTGAGTTTTTTATGCTTTCTCTCTCTCTCTCTCTCTCTCTCTCTCTCTCTCTCTTCCTTTGTAATTTTTGCTTAATCATGGTTTAATATTTAGTTGCCCTAGCTTTCTTTGTAATCTTTAGTGTTGCATAGTGCTTAATATAGGGCTAGAATAGGATTTCAATTTCATGCACTTGTAATTTGTTTTCAATAGTGTAGCTTGCCCCTTTGAATTAATAAAAGTATTTTTTTTGTTTAGCTTGTGTTCCTCTTATGCTTTACTACTCATCCCCCTTCCTCCATTCCATAATGATTAACTAATCCTCCTTGTACTCGATCTTGATGATCCGAGGTTAGAGCGATTATGTTATGATGTTTTAATTAATCTTTTCTTTTTAGGTTAGGGCCTTGAATTACTCTTGATTAATGTAAGACCCCCCTCCCGGAACACAACACACGGCACGAGGGGAGTCTTATGCCCGAAATAGCCGCCTTGCGGTAGCACTAACACACGGGTTAGCCTTTACCACAAGACGCCTATTCCGCCGGCTACAATCCATATCACAACAATTATGCCAACCCAACCATAACAGAAAAGTAAAGCTAAAAGCAGTTCAGTTCACAGCTAAGTTAAAGTCCAAAAGTAGCGGAAGATAACAAGCACAACAGGCTTGTACAAAAGGAACGAGAGTCTAGAAATGTTTTGCCAAACGGCTACATGAAAACACTCACTACTGTCACTGACAGTGCCGATGGCACCACCACCTCAGGTCCTATCATCCGGGCCTGGCTGTCCTGCTGCATAGTCCGTTGCCGCTCTACCTGCGGGGTTTCCTCCTAAAAAGGAAGACGTAGCAACCGTTAGTCATAAGACTAAGTGGCTTCACATCCGCTCCCCCGGCGACTCCTCGGCACCGGGCGGAGAAAGGAACACAGGTACAATATATATATATAAGCAAGTAAACAAGCAGGTGACTGTAAATAAGGTGAAGTACAAACTACGCTACACAACTAGCAGTTCTACAAATATCTATATATATGACAGCAGGTATAAATAATCAGAATAGTAACTTAACTTATAAGAGTGCTCATACAAACTTATAAGTTAAGGATCGGCTTAACAGTATAGTAACTCATCGTATAAGAGTGCCCATACAAACTTATACGATGAGGATCTTGTGTATGCAACGAATGACATGAAATGAATGTTATGCTATGACCGAATCATGCGCACGCACATGCAAGTTGCTATGTCGACATAGACTAGAAGTTCCCACTTTTCGAGCAGGTAGCTAACCTCTCAGGCGTCGTCCGTCGTGGCCAGACGGCGACAGTGGAGCGGGCGTCTCCACTACTAGGTGGTATCACACTACCTATCCTAGGCCCCCGTACGCCTCAACGCTAAGAACACAACAGCGGAGCTCACATGCGTACTACGGCTCAGAAGGGGTCTTGGGTAAATGTGCACCAAGAACACAGCCCAACCTGGCCTTTGATTTCGAACCGGATGGAACCTCGGAAACGCACGAGGTGCAAGCCCAACCGTTCTCATGGCACGGAGGAGATCTCGGGTTATGGACACCAAGTATCTAACCCTACCGCCCAAGGTCTACCCATTGGCTCCCATCGGTGTGACGACTGGCGAACCCGTAGACCTGCCACAATCATTATCTCAACATCGCGACACGATGAATCGTCGCACATCACATGCCCCAAAACAACTCACTCGATGCTACCCGTAGGGAGACTTCAACTCTAAGCATCGGTTGTTAATAAACCCCTTGGGCTCGGATTACAGTTACAAAATACTCTTCACATAGTGTTCATCATGTTCACGCCCACCTATTCAATGAATTCACCTCAACACTACGCACATTAGATATGTTCAACACCAATTTGTATAAATATATCCTCTACCAATATCAACTCCTAATATCTAGCCTTCCCATCCAATCCATTTCTCTACCATTGCATGGTTATCCCTTATTACACAACCAAATGAGTAACCATACTAAGTTATAGTAACAACGACTTTATAGATATATGGGAGCAAGATATCACATGAGCAAATCACAATCATTGCAAGAGTGCTAACATTATAAATTAACAAGTGCATTAACATAGGATAGTCCAATACTAAAACTGGGATTCCTGGAGCTACAGGAATCCGATCACAATGCACAACCCCTCGTTGGAAAGGTATTCGCGAGGGCTACGACTTTCGTGTTGAGTCGATCGCCCAGATCTAGTCGCAATATACCAGAAATTCAACTCGAATACGTACAGGAAACAGTTTCCTGTACAGGAATTTTCCCGAACGCAGCGGACTCAAACCAGCTTTCCCGTGGCTACAGGTATCGTATGGAAATGAGCAACCACTCGTTGGAAAGGTAATTTCAAGGGCTACGACTTTCGTGTTGAGTCGTTCACCCAGATCTGGCCAGAACACCTCCGAAATTGGCCACTAAGGTCGCCGCGTGCAGAAATCAGATTTCTGCACGCATCTTAAGGCGAGATGAACGGCATCCGTTCATCTTCTTCCTTGCAACGACCTCGCATAAACTTCTCCAGAAATCACATCCAACCTTATTTCTCCTTTCAAAGCCAAACCCTCCACGAAAACCCCTCTCATCTCCACTTTGAATGATGAGAAGGTTGAGGGAGACTAAGCCTAGAAAACCTAGGCATGGCTTATCCTAAGAACTCTCCTCCTCACCATCAAGACTCTATGGAGTCGATGTCTCTCCTAAAATAACTATAGATCTAGCACCAAGGGAGAGGGGAGGAAGCTCACCTCAAGTCCAGCGGTACCACCATGGCCGGCCATGAGCCTCGCACTCCTTCGCGGCGGCATTGTTTTTCCCTTGACGGTGGCGGCGTTTTGATTCCTCCAAAGATGGCTCCGGCAAGCTCTTCCTCCTCCTCCAGCCAAGAACTCTCTCAGGAATTTCGGGGCAGAAGAAAGGGGAATGAATGCTAGGGTTTCCAACTTTTTTCCTTTTTATACATCGCAGACACGGGTAGGCACACGGCCGTGTTCCTACCCGTGTTCGGGTGACATGGCCGTGTTCGGGTGTCTAGGGCCGTGTTCATCCCAGAACGACTTTCTGCCGTGTCGGGGTTGCGGCACACGGGTAGAGACACGGCCGTGTCCCGACCCGTGTCCTTGGCACACGGGTAGGGACACGCCCGTGTCCCAATACCCGTGTACCTCTCTGACTGGAAGCCTATTTTTATGAGGCACACGGGTATGGACACGGCCGTGTCCATACCCGTGTCAGCCAGAAATGTCATTTTGCCTTGTTTTCCTCATTTCCCGTATGTCCGCACCTGTTCACCCACACCCCCATTAGGCTCACCACAGCCCCCTTGACTCAAATACGCAATCAAGGGGCCTAGCACGAATTGGGACGTTACAAATCCTATAAACAAAATAAAAGATTTCGTCCCCGAAATCAGGGTAAGGCTCTGGGAGTGAAGCACACAAAAAGGGAACTATGCTTTCAAATAAAATTTTACCTGGGGTAAATAATTCCGGGTAGCGCTCTTGCATCAAATCCCTTGGCTCCCATGTGAACTCCTCCTTCCCATGATTAGACCATAGCACTTTCACCAAGGGAACACTTTTGCGACGCAAGGTTCTTGTCTCGTTATCAACGATCCGCACCGGCTCCAGTCGCACAGACCTATCAGACGCCACAGCACCATCCGCCGTGGGGATATACTGTTCAGTCCGCAACAAAGCCTTCCGAAGCGACGATACATGGAACACGTCGTGAAGGTTCTCCAGCTCCGGTGGTAACTCCAATCGATAGGCCAGAGGGCCAATCCTTTCCACTACGACATAGGGCCCAACATACCTTGGGCTGAGCTTCTTGACTCCACGTACCCGCGACACTCCGTGCATCGGTCGAATCTTCAGGAAAACCTTATCACCCACTTGAAACTCTACCATACGGTGCCTTGCGTTGTAATATTTCGCCTGTCGGCTTTGAGCCTCTAGCATTCGATTCCGGATCAACCTAACCACCGCATCCGTGTCATCAATGTACTCATTTCCCAATGTCTTCGGATCTTCGTCTTGCACCCAGGACAAGGGTGTTCTACACTTCCTTCCATACAAAGCTTCATGAGGTGTCATTCCAATACTGGCTTGAAGACTGTTATTATAAGAGAACTCCACGAGAGGTAAGAGTCTCTCCCATGGTTCTCCTTTATCTAGCACACACAACCTCAGAAGGTCCTCCAATGTTCGGATGGTTCGTTCAGACTGCCCGTCCGT
Organism: Platanthera zijinensis; assembly: GCA_039513925.1. NCBI lineage: Eukaryota > Viridiplantae > Streptophyta > Magnoliopsida > Asparagales > Orchidaceae > Platanthera > Platanthera zijinensis. Next base: position 138,881,105 of record CM077087.1, on the reverse strand, counting down.
TTGAGGGTGAAAGGCTGTGCTAAAGGCGAGGCGCGAGCCCAAATAAGCCTGTATAGCCCTCCATTCTCTTGAAGTAAACCGACCATCCCGGTCGGAGACGATCGTCTTTGGCACACCATGGTACCGCCCAAATTGTTCCACAAAGAGACGCACTAAGACGCCCACTTGCGCCTCCTTCTTCAGTGGGATAAATCGGGCTACCTTGGTCAACCGGTCAACAATCACCCACACAGAATCATTCCCCGAGCGCGAGCGAGGTAACCCATGGACGAAGTCCATGGAGATGTCCTCAAATTTCCATTCGGGGATGGGCAACGACTGTAGCATTCCACCGGGGCTTCTGCATTCCGCCTTCACCATTTGACAGGCCACACAATGAGTAACAAAGTACTTGACATCTCTCTTCATGCCCGGCCAACACATCGTCTTTCTCAAATCGGTGTACATCTTCGCGATCCCCGGGTGCACCGAGTACTTGGAGCAATGGGCCTCCTTTAGAATATCCTCCTGAATGTTGTCACCTTCGGGGATGTAAAGCCGGCCACGAAAATGGACGAGGCCGTCTTTTAGGGAGTATTCTTCCGTAGTCCCATCCTCCATTGACTTGAAAGCCGGGGTTAAAGCCGCATCCTTCTTTTGTTCCGTACGGATCCGGTCTCGTATGTTGCAAACTATACTCATCGCGGCCAAATATTCTGTATACTCTTCCGGTTGATTCTTAAAGACCAAAGTGATTTCCATCTCTTGCAGTGTCTGGATTAACTCCATCCTCATCAAGCGGGATTCCGTGCTCGTTCCCGGTGCCTTTCGGCTCAAGGCATCAGCTACGGAATTAACCTTCCCGGGGTGGTAGTTCAAGGTGAATTCATAGTCGCACAAGAACTCCAACCACCGCCGCTGTCTCAAGTTTAACTCCTTTTGAGTGTGAACGTACTTAAGGTTTTTGTGATCCGAGTAGATCTCGCAGTGGACGCCATATAAATAATGCCTCCACATCTTCAAGGCGAATACCACCGCTCCCAACTCTAGATCATGCACCGGGTAGTTGGCTTCATGCTTCTTCAACTGTCTTGAAGCATAAGCGATCACATGCCCATTCTGCATCAACACAGCTCCCATCCCTTGATACGACGCATCCGTGTAAACTTGAAAGCCCTCCTTCCCAGATGGAAGAGCTAGGATGGGTGCAGTCGTCAGTCTGTCCTTCAACTCTTGGAATGCAGCTTCGCACTGGGGTGTCCATTCAAACGACACACCCTTCTTGGTCAGCGTAGTAAGGGGAAGGGCGATCTTCGAGAAGCCTTTCACGAACTTGCGATAGTACCCGGCAAGTCCAAGAAAGCTCCGTATGTCGGCCGCTGATTTCAATGGCGACCACTCCTTCACGGCCCGCACCTTGGCCGGATCTACAGCTAGCCCCGCCCCACTAATCACATGTCCCAAGAACGCGACCTCTCGAAGCCAAAACTCACATTTGCTGAACTTGGCAAACAAAGTGTGCTCCTTTAGTTTCCCCAGCACTAAAGTTAGATGCTCGGCGTGTTCTGCCTCAGTCTTTGAGTAGACTAGGATATCATCGATGAACACGATGACAAAGATGTCCAAATAAGGGCCGAACACCTTGTTCATCAAGCTCATAAAGGCGGAAGGTGCGTTTGTGAGCCCAAACGGCATCACGGTGAATTCATACAAACCGTATCTCGAACTGAACGCCGTCTTCTGAATGTCATCTTCTTGTATCCTCAGCTGATAATATCTCGAACGCAGATCTAACTTGGAGAACCAATACGATCCCACCAATTGATCAAATAATTCATCAATGCGCGGTAGGGGATAGGTGTTCAGCACCGTTAACCGGTTCAACTCTCGATAATCAATACATAACCGCAAGGTGCCATCCTTCTTTTTGACGAACAAAACGGGCGCTCCCCAAGGCGACGAGCTTGGGCGAACGAACCCTGCTTCCACCAATTCATGAAGCTGGACTCTAAAATCTGCAAGTTCCTTCGGAGCCATTCGGTATGGAGCTCGCGAGACGGGCTTGGCACCCGGAATTAGCTTGATTTGGAAGTCCACTTCCCTATGCGGGGGTAGTCCCGGCAATTTCTCGGGAAATACCTCGGGAAATTCTCGCACCACCCGCACATCCTTGACCTCTAATGTCAATTTCTTCAACTCGAAGCAAATTACATAGACCTCGTCCCCTTCCATATGAGATTTCATAACTTGGATTGAAGACAATAATTTACGGGGTGCGAATTTAATACCTTGGAAGATGACTTCCGAGTCTCCATGCCTCAACATAACTTGCTTCTCCGCACAATTGATCCTGGCGTGGTGCCAGTTCAACCACCTCATGCCCAGGATGAGATCGAACTCCGGGATTCTTAACACTATAGCCGGAGTTTCAAAGAACTTTCCTCCAATAAGGGTGTCGAAGTCGCAACTTGCTGACGACGTCATCTCAGAGCCGTCCGGAAGGCGCACCCTTTGAGTAGTGCCCGTGAAGTGTTGCACTCCCTCCAAGTCCTTCACGAAGTCCGCCGAAATGAACGAGTGAGATGCACCCGTGTCAAATAACGTATAGGCGGGCCTCCCGCTAACCATGACAGTGCCTAGGTTCCAAAAAGGTAATCACCGTTCAAAATTGCGCGCAACATTTGTATCGTAAATCTAACAAGTCATATAATATTAATAAATTTTGCACGTACCGGTGATGACTTCATGCGGATTTCTCTCCTGAGTCATATCCAATGCGAATACATGCTCCCGTGCATGTCCTTGATTTCTCCCTGGTGGTCCTCTTCCTCGGCCACGCATGTGCCCTCGCCCCCGTGGAGCTACTGGAGGGGGAGCAATAGGAGCATCCCCGATCAGTCGCGGGCAAACTCGCCGGACATGTCCCGGTTGGTTGCACTCAAAACATATCACCTCACGTCGGCCCCCAGGTTGTTGATAATATTGCTGCTGCGGTGGTGGTGGTAAAGGTAGTGGTTGCGGAATTGGGTACTCCACCCGATAGTTCCGGTTGACCCACCGACCGCCTCTGTGGTTTCCCCTTCCTCTGCCATGATCATTCCGCCTTCTATTACTAGGGCCGACTTCAATTACTCCTTCCGCAGGTCTCTTGCCACATCCCATGTGGTCCGCCTCCAGTCTCTTTGCCATGTCGATGATTTCTGCCAGGCTTCCATCGGCTATAAACAAAAGGGCCTGCCTCAGGGGGTCCCTTAATCCTTTGTAGAAGCGCTTCGCGTAGCCTCTATCATCCAAATCATAGGAGTCGGCAAACCTAGCGAGGTGTTGGAACTCCCTCTGGTACTCCGTTACCGATTTCGATCCCTGCTTCAGATGCAGAAATTTTTCTTCAAGTCCATCCCGAGCAGAAGAAGGGATGAAGTGATCCAGAAAAGCCTCGGTGAACTCGTTCCAACTGATGTCCGTGTACAACCGCCCTTGGAAGGTGGAGCCCATGAGGGACTTTCACCACCTTTTGGCGTGCAGCTCTAGCAGCGTCACTACCAAAGTCACCGCCATGCTGTTCGGACATCTTATGTCAGCCATCAATTCTTGCACGGTATCAAGCCACTCCTCGGTGCACACCGGCGATTCTGTCCCAAGATAGGCAGGAGGGGACAGGGCACGGAAGGTGCTCAACCAGTTGGAGCCTGGCGCTTGTTGTTGCACCGGAGCTTGCTGGGCTTTAAATGCATCCAATATGGCTGACAGCGTTTGTCCCAGTTCCGACTGCTGGAATTGTGAAGGGACGGAAGGGGTAGGAGTGCCCCCAACCGGCTCCACCTGCGCTGGGACCTATACGCAAGGTACAGATTAGGGTCAGGTTGGCTAAAACTAATGTCAAAGTTGGACAACTTAGTGTGAATTACATATAGGCACACCACTGCTTCCGCTAAGTCGGTTTGTCCCCAAACCGACTATTCGAACGGGAGTGGCCCATTGCTACCTCACTGCTGTAGGTGAAGATCGGCTAAGTCTGATACCATTTGTAAGACCCCCCCTCCCGGAACACAACACACGGCACGAGGGGAGTCTTATGCCCGAAATAGCCGCCTTGCGGTAGCACTAACACATGGGTTAGCCTTTACCACAAGACGCCTATTCCGCCGGCTACAATCCATATCACAACAATTATGCCAACCCAACCATAACAGAAAAGTAAAGCTAAAAGCAGTTCAGTTCACAGCTAAGTTAAAGTCCAAAAGTAGCGGAAGATAACAAGCACAACAGGCTTGTACAAAAGGAACGAGAGTCTAGAAATGTTTTGCCAAACGGCTACATGAAAACACTCACTACTATCACTGACGGTGCCGATGGCACCACCACCTCAGGTCCTATCATCCGGGCCTGGCTGTCTTGCTGCATAGTCCGTTGCCGCTCTACCTGCGGGGTTTCCTCCTAAAAAGGAAGACGTAGCAACCGTTAGTCATAAGACTAAGTGGCTTCACATCCGCTCCCCCGGCGACTCCTCGGCACCGGGCGGAGAAAGGAACACAGGTACAATATATATATATAAGCAAGTAAACAAGCAGGTGACTGTAAATAAGGTGAAGTACAAACTACGCTACACAACTAGCAGTTCTACAAATATCTATATATATGACAGCAGGTATAAATAATCAGAATAGTAACTTAACTTATAAGAGTGCCCATACAAACTTATAAGTTAAGGATCGGCTTAATAGTATAGTAACTCATCGTATAAGAGTGCCCATACAAACTTATACGATGAGGATCTTGTGTATGCAACGAATGACATGAAATGAATGTTATGCTATGACCGAATCATGCGCACGCACATGCAAGTTGCTATGTCGACACAGACTAGAAGTTCCCACTTTTCGAGCAGGTAGCTAACCTCTCAGGCGTCGTCCGTCGTGGCCAGACGGCGACAGTGGAGCGGGCGTCTCCACTACTAGGTGGTATCACACTACCTATCCTAGGCCCCCGTACGCCTCAACGCTAAGAACACAACAGCGGAGCTCACATGTGTACTACGGCTCAGAAGGGGTCTTGGGTAAATGTGCACCAAGAACACAGCCCAACCTGGCCTTTGATTTCGAACCGGATGGAACCTCGGAAACGCACGAGGTGCAAGCCCAACCGTTCTCATGGCACGGAGGAGATCTCGGGTTATGGACACCAAGTATCTAACCCTACCGCCCAAGGTCTACCCATTGGCTCCCATCGGTGTGACGACTGGCGAACCCGTAGACCTGCCACAATCATTATCTCAACATCGCGACACGATGAATCGTCGCACATCACATGCCCCAAAACAACTCACTCGATGCTATCCGTAGGGAGACTTCAACTCTAAGCATCGGTTGTTAATAAACCCCTTGGGCTCGGATTACAGTTACAAAATACTCTTCACATAGTGTTCATCATGTTCACGCCCACCTATTCAATGAATTCACCTCAACACTACGCACATTAGATATGTTCAACACCAATTTGTATAAATATATCCTCTACCAATATCAACTCCTAATATCTAGCCTTCCCATCCAATCCATTTCTCTACCATTGCATGGTTATCCCTTATTACACAACCAAATGAGTAACCATACTAAATTATAGTAACATCGACTTTATAGATATATGGGAGCAAGATATCACATGAGCAAATCACAATCATTGCAAGAGTGCTAACATTATAAATTAACAAGTGCATTAACATAGGATAGTCCAATACTAAAACTGGGATTCCCGGAGCTACAGGAATCCGATCACAATGCACAACCCCTCGTTGGAAAGGTATTCTCGAGGGCTACGACTTTCGTGTTGAGTCGATTGCCCAGATCTAGTCGCAACATACCAGAAATCCAACTCGAATACGTATAGGAAAAAGTTTCCTGTACTGGAATTTTCCCGAACGCAGCGGACTCGAACCAGCTTTCCCGTGGCTACAGGTATCGCATGGAAACGAGCAACCCCTCGTTGGAAAGATAATTTCAAGGGCTACGACTTTCGTGTTGAGTCGTTCACCCAGATCTGGCCAGAACACCTCCGAAATTGGCCACGAAGGTCGCCGCGTGCAGAAATCAGATTTCTGCACGCATCTTAAGGCGAGATGAACGGCATCCGTTCATCTTCTTCCTTGCAACGACCTCGCATAAACTTCTCCAGAAATCACATCCAACCTTATTTCTCCTTTCAAAGCCAAACCCTCCACGAAAACCCCTCTCATCTCCACTTTGAATGATGAGAAGGTTGAGGGAGACTAAGCCTAGAAAACCTAGGAATGGCTTATCCTAAGAACTCTCCTCCTCACCATCAAGACTCTATGGAGTCGATGTCTCTCCTAAAATAACTATAGATCTAGCACCAAGGGAGAGGGGAGGAAGCTCACCTCAAGTCCAGCGGTACCACCATGGCCGGCCATGAGCCTCGCACTCCTTCGCGGCGGCATTGTTTTTCCCTTGACGGTGGCGGCGTTTTGATTCCTCCAAAGATGGCTCCGGCAAGCTCTTCCTCCTCCTCCAGCCAAGAACTCTCTCAGGAATTTCGGGGCAGAAGAAAGGGGAATGAATGCTAGGGTTTCCAACTTTCTTCCTTTTTATACATCGCAGACACGGGTAGGCACACGGCCGTGTTCCTACCCGTGTTCGGGTGACACGGCCGTGTTGCCTGCCGTGTTTAGGGCCGTGTTCATCCCAGAACGACTTTCTGCCGTGTCGGGGTTGCGGCACACGGGTAGAGACACGGCCGTGTCCCGACCCGTGTCCTTGGCACACGGCTAGGGACACGCCCGTGTCCCAATACCCGTGTACCTCTCTGACTGGAAGCCTATTTTTATGAGGCACACGGGTATGGACACGGCCGTGTCCATACCCGTGTCAGCCAGAAATGTCATTTTGCCTTGTTTTCCTCATTTCCCGTACGTCCGCACCTGTTCACCCACACCCCCATTGGGCTCACCACAGCCCCCTTGACTCAAATACGCAATCAAGGGGCCTAGCGCGAATTGGGACGTTACAATTAATCACGGGTTGGAGGTATATTTTCGATATATACTCTCCGCCTTTGCTTTCATTCTGGGCTAGCCGAGTGGCCGAAAGAATGAAGTTAGCATTCAAGAGTAAAGGGAGTTGTACGCACCCCTTGAGAGAGGCAGACGTCCAAATCTCCCGGATTGGAGTAAAATCCAATAGTGGGGTTCACCGCGTAAAGCGAGTTTTAGGCCTCCGATTTAGACGAGTGTCGGTCGGACCTTCCTAAACTCAGTTGGGCACGACTTCGAGAGAAGCGTGTTCAAGCTTTAGGAACCTCCACGGTTAAGGACCTTTATCCTATTAAGCTCAGATTTTTATCGCATTTTCTTAATCGTCTTTAGCCGAGTTGAATCTTGATTGGGTGCATTTCCATTTCATATTTTCTACTTTTCGTAGTAATCGTCTATCTTGTGCTCTTTAATTAAATGCAGTAGTTTCCTTTCTAGCATAGTTCTTTGCTTAATAGCTTAACTTAATTGCGGTAGTTCTCTTTCTAGTATAGCTTTAATTCCTCCCTTGCACTTAGATCTTCTAAAACCCTAGTTTTTCCGTCGATAAGATAATAGCGTTCGTGTGAGTAAGCTTAGCCAACAGTTCCCGGATTTCAATACGACACTTGTGTCCCCTTGCTACAATTCGATAGGTATACTTGCCTCATCGGGTTGCTAGTTCGGTTGCGTTTATTTTCTTCGAACCCTAGCGCGCAAAAAGTTTTTGGCGCCGTTGCCGGGGGACCAACTTCCGTTGATATTTTGAAAACACGAACCTATTAATTTTATCTCTTCTCTTTCTCATCTTCTTTCTTTAAAATTTTAAAAAAAAATCAAAAAAATTTTATCACCGCTCTTAATAGAAACCAACCTCACAATTTTTCTACGCCACCTAATTCTCTCGAAAAGGGCCAAGGGCTTTAAGCGCCACTGTCTTGTCTAGTACCTTGCAAACCCTTCATGGGGTAGTCCTTGGGAAGTTCGGGAGTTAATCTACAAAAAAAATCTATTTCAAAAAGAAAAAAAAATTTTCTAATCTTTTTTCTAGTTTATCCTATTTCTCTTCCTCTTCTTCTTTTCTGTTCTTTTAGTGCATGACACGCGGGAGTCCGTCGGTTATTTTGGACTTGGACCACGAAATTGAGCGTACTCTTCGGAGAAGATTACGATTTCAAGGCCCTACTATCCAAGTGCCGGTTGAGGACTCCGAGTCATTTGCTACTTTAAGAATGGAAGAACCCAACGTAGATGAGGCCATGCAAAGGACTATGTCCTATTATGCACGACCGAACCTCGAGGGAACAGAATCAAGTATAGTCCGCCCTACTATAGCAAATAATAACTTTGAACTAAAGCCTAACATAATTCAAATTGTGCAACAATATGTGCAATTTGACGGACTTCAAGATGAAGATCCGAACGCACATATAGCTAGCTTTCTTGAAATTTGCGACACCTTCAAGATAAATGGTGTCACAAATAATGCGATCAGGCTGAGACTCTTCCCCTTCTCTCTAAGAACTAAAGCTAAGCAGTGGCTTAACACACTTCCGAAAAATAGCATAACCACTTGGAATGAATTAACTGAAAAAATTTTGGCGAAGTATTTTCCGCCAGCTAAAACTGCAAAACTTAGGAACGACATCTCTGCCTTCGGACAAATAGACTCTGAAACCCTATACGAAACCTGGGAGAGATTTAAAGAATTATTAAGACGATGCCCACATCACGCGCTGCCTGTATGGTTACAAGTGCAGACATTTTATAACGGGCTAAATCAAAGCACGAAGCAAATGATAGACGCAGCTTCTGGCGGAACTTTAAATCATAAGACCCCAGAAGCCGCTCTTGAGCTTTTGAGGACATGGCCATGAACACTTATCAGTGGAATGTGCCTAGGTCCCTCCCGAACAAGCCTGCAGGTATCTATGAAGTGGACAACGTCTCCCAGCTTGCTCTGCAAGTAGAAATCCTAAGCAAAAAAATCACGGAGATGACTGCTGCCTCCGCCCCTCAGGTATGGGAATCTGCAACCCCTACTCCAGAACATTTAGATTATGTTAATAATATGCCTAGAACTGCTTTTAATAATTTTTCTGCTGCAAATTTTCATCCGCCTGGTTTTAATTTTCCGAATAGTTATAACCCTGCTTTAAGAAATCATCCGAACTTTTCATGGAGTAATCCATCGAATGCGATGCGCCCACCCCCGCAAAATGATTTTTCTGCACCACCACCACCACCACCACTTCTTCAAAATTACCAAAAACCTCCAAGCTTGGAGGAATTACTTTCGAAATATATCACCACAAATGACGCTACCATAAGAACTTTAACCGGAAGTGTAAAAAGTTTAGAAAATCAGGTAGGATAGCTCGCGAAAATAATTTCTGAGCGACCCGCAGGGTCTCTTCCTTCCAATACCGAACCCAACCCGAGAGAGCAAGCGAAAGCTATAACTCTTCGGAGTAGGAATCAAGTCTCCGGTATGGTAAGTGAAGAGCCCGAGGCAAGCTCCGCTCCCGCCTCTAAAAATCAAAGCTCCGCTCCCGTTTTAAAAATTCTACCCTTTGCTGAAGAAGTAATCACCCCTATTTTAGAAAATAATCTCACTCCACCACCCATCTTCAAAAATAATTCAACTCCTCCATACCCCTCTGAACTTAATAGACAACGTCAAGATGATCAGTACTCCCGCTTCTTAGAAATCTTCAAACAAATCCACATTAATCTTCCCTTCCACGAGGCTATTTCGCAGATGCCGAAATACGCAAAATATCTTAAAGACCTCCTCACAAACAAGAAGAAGTTAGAGAATCTTTCGCACGTCACGCTAAACGCCGAGTGCTCCACCGTTTTAACAAATGGTTTGCCGAAGAAAATCAGTGACCCGGGTAGTTTCTCCATCCCGTGTGTCTTCGGTGATCTTTTTGTTAAACACGCGTTAGCCGACTTAGGCGCGAGTATAAACCTGATGCCCTTTTCATTGTTCAAAAAGTTAGGGATTGGTAGCCTTAACCCCACGCGTATGACTATCCAGCTAGCCGATAGATCCGTCAAGTACCCGTTAGGAATAGTGGAGGACGTTCTAGTGAAAGTCGACAAGTTCATCTTCCCGGTGGACTTTGTCATTTTGGACATCGAAGAAGACGTCGAGGTTCCCCTGATCCTTGGCCGACCCTTCCTTGCCACCTCCCGAGCCATCATTGACGTAAGCAATGGTAAGCTCTTTCTTCGAGTAGGCGATGACGAAGTCACATTTTCTATCACCCCTTCGATGAAGAACACCTTAGCGAACGATGACTCATGTTTTTTCGTAGACGCCGTGAGTGATGATTCTTCCTACTGCCTCTCCGACTTTGAGAAAGAATTTTCTACTTTTTGCTCCTCTTCTCTTACAACGGAATCACTGCAAGGAAGTGATGAATCTTCTTATTGTCTTTCTGAGTTTGAAAAAGAATTTTCTGATTTTTGTTCTTCCTCTATTCTTCCCACTGAATCGCTACAAGAAGCCGTCTTGGCTGCTAGCCCCACCCCTTATTACGTTCCTTATAAAAAAGTTTATGAAGATATTATTTTTGAAAAAGAAAGAATCTCAAAATCCTCTTATGAAGAACCCCCTACCCTTGAACTTAAAGAACTTCCCGAACACCTTAAGTATGCTTTCTTAGAAAAATACTCCAAGTTACTAGTTATCGTTTCGGCCTACCTCACGGATACGCAGAACGATAAACTTCTTCTAGTTCTACGTAAGCATCGCCGGGCTATTGCTTGGCAAATTTCTGATATCAAGGGCATAAGCCCATCTTTCTGTACCCATAAAATTTTAATGGAAGATAATTCGCGTAACTCTATCCAACCTCAGTGCCGTATAAACCCAAACATGAAAGAAGTAGTTAAGGGCGAGGTTATGAAACTATTAGACGCAGGAATTATCTACCCTATTTCGGACAGTAAGTGGGTTAGCCCCGTTCAGGTAGTTCCAAAGAAGGGAGGGATAACCGTAGTAAGTAATGAGAATAATGAATTAATCCCGACGCGGACGGTGACGGGTTGGCGTATGTGCATAGATTACCGTAAGTTAAATGACGCCACCCAAAAGGACCACTTTCCTTTACCGTTTATCGACCAGATTTTAGAACGTCTCTCCGGCCATAGCTTTTATTGTTTTCTCGATGGCCTCTCGGGGTACTTTCAAATACCCATCTCTCCCGAGGACCAAGAGAAAACTACGTTTACTTGTCCCTTCGGCACCTTCGCGTACCGAAGAATGCCGTTTGGATTATGCAATGCGCCAGCTACATTCCAGCGATGTATGCTCGCAATATTTGACAAGTACGTAGAAAGCATTATGGAGGTATTCATGGACGATTTCTCCGTGTTCGGCGATTCCTTCGATAGATGTTTAGAAAACCTCGAAAAAGTCTTGGAACGAGGCGAAGAAACTAACCTTGCCCTAAATTGGGGAAAATGCCATTTTATGGTGAGGGAAGGGTTAGTTTTGGGTCATAAAATTTCTGCTAAAGGTATTGAGGTAGACGTTGCCAAGATAGAAGTTATTGAGAAGTTGCCGCCACCTACAAACATAAAAGCTATAAGAAGTTTCCTAGGCCACGCTGGTTTTTATCGTCGTTTTATAAAGGACTTCTCCAAGATCACAAAGCCCCTCACCCATCTCTTAGAAAAAGACGCTCCATTCATTTTTGATGACTCTTGTATTTCTGCCTTTGAATCAATTAAAGAAAAGTTAATTAATGCACCGATTATGATAGCTCCGGTGTGGGACCTTCCTTTCGAGATTATGTGAGATGTGAGTAGTTTTGCGGTGGGAGCCGTATTAGGTCAACGCATATCTAAAAACTTCCACCCCATCTATTATGCTAGTAAAACCCTCACATCTGCACAAGAAAATTACACCACAACCGAGAAGGAGCTCTTAGCTGTAGTATTTGCGTTTGATAAATTCCGCCCTTACATTACTCTTTCAAAAATCATTGTTTTTACGGACCACTCGGCCCTCAAGTACCTTCTTGCCAAAACGGATGCCAAGCCTCGCTTGATTCGCTGGATCTTACTCCTCCAGGAGTTTGACTTAGAGATCCGTGATAAGCGAGGAGCCGAGAACTTGGCCGCCGACCATTTATCAAGATTAGATAACCCCTTTATAGAAAAATTAAATGAAAAATCTTTTAATGACTACTTTCCTGACGAGAAGCTGCTTTTAGTTAATACATCTACTTCTCCTTGGTTCGCGCACATCGCCAACTATCTAGTGGCCCGGGTGCTCCCAAAGGAGTTCTCCTCTCAGCAAAAGAAGAAATTCTTTTCTGAGCTGAAGAACTACTTTTAGGAAGACCCCCATCTTTTCAAAATTTGTGCGGATCAAGTGATAAGGAGATGTGTTTCTTTTGATGAAGGAATTGATATTCTAAAACATTTGCATGAAAGTCCGACAGGTGGGCACTATCAAGCTGCTCGCACCGCTCACATGGTGCTTTGCGCGGGTTTTTACTGGCCTAGCCTGTTTAAGGACGCGCAAGCCTTTGTGAGCAGGTGTGATAGTTGCCAACGGTCGGGCAACATCTTTAATAAAAATGAAATGCCGCAAAATTATTTCTTAGAGTGCGAAATTTTCGACCTCTGGGGAATTGATTTTGTTGGCCCCCTTCCTTCTAGCTTCGGAAACAAATATATTTTAGTTGTTGTTGATTATGTTTCACGATGGGCTGAGGCCCAAGCTCTTCCTACGAATGACTCCCGAGTTGTAGTCACATTTTTTAAAAAATTATTTTCTAGATTCGGTACGCCTCGCGCAATCGTTAGCGATAGGGGTTCCCATTTCTGTAACGCGCAATTTTCAAAAATCCTTACCAAATACGGCGTTACACATAAGCTTTCCACTGCCTACCACCACCAAACTAACGGTCAAGTCGAAGTAGTTAATAGAGAAATAAAAAGAATATTAGAAAAGACTATTTTAAATTCTAGAAAAGACTGGTCAACCAAACTTGACGATGCTCTATGGGCCTACCGAACAGCGTACAAAACCGCCCTCGGATGTACGCCGTATCGGCTGGTCTATGGAAAATCGTGCCATCTGCCCGTAGAGTTAGAACACCGCGCCTTTTGGGCCTTAAAATTTTTAAACTTCGATCCCCACTCAGTCGGTGACCTTCGAAAATTTCAACTAAATGAACTCGACGAATGGCGCTCTTATGCTTATGAAAATAATAAACTTTATAAAGAGCGGACGAAGCGTTTACACGATAAACACTTAAGGCACCCTAAAAACTTTAAGCCGGGTGACCAAGTCCTTTTATATAATTCTCGTTTACGTTTATTTCCGGGCAAATTAAAATCTCGCTGGTCTGGCCCGTTTTCTGTTTTAGAAGTATTTCCTTATGGAACTGTTTTAATTTCTCACCCTGATAAGGGTAATTTCAAAGTGAATGGTCAGCGTCTTAAACTCTACTTTTCTGGTGATGATGATGTCAGTCCAAACATTATTAAGTTTCTGCTTCACGAACTTTAATCTTGAACTTTTAATTTTTTTTGCTAAAGACAATTTTATTTCGGGACAACAATATTTTTGGACAATATTATTTTTTTGATGCGTCGAGCTCAACGATGCTTTAACCAAAGGGCGCTCTTGGGAGGCAACCCAAGTTATCTTTTTCTGTTTTCTTTATTTTACAATTTTTGCCTCGGACGGCTCCGACAAGCTGAAGCTTCTGCGATCGCCTGCTCCAACATTGCTGAATCTATCACGAAGTCCAAAGAAGACATTCGGGGAGCGGCATCACTCAGCTTTCGCAGCAAATAAATCCGGGGAAGTACCTGTATTTCAATTCTGTCTTTCAATTCTGTACTTTACTTTTCTCTCCTTCTCCAATCCCCTTCTTTAGCCATTGAGGACAATGTCTGTTTTAAGCTTGGGGGAGGATTTCCTCCTTCATTTTTGCGTAGTGTAAATAATCTTCTTTTTGTATATATTGTAAATATTTCTAAAAAAAAATGAATATCTTAAAATTCCAAAAAAAAAAAAGAGAAACAAATCCAAAATCCAAAAAAAAAGAGAATATTTCACAAAATTAAATTAAAAAAAATATATGTGTTTTTGAATAGTTTAGACATTTTGGTATTTCAATAGTACCCCTAGTTTTTAGTTTTGTTTTACTCAAAATCTCCTATAAACAACTTAGTTAATTATAATATTTCTAATCGTTCTTTTTAATTATGTTTCACAAGTAAAATGTTGGCCATGCTGTGTTTCTAATTCACGGTAGCATGTTAAGGTGAAATATTTTTTCTAAAACTCGCATTTCTATTATGGTTTTTTGTTGTTTATTTCCTTTACTTTCTTAAAAATTCATCATCCACTATTTTCTTTTTCGTTTTTGAATAATTTTTGTAAAGTCAACTTTTGAATAACGTAGTAGATGTGAACGATCCAAGTCACCTATTATTTATATTTTCAAGTTAATTTCATCAATCTTCTTTTATTATCTAGGACTCGCTTTTTGAAAAATTTTCAAACCTTTGTTTTAAATAAGTTCAAAAGCATGAAAATGATTTAGGCCGTTTTTGTTTTTGTTTGAGCTTTCTTGCCAACCTAAAAACTTTTACCACTAGTTAGCCGTTTTTGAACCTTTTTCTGATTTCATTTGATAGCTCCTCCCTTCATTTCAGTTTCACCAAAGCCAAAATTTCCAACCTATTGAATCACACTACCCTTTTTGAGTTTCAAAAATTATTTTGACAATTTTGATAGGGTATTTTGTGATTTTTGTGGGAGAAAGGTTTTCGAAAAAAAAGTATGTTCGAAAGTGATGTTTATTTTTGTTTGGCCAACTCAAAAAGAAAATAAAAATATTTATGGCCTTTGTTTTGAAAAAAAGAAAAAAAATGAAAAAGAAAAAGAAAAAAAATGTGTATATATTTTTATGAAAGTTTTTGAAACTCTTTGTTTTGGTTTAGTGTGATTTTAAAACCTTCACGTTTATCTTTGAATTCCACTCCTAATCATTTTCCTAAACCAAACGTTTCTGTCCTATTTAAGTCCTCTTGATTCACGCTTTTTGAATTTTATTTAATAACTAAGAAAAGAAAAATAGTAAATCAGTTTTAGTTTTGGATTTAAACCTAGATTTTTGTTAATTAAATTGATATAATTATAATGCGTTGCTTGGATCTAGTAACAACTCAATGCGTGTTTTTCATTTTCGTTGCTTTACTTAAGTCCATTTAAAAAAATCTCGTTAAAATTTTGGATGATTTATTTTTATTGAGTAAAGTTTATAAAAGTTTTACCATACCTAAATAATTGTTTTAGACTTACATTTCACCTTTTCCCTACTTAGAATTTCGCATAGTACTTGTGTAGGCATAATTAGAATTTTTTTTGATTAGTCCTTTTTATAAATTTCTAGTTTATATATTTTTGTTTGGGGACAAGCAAAGCTTAAGCTTGGGGGAATTTGATAATACGTTTTGTATCCTAAACTATTATCGTATTTTCTATTTTATATTGTGCAAATTATGTCTATTATTAGTTTATTTTTATCAATTTTTTGTAAATATTATTGCCACTGACTTTTTCTTGTCTTTTTGCAGGTTTCCAGAAAATTGGCCAAAATGACCTGTCACGCCCCCCTGTCACGCCCTCCCTGGGCGTGACCTAGGGCGTGTCACCCGATCCCGAGGACACCTGCTGGAAGGGACAGAAAACGGTCAAAAACCGATGTCACGCCCCCTGACACGCCCTCCCTGGGCGTGTCACCAGGCGTGACCAGGGGCGTGTCGCCCTCTGCTGCAAAGCCTGCCGCCGCATTAAATGTCGTTCCGCCTCAGCACGCAAACAGTACTGTCACGCCCCATATCACGCCCGTGACATGGGCGTGACACCCTCCTTTTTCGGTGACTGACGGATTTCCGACCAATGATTTGGACATGACGTGCCTGTCACGCCCCCTGTCACGGGCGTGACCTAGGGCGTGACCACCGACGTACCGAAGCAATCATCCCTCCCGCCAGAATCCAGAGCCCGAGGTCAACATAGTACTGTCACGCCCCCTAACACGCCCCCCCTAGGGTGTGTCGGAGGGCGTGACCAACCCGAGAAAATTTTCTATAAATTGAGCCCCCCCCCTCTCCATTTCAGCAAGCTTTGGTTGAGAGGGGGAGGTGCTGCCCCTTTGGTTCTTGAGTTTTTTATGCTTTCTCTCTCTCTCTCTCTTCCTTTATAATTTTTGCTTAATCATGGTTTAATATTTAGTTGCCCTAGCTTTCTTTGTAATCTTTAGTGTTGCTTAGTGCTTAATATAGGGCTACAATAGGATTTCAATTTCATGCACTTGTAATTTTATTTTCAATAGTGTAGCTTGCCCCTTTGAATTAATAAAAGTGTTTTTTTTGTTTAGCTTGTGGTCCTCTTATGCTTTACTACTCATCCCCCTTCCTCCATTCCATAATGATTAACTAATCCTCCTTGTACTCGATCTTGATGATCCGAGGTTAGAGCGATTATGTTATGATGTTTTAATTAATCTTTTCTTTTTAGGTTAGGGCCTTGAATTACTCTTGATTAATCACGGGTTGGAGGTATATTTTCGATATATACTCTCCGCCTTTGCTTTCATTCTGGGCTAGCCGAGAGGCCGAAAGAATGAAGTGAGCATTCAAGAGTAAAGGGAGTTGTACGCACCCCTCGAGAGAGGCAGACGTCCAAATCTCCCGGATTGGAGTAAAATCCAATAGTGGGGTTCACCGCGTAAAGCGAGTTTTAGGCCTCCGATTTAGACGAGAGTCGGTCGGACCTTCCTAAACTCAGTTGGGCACGACTTCGAGAGAAGCGTGTTCAAGCTTTAGGAACCTCCACGGTCAAGGACCTTTATCCTATTAAGCTCAGATTTTTATCGCATTTTCTTAATCGTCTTTAGCCGAGGTGAATCTTGATTGGGTGCATTTCCATTTCATATTTTCTACCTTTCATAGTAATCGCCTATCTTGTGCTCTTTAATTAACTGCAGTAGTTTCCTTTCTATCATAGTTCTTTGCTTAATAGCTTAACTTAATTGCGGTAGTTCTCTTTCTAGTATATCTTTAATTCCTCCCTTGCACTTAGATCTTCTAAAACCCTAGTTTTTCCGTCAATAAGATAATAGCCTTCGTGTGAGTAAGCTTAGCCAACAGTTCCCGGATTTCAATACGACACTTGTGTCCCCTTACTACAATTCGATAGGTATACCTGCCTCATCGGGTTGCTAGTTCGGTTGCGTTTATTTTCTTCGAACCCTAGCGCGCAACAACGGCCTTTTGGGAAAAAATGGTCATCTGTGCGTCCCAAATGTGGGTAATTTATGGGAGGAATTTATGTACGAGGAACAGTCCACGAGGTACTCAGTTCACCCAGGACTCCCAAAGATGTATAAGGACATGAAGAAGATGTTCTGGTGGTCGGGTCTGAAGAAAAACATCGCTCAATATATGGCAAAATGTCAGACTTGTGCCTTAATGAAAGCTTAATATAAGAAGTATGGGAGTATCATAAAGTCATTGTCAATACTGGTGTAAAACCCCCTCCCGGAACACAACACACGGCATGAGAGGGGTCTTATGCCCAGAACAGCCATCTTGCGGTAGCACTAACACTCGGGCTAGCCTGTACCACAAGATGCTTATCCTTCCGGCTATAACCAATATCATACATTATCAACCCAACCAAATATTACATAGAAGTCAAATCCACACCAAGCAGATAGTCCATACTATAACAACATTAGAGAAGGTAAAACAAGCTTCTAACATAAGAGTACGTAAATTGTTTTCCCAAAACGGGTACAACAAAAACCTCTCACACTCACATCAGTAACCGACGGTAGCGACGGTACCGTCCCCTCAGGCCTTGTCGTCCTGGCCTGGCCGTCCGGCTGCATAACCTGCTGCTCCACCTGCGGGGTTTCCTCCTAAAAAGGAAGACGTAGCCACCGTTATTCATAAAGACTAAGTGGCTTCACATCCGCTCCCCCGACGACTCCTCGGCACCAGGCGGAGAAAGGAATAGGGTACAATATAAATGAAACATAGGTAAAAGCAGGTGGTATATCTCAATGTAAATAAAGCAGTGTAATAAATGAGAAATAACTTATTCTAGTAATTCTATCATCTACAGAAGCATGAGAGTATAGTATTATAACAGAATGTAACTCAACTTATATGAATTCCCATACAAACATATAAGTTGAGCATCGTTTAGCAGTAAGAAACTCATCGTATAGGAGTGCCCATACAAACTTATATGATGAGGATCTTGTATATGCAATTGATTGTAATGACATGTATGCAATGCAATGACTCACCCATGATCACGCACATGCACTCGCTATGTCGACACAGACTTGTAGTTCCCACTTTTCAAGCAGGTAACTAACCTCTCAGACATAAACCATCGTGGCCGAACGGTGACAGTGGAGAGGGCATCTCCACTACTAGGTTGTTCTCCACACTACCCAGCCTAGGTCTTCATATGCCTCAACGCTAAGAACATAACAACGGAGCTCACATGCGTACTACGGCTCAGCGGGTGTCTCGGGTAGATATGCACCGAGATCCTAACCCCGAACTGGCCTAAGGTGTGATACGGAAGGAGCCTCAGAATGGAGCACGAGGACCAAGACCAACCATTCACTTGGTACGGAAGGAGCATCGGGACGTGAATACCGAGGACCAAGCCCAACCACCCAAGGTTTAGCATTCTATTCCCATCAGTGTGAGGATTGGTGAGCCCATAGACCTGCCACACTATCCTTAACCCGCGATTATGACACTGCGTGTCAACTCACACCGCGAGCCACTCAACCACACTATAGTATGGAAGGAGCCTCTGAAACGAGCACGAGGACCAAGCCCAACCGACCATTAGGCACGGAAGGCGCCTCGGGACAAGAACACCGAGGACCAAGCCCAACCGTCCATTCATGACTCTTCTCACGGCACCAACAACATTTACTTTACCAACCAAATCACTCGTGAGCACATGAGTTACTCATCCGATTATCACAACACATGGTCATATCAATCAACACCGACCGAATACACAAGTTCTAGTATTCTCGTGATTTGACCACTAATTATCATTTGCTTACTATCCCCCATAAAGTCACTTCATTCAATCACACGTCATTTCACCACTAGTTTACGTGGGGCCTATCTAATAGTTTCATCATGCGTTGAAGTATCACAACCCTACATATTATGATTTGCCTATGACTTAACGTCGGATTGTTTCAAAACCTCTTCCGAGATAAAATTCAATTATAAAACTAATCCAGGAATTTCAGGTGCAGAACACCTGCTGGAAAGCAACTTCAACCAAATATTCTCGTGGCTATAGGAATCCGCTGAGTGCGTGTAACCCCTCGATGGAAGTTTTTTTCAATGGGCTACAACTTTCATGTTCATTCTGAACCCCAGATCAGACTATATCCTACAGGGAATTGGCTCCAAAGCCTGCTGCGTACATAATACAATTTCTGCCCGCTTAGTCTACAGCCTCTACTTCGATCAGACATTCCTGTGGCTACAGACTTCACCTGAAGGAATGTAACCACTCGTTGGAAAGGTAATTTTAAGGGCTACAACCTTCGTGTTTAGTTAAAAGCCCAGATCTGACCTTTTCTTGCCTGAAAATAGCCAAGAAGGTCGCTGCGTGCAGAACACAGATTTCTGCACGCATCTTGAAGCCGAATGAACGGCATCGGTTCATCTTCCTCCTCAAGCCGGTCTTACCAAATCACAACAAGAAGTTCCTCCACCCTTATTCACCCTCTTAAGGCCATTCTTCTTCATGAATCCACCCCCATCATCACTTTGAAGAAGGGGAGGTTGAAGATGACTAAACATTAGAACAAAAGTTCTAGAAAGGCCCTCCTAGAAATCTTCTTCTCACACATCAAGACTCATTTGAGTCGATGTCTTGCCTAAGAATAACTATAGATCTAGCACCAAGGGAGAGGGGAGGAAGCTCGCCTCATTTCCAGTTATTCCGTAATTTCCGGCCATGGATCTTTCCATCCTTCTCGTTGGCATCATTTTTCCCTTGATGACGGTGGCGTTTCCTCACGGGGTTGGTTGGCTCTAGCAAAATCTACCTCCTCCAGAAGTTTCTCTTCAGAAAATAGGGTTTGTAAGAAAATGAGACGTCTAGGGTTCATTTTTATCTTTTATACAGAAGTGATATGGGTAGGGACACGACCGTGTCCTTACCTGTGTCCTTCTCTGGAAAAACGGCGTAAACGGTTCGAGTGTCGCTTGGACACCAACACGGGTAGGGACACGCCCTTGTCAGCTAACCGTGTCACATGATACGGCCGTGTTCATGCACGTGTTCTTACCAGTGTCCTTCCCCGGGTGACACGACCGACTTCTGAAGATTTGCACACGGGTAGAGACACGCCCGTGTCTCTACCCGTGTCCTGCTCGGGCCACATTTTTTCGAGTACCACTCAACACCTCTCGAGAACTCGACACACACGGGTAGGTACACGCCCGTGTCCCCACCCGTGCCCTGCTCGGGACACACTTTCTAGAGTACCACTCGACACCTCTCGAGAACTCGACACCTCTCGAGAACTCGATGCACACTGGTAAGGATACGCCCGTGTCCCCACACGTGTCCGGCTAGGGACACACTTTCTCGAGTACCACTCGATACCACTCGAGAACTTGACACCTCTCGAGAACTCGATGCACACGGCACACGGGTAGGGACACGCCCGTGTCTCTACCCGTGTCCTACACAGGCCCAACCTCTCTTTTCCCCACGAGTGCGCGCCTGATCGCCTGCACTCTCTGAGCCTAAATAAATTCTCCTTACTCAAAAGCACGCACGATGGGCCTAGCGCAAATCGGGACGTTACAAGTTCTATAAACAAAAATAAACGATTTCATCCCCGAAATCAGTTTAAGGCTACGGGGGTTAGAAAAACATATATATAAACATAAAATGAAATAATCTTTTAAAGATTACCTTGATGAAATAGCTTCGAGTAGCACTTTTGCATCAAGTCCACCGGCTCCCACGTATAATCCTCTTTCCCATGATTGGACCAAAACACTTTCACTAGCGGAACACTTTTGCGACGCAAGGTCCTCGTTTCGCTGTCTACTATCCACACAGGATCTAGTCGCACCGACCTATCAGTCGCAACTGCTCCGTCAGTTGTTGGAACATATTGTTCAGGCCGCAACAACGCCTTTCGGAGTGACGACACATGGAAT
This sequence comes from Platanthera zijinensis, assembly GCA_039513925.1. Classification (NCBI taxonomy): domain Eukaryota; kingdom Viridiplantae; phylum Streptophyta; class Magnoliopsida; order Asparagales; family Orchidaceae; genus Platanthera; species Platanthera zijinensis. The sequence goes on along the minus strand of CM077087.1, from coordinate 138,859,822 downwards.
ACATCATGAAGATTCTCTAGCTCTGGCGGTAACTCCAATCGATATGCCAACGGGCCAATCCTTTCTAAGATGACGTAGAGCCCAATGTACCTTGAGCTGAGCTTCTTCATACCACGTACCCAAGATACTCCATGCATCGGCCTGATCTTCAAAAATACCTTGTCTACCACTTGAAATTCCACCATCCGGTGCTTTGCATTATAATATTTCGCTTGGCGACTTTGAGCCTCGAGCTTGCGGTCCCATATTAGCCTCACAGCTACATCAGTATTATCTATGTATTCAATTCCCAAAGCCTTCGGATCTTCATCCTGCACCTTAGACAAGGGTCTTCTACACCTTCTTCCATAAAGGGCTTCATGGGGCGTCATCCCGATGCTAGCTTGATGGCTGTTGTTGTATCAGAATTCTACAAAGGGTAGGATCCTTTCCCACGGCTCTTCTCTATCCAACACACACAACCTCAATAAGTCTTCCAATGTCCTGATAGTCCTTTCAGATTTCCCGTCGGTCTGAGGGTGAAGCGTTGTGCTGAAGGTAAGACGCGAACCCAAATATGCCTGCACCGCCTTGCATTCCCTAGAGGTAAACCGACCATCTCATTCAGAAACAATTTTCTTTTGCATGCCAAGATACCGTACGAATTGTTCCACAAAAAGGGGTACCAAAACATCCACGTGTGCTTCTTTCTTAATAGGTATGAAATGGGCTACCTTTGTCAAACAATCAACGATTACCCATATCGAATCATTCCCTGAGCGGGAGCAAGGCAAACCGTGGACAAAGTCCATGGAAACATCCTTGAACTTCCACTCGGATATGGGAAATGACTGCAACAATCCATTGGGGCTCCTGCATTCTGCCTTCACTCTTTGACAGGCCTCGCAATGTATAACAAAATACCTGACGTCTTTCTTCATCCCCGGCCAACACATGATCTTCCGCAATTTGGCATACATCTTAGCAATCCCAGGGTGCACAGAATAGTGAGAGTAGTGTGCTTCTCTCAAGATATCCTCAAGAATATTATCGCCCTTGGGAATGTAAAGCCGGCCACGGAAATGAACAAGGCCGTCCTTTTAAGAGTACTCGCTAGTTGTCCCACCTTCAATTGACTTTATTGCCGGGGCCAGAGCCTCATCCCTTCCTTGCTCTACCCGGATCCGGTCTCGCACATCGCAAACTATATTCATTGTGGTCAAGTACTCCGTATACCCATCCGGTTGGTCCTTGTACACCAAGGTGATCTCCATCTCCTCAAGCATCCGAGCTAACTCCATACGCATCAACCGGGACTAGTAACTTGCATCCGGTATCTTCCTGCTCAAAGCATCGGCTACAGAATTTACTTTTCCGGGGTGGTAGTTCAGGGTGTATTCATAATCGCACAAAAACTCCAACCACAGCCGCTGTCTCAGATTTAATTCCTTCTGGGTATGGATGTACTTTAAGTTCTTATGATCCGAGAATATTTCGCAGTGAACGACGTATAGATATTGCCTCCAAATCTTCAAGGCGAACACCACTGCCCCCAGTTCCAAATCTTGTACTGGGTAGTTGATTTCATGCTTCTTCAGTTGTCTTGAAGCATAGGCAATCACATGCCCGTGCTGCATAAATACCACTCTCATTCCCTGATATTATGCGTCCGTGTAAACTTCAAATCCTTCCTTCCCGGAGGGAAGGACTAGGATGGGTGCGGATGTAAGTCTGTCCTTTAGTTCATTGAATGCAGCTTCACATTGGGGTGTCCACTCATACGACACACATTTCTTTGTTAGGGAAGTAAGAGGAAGAGCAACCTTTGAGAATCCCTTTACGAACTTGCAGTAGTACCCAGCAAGTACAAGGAAACTCCGCACGTCGGTCGCTAACTTCAAATGCGACCACTCCTTCATGGAACAAACTTTGGCCAGATCCACAGCTAGCCCAGCCCCACTGATCACATGGCCCAAGAAGGCAACCTCCTTAAGCCAGAATTCTCACTTGCTGAACTTGGCGACTAGGGCGTGCTCTTTTTACTTCTTCAGCACTAAGGACAGATGACCGGCATATTCTTCCTCTGTCTTGGAGAAGACCAAGATATCGTCGATGAAAAAAGTACGAAAACATCTAGATAGGGCTCGAACACCTTGTTCATTAAGCTCATGAAAGCTAATGGGGCATTAGTGAGCCCAAACGGCAAAACTGTGAACTCATACAAACCGTACCTTGAGCTGAAAGCCATTTTCTAAATGTCATCCTCTTGTATTCTCAATTGATAATACCCCGAGCGCAAATCTAAATTGGAAAACCAATGCGCTCCCACCAGTTGATCGAACAACTCATCGATTCGAGGTAACGGATAGGTGTTTCGTACCGTTACTCGGTTGAGCTCCTGATAGTCTATGCATAATCGTAGGGTCCCATCGTTCTTCTTAACGAATAGAACAGGGGCTCCGCAAGGTGATGAGCTGGGGCGAACAAATCCTGATTCTACCAACTCTTGTAATTGAATCCTAACTCCGCGAGTTCCTTTGGGTCCATCCGATAAGGAGTCCTGGAGACAGGTTTTGCACCCGGTACTAACTTGATTTGAAAATCTACTTCTCTGTGTGGGGGTAATCCTTGCAATTTCTCTGGAAACACTTCGGGGAAATCACGCACAACCCGCACATCCTTGATATCCAACGCCAACTCCTTCAGCTCGAAATAGATCATGAAAACTTCATCCCCCTTCATGTGGGATTTTAAAGCCTGGACTGAAGATAATATCATACGGGGCGCGAAGTTAATACCTTGAAAGATGACCTTCGAGTCTCCATGTCTCAACGAGATCCTTTTCTTTGCGCAGTAAATCTGAAAGTGAGGAAAAGAAAAAGGTGATGATGTCTTCTCTGTCTCAAATCACTTAGAGAAGACTAGTGGATTGTTGATGTTATCAAAGCTCCCCCTAAGATGTAGAAAGGTTCAGGAGTGAAAGCTTTGCTTGGGTGATAGGTCTTCAGAAGCTTCAGATCTCTAGCAGAAGATGATTCCAGCAGATGCTGAAATGTTTGATGTCTGGAGTCCTTGATGTTGAAGCTTTTGAACACTTGAAGATATGGAGGAGTTGAGTAGCAGAAGATCTCCTCTACAGTAGAATTTTCTTGTGTTCTTGAAGATTTAGTAGATTTGAAAATCACAGAAGATGAACTGTTGATCTGAGAAGTTGTATTGTTCAATCTTCTATTTTGTAATCTAATTCTTCTGTATCTCTTTGTATTCTGTGTATACTCTATTATCTCTGTATACTATATCTTGTGAATTCTGTGTATTTTTGTTATCTCTATTCTCTTCTGCAGTAGTATATCAAAAATCTGACTTAGATGGCCGTTATTCAGTCATAAATGGCTTCCATAATTGACAACTGTATCTGGGGAAAGTCCTAAGCAATATTCCATTTAATCCTTCCTTGAAACTTGCATCAGATTGCTTGAAACGGCTAGAAAATCATTTGTAATAAATGCAGAAAATAACTCTGAAAGAATTTGAATTGATTCCATAACTGTTCTTGAATTTGAAATCTGAAGGCGTCGTTCTCTCACAAAAATCGTCGATCTGAGCTCTACAATCGTTGAGCTGAGCTCAGAGATTGGATTTTCACAGCAGACAGAAAACGTAGACCTGAGCTCTACGATCCTCAACCTGAGCTCAGCAACTTGGAAAATAGCTGAAGACAAAATGTCGATCTGAGCTCGAAGATCGTCGACCGGAGTTCGACGATTTGCAGAGTTGAGCTCAGAGAACGTCGAACTGAGTTTGACGTTTCGTTAACCTGAGTTCGACAAAAATTGTCTTGTCTCAGTACATAGTCCTGATCTCTGAATGGTCCTGGGGACAGCTCCAAACCTAAGTTCTAAGCCCTAGACTCATTCTAATTTGACCTTTTAGACTATACAACTAGGTCAAACAATTTTCCTAATAACATAGTGATCCTTGCCCAAATTATTAATAGGGTGTTCCAACAATCTCCCCCTATTTGGGTTAGGATTACTATTTACAGGACATAATCAGGAATACAGAATCATACATATAGAAACAGAAAAACTAAACTAATAATGCAGAAAGGATAATCAAAGCAGCATTGCAGAACTCAAAAGGAAATCAGCAAGTGTTCAGATATAGATGTACTGTCTGCTTACAGAATTCATTTCCTTTCACTGCCTTTCTTAAATAAAATCTCCCTGTTGGGATTGAGAGCATATTTCTTTGATCTTCTGTCATCTTCTGCACCTAAGGAGGTTTGGGATCTGGGCCTTAGAACTATAGCCTCAGGATGTAGTTTCATGTAATCTTCAGGATCAAAGAACTTTCTTGAAGCATATCTCTCCAGTTCTGTCTTTCTTTGTTCTGAAAGAGTAGTGATGTTAGAAGTATCTTTACCTTACTCTCTGACCTTTTTCAATTGATCTAAAGCAACAAGTTCCTTCATCCTGGCAGTCCATGATAAAGGATTGTTTTCTGGATCCTCAAAAGGAATTGAAGGTTCATATCTATTTATAGTTTCTGAAGCAGTAGATGTTCTTGTAACAACAGTATCTCTGAGTTTGTAAGGAAAAGGACCTTGAGTTAAATCCATATGCCCTTGTCCTTCCCTTTGTTGTCTGGAATAGGTTCTATATTCTCTCTGACTTCCTCTGTGTTGTCCTCTTCTTGAATGATAACCTTTTTGATACTGTCCTCTGTGCTGATATCTTTGAGAGGATTGAGAGGAACTTTGCTTTGAATCTGAAGATTGAAATGAAGAACCTCCACCAGATCCTAAATCTGGAGGAGGAGGAGGAGTAGGTTGATACTGAGAGGACCCTTTCTCATACTTGTCCAGTTTCCTTTTCTTCTTCATAGCCTTTAACTAATTTTTGGAATATTGCATCTAGGGCTCTGTAATCTGGCAGTCATGCAGAATATAATATGGTATGTCATTTGCATCTTTGGCCTTGGCAGGAGGAACTCTCATCATAGCTTTGCTTCTATCTTTCCTCTTTTTGGCAATTGTGCAAGCAGAGTCATCAGATTCAGTATTGAATTTGTCACTGTCAGAGCTCTGTGGTCTGTCATAAAGATCATCAATTCTTTTTAAGTATTCCTCTTGAAGTTTGGATTTATCAGAATCAGCAAGAGCAGGAGGTGTTGGAACAGCAGCAGGAATCTCAATAGGAGCAGTTGGAATAACAGACACTTGTGGAGCAGTTGCATCAACAGGATTCTCAGAAACTTGTTCTTCCAAATAACTTGCCAGTTCTTCAGCAACAGCAGTATCAGCAGACAGCATCTCAATATCTGTAGATTCAATAGAAATATCAGCAGCAGCACTAACAGTAGCAACAGCTTCCTCAGCCTTAAGAGAATTGACATAGGATATGATCTTGCTGGAATCACATACAGAAATAGGCACAATGGCCTTATAGAGGTCTTCAACTCCCTGAGTTGGTAATCTTCTTCTGTAAAGAGTATCAAACTCAAACAACAGTGACCTGAGTTCGACTGTAATCACTGGTACTGCAGCAGCAATTTGAGCAGGCAGTTCCTCAGCTTCATAAGGCATCTCCCCCTGCCTTGATTCAGTCATGATTGGATCAAGGCACTCCATAGAAGGAATTGCCTGAGGAGAGGAAAAAGAGGTTAGCCTGTCAGATAGCTCCTTTATTGATTGCAGGAGTGGAGCCATGGTGGTCTCCAGCAGGCTTACTAGCTTGGGGGGCCAGTATCCCATAAAGCCTATCTGCCAAGGCTGATAAATCCACTTGCTCAAGTGGGAATTGAGTAGAGGTGGAGGATGGAATTTCATGAACTGATAGTGAATGGGTTGCAGTTGATGTTGTGGTGGATGGTAGAATTGATGGTTGAGAGATAGGGATGGTGGAGATGGATGGTATTGGTGTGGAGATGGATGGAGTAAATGATGGTTGGGAGAGTATATCATGAAGAAGTTGTTGGTAGGAGGAGGTAGAGGGAAGCTCAGGAGGAGAGGAAGGGGAATCATCCATGAAGGAATCTTCCAATATGTTGAAGGATGGAATGGTAAGAGGTGGATAGTAGTGGAGTGGATGGAATGATTCTGAGGTGGCTGGAGGTTAAAGAGGTGATGAGATGGTAATGGGGGAAGAAATGGTTATGGTTATGGTGATTGTTGTTGTAGATGTGGAGGTGGAGGTAGAAACAAGAGGTGGAGAAGGAGGAGCAGAGGCGGATGATGGCAGTTCTTCCATGAGGGCTTGAGCCTGAGGGGAAGTGACTACAGGAGTCCTTGTGCCTGAAGCTATAGTAGTCCTGGCAGGTTTGATGATCTGCCTATCCCATTTCCCAAATAGGGCACAGGTTAATCTTTTAGATGCATTAATGTGCATCCCATTGGAAACCAGCAGCTCTGGGCACCTGGAGTGCAGGGAAACCTCTAAAATCCTCCCAAAATTGACAAAACTTTTATTAATTTTCTTCTTGATCAAATCAAAGAAGATTGTTCCCCAATTCAGATGTTTCTTGTCCACTATGGCTCCCATCAGACAGAACAGATACCTTGATATGGTATCATGTGCTGAGTGCTTAGCCAGCAGCACTTTCCCCACGACATCAGCCAAAAATCGAAATTCAATGGATAGATTCTTTTTCAATAACTTATTAGGGTTTGCAGTAGAGTGACCCATTCTATCCAACATAGAATCAAATTCTTCTCCAAACATATCAGTAGAATCATCTCCAGTACTTAAATTGAATGCCTCAGTAAGAAGGGTAGGGGACAATTGTACCTGAATCCCGCTGATAGTACCGACTAGGGTATTCTCATCCAGATTGTTTGCAGTAAATACCCATTCCTTTATTTCGTCAGCCGCAATCTTCATTTTGGTCGACATAATATCCACTACCTGTTATTCCTTGAATAGTTCCAGGATATCCTTGAAAATTTAATCGCTGCCGTCGAATGAATCCATATCAATATCAAACCCGGTATCAAACTTCATCTTCGCGAGAGCCGCAACATTCACCGCCATTGAAGACCTGTAAAACAAAAATAACCAAACACAACCAAGTGCAGTAGAGTTTGGAGGGAAAGAAATAAATTGCAGAGAGTATGAATGCGCAATCGAAGAACGACGATGAAAAATGATTTTTATATTAGGGTTCGACGGCGGAAAGGAAGGATCGTTGAACTCCATTCGACGATCTGGGCTTCTAATGGAATTTGAACAGTCTTCAATAACGTCGATCTCTGTTCGACGATACTGGAGAGCGTCGAACTCCATTCGATGATCGTTGACCAGAGGAAGATAGCCTAGCGCTGCCTGGAAAACACTGAACTCCGGTCGACGCTTATTGGAAAGCGTCGATCTCCGTTCGATGCTTATTGGGAAAAACGTCGAGCGCAGTTCAGAGACAAAACAGAACCTACAGACACTAGAAAATATAAGTTTTTAGCCTAGTCTTGGTCTGTTTTTAGATTTAAAAAACTTGGGATTTATTTTAAACTTCCTCCATCAAACATTCCTAACTGATTTAGGAAGAAGGTGTGTTTCTTTTCATCCTAAGGTTTGGTGAAAATATCTCCCCTTTGCAAATCAGTTGGGATATACTGAAGTTCAATTTTATTTTTCTCTACATTATCCCTTAGAAAGTGATGTCTAATCTCTATATATTTTATCCTACTATGGAGGACTGGATTTTGTGCTATAGAAATAGCACTAGTGTTATCACAAAATATTTTTGACCCTTCTAAGTTGTAGCCATAGTCTAGGAGCTGGTTTTGAATCCACAGAATCTATGAGCAACAACTGCCTGCTGCCATGTATTCAGCTTCAGCAGTTGAAGTGGACACAGATGTCTGTTTCTTACAGAACCAAGAGACAAGTCTGTCACTAAGGAACTGGCAAGTTCCACTGGTGCTTTTCCTGTCTACTCTACATCTAGCATAATCAGCATCTGAAAATCCAGTTAATTCAAATCCTGAGTCTTTTGGATACAAGAGTCCTAGATTTGGACAACTTTTCACATACCTAAGAATCCTCTTTACTAAAGTTAAGTTGACTCTCTAGGGCATACTTTGAACCTAACACATATGCATGTAGCAAATATTATATCAGGTCTACTAGCTGTAAGGTATAATAGAGAGGCAATCATTGCTCTATATGTTGTCTGATCAACATGTTTTCCATGTTCATCAGCATCTAATACAGCATTAGTAGGCATAGGTGTTTTCATACAAGATGCTTCAGACATACCAAATTTCTTAACCAGTTCCTTTGCATACTTGGTTTGAGAAATGAATATGCCTTCAGCATGTTGTTTGACTTGCAATCCTAAAAAGAAGGAAAGCTCACCCATGCTACTCATTTCAAATTTAGAATGCATTAGGTTGGAAAACTTCTTGCACAAATTTGAATCAGTAGAACCAAAGATAATATCATCTACATATATTTGTACTAGTAGGGTATTAGACTTATGGGTTCTAATAAAAAGAGTTTTGTCTACTCTACCCCTTATAAAATCATTTTTCAGAATAAAGCATGTTAAGATCTCATACCATGCTCTAGGAGCTTGCTTGAAACCATATAGTGCTTTATGCAATTTGAAAACAAGGTCAGGATAGGTTGGAGAGATAAAACCTGGAGGTTGTCTAACATAGACTTCCTCTTTGATGTCTCCATTGAGAAATGCACTCTTCACATCCATTTGGTAGACCTTGAATCCTTTGTGAGCTGCATAGGTAAGGAATATTCTTATGGCCTCTAACCTTGCAACTGGTGCAAAGGTCTGGTCATAATCTATCCCTTTTTGAGAATAACGTTGAGCAACTAGCCTTGCCTTATTCCTTACAATAACTCCTTGATCATCTAACTTGTTTCTGAACACCCACTTTGTTCCAATAATTGAGTGATCCTTAGGCCTTGGCACTATTTTCCAAACTTTTTTTCTCTCAAATTGATGTAGTTCCTCTTGCATAGCAATGATCCAGTGTGGATCTTGTTCTGCATCTTGAATGGATTAAGACTCAACTTGAGATAGAAAGCAAGTAAGCGTCAGGTTCTGGCTGACCTGATTTCTGGTTTGCACACCAGCTGAGATGTCTCCAATCACTTGGGAGATTGGGTGATCTCTTGTTATTACTAAATAAACAGGGGGTGTTGATTGTTTACCAACCTATGTCCTATGTTGTTGTTTCCTCTTGTGGAACAACAACTGGCTCATCAAGATTGTTTTCTCCAAGATATTGAGCATCAAGATGTTGAGTATCCTCTTCATCTTCACTGATTTCAGCTCTTTGTTGGATAGGTGAATGTACTGAATCCTTTTCTACAATGTATAACCTGTCCATATTTTCTGAAAGAGAGTGTACCTGCAATGGTTCTATGGTAGAAGTAGACTTCTCCTTTTAACAAATGTTAGTCTCATCAAAAGATACATGAACAAATTCTTCAATATTAAGAGAAGTTTTATTATAAACTCTATAAGCTTTACTGATCATGGAGTATCCTAGAAACACTCCTTCATCAGCTTTAGCTTGGAATTTTGCTAAATACTTCTTGTCATTATTGTGAATATAGCAAATACAGCCAAAATTTTTGAAATAGTCTACTTTAGGTTTCTTCCCTTTGAGCAATTCATAGGGACTCTTGCCCTTCAGTTTATGTATTAGACTTCTGTCCAACACATAGTTGGTGGTGTTCACTGCCTCAGCCCAAAAAGATAGAGGTAGGTTAGCATCTGTCTACAATGTAGTAGCAGATTCAATTAGGGTTCTATTTTTCCTTTCAACTACCCCATTTTGTTGAGGAGTTCTAGGAGCTGAGAAAGTATGCCTGATCCCTTTACTCTGAAAGAACTCTTGCATAAGAAGAGAATCAAACTCTGTCCCATGATCACTTCTGATCAGGGCAACGTGAGTATTGAACTCAATCTTTATACATTTGAGAAACTCTGTCAGACACTTAAAGTTTTCAGACTTCTTCCTCAGAAAGAATACCCAAGTGAATCTGGAGAAGTCATCTGCAATCACCAATGTATAAGATTTTCCTCCTAAGCTTTGTACTGTAATGGGTCCAAAAATATCCATGTGTAACAGATACAAAATCCTAGGTGAATCACTCTTATTAAGTGACTTAAAATTGTTTTTAGTTTGCTTGCCTAATTTACAGGCCCTGCAGAGTCCTTCCTTCTTGTAGGGGCCAGAAGGTAGTCCTCTAACAAGGTTGTCCTTGGACAGCCTAGCAATGGTTCTAAGGTTTAAGTGTCCTAGTCTTTTATGCCATAAATCATTTGGTTTGTAAACTGAATTAAATAAGCAGATATCTATGTTGGTTGAAAGGAAATCTACAAGATAAATGTTACCTTTCCTTTTACCTGTTAACACTGTTGTGTTATCCTCTGACTTGATCTGGCATAAGGATTTATTGAATGTCACTTGATATCCTTCATCACAGAGTTGACTGATGCTGATTAGGTTGTGCTTCAGTCCTTCCACATAAGCCACCTTCTTGAATGTGACTGAGCCAATCTAAACAGCACCATATCCTTTTATTTGACCAAAGTTTGAATATCCAAAGATCACTTTGGGTCCAAGTTAGGCTTTGAAGGATGTGAGATTGTCCTTACTCCCTGTCATGTGCTTTGAGCACCCACTATCCAGATACCATTGTTGGTTCATTGCTGGATAGATCTTCACCTGCACATAAACAATTTATATGTTTTTGACCCAGTTTACCTTGTGTCTAAGTTGATAACCTTTAAATTCAGAAATGAAAGACATCCCTGGCTAACTCTTATATCCTTCAGGATGGTATCTCCTAGAAGGTACTATCCATTCAGTATAAGGGTTGAAGCTTTGGGATGAGGGACTTCTAGGATTGACTTGAGATTTATCTCTGAAAGAAGGTTCAAAGCTCTGAGCTCCGTTCAACAATCGACTATACCAGAGTTAAGAGTTCAGAAGTCGTCGATCTGAGTTCGACGATCCAGCCTTGGATCGCCGACCTCTGTTCGACGATCATCGAGCTCTGTTTGACGTTTTCTGTTAAACCTGATTTTCCTTATGAAAATATGGATTCTTCCTAGCTACCTCTACAACACCTCAGAAAGAAATTTAATTGGGGTTGTTAATACTATAGGTTAGCTTGATGAAGCACCCAAGCCCAGTGTACTATTGAATCTTGAGTTCACTATACTTGTGATGTCCAACAGTCTGATGCTTCTCCCATTAAGGGATTCTTCAAACTTCTTTGCCTGGGATAACTCACTTTTCAGTGAAGCTATCTCCTCCCTACATCATTCTAACTCCTCAGAGAGTTTGAGGTTGTCTGATTTTAAGGTGATATGTTCAGACAATTAATTTCTGAGAGAGATTTTTTCTTTCTCATATTTTAACAGGTCTAAACAAAGTGCCTTAATTCAGACATAAAGTCCTCAGAAGTAAAATCAAAAGAGTTTATTACCTCATCCTTTTCAGATCCAGTTTCAGCTTCAGAATCAGACTCTGGTTCTGCATCAGAGTTTTGCTGGGAGGCATTGAATGCCATCATGCAGAATTATTTTTCCTCAGCATCATCCTCATCATCGCTTGAGCTGGATGAGGATTCTGATTCTTCTTCTGTATCACTCCAGCTTTCAGCTACAAACCCCATCCTTGTATGTTTATTTTTGTTGGAGGAGGATTTATTGCTGTTGTTTCCCATGGAGTCCTTGTCTTTTATCCTATCTTTCCTGTCCTTCTTGTATTTATTCTGATTTTCTGTACAGTCAGGCACAATATGGCCTGGTTTCCTGCATCCAAAACATATTATTTCTTTATTATTTGATTTGTCATACCTTGGCTTCTCATGCCCTTTGGATGACCTCTTTCTGAAGTCTTTCTTGGCAATCTTGTAGAATCTTTTGGCCAACAAGCTCATCAATTCTTCATTGCCTTTGACCTTATCTTCAGGCTTCTCTTCTATGGCTTTGAAGGTAATGGTCTTCTCCTTTCTGATGACTGGAGAAACAGTATTTTGCTCTTCTTCCCTATTCTTGATGAGCAGCTCATAAGACTTGAGCTTGCCCAAAAGAGCTTCAGTAGTAATCTCAGTTAGGCTTCTTGCATCCTTGATTTGCTAGATCCTTGAGTCCCAAGTGCTAGGGAAGCACATTAGGATCTTGTCATTTAGTTCAGTTTGTGTGATCTCCTTATCCAATGTTTTCAACTCACTGACTATCAGACTGAGCCTGTTGTACATGTCTGCAACTGATTTAGCTTCTCCTTTCTTGAAATTCTCATATTGACTTATGAGATGGGATCTCCTGTCATTCCTTTCATCAGCAGATCCTGAGACAATTTCAGATAACTTGTCCCATATATCTTTTGCTGAACTGCATTCAGACACTTTTTGGAATATCTCATCAGACATGGTCTGAGCAAGGATATTCATAGCCTTTGCTTCTGCAACTTTCCACTTCTTTATTTCAACATCTGTTCCTGAGGGAGGTGGAACAACACTTGTGCTTGTGGTCTCTGGAGGTCTTAGACACACTGTCAAAACAGAAATTAAAATGTCCTCATCAATAGAATTCATGTAGAGCTTAATCCTTGCCTTCCAAAGTGCAAACTTAGAGAGGTTGCACACTGGAGGTCTGGTGCTAGCATAATCTTTGTTCTGTGCCATGGTTTTGTTTTAAAATAAATATAATACAAAAAGTAATAACTATCCTCTATAGAAGGTTTATCTTATCAAGGATCTTTTGGTTCAGGTGTTAGCCTGTTCAATCAATCTGTTAAAGATTCAGATGTTGAATAACCAACCTCCCTCTGATCCCAATTGAAAGTGAGGAAAAGAAAAAGGTGATGTTGTCTTCTCTGTCTCAAATCACTGAGAGAAGACTAGTGGATTGTTGATGTTGTCAAAGCTCCCCTTGAGATGTAGAAATGTTCAGGAGTGAAAGCTTTGCTAGGGTGAGAGGTCTTCAGAAGCTTCAGATCTCCAGTAGAAGATGATTCCAGCAGATGCTGAAATGTTTGATGTCTGAAGTCCTTGATGTTGAAGATTTTGAACACTTGAAGATATGGAGGAGTTGAGTAGCAGAAGATCTCCTTGACAACAGAATTTTCTTGTGTTCTTGAAGATTCAGTAGATTTGAAAATCACAGAAGATGAACTGTTGATCAGAGAAGTTGTATTGTTCAATCTTCTGTATTGTAATCTAATTCTTCTGTATCTCTTTGTATTCTCTGTATACTCTATTATCTCTGTATATTGTATCTTGTGAATTGTGTGTATTGTTGTTATCTCTATTCTCTTCTGTACTAGTATATCAAAAATCTGACTTAGATGGCCGTTATTCAGTCATAAATGGCTTCCATAATTGACAACTGTATCTGGGGAAAGTTCTAAGCAATATTTCATTTAGTCTTTCCTTGAAACTTTCATCAGATTGCTTGAAACGGCTAGAAAATCCTTTGTAATAAATGCAGAAAATAACTCTGAAAGAATTTGAATAGATTCTATAACTGTTCTTGAATTTGAAATCTGAAGGCGTCGATCTCTCACAGAAATCGTCGATTTGAGCTCTACGATCGTTGAGCTGAGATCAGGGATTGGATTTTCATAGCAGACAGAAAACGTTGACCTGAGCTCTACGATCGTCGACCTCATGAGCTCAGCGACTTGGAAAATAGCTGAAGACAAAACGTCGATCTGAGCTCGAAGATCGTCGACCGGAGTTCGACGATTTGTAGAGTTGAGCTCAGAGAACGTCGAACTGAGTTCGACGTTTCGTCGACCCGAGTTCGATGAAAATTGCCTTGTCTCAGTACATAGTCCTGATCTCTGAATGGTCCTGGGGACAGCTCCAAACCTAAGTTCTAAGCCCTAGACTCATTCTAATTTGACCTTTTCCACTATACAACTAGGTCAACAATTTTCCTAATAACATAGTGATCCTTGCCCAAATTAGTAATAGGGTGTTCCAACAAAATCTTCGCATAGTGCTAATCTAGCCATACCATTCCCAAATTGAGGTCGAACTCTGGCATTCCCAAGACTGTGGCAGGGGTGTCGAAGAGCTTTCCTTCAAGGAGAACCTCAAACTCGCACTTCGTGGTTGTCGTCATCTCTGATCCATCTGGAAGGCGCACCCTTCGAGCAATACCAATGAAGTACTGCACTCCATCTATATCTTTGATAAAGTCTTCTGAAACAAAAGAGTGCGAGGAACCGGTGTTGAATAACGTATAGGCCGGTTTCCCGCCGACCATTACGGTGCTTAAGTGTCAATAATAATTCTCAAGTTAGGTGTCTAATATATTTTAAGCAACTTGAGGATATTAATGAAAATAAAATGACTAACTGTAATCATACCTGCAATCATCTCTTGAGGGTTCCGCTCTTGAGTCATGTCCAACGCATACATCTGATCCCAAGCGGGCCCGGGGTTTCCTCTTCATGGTCCTCGTCCTCGACCACGCATGTGCCCCCGCCCTCGAGGAGCTGCCGGAGGGAAAGTGAGAGGCACATTTCCAAATAGTTGCGGGCAGTAGCGTCGAATGTGGCCCGGTTGGTTTCATTTGAAGAACACTCGCTCCTGTTGCCCACCGGGTTATGGAATTTGTTTAGGTGGAGGCAATGCTGGCGGTTTCAGAACCGGGCGCTCCATCCTAAAATTCTGTGGGAAACGTCCGCCACCTCTTCGATATCCTCTTCCTCCTCTATTATCAAATCTCCTTCTATTGCTGGGGTCGGCTTCCATCACACCTTGAGCGGGCCTCTTACCACTTTCCAAATGGTCCGCTTCCAACCTCTTCGCCATATCAATAATCTCGGCTAGACTAGAGTCCACTATAAACAAAAGGGCTTGCCTTAGGGTGTCTCGCAAGCCTTTGTAGAATCGTTTTGTGTATCCTCTATCATCCAACTCATAACAGTTAGCAAATCTAGCCAAGTGTTGAAACTCCTGTTGGTATTCTGTCACCGACTTGGACCCTTGCTTCAGTTGCAAAAATCTCTCTTCAAGATTATCCCGAGCTGCCGAGGGGATGAAATGCTCTAAAAAGGCTTCAAAGAATTCGCTGAAACTGATATCCGTGTACATCTGTCCTTGAAAAGTGGAGCCCATGAGGGACTTCCACCACCTTTTGGCGTGCAGCTCTAAGAGTGTCACTACAAGGGTCACCGCCATGTTGTGTGGGCACCTTATTCCTGCTAACAGTTCTTGTACAGTGTCGAGCCATTCTTCTATACACACTGTCGACTCTGTCCCAAGGTAAGCAGGAGGGGAGAGAGCTTAGAAAGTACTTAACCAAGTGGATCCTGGACCCTGCTGTTGTATAGGGTCTTGCTGAGATTGGGACCTAAAGGCATCCAGGATAGCTGTGAGTGTCTGCCCCAGTTAGGATTGTTGGAATTGTGTAAGTACGGATGGGGCGGGGGTGCCCCTCACCGGCTTAACATGTACTGGGATCTACACGTAATGTACAAACTTAAGGTTTGGTTGGCTAATCTAAGGTCAAAGATGGACAAACATAGTGTGAATTACATATGGGCACACCACTACTTCCGCTAAGTCAGTTTGAACCAAAACTGACTAATCGAACGGGGGTGGCACCATTGTTAAATGACTTCTTCAGTTCAGGATCGTAGCAAGCTGATACCATTTGTAAACCCCCCCCTCCCGGAACAGAACACACGGCACGAGAGGGGTCTAATGCCCAAAACAGCTGCCTTGCGGTAGCACTAACACTCGGGCTAGCCTGTACCACAAGACGCCAATCCTGCCGGCTATAACAAATATCATACATTGCCAACCCAACCAAATATAACATAGAAGTCAAATCCACACCAAGCAGATAGTCCATAATATAACAACAGTAGAGAAGCTTCAACAAAATTCTAACATCAGAGTACGTAAATAGTTTTCCCAAAACGGGTACAACAAAAACCTCTCATACTCACATCAGTAACCAATGGTAGCGACGGTACCGTCCCCTCAGGCCCTGTCATCCTGGCCCGGCTATCCTGCTGCATAACCTGCTACTCCACCTGCGGGGTTTCCTCCTAAAAAAGAAGACGTAGCAACCGTTAGTCGTAACGACTAAGTGGCTTCACATCCGCTCCCCCGGCGACTCCTCGGCACCGGCCGTAGAAAGGAACAGGGTACAATATAAATGAAACATAGGTACAAGCAGGTGGTATATCTCAATGTAAATAAAGCAGTGTAATAAATGAGCAACAACTTATTCTAGCAATTCAATCATCTACAGCATCATGAGAGTATAGTATTATAACAGAATGTAATTCAACTTATATGAATTCCCATACAAACATATAAGTTGAGGATCATTCAGCAGTAAGTAATTCATTATATAGGAGTGCCCATACAAACTTATACGATGAGGATCATGTGTATACAATGGAGTGTAATGACATGTATGCAATGCAATGACTCACCCATGATCATGCGCATGCACTCGCTATGTCGACACAGACTTTTAGTTCCCACTTTTTGAGCAGGTAGCTAACCTCTCAGGCGTCAACCGTCGTGGTCGGACGGTGACAGTGGAGTGGGCATCTCCACTACTAGGCTGGTCTCCACACTACCTATCCTAGGCCTTCGTATGCCTCAATACTAAGAACACAACAGCGGAGCTCACATGCGTACTTCGGCTCAGTGGGTGTCTCGGGTAGATGTTCACCGAGATCCTAGCCCCGAACTGGCCTAAGGTGTGATATGTAAGGATCCTCGGAAAGAAGCACGAGGACAAGGACAAACCGTTCACTTGGAACGGAAGGAGCCTTGGGACGTGAACACCGAGGACCAAGCCCAACCGCCCAGGGTCTAGCTGTCAACACCCATCGGTGTGAGGATTGGAGAGCCCGTAGACCTGCTATACTATCCTTAACCTGGGATTACGACACCGCGTGTTGACTCACACCGCGAGCCACTCAACCACACTATGGTATGGAAGGAGCCTCGGAAATGAGCTCGAGGACCAAGCTCAACCGACCATTACGCACGGAAGGCACCTCGGGACATGAACACTGAGGACCAAGCCCAACCGTCCATTCATGACTCTTCTCACGGCACCAATAACATTTGGTTTACCAACCCAATCACTCGTGAGCACATGAGTTACTCATCCGATTATCACAACACATGTTCATATCAATCAACACCGACCGAATACACAAGTTTTAGTATTCTCGTGATTAGACCACTAATTATCATTTGCTCACTATCCCCCATAAAGTCACTTCATTCAATCACATGCCATTTCACCACTAGTTTACGTGGGGCCTATCAAATAGTTTCATCATGCGTTGAATTATCACAACCCTACATATTATTATTTGCCTACGACTTAACGTCGGATTCTTACAAAACCTCTTCCGAGATCAAATTCAATTATAAAACTAATTCAGGAATTTCAGATGCAGAACACCTGCGGGACAGCAACTTCAACCGATAATTCCCATGGCTACAGGAATCCGGTGAGTGCGTGTAACCCATCGATGGAAATTTCTTTCCATGGGATACAACTTTAATGTTGAGTCTGCAACCCAGATAAGACTGTATCCCACATGAAATTGGCTCCAAAGCCTGCTGCGTATAGAATAAAATTTCTGCACGCTTAGTCTAGAGCCTCTACTTTGATCAGACATTCCCGTGGCTACAGACTTCACCTGAAGGCATGTAACTACTCATTGGAAAGGTAATTGCAAGGGCTACAACTTTTGTGTTTAGTCGAAAGCCCAGATCTTACCTTTTCTTGCCTGAAAATAGCCAAGAAGGTCTCTTTGTGCAGAACACAGATTTCTGCACGCAGCTTGAAACGGAATGAACGACATCGGTTCATCTTCCTCCTCAAGCTGGTCTTCCCAAATCACAACCAGAAGTTCCTCTACCCTTATTCACCCTCTTAAGGCCATTCATCTTCACGAATCCACCCCCATCATCACTTTGAATAAGGGGAGGTTGAAGATGACTAAACATTAGAACACAAGTTCTAGAAAGTCCGTCCTAGAAATCTTCTTCTCACACATCAAGACTCATTTGAGTCGATGTCTCGCCTAAGAATAACTATAGATCTAGCATCAAGGGAGAGGGGAGGAAGCTCACCTCATTTCCAGTGGTTCCGCCATTTCCGGCCATGGATCTTGTCGTCCATCTCGTTGGCATCGTTTTTCCCTTGACAGTGGTGGCGTTTCCTCACGGGGTTGGTTGGCTCCAGCAAAATCTACCTCCTCCAGAAGTTACTCTTCAGAAAATAGGGTTTGTAAGAGAATGAGACGACAAGGGTTCATTTTTCTCTTTTATACAGAAGTGACACAGGTAGGTACACGGCCGTGTCCTTACCCGTGTCCTGCTTTTGCAAAACGGCATCAACGGTTCGAGTGTCGCTTGGACACCAACACGGGTAGGGACACGCCCGTGTCCACTACCCATGTCACATGACACGGCCGTGTTCATGCACGTGTTCTTACTGTCACAACCCGCATTTTCCCGAATTAAATAATTATCAGAGTATGAGAAAACGCGCGTCATGATGCCACGTCAAGCAGGGGATAACTGCTGACGCTCTGGCAAAACCAACTGCTACTCTTTATGAAAGAAAATCACGAGCTTAATGATTAGAAAATCAGTTATATTTTAGAGGCCGTATCCCTCGGCTCTGTGGATCACCTAGTCCACAGTTAAAAAAACTATACTTATGCGCTGCGGAAAAATACTTTATTCAGGTTTAGCATCCTAAAGGGTGTATAAGAGTTCCAAGAGAACCGCTCATACTTTGCAAGACTCTATATTTAATTGATATTATATATAGGAAAACGATCTTTATACGCTGCTTGGAAAATAGTGAGTTAGTTTTATAAAACATGCTGATCATGAGCTTACTTATAAGAATAATTATGGTTTAAAAGTAACTAGCAACCTAGCATAAATCCTTCTTAGAGCAAGTAGACTATCTCCAGAAAATGGTAGCAGCATAAGTAATATATCCAGTACAAAGGTAAAAACTACCAGTGGGCGCCAACAACCTGACACAAACCCACTGGCACATATGTATGTCTGTAAGAAAGTACTGAAAACTACCTCACCAACAAGGCAAACGGATCTCCAAAGTCCAAGAGACCACCAACAACACCACTGCAAACTAGCCACCCAACTGGCTACAGCTCAGAACTTGAGGCATTCCAAAAGAAAACAGAATACCTCAGCAAGCAAAACAAGGTAAAAACTGCATGAAGGAGTCAACCAAACGGGGAAAAGTAACTGAAAATCATGCTGTAGAAAAAGTCATAACTGTCCAAAACAGGACAATAAGAAATGCACTACGTGCAAGGAAACAGCAACAACCCAGCCCAGGAACTACATCCTGCAGGGCCTACTAGGCTACTAAGAGCCCAAAGTGCTGCAAACTACCAAGGAAGAAACTTCTAATACCCTAAGCTATGGGAGATGGTAGTAGCAAAACAACAGCATGGATCCGGATTGGAGGCAAACTCAGTCCCCCAACCACCAATTTCCATGCCAACAAGCTCAGGGGTCTACATGATAAAGCACAAGGGACCTTCCACCCCCTTGCCCAGCCCGTACCTGGAGCAAGATAGAAGAATAAGGGTGGCCTTGGCTAGATTACACAACACCTCCCCCATGAAGAGCTTCAAACCACCACTACTATCCACATCCCACCATTCGGCATTTAGAAAAGAAAACATGGCCGACAAGGAAACTACAAATATAATCAAGGAAACTCACTCGGGAACATAAATCGAGGAAAGAGAAACAGTGTCGAAGCTACTCAACACGGCTCGGCGTTGGGTGGAATCCACTCAGTGCCTAACCAGACCTTGGCGTTGAGTGAGTTAGCCTCAATCAGCGCCAGAACAGCCATGGCGTTGAGTGAGGTCCACTCCCTCAACGCCTTCAGTAAAACCACAAAACCTAACAGCGGCGTTGAGTGAGTCTACCTCCCTCAATGCCAAAACAGCTTTGGCGTTGAGTGAGGTCAACTCACTCTACGCCAAAGTTCACTTCCGCAGGAGAACCCTAAGCCAATGCCAACAAGAGAAGGTCGGCAGGAATGCCGACTGATTCTCACTGAATCGGCGGGAATGCAGGACGATTCTCGCCAAATCGGCGAGAATGCAGGATGATTCTCGACGACTGGCGGGAATCCAGAATGATTCTCGCCGAATCGGCGAGAATCAAGGATGATTCTCGCCGAATCGGCGGGAATCAAGGTTGATTCTCGCCGATCGGTGGGAATCACTGACGATACACGTCAAAATCGGCGGGAATCACTTGGTGATTCCCGTCGATTTTGACTTAGACGAAAATTTTCACTCAATCACCCCACCACTCAGCCGCAAAGAACAAACTAAACAATGGCTTTGAGTGTGTCCACCACACTCAACGCCAAGTCCGGGCGGCTTTTGGCTTTGAGTGTGTGCACCACACTTAACACCAAAACTCGAGAGTCTACCAAGACTAGTTCTAACCAGAGCCCTACCACAACAACCTCCCTCACTCTCTCTCTCGGCTCCACCCGCAAAAGCACACAAATAGAACTACAAATCTGGAGTCTAAATGGTGAACACAACTAGCATAAGGAGCAAATAGCCCAAGGAGGTGGCTCATAGGAGAATCCAAGCCCTAAAACTTAGCAAGATAATAAGAGAATAAGCATGGTTTCTACCCTAGGGCTAACCGAGAAACATTTCAAAATTCAAAAGAACAACAATGGCAAGGGCAAGAATACCACTTACCTCGATTTCTGGCGAAGCTTGGTCGGCTTTCCCTCCTCTTCGTTCTGCAGTAGAAGGAGAAGCACCTAACAAGCAAACCATACCTTAATGGCGGAAAATCACAAGAACCGGAAATCCAAGTGTCCTAAAACTCCACGAAAATCAAATATCTTACCGTCAAAAGGAAGATCAGAGCGAGAGCAGGACAACACCGCTTTCGGAATCGAAATCCGTCCACTAACAAGCCCGGAATCACCGTTTGATGGGGAAGCAGGCCGGCGGTTTTCCTCCGTTTTCCGCGAATAGGAGGGGCGACGGTTTCGGTCTGGTCTCGGGAAGGAGGAAGGAGAAGTGGGTCCGCCACTTCTTAACAAGGCTTTTATAATAAAAGGACACGCCTATTCGGCCCTAACCGCTGCCTAAACTGCCGGTTCACTTAATTTAAAAAGGGTTTCTAATTTGTTTTTACTAATAACACACCCAAAACGACTCGAAAACCGAACCACCTGGGAATTCGACGAAATTCGCACCGTAGCTAAATATCCACACTACAAACACAACGGCGAAGTTGAAATTAACTTTCGACGAACAGAACTCGAGTTATACCCAAATAAAGCCAAACACAAACATTCCCCCGAGAGGCCACACCGGGTCACCCAAAACGACTCGGCTTGTTAGCGAGATATTGCCAACAGGCTACAAAATAGGGCACTCAGTTCTAAGGAGTTAAACCACACTCCACAAATGGCACAAGCCACGGAAACGCGTCATCGTAATGCCAAACGAGAATTAAAGAATCGCAGAAAAAAATCGGGGGCGTTACAGTCACTCCCCCTAAAAGAAAGTTTCATCCCGAAACTTTACGCACAACACTTCTACTAAGGAAGGAAAGTAATAATCCAAACATTACAAGAAGAAAAACAAACCAAACTAATCAGGGAAACAGCTGAGGGTAAGCCTCCCTCATAGCTGACTCTAACTCCCAAGTCGCGCTCTCCAAATCCTGATTCCTCCAAAGAACTTTCACCATCGGAATAGACTTCTTTCGCAGCACCCGTTCCTGAGTATCCAAAATACGGACCGGCACTTCAACAAAAGAGAGGTTGGGCTCCAACTGGGGCACAACGTCCAAGACTTGCCCACTGCTGCGCACGCACTTCCACAATTGGCTAACATGGAAAACATTATGAACACCTGGGAAGTTTGCTGGCAAATCCAACCTATAAGCTGACACGCCAATTCGTTCCAAAATCTTAAACGGGCCCACATACCTCGGGTCTAATTTCCGATTCTTACCAAACCTCTTTACACCCACCATCGGGGAAACCTTAAGAAATACAAGGTCCATCACAGAAAACTCCAAGGCAGACCTACGCCGATTTGCGTTCTTCTCGTACCTCTCCTGAGCTATACGAAGCTTTTCCCGAACAAGCTTCACTGTGACTTCCATTTCTTCGAGCGCATCAGGACCTAACAATGGCCTCTCACCAGCCTCAGCCCAAAACAACGGAGTTCTGCATCGCCTCCCAAACAAGGCTTCGAACGGAGCCATCTGCAAGCTCTCTTGATAACTATTGTTGTAAGCAAATTCCATAAGTCGCAGCCGCTCATCCCACGCTCCACCGTGGTCTAAAGTGTAGCATCGGATCATATCCTTATCTATCTGATTCACCCGCTCCGTCTGCCCATTAGTCTGTGGGTGGTACGCAGTAGAATACCTCAGATCCGTACCCAAACCCTCCTGCAGACTCTGCTAAAAACGAGAAGTAAACCGGGAGTATCGATCAGAAATGATGCTAACCGGCACACCGTGGAGTCGGATGACTTCATTCAAGTACAACTCTACTATGTTCTTCATAGGGTAATCAATCTTATATGGCACGAAGTGAGCACACTTCGTCAATCTATCCACTATAACCCAAACAGAATCAAATCCACTCGGGGATCGCGGTAAACCCGTGATGAAATCCATAGATATACTCTCCTACTTCCAAGTCCGAATCTCTAGCGGAGTCAACTTACCACCAGGCCTTCCATGATCGGCCTTCACCCGCTTGCAAGTATGGCACTCCGCAACAAATCGGGCTATATCTCCCTTCATGCCATACCACCAGGCAATTTGCTTTAAGTCACGATACATCTTCGTAGATCCTGGATGATAGGCAACTCTTGTCTCAACCCGCATTTTTCTCATTAATAAATAAATCAGAGCACGAGATAACTACGAGCTGTGATGCCACGTCAAGCAGGGGATAACTGCTGACGCTCAGGCAACACTCTAAACATTCAAATCATATGTTAAAATGAATAGAAAACTGGTTTTAAATTAATTGGTCGTATCCCTCGGCTTAGTGGATCAGATAGTCCACGGTTTGAAAACTATTTTTATACGTAGCGGAAAAATACTTCATTTATGTTTAACATCCTAAAAGAGCGCATAAGTGTCCTAAGAGGACAACTTACACTATGCAAGACCCTAGATTTCAATTTATAATATTTATAGAGAAAACAATCTTTTTACGCATTTGGAAAATAATGTTTGAGCTTTTATAAAACATGCTGATCATGCAATACATGTAGTAGTTCTTATAGGTTGTAAAGTAACTAGCAATCTAGCATAAAACATTCCCAGAGAGCAAGTGAGACTACCACAAAATAGGTAAACTAGCAGCTAAGCAAAGACTTAGTATCATCAAGGAAAAATCACCAACGAGCGTCAACAACCTGACACGAACTCGCTGGCGAGCATGTATGTTTGTACTACTACAAAGCTAAAGAACTACCTCAACAGGTGAGGAAAACACTGCCACCACGCAGTCCTCAAAGAAACTCCTGAAATTAGCCGCTCAGCCGGCTACAGACCTGAACATGAGGCATTCAAAAGAAGAACACCTCAGCAAGAAATAATAAAACAAGTGGCAAAGAAACATCAGATAAAAATCGAATGAAAAGAGCAGAAAGAAAAGGGTTACCAACCCTGCAAGGGAAATGCTGAAAACCTCAGCTAAGAATCCAGAAAAAAGAGACAAATGTAAGTGTAACAATAAGAAAAGTGAGAGAAATGCAACAAGTGCTAAAACGTACCAAACTCCGCTCAAGCCTGCAGAGGCAAAAGGGAACCAATATGCGTCAAATGAACAATATGAAAGGAACTAACAGTCCTAAACTTGTAAATCGCTAGCACTGGCACAAATCCCAAACCTGTGTCGGAGACTAAGAACAGTCACAACCGAACAAGCAGGTCCAGGTGTCTCAAGAGTACTAAAGGGGCCGCCATAGTGTCCACACACATAGAGTTCCAACCTCTTACAGGAACCCAAAATGTCCAAAGAAGGGAATGGTGGTGGCCACGGCTCGAACTCCCCTGGTACCATACCCCCTTAGAAACCCAGCTACCACATGCTAAAGATCCACGATTCGGCGCCAAAACTAGCCGACAACACCACTTAGAAACTACCAAGTTCTACAACCAAAACCCGCCGAAATAGACTAAACCTAAATTCGGCGACACCCGCCGAATTATTTCCTACTACCCGCCGAATTATTTCCCACTACCCGCCGAATTATTTCCCACTACCCGCCGAATTATTTCCCACTACCCGCCGAATTCAACTTAGAATATAAATTCCGATTTCTTCCTAGTTTAGGCCGACTACAAGCCCTAACCTAGGAATATTTCTAATTTCACCTATACTACTCCGGTATTCTACGACAAGGAGAGATAATAAGGCGAAAAAAAATACAACCCATGGAGGCACGCAAGAGGGGAGAAGTCCACTTGCCTCAAATCGTTCTTGAAAACGTCCACCCAAAATACTCCACCACGTAGATCCGTCCAAAAGGGGGCACGCGGAGACGAGATCTACGAAAAAAAACGGACAACCGGGGTTAGGGCCGAAAAAATCTGTGGCGAAACGGTCACCGAAACGGGAAAAGCTTACCGCGATCTCGAAGCTCTCGCCGAGAGCTTTCCAACGCCGCGATCGGATCGAAATTCCGTCCACCGGATCGGCGGTGACGACCGCCGGAAGATTCGCGAACGAAAGGATCCGCACTCGCCTTTTTTTTCGCACAGGAGGGGGGCTGCTGGTTCGGAGGAAGGAGAAAGGGGTTTTATTATTATATACCTAATAATAATATTAATAATAATAATATTATATTACCACTAATATAATAATTAGTATTATAAAAATAAAAAAGAAACAAAAAAAGGGGGCTGATATGCTGAATCGGTGGGAATGGGGGGGGGATACACGCCGATCGGCGTGTATCAAGGCAGCCCTTTATTATTATTATTATTTTTTTATCCTTTATATATATATATAATAATAATAATAATAATAATAATAATAATGATATAGTATTATATCGTTACGGAGGGCCAAACGCGCGCCGAATCGAATGAAATTCGTACCGTAGGCGAATGACGATTCTACGAATCCAACGGCGAAGTCGAAATCGAATTCCGACGCACCGTTTTCGAGATAAAAGTTTCTAAAGTTAACGGCGTACGCGAAAACATACAAAACTTCAATCGCGCGCCGAGGCTCAAAAAATGCTCGGAACGCGACGAAACTTGACGAGCAAGTCTAAAATTAGCCGATCTAATTTCCTAATGTAAAATTTTCCACTCCCGACGCAAATCCCAAAATTTGGCCGATCAAACCTAACGAACGTAAAAATGCGCTAACACAAGCATTCCCCAAGAGGCTCCACCGAGTCACCAAACAGACTCCGGCTCGCTAGGGAATCTTGCTACCAGGCGTCTCCAAGCCACGCAAGAAAACCTAAAGAGCTAAGAGCACGCTCTAACAACGTCACATAACCAACACGCGCTAACATAACGCTCTGACGTCATAATACGTCAAATAAGAAATTTAAATAAATCACTGGAAAAAATCGGGGGCGTTACAGTCACTCCCCCTAAAAGAAAGTTTCGTCCCGAAACTTTACGCATAAAATGTAACATCCCAATGTTACTTCTAGACCCCTTAACTTAGATTGGGTTAGGCATGGGGTGGGTGTTAGGGTTAGAAGCTAGATTTGATCCTAGGTAGTGGGTTGTAGCCATGTGGGGCCCACCATGGGGCCAAAGTCAAACTAGGTCAAACTAGCCTAAACAGGAACCTTAGCCACACCATGACCCCACCATGATGCCCTAACCCTAAATACAATCTAAGTGGACCCCAAGGTAGGCCATGGGGTCAACCAGTTGACCCATGATGGGTCAAGTCAACACCTTGGACCCAAATAGTGAAAATGGTGCCCTAGCCCAATTCACTGGGTTGGGTCCACCCAAATCAACCCAAATTCATCATGTGGGCCTAAAGTGACCTTATAAACCCTAGGGGAGAGAAAAATAGGGTCTTGCAATAGTACTTTTGGGAGAACACTTAGGAGAGAGAAAAGAGGAGGAGTAGGAGAGAGAAGATGCTAAGAAATGGGTTTGGACCATTTGGGCTCATCCCACCAACCCATGATGGGTTGGCTGACCATGCATGGGTATTAGGAGGTGTAGGACCCCCACCATGCAGCCTTGGGTCAAGCCTAAACCCAACCCAAGCCCAATATAGCCTATTCCACTTGTAGAACCAATTCCTCTCTCTCCACTCACCTAACTCAGCCCTAGCCTTGGCAACCCGACCCATTAAGGCTTAGTCAACCCACTTGGACCAGTGGGGCCCACTCCCAAGCAACCTAGCCGGCCAAACCCTCCAACCCGAGCCCCTCCTTGGTGAATTCGCCCCCTACCTAGGTGAAGTCGCCCTTCCCTCTTAACTCAGCCCCCAAACCGCCTATCCCCCTCATTCCCATTCATTCCACCCCTCAGAGAGAGAGAAAAAACAAAAGCCAGCTGCTGCCATGGCCAACAGAGGAGGAAATCGCCGGAGCTTGCATGCCATGGGAAACCGCCGCCACCCTCAGCCACAACCGTCGCCGTTGGTCCGTATCCCTTCCTCTCTTACTGTACTAGTTTCCGAGATCAACTAGGTTAGAGGTCGAGCTCAAACGAGCTCGACAGTAGGCCTCTAAAGCTTGGAAAAAGCTTCAAAAAATGGCGGTTTCATGACTCTCGGCTTGGTTGCGCCGCCGCCATCCGCCGCTCTCCGCCGCCCAGCCGCCGGCCAGCTCAAGCCCCGACCACCGTGAGGCCGGGGGAGCACTTGGTCGGAGGTCCCGCCGCCGGTGATGGCCGGGAACGGCCCCGCAAAACCCACCTGTGTCGGGTTGGCCTGCATGCAGTGCATGGAGAAGAAGACCCAGCCGCCGTTAGATGTTCTTTAAGATTCGTGCAGCTATTTCAATTAAATCCTGTATTAATATCATATGAACAGTATATCAATCTGTCACACTTTTACTGTGACTTTGCATGTTGTTTATGAGGTACTTAGAGGCCCCACCTTAGGATGGACCCTGAATAAAACATTTAGGTAGATGAGTTAACTTTAAAATGCCACAGAAATCATAGATTTTGGACCAGTAGGCTGCCCTGTAGGGCTGTTTTTCTAGGACTGCCCCCTAACTAGGGCAGAAACTAAAACTAATGCCCTGCTCAAACCCTAAGTCCAAATGGACTGAGATTTTGGGCATGTGGCTTATTTAGTCAAATCTAGGTTTCCCCAAAAATCAGAATTTTTGGGGAACATTTTGCTATAGTTTTTACAAAAATACCCAAAAGTAAATAAATGTGATTTTTGGAGTTCTCCAATTCCAAATGACCCCAACTTTTGGTGGCACCCTCTCATGGGTATATTAGACCCATGGATAAAATTTGGGCTAAATTGACTCACTGCATGATGAGGAATCTCACTTGCAATTTTGTAAAAATAGGCTTAGACTTGGGCTGCAAATAGCAATTTGGCAGAATTTTAAATGGCTGCCCAAGCAAAACCAGAAGTCCCCTTGACCTGAGATTTTGGTCAGAGGTATAATTAGGGCACATTTAGGCCCTGCCCAAAAATGGGCTTGATTGGAAAATGAAATATGAGGAAATTACCAAAATACCCCTAGGGCTTAACTAGGTGATTCTTGGAGTTAGCTAACTCCAAATGGCCCCAAATTATGGTGGCTCATCCTTAGGGGCATCATTGGTGCCTGGTAGAAATTTCAGAGCAATTGGACCCCTGCATGATGGGTTAATCCATGTACATGTGTTGGCTAATTTAGGCCTTGGTGTGCAATTAGCAAGAAATTGTATATTGTGTATTTAGCCTAGCTGAGGCACCCAAAAACCATGCAATAAATTCCAGTGATTCATTAAGGCATGTTTCACCCCTATAATTATTTTTGGGACTTTTGGAATCAAAAATACCACTTATTGGAATTTTTCAAATTATAGGCCTTTTTGGAAAATAAATGGGAAAAATAGAATTTGGCTATAGAAAACTTTCAAATTCAGCCAAGTCAAAGTATGGTGTCTTATTTGACTTAGGAAAATTATATACCTCTGTTTGAGAACTACTGGAGCAAATATCTTGAAATTACTATTTTACCCTTTTCTTACTTATTTATGAGTTGGTGGAATTACATGTTGGAAAATTGCAGAAATATTTCTATAGTTGTATAATAGTAATATTAATATTGTAGAATTGTTTCAGAATTTTTGTACACACTGATAATTATTAAGGTAGGAAAATGGCATTTTGGTAAATAATTAAGAATGGAAATTTATAGGCTATTACACTATAGAAGTTAATGAAACTCTGCCATAAGTCATGAATTAATGTTACAATTGCTCAGTAATTTTCCTGGAATTTTGATTTATGTATCTCTCCTACTTCATTTGGAAAATGGCATTTATGTAGAAACTTTATTAACTATGGGATAAATAGACATATTAAAAGGAAAATTATGAATTCTTGTAGACAGTAATATTTTACCCATATGCAACTCAGGAAAATTCCCATAGGTCAGAAGATTTTAATAGATGATACTTCATGTGTAAAATGACCTAGGGAATAATTTTAAAGGATTTAATTGAAGGCCTTAATAACCTAGGAAAATCATGAAAATCCACGTATTCATTTTAGTAGTCCATACCACCCTAGAATAAATATTCGGAGTTAGTTGGACCAAGAATCTAGAAGTTCGATTTCAGGGTGGTGTTAGGTTTTGGGGTGCGCATAAGAAGAGTAGGCTGGACTACAGGCCGCCAGGAGATGAATCAACAACTGAGTTAGAGTTTAAGTTCGGAAGTATAACCCTGGGTGGCAGATGCATTCTAGAGACGAGAGTAATAGTGCAACATTAGTCATGCCTAGGTAGAGTTGACGGAAGACCGTCACTCCTTAACCCATACCTTAAATCACTAGGTCACTCTATGTAACAGGAGAGAGAAAAGGGAGTTCGGGGTAGGCAACAACTAAACTAAATATCCTTGAGAAAGGGAGCTTTGGGATTCAGCCCATCGTAGCTCCTAGTGCCCCTGAGAGCCCTTCACCGGGAATACATTGGGCAGTCCTGGGATTAACCTTAAGATTCTAAGTATGATAAACTGTAGACAAGAGTAGTCTATTAGGTTAGGTGAACTGGACATGTGCTCACTCGTGCCGGGTTGGAGGGACTTGGAGTCTTTGACTACTTGCTCACCCGTGCAGAGTTGGAGGATGAGATTGGTTTCATATATACTCACCCAGGCAGGGTTGGAGGTTTTGTAGCACATTCTCACCCGTAACGGGTTGGAGAGTTTTGGGACTGGATAGTCCTTGGAGCTGGAGGCTCGATATGTAACACCCCAGAACTCAAAATATGTTTGTACACAATTTTTGAGTAGCAGGCTGGTAGACACGGCCTGGGACACGGGCGTGTCCCAGGGCGTGTCGGGGGTACACGGCCTGGGACACGGGCGTGTCCCAGGGCGTGTTCGATTTAAATCTCAAAGTTGGCCTATTCGGGTCAGAGCCGTACACGGCCGTGAACACGGCCATGAACACGGGCGTGTCAGGCTGGACACAGGCGTGTCGGCTGCCGTGTTCCAACCCGTGTACTGGTTTTGGAAGTCGATGGGTGCCGTGTAGCAGGGGACACGGGCGTGTCTCAAGACTGACACGGGCGTGTCAGGTTCGACACGGGCGTGTCGAGCCCCGTGTTGTTCAGTCGGTTCCAAACCGCGTGTGCCGCTTAAGGGTACACGGCCTGTGACACGGGCGTGTCACAGGCCGTGTCAGGCAAAAATTGGGGTTTTGGGCAGATCTCGGCCGTTCGTTTCCTTCTATTTGGATCGTGTGGTCCATAGCTTTTCCAACCTCTTTAAGGCCGTGGATTGAGATGAAATCTCATTCCACTTAACCTTTCTCTTTCTAAAGAGAAGAAAGAGAGGAGAGCTTGGAGGAGGAGGAGGAGGAGGCCGGTGGAGCTTCGTCGAGCCGAATAGAGAGCCGAGTGTAGCGTTGCGGAGGCAAGGCCGCTGCGGTGATTTCCATCCGGCTAGTTTTCTATGGCGCCGAAGCGATCGTCAAGGGTAACGATCTTTCTTCCTTGGGCAGGTGAAGCCCTTTGTTTTGCATGTGCATGGGATCCTCCATCAAGAGATGGAAACGCGTAAGTGATTCCAGCAGTTGAGTCTGCATCTAGAGCCGGAAGTCTGTAGTACGGCATAGGCATGCTGTGTGAAGCCCATCCAGACGTATGTCGGGATTGGTGATGTTTATATTGCGATCCGGAGAAGACTCCGTGTATGCATCGTTTAGCCTGCGGAGATGGTGAGGACGATGTGTTTGGTATATAGGATGCTTTGTATAGCTCCTTTGGTTGCATGCTTGTTAAGAGCTGGTTGATGGAGTGCGGACACCTCTGAGTGGGTGGGTGCGTGAGGTCTTCAACAGGGGTTTGGAGGCTTATGCCCATTCTACCAAGTGGCGATGAACACCTCTGAGTGGGTGGGTGCGAGAGGTCTTCAACAGGGGTTTGGAGGCTTATGCCCATTTCACCAAGTGGCAATGTTAAGATCGGGTGAGCGGTCGATTGGTAGCAAAGCAGCAGGGCGAATTCCCTAGGCTTGTTACACTACGGGGGTAGGTCGACTGATAGTGCTCACGGGTTTTGGTGTGGTGCGTACCTCTGAGTGAGACGGGTGCGTGAGGTCTTCAACAAGGGTTTGGAGGCTTATGCCCGCCTACCAAGTACAAACCATAAAAGGTGCCCTGAGTGCACAGAGCGCCTGGTATTGAGGCCGGCGTTTGTGATGTTGGGTGTATGTGCTTTATATATTGAAATTGCTATACATGCAGGGAAGGAACCACTGCCCCGGGTAAGGGGTGGGGTCGTTATAATTGGTCAGCTGAATGCTGACCGTTGCTTTGTTTATCACCCATGGGGTGGACGTCCATATACAGGTGTTGCGGGCTGATGGATTGAGCGGGCAAAAGCCCATGCTGCTGGTAGGCCCTCGAAGGCCGTGCGAAATGTTGGATTTCATGTGTGGCCGGCCTGCGTGCCGATGTATGAAATTATATGTGTTGTTAAGAGTAACTTGTAAGGCCTTAAGGCCGTGTGCGGTGTGGTTTTGTAAACATTCCTGGTTATCTATATAAATGTGATATTTATATATTAGTGGACATTCAATGGTATGAGTTCTTGCACTTAATAAGCTTCCGCTAGAATGCTCTGAGTTAGGACTCGTTTGGTTTGGTATTATCCTGTGACCTCACCGTCTGTTTGTGGCATATAGTGTGGGGCCCCGGCCGGACCTTCTACTATACGTCATTTAACGGATGGGGTCGTTACATTTTGGTATCAGCTTTTGTCGGTCTTCCCTTCCGAATTCGTGATCGAATTCTTTTGTGGGGTGGCGAGCACGTGTTCGTGCAACCTGCTGTAATGCTAATGAACTCAGGAATGTCCACTAGGAATGTGTGTGTGTGTCTATTCGGTGAGTTTGCCGTATTACCATGGAAAGTAATGCTATCTTGTTCACCTATAGGTGACGAGGAGTGGAGCTGGGCAGTCGGAGCCCCAGCGTTCGGATGAGAGTGCGGCACCACCTGAGGTGCCTACACCTCCCCCTTCTGCGGAAACGGTGCGCTTAGTTGCGGAGATGATCTTTGCTATGCTTCAGGCACAACCTTTTGGACAAGCGAGGCCCGCTGTGGCGCCAGTGCAGGTTGGTGCGAGGCAAGAGCATGTTGAGGTTCCGGTTGCTGTACAAGCAGCGGACGAGCAACTTAAGCACTTTATGGAATTTAATCCGCCTACGTTTGTCGGGGCAACGTCTCCATCAGAGGCCGAGGATTGGCTCTCTCGAGTGAAAAGAATCCTGGCTGCGCTCAGGATTAATGAGGAGCAGAAAGTCCCGTTAGCCACTTTCCTCCTGGAAGGAGAGGCGAGGCTTTGGTGGGATGAGATCGAGTTGCACCAGTTGGGCGGTAGAGATCTGGGCGACATATCGATGGACGAATTCTCTAGATTGTTTTGGGCGAAATATTTGCCAATGGCGCAGAGAATTGCAATGGAAAATGAATTTCAACGTCTGGTACAGGGTGATAAGACCGTGGACGATTACCTGCATGAGTTTACCAAGCTCGGTCGTTATGCGGGGTCGACGTTTGCGGACCAGGCACGGAAGACAAATAGGTTCTATGAAGGGCTGCGTGATGAGCTAAGGTTGGCTCTCCCGAGTTCAGTGAACCAAGGATTCCAAGCATTGGTGCATACCGCTAGTGCGCTAGAGAAGGATTTGAAGCGGGTGCGGGAGAAGAAGATCGTAGCGGTGGAAAAGTCCGACTTCAAAGTTCCGCCATCAGAGCAGTCCGATTTCAGGAAACGTGATAAGAAGCGGTTCAGGCCTGCTGAACAAACTTCTTCAGATGTTGCGTCAGGAGCAACGTTTGGGCAAGAACGGGTTGAGCCGCGGACATGTTTCATTTGTGGGAGGCCAGGACATATTGCGCGATTTTGCTGGAATGGTGTGTCCAAGAGTGAAAGAAAGACAGGTGCGTCTTATGACGAGAAGGGTAAAGCTGTGGCAGAGTCGTCTGCATCGCGGGCGCAACCGCGAATATACACTCTTGAGATGCAGGAGCCGCAAAGCTCAAATCAAGCAGAACAGCAAACCCGTGCTTTGGACTTAATGGAGGCCGCTAGACGGATTCTGCGAGATGCGGAGAAGCCGAAATAAAGAGGAGTGTGCACTTTATTTTGTTGTCTGTTGTATATATGTATGTATGTTTTTCTGTTTGGGACAAACAGTGTGGTGGTACGATTCCATGGGGCGAGCCAAGCTGTGGCCTCTGAGCTCTAAACCTGGATCGTTTTGGGTTGTATCGCAACAGCGTGGTTGTGTTGATACTTGTGCGTTGCCCTAAATTTCGGGACGAAATTTCTATAAGGAGAGGAGGGTTGTAACACTCCAGAACTCAAAATATGTTTGTACACAATTTTTGAGTAGCAGGCTGGTAGACACGGCCTGGGACACGGGCGTGTCCCAGGGCGTGTCGGGGGTACACGACCTGGGACACGGGCGTGTCCCAGGGCGTGTTCGATTTAAATCTCAAAGTTGGCCTATTCGGGTCAGAGCCGTACACGGCCGTGAACACGGCCATGAACACGGGCGTGTCAGGCTGGACACGGGCGTGTCGGCTGCCGTGTTCCGACCCGTGTACTGGTTTTGGAAGTCGATGGGTGCCGTGTAGTAGGGGACACGGGCGTGTCTCAAGACTGACACGGGCGTGTCAGGTTCGACACGGGCGTGTCGAGCCCCGTGTTGTTCAGTCGGTTCCAAACCGCGTGTGCCGCTTAAGGGTACACGGCCTGTGACACGGGCGTGTCACAGGCCGTGTCAGGCAAAAATTGGGGTTTTGGGCAGATCTCGGCCGTTCGTTTCCTTCTATTTGGATCGTGTGGTCCATAGCTTTTCCAACCTCTTTAAGGCCGTGGATTGAGATGAAATCTCATTCCACTTAACCTTTCTCTTTCTAAAGAGAAGAAAGAGAGGAGAGCTTGGAGGAGGAGGAGGAGGAGGCCGGTGGAGCTTCGTCGAGCCGAATAGAGAGCTGAGTGCAGCGTTGCGGAGGCAAGGCCGCTGCGGTGATTTCCATCCGGCTAGTTTTCTATGGCGCCGAAGCGATCGTCAAGGGTAACGATCTTTCTTCCTTGGGCAGGTGAAGCCCTTTGTTTTGCATGTGCATGGGATCCTCCATCAAGAGATGGAAACGCGTAAGTGATTCCAGCAGTTGAGTCTGCATCTAGAGCTGGAAGTCTGTAGTACGGCATAGGCATGCTGTGTGAAGCCCATCCAGACGTATGTCGGGATTGGTGATGTTTATATTGCGATCCGGAGAAGACTCCGTGTATGCATCGTTTAGCCTGCGGAGATGGTGAGGACGATGTGTTTGGTATATAGGATGCTTTGTATAGCTCCTTTGGTTGCATGCTTGTTAAGAGCTGGTTGATGGAGTGCGGACACCTCTGAGTGGGTGGGTGCGTGAGGTCTTCAACAGGGGTTTGGAGGCTTATGCCCATTCTACCAAGTGGAGATGAACACCTCTGAGTGGGTGGGTGCGAGAGGTCTTCAACAGGGGTTTGGAGGCTTATGCCCATTTCACCAAGTGGCAATGTTAAGATCGGGTGAGCGGTCGATTGGTAGCAAAGCAGCAGGGCGAATTCCCTAGGCTTGTTACACTACGGGGGTAGGTCGACTGATAGTGCTCACGGGTTTTGGTGTGGTGCGTACCTCTGAGTGAGATGGGTGCGTGAGGTCTTCAACAAGGGTTTGGAGGCTTATGCCCGCCTACCAAGTACAAACCATAAAAGGTGCCCTGAGTGCACGGAGCGCCTGGTATTGAGGCCGGCGTTTGTGATGTTGGGTGTATGTGCTTTATATATTGAAATTGCTATACATGCAGGGAAGGAACCACTGCCCCGGGTAAGGGGTGGGGTCGTTATAATTGGTCAGCTGAATGCTGACCGTTGCTTTGTTTATCACCCATGGGGTGGACGTCCATATGCAGGTGTTGCGGGCTGATGGATTGAGCGGGCAAAAGCCCATGCTGCTGGTAGGCCCTCGAAGGCCGTGCGAAATGTTGGATTTCATGTGTGGCCGGCCTGCGTGCCGATGTATGAAATTATATGTGTTGTTAAGAGTAACTTGTAAGGCCTTAAGGCCGTGTGCGGTGTGGTTTTGTAAACATTCCTGGTTATCTATATAAATGTGATATTTATATATTAGTGGACATTCAATGGTATGAGTTCTTGCACATAATAAGCTTCCGCTAGAATGCTCTGAGTTAGGACTCGTTTGGTTTGGTATTATCCTGTGACCTCACCGTCTGTTTGTGGCATATAGTGTGGGGCCCCGGCCGGACCTTCTATTATACGTCATTTAACGGATGGGGTCGTTACACGATATATATATAATACTTGCATGTGCATATACTAGTGGCTGGCCATGCGGTACTGGCCGGTCGTCACACCGACGGCAGTACGGTGGACCAGGCGGGTGCGAGGGTTAGATGGGCCAGTAGGTTGTTTTCACTGGAGTCTGGAGGACTTTTCCTAATAACGCGCACCCGGCCCAACAAGACTGACAGGTAGTCAGCAAAGTGGTACGCAGAGGCTCTAGAGTGTACTGGCGGTGTACAGAGGCGTACAAGAGAGGTCTAGGCCTGGTAGTGTGTATACCCGCCTAGAAGGCGGAGACGTCCGCTCCGCTGCTGCCGTAGCCACAACGGTGGTACCTGAGAGTGATGCTAGCTCTCGAAAAGTGGGAACTAAAGGTCTGTGATCACGGAGTCGTGTGTGTGTGTTGCACTGCATGTTCATATCATACCCACCATATAGTTGCATAACATTAATCTGCATAACAACCTAAGACACCTAATGTATAAGTGGTATGGGACGCTTATACATTAGGACCTGCTATACGAACCCTTAGCCTATAAGCCTGATTGGGCAT
Source organism: Platanthera zijinensis (assembly GCA_039513925.1). Lineage (NCBI taxonomy): Eukaryota > Viridiplantae > Streptophyta > Magnoliopsida > Asparagales > Orchidaceae > Platanthera > Platanthera zijinensis. The sequence continues at coordinate 138,824,213 of CM077087.1, read as the reverse complement.
GTTTATAGGTTAAGGTTATTTTTCCTTTATATATATGCTTGTGACTCTGACACCCCGTTGTATAAATGGTATGGGACATTCTATACAATGGGAGCCTTGCAAAAGATCCCTTGCTTATGCGTACCCGCATAAGTGGAGGTTATATTTCATTATTTTCTTGATTATATACCCTGTTAGATTCCTGTCACCTGCTCTCTTTTGCCACCCCTTGTTGTCCTCCGCTTCGTCCTCCCGCACGGTGCCTAGGAGTTGCAGGAGGAGGTGCTGAGGATACGACTTAGTCTTTTTGACTAATGGTCATTGACCTTACTATTTTAGGAGCTCGAGGAGGTGGACCAGCACGTCGAGGAGGCAGGACTTGAGGGGCAGATACCAGCTACTACTACCGGAGCACGTCTACAGGTGTGATGTGAGAGAGTTTTAGCTTTTCCGCTGCTGTATGTGAGAGTGAGAGTGATCATGATGTACTGGGCATAAGCCCTATTTACTTACATTTGTTGTACTCATTGTGGACTGACTTTTCATTCTCTTTTGATATATATATGTGCTGTGGCTGTGGACTTTTCTGCGTTTACTCTGATATTATGCTTTTATTCTCATATTGGCCGACAGGTTATGATCGTTCTAGCCGGCAGAATCGGCGTCTTGCGGTGACGACTAACCCGTGCGTTAGTGTCACCGTAAGGCGGCGGTTCTGGGCATAAGATCCGGGTTAGCCTCGGGATGAGGAACATGATCTTACAACTGGTATCACTTAAACACACGATCATATGAGAATACAGTCCACCACACTGGAACACCCCGCGCGAGCATTAGTTTGCGGACAAACTATGCAGCGGAAGCAATGGTGTGCCCATGTGTAAAAGCCACATAAAACAGTCCATTAAACAATGAATTAGGCCAATTTTGACATTATCTTACCTTTATGCAGCCTCCACAGGATACGGTTCCTCCCCCTCCGGCTGCTATTCCGTTCATGCAGACAGAGATGGGACAAACGCTGACGGCGATCCTGGACGCATTCAGAGATCAGCAAGCCCCGGTACAGCTACCCAACCCAGGGTCGAACTGGCTGAGTGCGTTTAAAAGTCTGTCTCCGCCATTGTATCGCGGGACAGAAGATGCTGTGAAGACAGAGGAGTGGTTGGAGACCATCCAGGAGCTGCTAGCTGGCATCAGCTGCCCCGTCAGACAGGCAGTTCCTCTTGCCACCTCGGCACTAGATGCTCATGCAAAGAGGTGGTGGAAGTCGGTGCGAGACTCTACATTCGCCGACAGGGAGCTGATGGACATATCTTGGGAGGAGTTCAGTGACGTATTCTTGGAGCACTTTGTATCCTCCACAGACCAAGATGCTTTGGAGGCGAGGTTTCTGAACCTCCAGCAGGGGAGCCGATCAGTCATCGAGTACCAGAGAGAATTCTCCCACCTGGCTAGGTTTGCAGGCTTCCATGACTGGGACGACCAGAAGTATGCGAAGAGATTCTATCACGGACTCCGCGATTCTTTGAGGCAGCCCTTGCTGTTCATTGCTCACGGTACCATGGCGCAGATCATCGAGATGGCAAAGAAGCTGGAGGCTGACCAGCTGATGGTGTAAGGCAGAGGTAAGAGATCGCTGGATGGGCAGTCTTTTGGGGAAAGCAGTAGATCATCTCAGAGAGGCAAGACTATTGGATACAGGAGAGGTGGGGGACGTCGTCGCCCCAATTACAGGCAGGATCAGGGGCCTCCTCCACCATTGGCTCCTCCACCTATACAGATTCCCGGACCAATGAGACAGGATGATCGAGGTCAGAGGCAGATCACCTGCTTTGGTTGCGGCCAACCTGGGCACATCAGGACGCAGTGCCCGCTTCAGGTCCACCCTCTTCCTCCTCCTCCACCACTAGTGGCCCCTCCAGTTCACCAAGGCCGAGGACGAGGACGAGGACGAGGCCGAGGCCGAGGCCGAGGATATCACGGCCGAGGCCGAGACCGGGAGCAGGTATACGCGTTGGACCTCACGGAGCAGAGGGACCCAGAGGAGGTGATTACAGGTACTTAAAATTTTGTAGGATTTATAAATTTTAAATTTTAAGAGTACCTTAGACATTAAAAGTAATACTATTCTTTGAACTCAAACAAACCCAGGCATAGTAATGATTAGCGGCAAGCCCGCTCACACCCTCTTCGACACGGGTGCGTCACACTCCTTCGTGTCGGACTCGTTTATTGAAGGATTAGAAGGAGTGGAGAAGTTTTCCGGTTTGGAAAAGAGAGTGCGACTCCCTGATGGTACGGAACTTCGAACCACAGACTGCTGCAATATGGATGTCGAGATAGGAGGCAAAGCGTTCGAAGCTCCGGCAACAGTTTTGAGACTACCGGATTTTGATCTGATCCTAGGCATGAACTGGCTTCATTGGAACTACGCGCAGATAGATTGCCCCTCGAAGAGGATCACACTCAGACACGGAGACTCCTACGTCACCATTGAAGGTATCTGTTCCATCCCCCGCCTTTCTTTATCTTCAGTACAGGCTGACAAGGCCTATGAACAGGGGGAAGAGGTATATCTCATTTGCTTCGAGATGGCAGTAGTAGAGAGTTCCCTAGCCGATATTCCAGTGGCACGAGATTATGCTGATGTCTTTCCGGAAAAGTTACCTGGACTACCACCATCACGAGACTTGGACTTCAGGATTCAGTTGGTGCCAGGGGCGAGACCAGTGTCCCGGGCTCCCTATAGGATGGCACCTAGAGAATTGGCAGAATTCAGGACACAGTTACAGGAACTGGTGGAATCGGGTTTTGTACGACCAAGTTCTTCGCCTTGGGGAGCACCCGTTTTATTTGTAAAGAAGAAGGACGGTTCGCTGAGACTATGTATAGATTATAGAGAACTGAACCGATTGACGGTTCGAAATACATATCCACTGCCACGGATAGATGAGCTCTTCGATCAGCTTCAAGGAGCTTGCTGGTTTTCAAAATTGGATTTGCGCTCGAGTTATTATCAGCTCCGCATCAGGGAAGAAGATATACCGAAGACGGCTTTCAGCTCACGCTACGGGCTATATGAATTCACGGTGATGCCATTTGGGCTCACGAATGCCCCCTCGGCGTTCATGACGCTCATGAACCGTGTATTCGAGCCTTATCTAGATCGGTTAGTCATAGTTTTTATTGATGATATTTTGATTTACTCACGGTCTCGAGAGGAGCATGCAGAGCACCTAGCGCTAGTATTGCAGAAGTTAAGAGAATTCCAGATGTATGCGAAGTTCTCTAAGTGCCAGTTCTGGCTTCAGGAAGTGGCTTTCCTTGGACACACGATCAGTGGAGCTGGATTAGCAGTGGATCCGGCTAAGATAGAGGCAGTGCGGGATTGGCCACGACCAAAGACAGCGTCGGACATCCGTAGCTTCTTGGGCCTAGCAGGTTATTATCGCAAGTTCGTGGAGGGATTCTCGAGGATAGCCCTCCCCCTCACGTCCTTGACAAAAAAGGATGCCGTATTTGATTGGACAGAGCAGTGTGAGTCAGCATTTCAAGAGCTCAAGGACCGGCTCACTTCATCCCCCATCCTTGCACTGCCCTCTGGGAGTGAAGGATTCCAGATATATACAGATGCCTCCTATCAGGGGATGGGTGCAGTCCTGATGCAACATGGACATGTTATCGCTTATGCTTCGCGACAGCTGAAGAAGCATGAGCATAACTACCCAGTACATGATCTCGAGCTCGGGGCCGTAGTCTTTGCCCTCAAGACATGGAGACATTACCTCTACGGGATTCATTGTGATATATACTCCGATCATAAGAATCTCAAGTACATCGACACGCAGAAGGTTCTAAACCTGCGACAGAGGAGGTGGCTTGAGTTCCTTTGCGATTACGACTATAAGATGCACTATCACCCAGGGAAGGCGAATACTGTAGCTGATGCTTTGAGCAGGAGAGCCGGCACTTCTGGACCGGAGCCCCGGGTGATGTCTATGGAGCTGCTACGCATGATGGAGGATATGCAAATTACCATGGTTTCGGAAGCCGAGCCAGTGATCTATCGAGAGTACCTGAACTCTTTGGTCAGCGATGATGATATACAGAAGCGCATTCTTACACATCAGAGATTGGATACTGATCTAGAGCCTATTTTTGGCGCTTTGGAAGGAGGCAAGTATGAGGACTACACGCTGGAGGACGATCTTCTTCGATTTTGTGGTCGGGTGTACATTCCAGCAGGAGGTGGGATCCGGGATGACATCCTCAGAGAGGCACAGTACTCCAGATATTCAGTGCATTCCCGGCATCACCAAGATGTGGGCTGACTTACGGCGGACCATGTATTGGCCAGGAATGAAGAGGGAGATCATATATCTTGTGACACACTGCGAGACTTGCCAGCGAGTGAAGGCCGAATGCAAGAGCCCAGGCGGTATATTACAGCCACTGCCAGTCCCAGAGTGGAAGTTCGAGGATATCTCTATGGATTTTGTTCACGGACTCCCTCGCTCTCATTCTGGGCACGACTCCATCTGGGTCATTGTAGACAGGTTGACTAAGGTAGCGCGATTCATTCCAGTCAGAAAGGATGCCCCGGTTGCTGTTTTGGTGAAATTATTTGTGGAACAGTTCATCAGGTTTCACGAAGTTCCCAGGTCCATTGTTTCGGATAGAGACGGTCGCTTCACCTCCAGGGAATGGAGGGCAGTGCACGCTTACTTGGGATCCAGACTTTCCTTTAGCACTGCCTTCCACCCGCAGACCGACGGTCAGACGGAGCGGACGATACGCACTATGGAGGACCTGCTCAGGTTATGTATTTTGGATACAGGGAAACCTTGGGAGAGGCTACTGCCGTTGATCGAATTCTCATACAACAACAGCCACCAGGCCAGCATCGGGATGGCTCCTTACGAGGCGCTTTATGGGAGAAAATGCCGGACTCCGCTATCCTGGGTGCAAGATGTGGATACTCGAGCCCTTGGGTCAGACTTTGTAGAGGATACGGAGGCTCAGATTCATTTGATCAGGGATCGGCTTCTGGAGGCTCAGAGCAGACAGGCGAAATATTATGATGCTCGACACCGGAAAGTGGAGTTCCAAGTTGGGGACAGGGTTTTCCTGAAGATCCGACCGGTACACGGTATTTCTCGGATTCGGAGACATAAGAAGCTCAGCCCCCGGTACATGGGACCATACCTGATTCTGGAGCGTGTGGGCCCCTTGGCTTATCGGCTGCAGCTACCCCCGGAGCTGAGCAGCCTACACGATGTGTTCCATGTCTCTTCTTTGCGAAGAGCTCTCCTTCGCCCTGAGCAGCATGTCCCTACTGCAGCTGGACCGGTAGAGCCTGACCGGTCAGTCAGATTGGAGCCGATCCGGATCGACGATTCAGCAGTCCGAACGTTGAGGAAAAAGAAGGTTCCACTCGTAAAGGTGTTGTGGTCCAACCATGGACGGGAGGAGCACACCTGGGAACCTAGGGATCTGATGCTGGAGCGTCATCCAGAACTATTTACATCAGGTACTTTTATGTTATTTTCTACAAAATTTCCTTAACAATTTCTGCAATTGGAACCCGTAGACCCAAACTTAAATTTCGGGGACGAAATTATTTCTTTCGTTTATAGGATTTGTAACATCCCAATGTTACTTCTAGACCCCTTAACTTAGATTGGGTTAGGCATGGGGTGGGTGTTAGGGTTAGAAGCTAGATTTGACCCTAGGTAGTGGGTTGTAGCCATGTGGGGCCCACCATGGGGCCAAAGTCAAACTAGGTCAAACTAGCCTAAACAGGAACCTTAGCCACACCATGACCCCACCATGATGCCCTAACCCTAAATACAATCTAAGTGGACCCCAAGGTAGGCCATGGGGTCAACCAGTTGACCCATGATGGGTCAAGTCAACACCTTGGACCCAAATAGTGAAAATGGTGCCCTAGCCCAATTCACTGGGTTGGGTCCACCCAAATCAACCCAAATTCATCATGTGGGCCTAAAGTGACCTTATAAACCCTAGGGGAGAGAAAAATAGGGTCTTGCAATAGTACTTTTGGGAGAACACTTAGGAGAGAGAAAAGAGGAGGAGTAGGCGAGAGAAGATGCTAAGAAATGGGTTTGGACCATTTGGGCTCATCCCACCAACCCATGATGGGTTGGCTGACCATGCATGGGTATTAGGAGGTGTAGGACCCCCACCATGCAGCCTTGGGTCAAGCCTAAACCCAACCCAAGCCCAATATAGCCTATTCCACTTGTAGAACCAATTCCTCTCTCTCCACTCACCTAACTCAACCCTAGCCTTGGCAACCCGACCCATTAAGGCTTAGTCAACCCACTTGGACTAGTGGGGCCCACTCCCAAGCAACCTAGCTAGCCAAACCCTCCAACCCGAGCCCCTCCTTGGTGAATCCGCCCCCTACCTAGGTGAAGTCGCCCTTCCCTCTTAACTCAGCCCCCAAACCGCCTATCCCCCTCATTCCCATTCATTCCACCCCTCAGAGAGAGAGAGAAAACAAAAGCCAGCTGCTGCCATGGCCAACAGAGGAGGAAATCGCCGGAGCTTGCATGCCATGGGAAACCGCCGCCACCCTCAGCCACAACCGCCGCCGTTGGTCCGTATCCCTTCCTCTCTTACTGTACTAGTTTCCTAGATCAACTAGGTTAGAGGTCGAGCTCAAACGAGCTCGACAGTAGGCCTCTAAAGCTTGGAAAAAGCTTCAAAAAATGGCGGTTTCATGACTCTCGGCTTGGTTGCGCCGCCGCCGTTCGCTGCTCTCCGCCGCCCAGCCGCCGGCCAGCTCAAGCCCCGACCACCGTGAGGCCGGGGGAGCACTTGGTCGGAGGTCCCGCCGCCGGTGATGGCCGGGAACGGCCCCGCAAAACCCGCCTGTGTCGGGTTGGCCTGCATGCAGTGCGTGGAGAAGAAGACCCAGCCGCCGTTAGATGTTCTTTAAGATTCGTGCAGCTATTTTAATTTAATCCTGTATTAATATCATATGAACAGTATATCAATCTGTCACACTTTTACTGTGACTTTGCATGTTGTTTATGAGGTACTTAGAGGCCCCACCTTAGGATGGACCCTGAATGAAACATTTAGGTAGATGAGTTAGCTTTAAAATGCCACAGAAATCATAGATTTTGGACCAGTAGGCTGCCCTGTAGGGCTGTTTTGCTAGGACTGCCCCCTAACTAGGGCAGAAACTAAAACTGATGCCCTGCTCAAACCCTAAGTCCAAATGGACTGAGATTTTGGGCATGTTGCTTATTTAGTCAAATCTAGGTCCTCCCCAAAAATCAGAATTTTTGGGGAACATTTTGCTATAGTTTTTACAAAAATACCCAAAAGTAAATAAATGTGATATTTGGAGTTCTCCAATTCCAAATGACCCCAACTTTTGGTGGCACCCTCTCATGGGTATATTAGACCCATGGTTAAATTTGGGCTAAATTGACTCACTGCATGATAAGCAATCTCACTTGCAAGTTTGTAAAAATAGGCTTAGGCTTGGGCTGCAAATAGCAATTTGACAGAATTTTAAATGGCTGCCCAAGCCAAACCAGAAGTCCCCTTGACCTGAGATTTTGGTCAGAGGTATAATTAGGGCACATTTAGGCCCTGCCCAAAAATGGGCTTGATTGGAAAATGAAATATGAGGAAATTACCAAAATACCCCTAGGGCTTAACTAGGTGATTCTTGGAGTTAGCTAACTCCAAATGGCCCCAAATTATGGTGGCTCATCCTTAGGGGCATCATTGGTGCCTGGTAGAAATTTCAGAGCAATTGGACCCCTGCATGATGGGTTAATCCATGTACATGTGTTGGCTAATTTAGGCCTTGGTGTGCAATTAGCAAGAAATTGTATATTGTGTATTTAGCCTAGCTGAGGCACCCAAAAACCATGCAATAAATTCCAGTGATTCATTAAGGCATGTTTCACCCCTAGAATTATTTTTGGGACTTTTGGAATCAAAAATACCACTTATTGGAATTTTTCAAATTATAGGCCTTTTTGGAAAATAAATGGGAAAAATAGAATTTGGCTTTAGAAAACTTTCAAATTCAGCCAAGTCAAAGTATGGTGTCTTATTTGACTTAGGAAAATTATATACCTCTGTTTGAGAACTACTGGAGCAAATATCTTGAAATTACTATTTTACCCTTTTCTTACTTATTTATGAGTTGGTGGAATTACATGTTGGAAAATTGCAGAAATATTTCTATAGTTGTATAATAGTAATATTAATATTGTAGAATTGTTTCAGAATTTTTGTACACACTGATAATTATTAAGGTAGGAAAATGGCATTTTGGTAAATAATTAAGAATGGAAATTTATAGGCTATTACACTATAGAAGTTAATGAAACTCTGCCATAAGTCATGAATTAATGTTACAATTGTTCAGTAATTTTCCTGGAATTTTTGATTTATGTATCTCTCCTACTTCATTTGGAAAATGGCATTTATGTAGAAACTTTATTAACTATGGGATAAATAGACATATTAAAAGGAAAATTATGAATTCTTGTAGACAGTAATATTTTACCCATATGCAACTCAGGAAAATTCCCATAGGTCAGAAGATTTTAATAGATGATACTTCATGTGTAAAATGACCTAGGGAATAATTTTAAAGGATTTAATTGAAGGCCTTAATAACCTAGGAAAATCATGAAAATCCACGTATTCATTTTAGTAGTCCATACCACCCTAGGATAAATATTCGGAGTCAGTTGGACCAAGAATCTAGAAGTTCGATTTCAGGGTGGTGTTAGGTTTTGGGGTACGCATAGGAAGAGTAGGCTGGACTACAGGCCGCCAGGAGATGAATCAACAACTGAGTTAGAGTTTAAGTTCGGAAGTATAACCCTGGGTGGCAGATGCATTCTAGAGACGAGAGTAATAGTGCAACATTAGTCATGCCTAGGTAGAGTTGACGGAAGACCGTCACTCCTTAACCCATACCTTAAATCACTAGGTCACTCTATGTAACAGGAGAGAGAAAAGGGAGTTCGGGGTAGGCAACAACTAAACTAAATATCCTTGAGAAAGGGAGCTTTGGGATTCAGCCCATCGTAGCTCCTAGTGCCCCTGAGAGCCCTTCACCGGGAATACCTTGGGCAGTCCTGGGATTAACCTTAAGATTCTAAGTATGATAAACTGTAGACAAGAGTAGTCTATTAGGTTAGGTGAACTGGACATGTGCTCACTCGTGCCGGGTTGGAGGGTGTTGGTACCCTAGTTTGATTTGAGTTTAGTCCTCTCCTTTGTGCACCTTGACCCAAGAAATACCTATGGTCAATGGTTAGGAGTCTAGCTGTAGAGTCCTCACTTTTCTAGATTGAGAATTTGGTTAAGTAGTTTTTTTCGTTCGACTATAGTCGAACGCCGCTCGACTATCGTCTATCGGCTGATCGACGATCGTCTATCAGTTGGTCGACGCTTTGTCTGCGTTGATAGTTCGACTATCTGTTGATAGGTCGACTATCTGTTCTGCGTTGATAGTTCGACTATCTGTTGATAGGTCGACTATCTGTTTTGCATTGATAGTTCGACTATCTGTTGATAGTTCGACTATCTGCTTGGCGAGGTAGTTCGACTATCTGTTCTGATAGATCGACTATCTGATAGTTCGACTATCTGTTGATAGGTCGACTATCTGTTCCGCTTTGATAGTTCGACTATCTGTTGATAGATTGACTATCTGCTTCGTCTTGATAGTTCGACTATCTGTTGATAGTTCGACTATCTGTTGTCTTTGATAGTTCGACTATATGTCCTGATAGTTCGACTATCTGATAGTTCGACTATCTGCTGATAGTTCGACTATCTGGTTTGTTTTGATAGTTTGACTATCTGTTGATAGATCGACTATCTGTTTTCTGAGGTAGGTCGACTATCTGCTTGATAGGTCGACTATCTCTGTGCGCTTGATAGTTCAACTATCTGTTCAAGATAGATCGACTATCTGATAGTTCGACTATTTGCTTTGATAGTTCGACTATCTGCCTGGGTAGTTCGACTATCTTCTTCGATAGGTCGACTATCTGGATCGTTCGACTATCTGCCCGATAGTTCGACGATCTCCGTGCGTCGTTCGACGATCTTCGGGGGTCGTTCGACGTTTTCTGTCTGCCTTTATATTTTGTATTTATTTATTATATTTAATTAATTAATACATTTTCTGGCACATTATTTTAAGCTGTATGATAAAATTACCAGGCAATATTTGCTCCATCTCTTTTGCCTGAGTCAAATCTTTTTAAGATAAAGTTGTTTGTCTTATTAGCTGTCATTATAAATTACTTTATCTGTTGTCAGCCCTTTATAGTCGTTAGACTGAAAAGTCTTCTTTTTGCTATAAAGAGATTATTTCTGATGTGACTTTATTTAGTCCTTCTGTTATTTGATTTGAGCCTGCAGCTTCTTAGAAAGAGGTTTATTCCTTTTATAGAATGTTTTGCTGCAGAGATGTTTTTGTCTTCTTGATATTTACAGCCAGGTCTCAAGGCTCAGAAGAAGACAAATAATTCAAATGGAAGAGAGCCGTTGCTTGCTGATGTTATATAAAGGACCCTTTGAAGAATGATTCAAGCTAGCTAATAGCTAACCAGTTGTTCATTCAAGCTTTCAAGCCTTCATCAAGAAAAAGATTTCTGCTCTCAGCAATTTCCATCTAACTGAGAAGTGTTAAGATCTTCATCTCTTCTTCACCTGAGTTCTCCTGTTTTCAGGAAGTTCAAACTCAGAGTTCCTTTGAAGAAGAAGAAGAAGAAGATAGCTGCTTGAAGATCTTTGATTTTATTATTTACTTTCTTCCTGTAGCTTTTCCTTCAGAACTTTCTGAAGAGTTTTCTGCACTGAAGCAAGACTTCACCTGGACATCTTTGAGCCAGGGGGAGCCTTGACTCTTTAGAGCATTCTAGCTCAGTGCAAGCTTTTGTGCTTCTCTAATCTTTGTAAAATAGAGAAGACATCTTAACCTTCTTCCCCCTCCTGTACAGGGTTATTACTCCCTTCAAAAGTATCCCTTGGTGGCAGGGCACATGATCAAAAACCTGTGCTTGGTTTTTAGACACCTGATCAAAAGTCTAAAGGGTTTCTGGATCTACCTGAAGCAGATCCTGTTGGTGGCAGGGCACCTGATCAAAAACCTGAGTGGATTCCTATCGTGTGGGTAGAAGAGTGGACGTACCCAAGTTGTTTGGGGAACCACTATAAATTTTTTTGTGTCGTCTGGATTCCATTGTTTAATTCCTGTATTGTGGCTGTGATTAGATATAACTAGGTTGCTAGTTGCTGATTAGGTTTTCCAAGCCTTAACTGTAATTACAGTTAGCTTGTGTTTGTACACATCACTTGTGTTAGGCTATAGGGTTAACTCAATATCTATAATCTTTTCATTCCGCACTTCACTCCAAGGGAGTTGGGTAGACTATTAAGTTTTGTCTGTGCAAAATTTGATAACTCTATTCACCCCCCCTCTAGAGTAGTATCTATCCCTTCACTTTCAATTGGTATCAGAGGGAGGTTGACTGACTGTATAGGCTAACACCTAAGTCACAAGATCCTGATAGATACCAAGAGCTTATAGATATTCACTATCATGGCCCAGTCCAAGGATTATTCTAGCACCAGACCTCCAACATGCAACTTAGCTAAGTTTGGCATCTGGAAGGCAAGGATTAAATTATATATGAACTCTATTGATGAAAGCATCTTTGCTTCTATTTTGTCAGGTCCCCCAAGAGCACCTGCTGCTGCCACTGCCTCATCATCTGATATGAGTGCAGTGCCTCCTCCAGATTACAATGATGAATACAAGAAGGCCAAAATAGCAGATGCCAAGGCAATGAACATACTGGCTCAGACAATGTCTGATGAGGTGTTCCAGAAGGTTGCTGACTGCTCCTCAGCAAAGGCCATGTGGGACACACTGAACCAGATTGTAGCTGGTTCAGCTGATGAAAGGAAGGACAGAAGGTCCAACCTGATCTCACAGTATGAGAACTTCAAGAAAACTGATGCTGAATCAGTTGAAGCTATGTACACCAGGCTCAGCTCAATCATCAATGAGCTGAGGACCCTGGACAAGGACATATCATTGACAGAGGTCAATGATAAGATTCTTATGTGCTTCCCTAGCACATGGGATCTAAGAATCTGGCCCATCAAGGAAGCCAGAAGTACTAATGAGATCTCAACTGAAGCTCTCCTCGGCAAGCTCAAGTCTTTTGAGCAAGTGTTGAAGACCAGAGAAGCAGAAGCTGAAGCCAAGACCCCCACTCCAACAAGAAAAGAGCAATCTCTAGCTCTTAAGGCTGCAGATGTTTCTGAAGGCAGCCAATCTAATGAGGAACTCATGGCATTGTTTGCCAAAAGGTTTCTCAAGATGGGGAGAAAGGAGTTCAGAAAGAAGTCTTCACGATATGAAGACAAACCAAGGTATGATCGCTCTCCTGCTAAAGAAATTATTTGTTATGGTTGCAGGAAGCCTGGACACATCTTGCCAGAGTGTCCAGAGGAGAAGAACAAAGAAAAGAGAAAAGAAAAGGAACAACACAGGAAGCACTCCAAGCCATCCTCCTACAAAAACAAGAAGAAGGAGAGAGGTTTCATTGCTGAAACCTGGAGTGATTCTGATGAAGAATCCTCCTCATCAAGCTCTAGTGAAGATGAGGAAGAGAAGAAGGCAAAAGAAGTTTGCCTAATGGCAATAGATGCCTGCAGCAACCACTCTGCTGCAGAGAGTTCTGATTCTGATGAAGAGATGCCTACTGAAGATGAGGTACTTTCTTCTTATGATTTTACTTTAGAAGAATTTAAATTAGAATTTAAATCCTTATGTTTAGATTTAATTAGCTCAGAAAAGGAAATAAAAGAACTTAGAAATAGGTTAGCTGACTCAGAATCAATAGCCTCTGAAAACATTAGGTTAAAGGAAGATCTCACTACTTGTAGTGAAGAAATTAAATTTCTTAAAATAGAGTTAGCTAAGTCTAAGAGATTAGAAGAATCCCTTAATGGTAGAAGTCTTAAGCTGTTAGAAATTACCAGCATGACTAACACTAGGTCAGGTAATGATAAACTAGGCTTAGGAGCTTCTCCCAGTGAACCCCCAGTCCTTCTTAAAAATAATCTTTCAACTCCAGTGAACTTCATTTCAGCTAGTGGAAAGAAGAACAATGAGCAAGTAAATCTGGTTAATAAAACCTTAAATAAAGCTAAGAGAGAAAAGAGAAAGAAGTTCTTTAAAGAAATACAAAGAGCGTCGAACGCCGCTCGACGATCGGAAGCTCCATGGTCGAACGAAGCTCGACGATCTGAGCGCCCATCGTCGAACGTCGATCGACGATTTCAATATGATTTTCAAAATCATAATCAATTCCATAGAAACCTAAATGAGAATAGAAACCCTAGGTTTGTTGACCCATCATCTGCATGGAGAATTCCACCTAGGAGATCTCACCCACTAGGTTATCACCCTCAGCCTGCATTCTCATATATTTCCAGTTTTTCTTATGTGAAAAACAAGGGACCCAAGGTTACCTGGGTCCACTCTGTCTAAATAATTGTCTTGCAGGTGAAGGCCTATCCAATCACTCAAAATAAGTGGTATTTGGATAGTGGATGCTCTAAGCATATGACAGGAAATAAAGATCTACTGTCAAAGTTCAAAGCTAAGCTCGGCCCAAAGGTTATCTTTGGAGACTCCAGCTGTGGTCAGACAGAAGGCTATGGCAAGATCACAATTGGAGCAGTTACTTTCAAGAGAGTTGCTTATGTCAATGGACTGAAGCATAATCTGATTTCAGTCAGCCAGCTATGTGATGCTGGCTACCAGGTTTCATTTTCTAATTTCTCTTGCAATATTACTTTAAATAATAATGTTGTTTTAGTAGGTATTAGAATAGGTAATATCTATTTAGTAGATTTCAATTCATCTCATTCTGAAATCTGCCTGTTTAATGAAGTAACCCTTAATAATAATTCCCTATGGCATAAGAGGCTTAGCCATGTAAACCTTAAAAATATATCTAGGTTATCTAAACACAACCTTGTTAGAGGTTTACCTTCTTGCCCCTACAAGAAGGAGAGCCTATGCAAGGCTTGTCAGCTAGGCAAGCAAACCAAAAATTCTTTTAAATCTGTAAATAAAAGTGATTCTCCTAGAATCCTGTATTTATTACATTTGGACCTTTTTGGCCCAATAAATGTACAGAGTTTAGGAGGGAAGTATTACACTTTAGTAATTGTAGATGACTTCTTTAGGTTCAGTTGGGTTTTCTTTTTGAGAACTAAGTCTGATAACTTCAAAGCCCTTACAGACTTTCTACTTTGTGTGCAGACTGAGTACTCTACTCATGTGGCCTTGATCAGAAGTGATCATGGTACTGAGTTTGACTCTCTTCTCATGCAAGAATTCTGTGAGAGAGAAGGTATCAAACATAGCTTCTCAGCTCCTAGAACTCCCCAACAAAATGGGGTAGTTGAAAGGAAGAATAGAACACTCATTGAGGCTGCTAGTACATTGTTGGCAGATGCTAACATGCCTCTATCCTATTGGGCAGAAGCTGTTAGTACAGCCAACTATGTCTTGAATAGAAGTTTGATACACAAACTTAAGGGTAAAACTCCTTATGAGTTGTTTAAAGGAAAGAAACCAAAAATTAATTACTTTAGAGTTTTTGACTGTATTGTTTATATTCATAATAATAATAAAGAATATATTAGAAAGTTTGAAGCAAAAGCTTCAATGGGAATCATGCTTGGATATTCCCAAGTAAGCAAAGCTTATAGGGTTTATAACAAGTCTACCTGTAAGATAGAAGAATCTGTGCATGTGACTTTTGATGAGTCTCAGATGTTTTATAAGGAGAAGGAAAATTCTCCTTCCTCCAGTTCTTTGCAGCTACCTGATGCCCCTCAAGAAATTCTTCAACTATCAACTCTTCAGATCACTGAATCAGACAGTGATGAAGACATTGCTGAAGCTGTTGAAGCTGTTGTTGTACCACCAACAGTAGATCAAATTCCTCCTGAGGAATTAATCCCAACTGTTGCTGAAGATCACATCCCACCTGCTGATATTGTCACACTTAGAGATCACCCCACATCTCAAGTGATTGGAGACATATCAGCTGGTGTGCAAACAAGACATCAATTAAGACAGGATGTGATGCATGCTTGTTTCCTCTCACAGATTGAGCCCCTCACCTTTAAAGATGCAGAGCTAGATCCCCACTGGATCATTGCAATGCAAGAGGAGCTCAATCAGTTTGAGAGATGTAAAGTTTGGACTTTGGTTCCAAGACCTAAAGGCCAACTGATCATAGGCACCAAGTGGGTGTATAGAAACAAGTTAGATGCAAATGGAATTATAATAAGGAATAAAGCTAGGCTTGTAGCTCAGGGCTACAGACAAGAGGAAGGTATAGACTATGACCAAACCTTTGCTCCTGTTGCAAGGCTAGAAGCAATAAGGATCTTCTTGGCCTATGCAGCCTTCATGAAGTTTAAGGTGTTCCAAATGGATGTCAAAAGTGCATTCCTAAATGGTGAGCTTAAGGAAGAGGTGTTTGTTGAACAACCACCTGGGTTTGTTTCATCAACTCAGCCGTCTCATGTGTTTAAGTTGCAGAAAGCTCTTTATGGACTAAAGCAAGCTCCTAGGGCCTGGTATGAGACCTTAGCTAGTTTCCTGTTAGAGCACAACTTTACTAGGGAGTAGTTGATAGAACCCTTTTCGTCAAGCATCACAAGGACACAATCCTGTTAGTTCAGGTGTATGTAGATGATATTATTTTTGGCTCCACTGATCCCAAACTGTGCAAAAAGTTTTCCAACTTGATGCATTCCAAGTTTGAGATGAGTAGCATGGGTGTGCTGTCTTACTTTCTTGGTCTCCAAGTTAAGCAAGATGCTGATGGTATCTTCATCTCCCAATACAAATATGCCAAGGAATTGGTAAAGAAATTTGGGATGGCTGATGCTTCAGCAATGCCTACACACATGGCTACTAATGTAGTTATTGATTCTGATGATCACGGCAAGCCAGTTGATCAAAAGAATTATAGGGTCATTGTTGGTTCCCTATTATATCTAACTGCAAGTAGGCTAGATATAATGTTTGCTACATGCCTTTGTGCTTGATTCCAGGTCAACCCCAAGGAATCTCATCTGATTCTTCTAAAGAGAATCCTGAGATACCTGAAGGGATGTCCAAATCTAGGACTTTGGTACCCAGCTGAGTCAGAGTTTGAATTAATTGGATATTCTGATTCTGATTATGCTGGTTGCAGAGTTGACAGGAAGAGCACCTCAGGAACTTGCCAGTTCCTGGGAGAGAGATTGGTCTCTTGGTTCTGTAAGAAGCAGGCTTCTGTCTCAACTTCAACTGCAGAGGCTGAATATATAGCAGCTGCCAGTTATTGTTCACAGATCCTGTGGATTCAAAACCAGCTTGTGGATTATGGTTACTCACACAAGAACACCAAGATCATGTGTGATAGTACCAGTGCCATTTCTATTGCACAAAATCCAGTGCACCACTCTAGAACAAAGCACATTGAGATTAGGCACCATTTCCTGAGAGATTGTGTGGAAAAGAACAAGATCTGTCTTGAGTTCATATCCACTGAGTTTCAGAGAGGTGATATATTCACCAAGCCTTTAGATGAACAGAAGCATCTGTTCTTTTTAGTTCAACTAGGCATGATTAATGGACGAGACTAAGTGTGACTATATCTGCCTATGTTGAAATCTGCTTGAAGATCGTCGAACGATGATCGAAGATCGTCGAACGGATTAAGCCTATCGTCGACCTCTGGTTAATGATAGCTTATCTGTTTGAAGATCGTCGATTGACGTTCGACCATCGTCGAACAGGTTGAGCTCATCGTTAATCTCTGGATGATGAAAGCTTGTTGCTTGTGAAGCCAGAAATAGCCGAACGATGGTTCGACTACTCTGCTTCTGAGCCGATCGTCGAACGGCCGTTCGACTATCGGGTCAAGTATCTTTTTAATAGATCGACTATTCCCGGTCTAATATAAAGCCGATAGTCGACCTAGGTTAAAAGATCTTGTGTTTTATCGTCGACGGAGCGTGCCCTTTCGCATTCTGCTTTCCCGCTTGCGATTTCCGGGCGTTTCGTCTTCTTCGTTCTCTGCAACTTTCTCGAGCTTTCTCCAGCGAATCCATGGCGGTCTCTCCAGCAATTCTTGCAGTCGTGAAGTTTGATGCAGGATTTAGCGTGGATTTCGACGCGTTCAGCAGCTGCGATGCAGGAATCGTAGAAGTTCTACAGCTGTGCCGGGATCAGGGATTAGAGAAGTTAATGTCTGCAAGGATTAAGATAAACATCCCAGAAATCAAGGAATGGGCTTTCACGTCGTCTTCCACAGACGATTCGATGACTGGTACCATCGGCGGAGAAGAGGTAATCTTGACTCCGGCCATTTTATCTGATGTTTTTGGATTAGTTAATGGTGACGAGGATTATGAGCAAGATGCTCAGGAATTCGGAAGAATGCTAGTTGAGCTGGGACATGCTGAGGGCATTCCCACGAAGCTGCTCAAAGTGAATTTTCCTTTCAAAATCAAGTTTCTTGCTGAGTTAGTAGGAAAAGTGCTCCTGGGTAAGCACTCTGCTCACGATAATATAACAAGGCAGCAATTCGCACTCATGTGTGCGATTGTTAATCGGAAAAGGATAGATTGGGCAGCAGTTGTGTTTGATCTAATAAGGAAAAAGACTGGTAAGAAGGAAGTCACCCTAGGAAGGGTCATTGGAATCTTCCTTAAGGAAAAATACCCCCAGCTGCTGAGTTCAACCACAACAACAATCAATACAAGCAAGAAGATGGATCCCAACCTGTTCTCTAAGTGGAAGAGAACTTTTGTGAAACCTGCTCCAGCAACATCTGAGGACACCAGGACTGAATCAGTCACTCCTCACCATGTTGAAGCTGGCTCAGCTCTTCCATCCTCCTCCTCTGCTTTGCTGTCTGCTTCAGTTGAAGTACCATCAACTTCAGCTGAAGTACGACCTTCTTCCTCTTCTGCTCCAGAAACAACTACGGTTGTTCCTCTTTCCCCTCCTGCTTCTCCTCTACCTACTCATCTGGCTAGGATATCTGCTCCTAGCTTTGATTTGTTAGGATCTGAGAGAATTCCTACTCCTCCTCTGTCTCCCGTTCATTCCCCAGTTAATTCCCCAATTAACTCTCCAGCTCCATCTCCTGCTCGATCCCCTGTCCACACCATTTCTCATCCCAGCACCACTACCATATCTGCTGCAGCTCCATCCTCTTCACATCCATCATCTCTTGAGATCTCTCCTGAGCTTATCTCCCGCATTGTGGAGCTGATTACCCCGTCAATCAAGACCATGATTGAAGAGGCAATCGCTCCCCTTGCAGCCTCCATTGATATCTTATCTGCCTCCATCAAATCCCTTTCAAAATCTGCTGAGCCATCTTCCTCAAGGGGCCTGGTTTCAGTATCCACTGAAATCAGGCAGGGGGAGATGTTCCATGAAGATGCCTCAGAACATCCTGCCTCCCTTCCAGCTATAAAAGATACAGTCATGACAGCCCTGGAAGAGTCTGCTCCTGCTGAGAAAGAAATAGCTCCAATTTTATCAGATAAAGAAATAGCAGATGGAATCATGTTATCTGAGATTGCAGTAAAAGTCTGCCTAGAAGACCTCTCCACTCCTGTGGTTGCTAGATTCCTAGAAGGAATTATAACTGCATATCTAGATGAATCATGGGAGATGGTCAAGTATGAAGGTAACTCTTTCATCCGTTTTGTTGATGAGTCGATTAATTTGTTAGTTTGTGAATTCCTGGAAGGAATGATTTCGGTTTATTTAGCAGATCTGTATTCATAATTCTACAGATGTTATTAGAGAAGATTTAGCTGCTCAGATCATAGCAGTTGTTTCTGAAGCTGATCCAAGTGTTTCTGATATTCAAGTAGATCCTGAATTGGAATCTTTCTTAGATGATAGAGAGGATGAATCTGAGAATCAAGATAAAGTCAAGAATGACTCTCCTGTTCTGAATTTGGAAGAAGTTCAAGCAAGAGCTGCCTGGGATTTAAGAGTACAATCTTTAAAAGAGAAAGAAAAAGATCTGCAAGTTGAAAAGTCAACCATCTGGGATGACTCACCAGGGTTGGACTTAGATTCCCTTCTGGCTCTGGATGCCATGGAAGAGGAAAGAGAAAAATCTGCTCTGAAGCTTAAAGAAAAGGCTGTTTCAGAAGCCTATGATCCTTATGAAAATCCTCCCTCATCTCATTCTGATGATGAAGATGATTCTGATGTTTCTGAGAAGTCAAAGAGAAAGAAAGCTGCTTCAAAGAAAAGGAAAGCTGCTCCTCCTCCTCCTCCTCCCAGTAAAGATAATGATACTCCCTATTATATTCTGAAGGGCATTGACCCTAAATCCAAGGAATTTCAGCACTGGATGTGGTTTTCAAAGAATCAGCAGAAAGAGAGGAAAAGAACTAAGAGGTATGATAGTCCTGTCTCAAGATGGACTCCCAGAGGTCCTCCTCCTCCTCCTCCAGGTGCAGGAGCCTCTGGGAACCTATCAGCTAATCCTGCTGCCTCTTCTGGAAGATCTGCTTCTTTTCAGCCCCAGCCAAGACAAAGTTATCAAAGCTCGCAAGGCAAATCGTTTTCTGGCTCTCAAAGACAAGTGAAGGAGGCTATGGTTCAAAGACCAACCTTTTCCCCTCCTCCTTCACCAAAGAAAAGAATTCCATCTCCAACACCAGTTTAGTCTGAGGAAACTGTTTCAAAAGGTAAATAGTTTACTTTGTTTCAAAATTTCTAGCAAGAACCTTTTGCTAAGTATACTCTAATGTCTTATCTAGTTATTCAAGATAAAATAGCTGATGCTGCTCCTCCTGAGCCTGTGTATGAAAATCCTGAGCTTGATCCTAACTTTAGGATGGCTCGCTTTCAAGAACTAGTTGGAGCAGCTCAAATAAGAAAAGCTAGAGCAGAAGGAAAAGATACGACTGGTCTAACTACCATGTCTGCTTACAGAAAGAAAGAGTTTGAAAAGTTCCAGGTTAATCCTGAGATTTTTGATCCATCAAAATATATGGAAAAGCATCCTGAAGCAGTAGTCACAAGAGCTGCAGAACTGAAGATCATTGGTGCGCAGGACCTGAAACTGTCAAAGAAAGAATCTGATGATCCTTTAAGGAAAATCTCTTTTGTTTCTAGCTCTTCTGTTTCTAAGCCTGACTCTGTTGATCCTTAGTTTGATTAACTGCTGTGCTATATTTGTTTATCTGTTTGATAATCTGCTAGTTAATTGTTAACTATTTTCTGTATTATTTTATTGCTCTTTAGCTAGCTTTATGTTTTAGATGTTGAGAGACTTAACTCAAATAGGGGGAGATTGTTGGTACCCTAGTTTGATTTGAGTTTAGTCCTCTCCTTTGTGCACCTTGACCCAAGAAATACCTATGGTCAATGGTTAGGAGTCTAGCTGTAGAGTCCTCACTTTTCCAGATTGAGAATTTGGTTAAGTAGTTTTTTCGTTCGACTATAGTCGAACGCCGCTCGACTATCGTCTATCGGCTGATCGACGATCGTCTATCAGTTGGTCGACGCTTTGTCTGCGTTGATAGTTCGACTATCTATTGATAGGTCGACTATCTGTTCTGCGTTGATAGTTCGACTATCTGTTGATAGGTCGACTATCTGTTTTGCGTTGATAGTTCGACTATCTGTTGATAGTTCGACTATCTGCTTGGCAAGGTAGTTCGACTATCTGTTCTTATAGATCGACTATCTGATAGTTCGACTATCTGTTGATAGGTCGACTATCTGTTCCGCTTTGATAGTTCGACTATCTATTGATAGATCGACTATCTGCTTCGTCTTGATAGTTCGACTATCTGTTGATAGTTCGACTATCTGTTGTCTTTGATAGTTCGACTATCTGTCCTGATAGTTCGACTATCTGATAGTTCGACTATCTACTGATAGTTCGACTATCTGGTTTGTTTTGATAGTTCGACTATCTGTTGATAGATCGACTATCTGTTTTCTGAGGTAGGTCGACTATCTGCTTGATAGGTCGACTATCTCTGTGCGCTTGATAGTTCGACTATCTGTTCAAGATAGATCGACTATCTGATAGTTCGACTATTTGCTCTGATAGTTCGACTATCTGCCTGGGTAGTTCGACTATCTTCTTCGATAGGTCGACTATCTGGATCGTTCGACTATCTGCCCGATAGTTCGACGATCTCCGTGCGTCGTTCGACGATCTTCGGGGGTCGTTCGACGTTTTCTATCTGCCTTTATATTTTGTATTTATTTATTATATTTAATTAATTAATACATTTTCTGGCACATTATTTTAAGCTGTATGATAAAATTACCAGGCAATATTTGCTCCATCTCTTTTGCCTGAGTCAAATCTTTTTAAGATAAAGTTGTTTGTCTTATTAGCTGTCATTATAAATTACTTTATCTGTTGTCAGCCCTTTATAGCCGTTAGACTGAAAAGTCTTCTTTTTGCTATAAAGAGATTATTTCTGATGTGACTTTATTTAGTCCTTCTGTTATTTGATTTGAGCCTGCAGCTTCATAGAAAGAGGTTTATTCCTTTTATAGAATGTTTTGCTGCAGAGATGTTTTTGTCTTCTTGATATTTACAGCCAGGTCTCAAGGCTCAGAAGAAGACAAATAATTCAAATGGAAGAGAGTCGTTGCTTGCTGATGTTATATAAAGGACCCTTTGAAGAAGGATTCAAGCTAGCTAATAGCTAACCAGTTGTTCATTCAAGCTTTCAAGCCTTCATCAAGAAAAAGATTTCTGCTCTCAGCAATTTCCATCTAACTGAGAAGTGTTAAGATCTTCATCTCTTCTTCACCTGAGTTCTCCTGCTTTCAGGAAGTTCAAACTCAGAGTTCCTTTGAAGAAGAAGAAGAAGAAGATAGCTGCTTGAAGATCTTTGATTTTATTATTTACTTTCTTCCTGTAGCTTTTCCTTTAGAACTTTCTGAAGAGTTTTCTGCACTGAAGCAAGACTTCACCTGGACATCTTTGAGCCAGGGGGAGCCATGATTCTTTAGAGCATTCTAGCTCAGTGCAAGCTTTTGTGCTTCTCTAATCTTTGTAAAATAGAGAAGACATCTTAACCTTCTTCCCCCTCCTGTACAGGGTTATTACTCCCTTCAAAAGTATCCCTTGGTGGCAGGACACCTGATCAAAAACCTGTGCTTGGTTTTTAGACACCTGATCAAAAGTCTAAAGGGTTTCTGGATCTACCTGAAGCAGATCCTGTTGGTGGCAGGGCACCTGATTAAAAACCTGAGTGGATTCCTACCGTGTGGGTAGAAGAGTGGACGTACCCAAGTTGTTTGGGGAAGCACTATAAATTTCCTTGTGTCGTCTGGATTCCATTGTTTAATTCCTGTATTGTGGCTGTGATTAGATATAACTAGGTTGCTAGTTGCTGATTAGGTTTTCCAAGCCTTAACTATAATTACAGTTAGCTTGTGTTTGTACACATCACTTGTGTTAGGCTATAGGGTTAACTCAATATCTATAATCTTTTCATTCCGCACTTCACTTCAAGGGAGTTGGGTAGACTATTAAGTTTTGTCTGTGCAAAATTTGATAACTCTATTCACCCCCCCTCTAGAGTAGTATCTATCCCTTCACTTTCAGAGGGACTTGGAGTCTTTGACTACTTGCTCACCCGTGCAGAGTTGGAGGATGAGATTGGTTTCATATATACTCACCCTGGCAGGGTTGGAGGTTTTGTAGCACATTCTCACGCGTGACGGGTTGGAGAGTTTTGGGACTGGATAGTCCTTGGAGCTGGAGGCTCGATATATATATAATACTTGCATGTGCATATACTAGTGGCGGGCCATGCGGTACTGGCCGGTCCTCACACCGACGGCAGTACGGTGGACCAGGCGGGTGCGAGGGTTAGATGGGCCAGTAGGTTGTTTTCACTGGAGTCTGGAGGACTTTTCCTAATAACGCGCACCCGGCCCAACAAGACTGATAGGTAGTCAGCAAAGTGGTACGCAGAGGCTCTAGAGTGCACTGGCGGTGTACAGAGGCGTACAAGAGAGGTCTAGGCCTGGTAGTGTGTATACCCGCCTAGAAGGCGGAGACGCCCGCTCCGCTGCTGCCGTAGCCACAACGGTGGTACCTGAGAGTGATGCTAGCTCTCGAAAAGTGGGAACTAAAGGTCTGTGATCACGGAGTCGTGTGTGTGTGTTGCACTGCATGTTCATATCATACCCACCATATAGTTGCATAACATTAATCTGCATAACAACCTAAGACACCTAATGTATAAGTGGTATGAGACGCTTATACATTAGGACCTGCTATACGAACCCTTAGCCTATAAGCCTGATTGGGCATGTTTATAGGTTAAGGTTATTTTTCCTTTATATATATGCTTGTGACTCTGACACCCCGTTGTATAAATGGTATGGGACATTCTATACAATGGGAGCCTTGCAAAAGATCCCTTGCTTATGCGTACCCGCATAAGTGGAGGTTACATTTCATTATTTTCTTGATTATATACCCTGTTAGATTCCTGTCACCTGCTCTCTTTTGCCACCCCTTATTGTCCTCCGCTTCGTCCTCCCGCACGGTGCCTAGGAGTTGCAGGAGGAGGTGCTGAGGATACGACTTAGTCTTTTTGACTAATGGTCGTTGACCTTACTATTTTAGGAGCTCGAGGAGGTGGACCAGCACGTCGAGGAGGCAGGACTTGAGGGGCAGATACCAGCTACTACTACCGGAGCACGTCTACAGGTGTGATGTGAGAGAGTTTTAGCTTTTCCGCTGCTGTATGTGAGAGTGAGAGTGATCATGATGTACTGGGCATAAGCCCTATTTACTTACATTTGTTGTACTCATTGTGGACTGACTTTTCATTCTCTTTTGATATATATATGTGCTGTGGCTGTGGACTTTTCTGCGTTTACTCTGATATTATGCTTTTATTCTCATATTGGCCGACAGGTTATGATCGTTCTAGCCGGCAGAATCGGCGTCTTGCGGTGACGACTAACCCGTGCGTTAGTGTCACCGTAAGGCGGCGGTTCTGGGCATAAGATCCGGGTTAGCCTCGGGATGAGGAACAGGATCTTACATAAAATACTTCTACCAAAGAGGGAAAAGGAAATAACCAAGGGTTATCGAAAGCATACCGAGCAAAGCTAGGGGAACAATGAGGATGCGCCTCCCTCATAGCTGACTCCAACTCCCAAGTCGCGCTCTCCACGTCTTGGTTTTTCCACAGAATCTTTACCATCAGTATTGTCTTTCTCCGCAACACTCGATCTTGCACATCCAGAACACGAATAGGAACTTCCACGTAGGAAAGGTTAGGCTCCAGTTGGGGCACTGCATCCAGAACTTGTCTGTCACTTAGCACGTACCTCCGTAATTGGCTCACGTGAAAAACATTGTGCACGCCAGGAAAATTTGCGGGCAATTTCAACTTGTAGGCTGACACACCAATCCGTTCCACAATTTCAAAAGGTCCCACATACCTTGGGTCCAACTTATGGTTCTTACCGAACCTCTTTACTCCAACCATCGGGGAAACCTTAAGGAATACCATGTCCCCCACAGAAAATTCCAAAACGGACCTACGCCGATTGGCGTTCTTCTCGTATCGCTCTTGAGCTATCTGAAGCTTCTCTCGAATAAGCTTTACAGAGACTTCCATTTCTTCTAAGGCATCTGGACCTAACAGTGGCCTCTCACCAACCTCAGCCCAAAATAGAGGAGTTCTACATCGTCTTCCATATAGCGCTTCAAAATGAGCCATTTGCAGACTCTCTTGATAACTGTTATTGTATGCGAACTCCATCAAACTCAAGCGTTCGCCCCACGCTCCTCCGTGGTCTAATATATAATAACGGATCATATCTTCCACAATCTGATTAACACGCTCTGTTTGACCATTGGTCTGCGGATGATATGCGGTAGAATATCTCAAGTCAGTTCCCAATCCTTCTTGAAGGCTCTTCCAGAAACGAGACGTAAACATGGAGTCTCGATCTGATACTATACTTACGGGTACTCCATGTAACCTGATAACTTCATTCAAATATAGTTCTGCTATCTTTTTCATCGAGTAACCAATCTGAAAGGGTACGAAGTGCGCACACTTTGTTAATCTATCAACAATCACCCAAACAGAGTCATGCCCTCGGGGAGATCTCGGCAAACCAGTAATGAAATCCATTGAGATACTCTCCCACTTCCAAGTTGGAATCTCTAAAGGCGCCAACTTTCCACTAGGCCTTCCATGATCAGCCTTAATTCTTTTGCACATAAAACATTCTGACACAAACCTTGCAATGTCACCCTTCATCCCAATCCACTAGGCAATCTGTTTCAAGTCCTTATACATTTTTGTAGACCCTGGATGGTAGGCCACACATGAACTGTATGCCTCCCTGCACAACTTAACTCGAATATCTCGAAAATTGGGGACACAAAATCTACCGCGGTACTTTAGAGTACCCGCGTCATCGATCGAAAAGTCAGGTAGCTCCCCCTTCTCAGTTCTATTATGAAGGTGTAGTAGATCAGGATCGTCCTTTTGATGAAGCCTCGTAACAGAAATCCATGAAGGCTCGGACATTTCCAAACTACTTGGCGAGTCACATCCACCAACTGAAATATCCATTAAAAGGAACTCTTCTACTAACAACTCAGCGGAGAGATTGAAAATTTTCCCTGTCTTCCTGCTTAAGGCGTCGGCTACCACGTTAGCCTTACCCGGATGGTATAGGATCTCCACTTCATAATCAGCCACATACTCTAACCATCTGCGCTAGCACAAGTTTAACTCCTTTTGAGTGAAGACGTACTTCAAACCCTTATGATCTGTATAAATCTTGCACTGCGCGCCATACAGCAAGTGTCTCCATAATTTCAATGCATAAATAACTGCTGCGAATTCCAAGTCATGCGTAGGGTAGTTCCTTTCATGAATCTTAAGCTGTCTTGACCCATACGCAACCACTTTTCCTTCTTGCATCAGCACACAACCAAGACCCACGTGGGACGCGTCCACGTAAACGGCATAGTCTAATCCTTCCGTAGGCAATGTCAATATCGGAGCAGTGCACAGTCTATTCTTTAGCTCTTGGAACGCTTCTTCGCACTTATCGCTCCACATAAATGCTGCATTCTTCTGCGTCAATTTATTCAATGGCGCAGATAATGTAGAGAAACCCTATACAAATCTTCTGTAGTAGCCATCCAACCCTAGGAAGCTTCTTATTTCTTTGGGTGTGGCAGGCCTCGTCCATTCCATAACTGCGGCTATCTTTTCTGGGTCGACAGAGATTCCGTCCTTGTTAACCACATGACCCAAGAAAGAAACCTGAGGCAACCAGAACTCGCATTTACTTAGCTTGGTGAACAACTTATGGTCCCTCAGGGCAGATAAAACTAGACGCAAATGTTGGTCATGCTCCTCAACATTGCGTGAATACACCAACACATCGTCTATAAATACGACTACAAACTTGTCCAGAAAGTCCTTGAAAACTCTGTTCATCATGTCCATGAAAGCAGAAGGTGCGTTTGTCAAACCAAATGACATCACCAAAAATTCAAAATGTCCATGTCTGGAACGGAAGGCAGTCCGTGGGATATCTGATTCACGGATCCTTAACTGGTAATAGCCCGAACGAAGGTAAATCTTAGAGAACACGGCGCTGCCTCGCAGTTGATCAAACAAATCATCTATCCTCGGCAACGGATACCTATTCTTGATCGTTACCTTATTTAGCTCTCTATAATCGATGCACAACCTCATCGATCCATCCTTTTTCTTGACGAACAAAACGGGAGCACCCCAAGGCGAAGAACTCGGCCTTATAAATCCATTCTCAAGCAACTCGTCTAACTGGATACGCAACTCCTCCAGTTCGCGTGGGGCCATCCGGTAAGGCGCCTTGGCAATAGGACGCGTACCCGGCTCCAAATCTATAACAAACTCCACGTCTCGATCAGGCGGGAGACCAGGAAGATTAGCTGGAAAGACATCTGAAAAATCACGAACCATCGGGATCTCCTCCAAACACGGCAAACTAACCTTGGTTTCTAAAACCGAAACCAAACAAGCAAAACATCCGGAATCTACAAGCTTCCGAGCACATACCGCCGATATAGTCGGAGAATCCTGGCGCGGATAACCGTAAACACTCCCGGGCTGACTGTTGTCCATCCTGAAGTCCAAGCGCTTACCCTTGAATTGGATCACAGCATCATATCTGGACAACCAGTCCATGCCTAGGATCACATCGAAGTCTTCCAGATCCAACAGCTTCAAATCAGCAATCGCGAGAAAATCGCCTAGCAAAATCGGACAACTCTGAATACCCTGATCTGAAACAACAGATTCACCTGAAGGAAACTTGACACAGAACGCATCACCAACACGATCTAGATCCAAACGGTAACGCTCTAGAAAGGCTCTAGCCACAAACGAGTGGGTAGCGCCGGAATCGAACAGAACACGCGCCCAGCGGTTCTTTACCTTAAATTGTCCTATAAAATTGCACACGCGACTAAGGGAACGAACGGTTAAAACTATAACTATGAGCTAGACATTAAAACTAGGGGAGAATCTAACCTGATATCACTTGCGTGGACGTCTGAGCTTCCTCCATAGAGACCACGTTCAACTTTCCTTTTCCCTTGTCCACTCGCTGCGGCGGCGGCAAAGCCTGAAGAGGAACTAGCTGCAGAGTAAGCTAAGCTTGCGGGCACTGATACTTGAGATGACCCTCTTGACCGCACAAGAAATAGCTTCTCGTCTTCTTCCAGTAATGGGAAGCATCGTGCCACGGCTTCTTGCATACAGAACAAAGCAAGTCTTTCCTTGGGTTACCTTGGATCGCATGAATCTGCTCTTTCTTCTGAGCTCCTAATCTTTGATAGCACCTTTCCAATGGATGGCCCGGTCGGCCACAGAAACTGCATACCTCTTTGTTTCTCTTCCTCGGAGCAGCGTCAGGGACCTGGGTACTCTTACCCTCATCAGACTTTCTTTTATCTTTTCTCAGTTGTTGACCTCGATTCTTGGCGTTATCAATTGCCTCTATCTTTAAGGCAGCTTCCACCGTCCCAGCATAACTTGATGTCGCATAGGCACTTGCTAACTGCTGGACGTCACTCCTTAGGCCAGCCAGAAATCGCTTGCTTCTATTTTCATCGGAACTCACCAAGTCTGGTGCAAATCGGCTTAGCTTACTAAACTCGATTTCGTACTCACTAACCGTGAGCTGCCTCTGCTTTAAGTGCAGGAAATCGTTCATCAGACGGACCCTCTCGACCGATGGCAGAAACTTGCTCAGAAGTAGCTCCTTAAAGGACTCCCAGGAACACCTGTCCTTCAGACCTTCTTTCTCCCTCAGCCACCAGCCCTTTGCCAACCCTTTGAGCTTGATATGCTGCTAACATCACTTTCTGATTATCAGTGATCCCGGAGTATGAGAACATCTCCTCGATTGATATCATCCAATCGTCTAAGACCATGTAATCTGCCTTGCCATCATACGTCGGAGGCCTAAGTCGCTGAAACTGAGAAATAAAGGTCATCTCTGGTGGCACCACGACCGGAGGCACCAGAGGAGCAGGGGGAACAGGAACAGCTTGACCCACAGCAGGGTCCTGAACTCTCGGAATTTGTCCTGCCACAACTGCTAGCAGGGAGTGGACCTGAGACTGCAAATCCACTACTTGCTTTGATAAGACTTCATTGCTTTGTCGCAGACCTTCTATCATTGCATTGCTCTGCGCACCTGAAGATTCTCCCTCCGATTGGAGAGTCAACCTTGTCGAAGGACGCCTTGACATTCTAATGGAACAACAAAACACTAATCAAAAACCTAGCCCACCCACTAGAACCAAACGACATAGTACAAACAATACATACTTAAGTACTTGCTCATGCTGCTAACTTGCTCTGGGATTTTCAATAATGATGTTATGCTTATCCTACGATGATTCACTATCATCACACTAACTCTTGTGCCTGGATTGGGAATGCATGAATTTATACACTTTTTGACTCTAAAATTATGTGTGTACACATGTCATCCTGCAAATCTTTAGCTTGGCACGTTGTGCTTATGCAATGTTATGCTATGCATGATTGTGCTATGCATTCTAAAAAAGGCCTTAATGCATGTTATGAGCGGCGTACACATGAAAATATTATGCACCCCATAAATACATAACATTTCCATGCAACAAAAATAAAACGTGCTAGTCGCATTCATGTGGTGAGGTTATGCACCCCATAAATACATAACCCTCACATGTTACCTCCTATGGTGGATCCATATACAAACACATATTATGCACCCCATAAATACATAATATGCCCCGTATACTTCATGTTATGCTATGAGTGTAGTGTCCGTGCTTCAGCCAAGACGTACTAATGACATGTCGGTGTGTGGACATGATGCTAAACATCTAATACTAACAGGGAAAGGTTGCCCGACAATTTGTCAAGCAACCTCCCTCTGATACCAACTGTCACAACCCGCATTTTTCTCATTAATAAATAAATCAGAGCACGAGATAACTACGAGCTGTGATGCCACGTCAAGTAGGGGATAAATGCTGATGCTCAGGCAACACTCTAAACCTTCAAATCATAAGTTAAAATGAATAGAAAACTGATTTTAAATTAAATGGTCGTATCCCTCGGCTCAGTGGATCAGATAGTCCACGGTTTGAAAACTATTTTTATACGTAGCGGAAAAATACTTCATTTATGTTTAACATCCTAAAAGAGCGCATAAGTGTCCTAAGAGGACAACTTACACTATGCAAGACCCTAGATTTCAATTTATAATATTTATAAAGAAAATAATCTTTTTACGCATTTGGAAAATAATGTTTGAGCTTTTATAAAACATGCTGATCATGCAATACATATAGTAGTTCTTATAGGTTGTAAAGTAACTAGCAACCTAGCATAAAACATTCCCAGAGAGCAAGTGCGACTACCACAAAACAGGTAAACTAGCAGCTAAGCAAAGACTTAGTATCACCAAGGAAAAATCACCAACGAGCGTCAATAACCTGACATGAACTCGCTGGCAAGCATGTATGTATGTACTACTACAAAGCTAAAGAACTACCTCAACAGGTGAGGAAAACGCTGCCACCACGCAGTCCTCAAAGAAACTCCTGAAATTAGCCGCTCAGCCGACTACAGACCTGAACCTGAGGCATTCAAAAGAAGAACACCTCAGCAAGAAATAATAAAACAAGTGGCAAAGAAACATCAGATAAAAATCGAATGAAAAGAGCAGAATGAAAAGGGTTACCAACCCTGCAAGGGAAATGCTGAAAACCTCAGCTAAGAATCCAAAAAAAAGAGACAAAATGTAAGTGTAACAATAAGAAAAGTGAGAGAAATGCAACAAGTGCTAAAACGTACCAAACTCCGCTCAAGCCTGCAGAGGCAAAAGGGAACCAATATGCGTCAAATGAACAATATGAAAGGAACTAACAGTCCTAAACTTGTAAATCGCTAGTACTAACACAAATCCCAAACCTGTGTCAGAGACTAAGAACAGTCACAACCGAACAAGCAGGTCCAGGTGTCTCAAGAGTACTAAAGGGGCCGCCACAGGGTCCACACACATAGAGTTCCAACCTCTTACAGGAACCCAAAATGTCCAAAGGAGGGAATGGTGGTGGCCACGGCTCGAACTCCCCTGGTACCATACTCCCTCAGAAACCCAGCTACCACATGCTAAGGATCCACGATTCGGCGCCAAAACTAGCCGACAACACCACTTAGAAACTACCAAGTTCTATAACCAAAACCCGCCGAAATAGACTAAACCTAAATTCGGCGACACCCGCCGAATTATTTCCCACTACCCGCCGAATTATTTCCCACTACCCGCCGAATTATTTCCCACTACCAGCCGAATTATTTCCCACTACTCGCCGAATTATTTCCCACTATCCGCCGAATTCAACTTAGAATATAAATTCTGTTTTCTTCCTAGTTTAGGCCGACTACAAGCCCTAACCTAGGAATATTTCTAATCTCACCTATACTACTCCGGTATTCTATGACAAGGAGAGATAATAAGGCGAAAAAAAATACAACCCATGGAGGCACGCAAGAGGGGAGAAGTCCACTTGCCTCAAATCATTCTTGAAAACGTCCACCCAAAATACTCCACCACGTAGATCCGTCCAAAAGGGGGCACGCGGAGACGAGATCTACGAAAAAAACGGACAACCAGGGTTAGGGCCGAAAAAATCTGTGGCGAAACGGTCACCGAAACGGGAAAAGCTTACCGCAATCTCGAAGCTCTCGCCGAGAGCTTTCCAGCGCCGCGATCAGATCGAAATTCCGTCCACCGGATCGGCGGTGGCGGCCGCCGGAAGATTCGCGAACGAAAGGATCCACACTCGCCTTTTTTTCGCACAGGAGGGGGGGGGGACTGCTGGTTCGGAGGAAGGAGAAAGGGGTTTTATTATTATATACCTAAAAATAATATTAATAATTATAATATTATATTACCACTAATATAATAATTAGTATTATAAAAATAAAAAAGAAACAAAAAAAGGGGGCTGATATGCTGAATCAGTGGGAATGGGGGGGGGGGGAATACACGCCGATCAGCGTGTATCAAGGCAGCCCTTTATTATTATTATTATTATTTTTATCCTTTATATATATATATATATATAATAATAATAATAATAATAATAATAATATAGTATTATATCGTTACGGAGGGCCAAACGCGCGCCGAATCGAATGAAATTAGTACCGTAGGCGAATGACGATGCTACGAATCCAACGGCGAAGTCGAAATCAAATTCCGACGCACTATTTTCGAGATAAAAATTTCTAAAGTTAACGGCGTACTCGAAAACATACAAAACTTCAATCGCGCGCCGAGGCTCAAAAAATGCTCGGAACGCGACGAAACATGACGAGCAAGTCTAAAATTAGCCGATCTAATTTCCTAATGTAAAATTTTCCACTCCCGACGCAAATCCCAAAATTTGGCCGATCAAACCTAACGAACGTAAAAATGCGCTAACACAAGCATTCCCCAAGAGGCTCCACCGAGTCACCAAACAGACTCCGGCTCGCTAGGGAATCTTCCTACCAGGAATCTCCAAGCCACGCAGGAAAACTTAAAGAGCTAAGAGCACGCTCTAATAACGTCACATGACCAACACGCGCTAACATAACGCTCTGACGTCATAATACGTCAAATAAGAAATTTAAATAAATCACTGGAAAAAATCGGGGGCGTTACAACGCTGGATCCATGAGCCTCTCTGCAAACCATACCCCGAATGTCCCCAACCGCGGGGATGCAAAATCTGCCACGGTACTTCAAAGTTCCCGCATCATCGATGGAATAATCCGGCAACTCTCCTCTCTCAGTCCTGGAGTACAAGTGAAGAAGATCCGGGTCGTCCTTCTGGTGAAGTCTGGTCAAAGAAATCCAAGACGGCTCTGCCACTGACAAACTACTCTGCAGGCCACCGCATTCCACTGATATATCCATAAGGAGGAACTCTTCCACTAAACGGTCGGCGGAGAGATTAAAGATTTTACCCGTCCTACGACTCAGGGCGTCGGCCACCACATTGGCCTTGCCTGGGTGATACTGGATCTCTACATCATAATCGGCCACATACTCTAGCCACCGACGCTGGCGCAGATTTAACTCCTTCTACGTGAACACGTACTTCAGGCTCTTATGGTCGGTGAAGATCTTGCACTGAGCCCCATAAAGTAGGTGTCTCCACAGCTTCAACGCATAAATAACTGCTGCGAACTCGAGGTCATGCGTAGGATAATTCTTCTCATGAGTCTTCAGTTGCCTTGACCCATAGGCAATCACCTTACCCACCTGCATTAATACGCATCCCAGACCCACATGCGAAGCAACCACGTATACATCATAATCCATGCCCTCGGTAGGCAGGGTCAGGACAGGAGCAGTGCACAATCTCCTCTTTAACTCCAGGAAGGCTTCTTCGCACTTCTCGCTCCAATCAAAAGCCACATTCTTCTGAGTCAGCTTAGTGAGAGGTGCAGCTAGGGTAGAGAAACCCTCCAGTCCGGGACCTGTGGACCGGTCCGGGACTGTCCGGGACCTGTGGACCGGTCCGGGACTGTCCGGGACCTGTGGACCGGTCCGGGACCAGACCGGTCCTATCCGGGACCGGTCTCTGACCGGTCCCGACCGGTTAGGACCGCTCTTTTTGTGCACGCCTACACTGTAGTTATACTTTAATATCTTTATTAACCACTTTTAGCTAAACATTTTCTCATTTAACATGAGTCTTTTTTCTTCCTTATCAGTTTAATTTATGAAAAATGGAAAACTCCTAAAATTTATATTGTCCCGGCTATAAATCATATGATCATATTATTGCGGGTGCAGCCCGCTCGAATACGGGCAAAGCCCGCTAAGAGTCAGCGAGCATGAGCGAGAGAGAGGCATTGTTTATAACATTGCCTACTTTCTCTCTCTCTCTCTCTTACTTTTTTTCTTCCTTTCCCTCTTCTCTCTTTCTCCCTCCTCCCTTTCCTTCTCCTCCCCCTCTTTTTCTCTCTCTTTTCTCCCCCTCCCCCCTTCTTTCCCCCTCATACCAGAGAGGAACCAGGCCCCCCCAACAAATTGTACAAATTGCTGCAACTTTAGTATTAACAGCCACTACTATAAAAATCATAACTTCGATACAGATAAAACCAAATATGGAGATTGGCTGCATTAAGCATAAATCTTGTTTATAAGAAATCACAGTAAATCTGGTTCTTCTTACAATTTTGAATCAAGAAAGGGATAGTCTATGTAGCCAACAACCGAATCCGGAGTGTAGAATGTGAGCCTATTGGGTTTGTTGAGAGGCGCATTAAACTCGAATCTCTTTGTCAAGTCCGGATTAGCCAAGAATATGCGACCGTATGCCACCAAATCAGTATACCCTTCTTCCACCACTTTGTTCCCTTCATCTCGATCATATCCTCCCGCAGCAATAAAGGTTCCATTGAATGACTTTCTCATAGGTAAAAGTCCGCGAGGAATCTCCGCCTTACCTTCAACAGTCAACATTCTCGGTTCAACCATGTGGCAGTAGAGAATGTCGTGCTTGCTAAGAGACTGCACCATGTAGAGCCCTAATTGGTCATGCTCCTCAGCACTGCGAGAGTAAACCAACACATCATCGATGAAGACCACCATGAACTTATCTAGGAAATCCTTGAACACCCGATTCATCATATCCATGAACGCTGATGGAGCGTTGGTCAATCCAAACGACATCACTAAGAACTCAAAATGTCCGTGCCTTGATCAAAACGCAGTCCGTGGAATATCTGCATCACGGATCCTAAGCTGATGATAGCCTGAACGAAGGTCAATCTTGGAGAAGACCGTGCTACCGCGCAACTGGTCAAATAAGTCATCGATCCTCGGTAGAGGGTACCTGTTCTTGATTGTGACCTTGTTCAGCTCCCTATAGTCGATGCAAAGGCGCATTGACCCATCTTTCTTCTTCACAAATAGAACAGGAGCACCCCAAGGCGACGAACTCTGCCTGATAAACCCTTTCGCCAACAACTCATCTAACTGAACTCGCAACTCCTCTAGCTCTCGAGGGGCCATCCGGTACGGCGCCTTAGAAATAGGGCGCGTACCCGGCTCCAAATCGATCACAAACTCAACATCCCGCTCGGGTGGAAGACCAGGAAGGTCATCAGGAAAAACATCGGTGAAATCTCGCACAACTGGAATCTCCTCTAAGCGCGGTACACTAACAGCGGTCCCAACCACCGAGACCAAACAAGCAAAATAGTCCGAAAGAAAAAACTTCTGAGCACATACTGTAGAAATGACAGGAGAATCCTGGCTTAGATCCGCATACACGCTTCCTGGCTGACCGTCGTCCCTGATGAAGTCCAAGCGCTTCCCTTTGCACTGAATGACTGCATCATACCTGGACAGCCAGTCCATGCCCAAAATAACATCGAAGTCCTCCAGATCAATCATCTTCAGGTCTGCCTTCGCAAGGAAGTCCCCTAGCAAAATAGGGCAATCCAACATACCCACGTCTGACAACACAGATTCACCAGAGGGGAACTTAACACGAAAGGTATCCCGAACTCGATCTAAAGTCAACCGATGTCGCTCTACAAAGGCTCTAGCCACGAACGAGTGGGTAGCGCCGGAGTCAAACAGAACTCGCGCCCAGCGGTTCTTCATCTTAAACTTCCCTATAGGAACATATATAACTAAGGAACTACCACAACAATACTACATTTTATCAAGACAAAAACAAAACATTCAGGCTGGAAGACAACTAACCTGAGATGACCAGAGTCGAAGATTCAGCCTCCTCGGAAGAGATCACGTTCAGATTTCCCTTTCCCTTGTCCACACGCTAAGGTGGAGGTAATGCCTGAAGGGGCACTGCTTGCAGGGCAGGCTGGACCTGAGGACACCTAGACTTGATGTGTCCCTTCTTCCCACACTAGAAACAGACTTTATCCTTGGACCAACACTGGGAAGCATCATGCCTGGGTCGCTTGCAAACAGAACAGGAGACATCTCTCCTCGGAGTACCCTGAATCGCATGAACCTGCTCCTTCCTTTAAGCTGCTGCTCTCTTGAAACATCTCTCGACCGGGTGGCCTGACCGGCCACAGAAACTGCACATTATTTTTCTCTTCTTCCCAGGAACCGCATCCGGTACCCGGGGTTTCTTTTCCACCACAGACTTCCTCTTATCCTTCCTACTTTGCTGTCCTCTGCTCTTCGCGGTCTCAATAGCCTCCACCTTCAGAGCAGCCTCCACTACTCCTGCGTAAGTTTCTGACCCATAAGCACTAGTCAACTGCTGCACCTCACTCCTCAAACCACCGAGAAATCGCTTAACTCGATCAGCCTCAACGCTGACCAATCTAGGGGCAAAACCGCCCAACTTGCTGAATTCTATCTCATACTCACCCCCCGTGAGCTGCCTTTGCTTCAGATGGAGGAAGTTGTTCATGAGACGGTCACGCTCGACCGAGGGTAAGAACTTTCTCAATAGCATTTCCTTGAACACCTCCCAAGAGCATCCGGTTACCAAGCTCTCCTTCTCTCTCAGCCACCAACTCTTATCCAAACCTTTAAGCTGATAGGAAGCTATCATCACCCTCTGATCGTCTGCAATCCCTGAATACGAGAACATCTCCTCCATGGAGATCAGCCAGTCGTCTATCACCATGAAGTCTGCTTTCCCGTCATAAGTGGGAGGGCTCAGCCTCTGAAACTGCGAGATGAAGGCCATCTCCGCTGGCACCACCACTGGAGGTCTTAAGGGTGCAGGAGGGGGAGGAACAGCAATCCCCCCTGCAGGGCCTTGCACTCCCTGAGTCTGACCCGCCACAACTGCTACCAAAGACTGGATCTGGGCTCGCACCTCCACCAACTGCCTGCTCAAGGAATCGCTACTCTGCCACAAGCTTTCGATTACCGCATCATTCTGAGCTCCAGAAGACTCACCCTCAGACAGGGGAGTTGATCTAGTCGAAGGACCTCTCGCCATCCTAAAGTCATAGCAACACTAGTTAGATCCTAGTACAACGGCTAGACTCAACTACTAGTACAGACCATACATATATAGATATGAACTTAAAGCTGCTAAACTTGCTCTGGGAGTTTACCTTTTACAAAACTTTATGTTATGTCCTAACCTAGGGTTGTTAACCACCACCATACTAATTCTTGTGCCTAGATCGGGATTGCATGACTTTATATTATTTTTGACTCGAAAACTTTTGTGTGTACATATGTCATCCTGCCAGTCTTTAGCTTGGCACGTTGTGCTTATGCCATGTTATGCTATGCATGATTGTGCTATGCATTCTAAAAAAGTCCTAATGCATGTTATGAGCGGCGTACACATGAAAATGTTATGCATCCCATACTACATAACATTCGCATGCAACGAACAAGAAAATATGCTAGTCGCAGCCATGTGGTGAGGTTATGCATCCCATACTACATAACCCTCACATGTTGCCCCTATGGTGGATCCATATACGAACACATATTATGCATCCCATACTACATAATATGCCCCGTATACTTCATGTTATGCTATGAGTGTAGTGGTCGTGCTTTTGCCAAGACGTGCTGATGACATATCGGTGTGTGAATGACATGATGCTGAACTACTAAAAGCAAACAAAGGAAGGTTGCCCGACTAACTTGTCAAGCAACCTCCCTCTGATACCAACTGTCACAACCCGCATTTTCCCGAATTAAATAATTATCAGAGTATGAGAAAATGCGCGTCATGATGCCACGTCAAGCAGGGGATAACTGCTGACGCTCAGGCAAAACCAACTGCTACTCTTTATGAAAGAAAATCATGAGCTTAATGATTTGAAAATCAGTTATATTTTAGAGGCCGTATCCCTCGGCTCGGTGGATCACCTAGTCCACAATAAAAAAAAAACTATACTTATGCGCTGCGGAAAAATACTTTTTTCGGGTTTAGCATCCTAAAGGGTGTATAAGAGTTCCAAGAGAACCGCTCATACTATGCAAGACACTACATTTAATTGATATTATATATAGGAAAACGATCTTTATACGCTGCTTGGAAAATAGTGATTTAGTTTTATAAAACATGCTGATCAAGAGCTTACTTATAAGAATAATTATGGTTTAAAAGTAACTAGCAACCTAGCATAAATCCTTCTCAGAGCAAGTAGACTATCTCCAGAAAATGGAAGCAGCATAAGTAATATATCCAGTACAAAGGTAAAAACTACCAGTGGGCGACAACAACCTGACACGAACCCACTGGCACATATGTATGTCTGTAAGAAAGTACTAAAAACAACATCACCAACAAGGCAAGCGGATCTCCAAAGTCCAAGAGACCACCAACACCACCACTGCAAACTAGCCACCCAACTGGCTACAGCTCAGAACTTGAGGCATTCCAAAAGAAAATAGAATACCTCAGCAAGCAAAACAAGGTAAAAACATCATGAAGGAGTCAACCAAAGGGGGAAAAGTAACTGAAAATCATGAAGTAGAAAAAGTCACAACTGTCCAAAACAGGACAACAAGAAATGCACTACGTGCAAGGAAACAGCAACAACCCAGCCCAGGAACTACATCCTGCAGGGCCTACTAGGCTACCAAGAGCCCAAAGTGCTGCAAACTACCAAGGAAGAAACTTCTAACACCCTAAGCTGTGGGAGATGGTAGTAGCAAAACAACAGCATGGATCCGGGTTGGAGGCAAACTCAGTGCCCCAACCACCAATTTCCATGCCAACAAGCTCAGGGGTCTACATGATAAAGCACAAGGGACCTTCCACCCCCTTGCCCAGCCCATACCTGGAGCAAGATAGAAGAATAAGGGTGGCCTTGGTTAGATTACACAACACCTCCCCCATGAAGAGCATCAAACCACCACTACTATCCACATCCCATGATTCGGCCTTTAGGAAAGAAAACATGGCCGACAAGGAAACTACAAATATAATCAAGGAAACTCACTCCGGAACATAAATCGAGGAAAGAGAAACAGTGTCGAAGCTACTCAACACGGCTCGGCGTTGGGTGGAATCCACTCAGTGCTTAACCAGACCTTGGCGTTGAGTGAGTTTGCCTCAATTAGCGCCAGAACAGCCATGGTGTTGAGTGAGGTCCACTCCCTCAACGCCTTCAGCAAAACAACAAATCCTAACAGCGGCGTTGAGTGAGTCTACCTCCCTCAACGCCAAAACAGCTTTGGCATTGAGTGAGGTCAACTCACTCTACGCCAAAGTTCACTTCCGCAGGAGAACCCTAAGCTAACGCCAACAAGAGAAGGTCGGCGGGAATACCGACTGATTCTCGCCGAATCGGCAGGAATGCAGGACGATTCTCGCCGAATCGGCGAGAATGCAGGATGATTCTCGACGACCGGAGGGAATCCAGAATGATTCTCGCCGAATCGGCGGGAATCAAGGATGATTCTCTCCGAATCGGTGGGAATCTAGGTTGATTCTCGCCGATCGGTGGGAATCACTGACGATACACGTCGAAATCGGCGGGAATCACTTGGTGATTCCCGTCGATTTTGACTTAGACAAAAATTTTCACTCAATCACCCCACCACTCAGCCGCAAAGAACAAACCAAACTATGGCTTTGAGTGTGTCCACCACACTCAACGCCAAGTCCGGGCGGCTTTTGGCTTTGAGTGTGTGCACCACACTCAACACCAAAACTCGAGAGTCTACCAATACTAGTTCTAACCAGAGCCCTACCATAACAACCTCCCTCACTCTCTCTCTCGGCTCCACCCGCAAAAGCACCCAACTAGAAGTACAAATCTGGAGTCTAAATGGTGAACACAACTAGCACGAGGAGCAAACAGCCAAAGGAGGGGGCTCATAGGAGAATCTAAGCCCTAAAACATAGCAAGATAATAAGAGAATAAGCATGGTTTCTACCCTAGGGATAACCGGTAAACATTCCAAAATTCAAAAGAACAACAATGGCAAGGGCAAGAATACCACTTGCCTCGATTTCCAGCGAAGCTTGGTCGGCTTTCCCTCCTCTTCGTTCTGCACTAGAAGGAGAAGCACCTAACAAGCAAACCGTACCTTAATGGCGGAAAACCACAAGAACCGGAAATCCAAGTCTCCTAAAACTCCACGAAAATCAAATATCTTACCGTCGAAATGAAGATCTGAGTGAGAGAAAGACAACGCCGCTTTCGGAATCGAAATCCGTCCACGAACAAGCCCGGAATCATTGTCCGATGGGGAAGCAGGCCGGCGGTTTTCCTCCGTTTTCCGCGAACAGGAGGGGCGACGGTTTCGGTCTGGTCTCAGGAAGGAGGAAGGAGAAGTGGGTCCGCCACTTCTTAACAAGGCTTTTATAATAAAAGGACACGCCTATTCGGCCCTAACCGCTGCCTAAACTGCCAGTTCACTTAATTTAAAAAGGGTTTCTAATTTGTTTTTACTAATAACACACCCAAAACGACTCATAAACCGAACCACCTGGGAATTCGACGAAATTCGCACCGTAGCTAAATATCCACGCTACGAACACAACGGCGAAGTCGAAATTAACTTTCGACGAACAGAACTCAAGTAATACCCAAATAAAGCCAAACACAAACATTCCCCCGAGAGGCCACACCTGGTCACCCAAAACGACTCGGCTTGCTAGGGAGATATTGCCAACAGGCTACAGAATAGGGCACTCAGTTCTAAGGAGTTAAACCACACTCCACAAATGGCACAAGCCACGAAAACGCATCATCGTAACGCCAAATGAGAATTAAATAATCGCAGAAAAAAATCGGGGGCGTTACACTTACCTTTGTCCTTCCTCAGGTGACACGGCCGACTTCTGAAGATGTGCACACGGGTAGAGACACTCCCGTATCTCTACCCGTGTCCTGCTCGGGCCACATTTTCTCGAGTACCACTCGACACCTCTCGAGAACTTGACACCTCTCGAGAACTCGACGAACACGGGTAGGGACACGCCCGTGTCCCCACCCGTGTCCTGCTCGGGACACACTTTCTCTAGTACCACTCAACACCTCTCGAGAACTCGACACCTCTCGAGAACTTGACGCACATGAGTAGGGACACGCCCGTGTCCCCACCCGTGTCCTAATCGGGACACACTTTCTCGAGTACCACTCGACACCTCTCGAGAACTCGACGCACAAGGCACACAGCACATGGGTAGGGACTCTCCTGTGTCTCTACCCGTGTCCTACAAAGGCCCAACCCACTATTTTCCCCTCGAGTGCGCACCTGAGCACCTGCACTCTCTGAGCCTAAATCAGTTCTCCTGACTCAAAAGCGCGCACGAGGGGCCTAGCGCAAATCGGGACGTTACACCTGGTATGGAAGTTCGATTACATTTTTATGGATTCATGCATAGACTGCTGAGATCATAGAGCAGAAACGATGCAATGTGGGTGATCGTTGATCGGCTGACAAAAGTGTCACACTTTATACCTAACCTGAATGACGATTCAGTTGAAAAGTTGGCTATGGTATACGTAAACAATGTAGTACGATTACACGATGTGCCCCGTAGCAACGTCAGTGACCGAGATGGAGACTTTTCTTCGGGTGATTGGAGGCTAATCCACCAACTGTTGGGTACCAAGTTATCATTCAGTACGACCTTCCATCCTCAAATAGATGGTTAGACCGAGAGGACCAACAAAACATTGGAGGATATGCTCCATATGTGCTCCCTGGATTTTGGGAAGATGTGGGAGGACCATCTCTATATAATTGAGTTCGCCGACAATAATAGAGATCAAGCCATTTAAAGGCATGTCTAGGATTCGGCGCTTGAAAAAGATAAGTCTGAGGTATCTTGGTCCGTTTGAAGTGGTTGAACGAATTGGAGAAGCTGCATATCGATTAGCAATTTTAGCGGAGCTAAGTGGTTTGCACGATGTGTTCCACATATCGGTGCTACGCAAAGCTGTAAAAGAGTTAGTTCAAGTGTTTTTTGCTGATCAAGTACCGGTCGATAGTTGGCAAATGATGAAAGTTCTGCTCATTCGAATCGAGGATATGGAGATTAAGCAAATGTGAAATAAGACAATCGGGATGGTCAAAGTTTGATGGGACAATTATGGCTGTGAAGAGCTTACTTGGGAGCATGAGCAAACCATGCGCGAGGAATACACTGAGTTGTTTGTAAAAGAATGTTGTAACATAGTTTTGTGTGAATGGACGATATGTTGTAATATATAAGTTGCTATTTTTCCCTTATAGATAAAAAAAATTTTGGGACAAAATTTCTGTAAGGAGGGGAGTGTTGTTAAACACCAAAAATGACAGCAGAACCTTCGGTGATATCGCCGTGCGATATTGGGTATCTCCGACGGCGATAGCAAGAACACTCAACGCCGTGAAGCGTTGAATGAGCTCATCTCACTCGATGTAAGGGAGTGTTGAGTGAGATATCGCTTGGCGATAGTTGATATTGCCAGGCGATAGCAATAGACTTGACACACTAAATGACTTGAAGCGTTGAATGAACTCAATGCACTCGACACCATAAAGCGTTGAGTGAGCTATCGGATTGGCGATAGTGGATATCATCAGGCGATAGTGCCCTGTAAACTTAGACACTTGTCGGATGGCCGGTAGGCGGCCGATGAGCGGTAGAATACTGGGTTCAAAGCGGCTATCGAAACTATCACCCAGGCAATAGCGGATATCACCGGGCGATAGCGTTAATGTTTACTATTCAACCGAAATCATGTTCTTTGCACCCTTTTGATGAAATGATCATGTGGATGGGATTAATCCCTATGCTACTTAAGCAGTGGATTAGAGGAATCAGAATTCATTCTCTTCTTCTCACTCTCTCTCCTTCTTAAATCTAAGTTCTTGAGAGAAAGAGCTAAGGGCTGGAGCAGAGCTTGAATAGCCTGGTGAAGGAGATCCAGTAGATGGAAGCAATGAACGAGGCAGGATCCGTGAAGAGGAAAGTGAGTCATTCCTTTTCAACCAAATAGAAAACTCGTTCATGGCTCCAAAATAGAGTACAAGGGTAACGATCTTCCTTCTTGGACAAGTGAAGTCCTTTTGTCATATGCATGGAATCCCCCACCAAAAGGTGGAATAGCGAAGTAAATTCCTTTGGGATGATTCATGAAATACCGGGATAGTTTTGCATATAGATCTGAAGATCACAGTATGTAATAAGCATATTGTGTGAAGCCCATCTAGACTGGTTGTTCTGGATTAGTGATGTTTTATTTTACGTGCCACAGAAGACTCTGATTATAAATGGAGTGTTTATAGAGTCTGATGTGTTATGCCTGCAAAAGGGAGTAGCAGGAAGTACTTGAGACACACTCCAGGAAAGTACCCAGAAAATACCATAGTTCACTTAACTGTTGGATATCGCCAGACGATAGTGGGTATCGCCGACGGCTATAGCTCTTGGCGAGATATTTGTGCTATGTGCAATGTTTCTAGCACTACATGATGCTACAGGTTTGGTTTCTATAATGATGTTCTAGTAATGGATCTGGATTACGTAACCTTTTTGATTGTGTGGCCAGTCACTCGGAGATCGTGTGGCTCTTATGACCTATGAGCTCTTGAAGGTTAGTGTGCCAAAAGATAAGGGGAAGCCGACCCGCGTCGATCTAGACTTTGAATTGACGATTTGAGCAGCATTCAAATACTGAACTGTATCCGCATTATGGTTGTCTAACTTTATTTCCTAAGTTATTGGCGTTCGTTAGGATCGCATAATGAAAGTCTTAGGCTGTATGCCATCAAGAATAAAGTCTCAGGTCGGGGCCGTAATAACTATAAATGCTCAATGTTGACCATCAAGTCTTGAACTTCTGAACTGTGGTGTAGTCCAGGAAACTGGTACACCGAAAATGTGCCCTGAGTGCACGAAGCGTCGACAGTTAAGGCCTACGTTCGTGATATATTAAACTATGTGTGAGTGCACGTTCTTATGATATATCTGCTTGTGAATATGCTATGCTGTAGGAAAGGAATACCTTTGCCCCAGGAAAGGGGTAGGATCGTTATAAATTGGTCTGCTGAATATTGATCATTGCCTTATTTTCCACCCTTATTATGCATTATCCATGTGCAGGTGCTGGAGAGCCGAGCGGGAAATAGCGGGTTAAAACCCTTATTGGGATGTCG
This sequence comes from Platanthera zijinensis, assembly GCA_039513925.1. Lineage (NCBI taxonomy): Eukaryota > Viridiplantae > Streptophyta > Magnoliopsida > Asparagales > Orchidaceae > Platanthera > Platanthera zijinensis. The sequence continues at coordinate 138,780,439 of CM077087.1, read as the reverse complement.
GCCCTCGAAGGCCAGGTGAAGGCAAACTTTTACTATTTCATGTGTGCCCGGCCTGCGTGCCGATGTATGAAAACACCTTGTGTAAAGGAAACAGTTGTTAGGCCTTATGGTCGTTATGACTTTTGTGTATTTTGTTTTTAACCCTGAAATTGGAGATCCCTCCCAAGGTGTCCAGCTCGCAAGTCACTGCCTGCTCCAGGGTCCCTTTGGAGGTCGCGGCCTGTCAGCCCTTTTTTCTAAGGGTCGGCGAATAGACGTCTCTGTCCGCTTAGGCTGTGTGGCTAGGGAGTTCTCCCCCGTCTTACAGCCCAGGTAGCGCAACAGCCGCTAATTCTGCATGGGCTGCAGACTGTTTCCTTAGTCCTCCCCTGCAGGCCGCGCGGTTTGATTACCTAACCGTGCATCAGTTCTCTTCCGACAGGTCCAACAAGAAACAAGCTTCTCAATCAAAAGTGTCGACCTTCTCCTTCTATTCGTAAGGAGGTGGCGGACTCAGACTTCACTCCGCTTAAAGGAGGTGGACTTGCTCCTCCCTCCAACTCTCCATACCGCACATCCGGGTAGTGGCCAGCTCTCCAGTACTCCAGCATTAGGCAGACTCGGTATAACCCCGCCTGAAGAAACGGAAACTCGGCATCACTCCACGCTAGACCACGCCATATCACGCGGAATCAATTATAACCTGCAAGGAAAAGGTGGACTCTTCATCCAGCAGCAGTGGCGACCTGCCTCCAGGCCGCCATCCAGCATGCGCGACTTGGAATATTCAATCCATCAGGTCTCCAACCCTCATCGCCAATCAAGGGAAGCCTACAACAGAGAGACGACCGGCTCAACCCTCCAACGCGAGATATGAAAGACTCATTGCGCAGTCCGCAAGAAGAGCCCCAGCTCGGAAGCCGGCGATCTGCCTCTTCTCCGCGGCGGTCTGGGCGGACTCGTTCTGCAGTCTGACAGAATAGCCCTACAGTTTCCTTGTGCCAGCTTCTTCCCAGTAGCAGGCATACTACTCCTCAGCTCGTACTGATCGATGCAGGCTCGCTCAGTACAGCAGCAGCGGACTTGTCCCATTATGCTCGCAGAAGATCAACTCAAAGTGAAGTCCCTAACCGCTCGACAAGGCGCAGACTTGGCGGACTCCTCGTTCTACTCGTACAACCTATCGCTCTACCGGGGGTGATGTTACCAAGACCGTTACCTACCCGAGCCTATAAAAAGGCCCCCATACCTCTCAAACGGAGACATAGTGGAGACATCAATGTCAAGGCATCATCTTCTGTGGACTTGGCTTCTCAGTCCGCGCGGCCTCCTCATTCTCCTCTCAGCTTGATCAAGAAGTCTGCCCGACTTAGTCCAGTGAGCTGCCTGATCATTAAACCGGGCGGTCTGCAAACCTCTCTAGTCAAACCGTGCAGCCTCTAGAATCTTCTTTCCTTATCCCCCAGCTTCCTTATTTGTACCCATTTTGCTTTCTATATAAAGGTGCAATCTCAAGCCTTAACTTAAGTTCATAATCAAAGGAAACCCCATCGCAAGAGTGGCATTTAAGCTGCGGCAGGCGAAGTCTGTTGTTTCCACTGCTAGCGGCTTCTTCATCTTTTTAACTCCTCTCATCTATCGACATTAACCTAAAGGGCTAACCATCAAAGTAACTTTCTGCTCGACAGTTCCTGATAAACCACCACTGCTATCAGCATCCTCAACAACCTCTCCTCTATCCCTATAACCTCCTCCTTCACCTCGCTTGTGAGACCGAACACCTATTAGCTACTGGTGCCCTCGAACCCTCCTCTCCGTTTTCGCGCATCAACAGTTAACACACGACCTTCAGATCTTGATTAGACTGTGAAATCAGTGGTTACTCATGTCGGACATTCAACTAGCCGAGAACATTGCTCCATTAAGCCCTAGTGAAGATCCTCTCTGGGAAGCCTTGGATAAACCGCACAGAGAAATTGCCAAACAGTTTCAAGCAATCATCCAAACTCTAGCTTCTATCGTGCAACTATTAGAAATGCAATCTGCAGCAGCACCAGTTCCTCCAGTTAATCCAGCACCCGCATTGGAGACTCCACAATCATATCCACCGGCCTATCTGCTGGTCTATCCTCCTGTTTACCCATCAACCTTTCTTCAAAGGCCTGCAACTCCTTTACGATCTCAAAATGATGAGTTTGTAGCTTGTCAAAACTTATTCCGAGAAGCTGCCCAAGGAAGTCTAGCTAGATTCCTAAACTTTCAGGGAAATCATCCCTAATCATCAGCTCCTGCCTTTGCTCCTCATGCAGTAGCTTTTCCTTTCTATCCTCCTGCTCCTTTTGAAGCTCCAACTTATGTTGTAGGAGAGCAACAAGAGCCGTCACCATTTTTAGAGAATATTCGGCATGAACCAACTCCAGTAAATTTCAGAGAGTCGCGTTTGCCTATTTACACTGGAGAGAATGATCCAATGAAGCATCTTCAAGCTTTTGAATCAGCCGTAGCTCTCAAGACCCTTTCAGATGCTACCAAATGCAAACTCTTTGTAATAAACATGGATGGACAAGTAAGGGATTGGTTTTATGGACTGCATCCTCAGTCCATCTCTTGCTTTGCTGATTTGCAAAGAGAGTTTCTTCTCAAATTTTCTACCTCTACAAAGAGAAAGGGCGGTTCAGAAGCCCACTTTGAGATCGCGCAACGAGAGAACGAGATTTTGTCTCATTTTGTGGATCATTTTCAAAAAGACATCTTGGACATTGAGATCGTTGATCAAGAAATGTACCGAGTGGCTTTTATTCACGGTCTGCGTGAAGGAACACTTAAGTTCGAGGCAAATGTCTTAGCACCAAGAACATATCAAGAGTTGTTTGGCTTAGCCAACTCATACATTTGCGGCGTGAAAAGCAATCCCAGCTTTGTCTCCAGGCTCGTAGCATAGAAAGATCTTTCTTCTTACAAGCAACCTTCGAGGTCTCCCTAGAAAGATTTTCCATCCCACTCAAGGATGGGAAGAAGATTTCAACGTCATTGACATCGCTTCCCGGTCCAGGATCATGCACAAGATCAATTGTTACAATTTCCAGCACCACCTCCACAAATTGCTTCAGTTCATCAGCAGCAAGGTGATGACTTACCAGAGTCTGAACTAAATGAGGCCATACAAGAAGTGAGCCAAGTCATGAAGGGTATGGCTAATTTCAAAAGGCCTAACCAACCGATAGAGAAAAGACCAAAAAATTCAGATCTGTTCTATAAGTTTCACAAAAAAATCGGACATATAATTGAAAACTGTCGAGCGCTTCGTCAACTGGTACAAAAGATGTTGTGGCATGGTAAGATGCATGATCTACTCCCAAAGGATGATCATTCTGATCCATCAACTTCAAAAGGAAAAGAAGCAGCAAACATTCCTTGCTGCTCAAAGGGAGTTTGTCATATCAACGATTGTCCTCACATCATCGTCAACGAGACCTTCGATGCCAATGATGAGGGTAGCTTTGGAAGACTATTCTGAAGTAAAAAAAGGACACCATAGTCCTCAAATATCCTCACAATCATGACCGATTGTTTTTGCTTTACTCTTCAAACATTCTCTTTTAAATCACTTCTAAGTGTTCTTTCGTTTCATTTAAATAAATTTTACGTCAGAGATCCCATACTGACACTTTTCCCTTTATGGAGTGCTTCCTCCTCTAATTTTTCTCTTTGCCAAAGAGATCACCGAACCAATGAGATATCTCCAAGCCTTGTTGTTCCCTCCATAGATTGAACTCCGGCGTAAGACCACAATGACTACATATAGTGGGGAGTGTTCACGTACGTGCAGTGGGGGATGTTAAATCTATGATGGTGGACTTCAGGCTTCGTATCCTAGCCGGTATCTAACATATGATGAGCAATGAGGGAGGTCCCATGTGTTAGCTCTACTGTGCTTTGCTAAGGATACATAACAGTTATGATGATCTTTACTTTACAAGAAATGGAGATCAAGTGTAGCCTTGTCTCTTTGATCATCTCATGACTATGATGGACGAATACTCTATGGTACTCACGATTTGTGCCTTCACGGGGCCCACAACTACGCTGATCAGTCCAATGACAAGAAATAGGCCACTTGGCGCATCTAGTATAATTGATCAGCGATGTTTGTAACCCAAGGCATGAGAGTAGTGTATCTATCGTTTCCTTCTTAGGATTTTGTGCATGTCTCCCTTTTATGCTCTTTCAAGGGAATGCGGCTAGCCCGCTCTAGGTACGACTATGCCCGAGATGATTTTTCTTAGGCAAGTGATACATAAGGCCCGTAGGTGATCTCTTGTGGCAACATCCAGTCTTTTTGGGTCATCTACGGGGTATAGCACTCCTTTCTTCATTTTTTGCCTTCTTATGGGTTAACAGGTTTAATCTGATACTATCAAAAGGATTTGCAACATTTTCTTTCTTATGCTCACTTTGTATATTTGGCTTTCATGAAGCTTCATCCGCTGACAATTGATTAAGCTTACTCTTGGCATCTCTTATTCAATCAAGGATTCTATTTTTATTTATTGACAAGCCATGCTATTGAAGTCTAATTGAGATGATTTCATCTTGCTAGTTCGGATTTCATGTAAAAGACATCATATTTGATCACGCAAGAAGATCATTATCACAATTTGATCTCTACTCGATTAATAGCAGAGTTTGTCGAGTATCCTTTCTGCTATCCAATTATATCTTATCATTTCAACAATCAATATTCGCAGGTTCCATCCAGGTACTTTCGACTTAGTTTTCTTTTATATCTGCTACTTACTTTTCTTTTGAAGAGATTATCTGTAAGACCCCCTTTTTTTTTTCTTTTCGAACACCGGGGTCTTAGCCCAGAATTGCCGCTTTGCGGTGGCACCGACTCACGGGAAGGTCGCAACTACAAAATGCCAATTCTGCCAGCCCTTTTCGATCACAAAGAAAGAGAAGTAAGTATACGTAAAATGTAAACAAGTCCACAGAAACATGTATAAAATGAAATCAAATCCAGTCCATCAGTAGATAATAACAGGAAATAGAGGTACTGCAAAGATACAGTTTAGATGAAATATAGATAAACGGGCTTGAGCCCGGTACATACGAGTCCTCACTATAAATCACTCATCGCGGAAGCTATAAAAACACTAATAACTCACGGAGCTGGTCACAGGTGCACCGGTGCTAGACTGACCCACCTCCATACGCACTATACTCCGCTGGTGCTGGTCCCTGGACTGCTGGTCCCTGTCTCCCATCTAGAGCTCCTTTAATGTTGTGGTTCGAAAACCATTAGTCATAAAGAATAAGCCCTATCATCCACTACCCCTCCCCCCATGGCTCCTAAGCACCGAGCGGAGAGGAGGAAAGGGAAGCTACAATGGTGGAGAGTAATCAAGAAGATAATAATGGAGCTAATCTAACAACTATCATGGTGTATAAACAACTATCTAGAATAAAGTACATCTAGCAATTCTACAGTAGTAAGTAATAAAGTAGACATGTAGTACATGGCAAATATATAAGAAGACAAATAGAGAACAATAAGTAAATAAGTAAGTAACCTTAACTTATATGAATGCCCATACAAACTTATAAGTTAAGGGTTCTTTTGCAAGGCACCCATCGTATAAAAAGTCCCATAGCGATGTATACGTTGGGGTTTCGGTTGTATGCAAATATGAGTGTAGTGATGTAACACCCATATCCGTCACATAGTATATAACAGTAGGTCCGGCCGGGGCCCGACGCCATATACTACGGACAGACTGGTTGGTTACGCGTTGAAACCATTCAACCAATCACAACGTCCTACACAACACCTAGCGGAAGCAATTTTATAGAGTTGCAAAGAATAAAGAACCCTGCCAAGCATGAATGTCCACTACTCAAACCCATAGGAATGTATAAAACACAAAACGGAAATAGCCTTATGGCCTTACAAGAGTTTGCTTAATAAGAGCGTCTTCCAAACCTCGGCACGCAGGCCGGCCACACATGAGTACAAAAGGAAAAACATTCAAAACTTGGCCTTCGAGGGCCAGCACAGCAAACTGGGCTTTAGCCCGCTATTTACCTCTCGGCTCCGTAGTACCTGCAAGCATCAATCCACCGCACGGTGGTAAACAAAGGCAATGGTCAGCTATGCTGACCAAATTATAACGATTCCGCCCCCAAACCGGGGTGGCAAAGCTTCTTCCCTGCACTTGTTAGCAAAACAAGCAACACAGTAAAACAAGCATCTCATCATAGGTGCACGCTCTCACGGCCGTACACCCCGTGCTCTCAGGGCACTTACTCGGCGAAGCCAGTCCGAACCCCGTCCGGTCCTCGACTCCACCACCACCCCCAGGGTGGCAATTTTTGTGAGCATTTAGTCTTCTCAGCCGCAGCCTAGACTCGATCTCCAAACCTCGGTAAGTCCCACGTAAAACTTTAGGTCGCTTTAACCGAGCAGGTGGAGCGGTTAGGGGTACACTAGCCCGTTGCTCACCCCGCCATTGCCATTTGGCCACTGACGCAGATTAAGCTTCCCCAGTCCCAAATAACGATCAAACATGGTACATAGCCCCGCTATGTACCCGGTTGGCTCCCAGGCCACCGATATGATAGAAATGCGTTTCCGTCCAAATTTCCGGGTGCACCTCGGGGTTAATCCCCCAGGTTCCCTGATGCATTCTACCACATAGCAACCCGAAAACAATCACAACGCTCGAAGTCTTCTCCGGCTAGAATATGCATAGCAAAACATCACCGATCCAGAAAACACGTCCGGGTAGGCTTCACACAACATGCCTATGTCCGTACTACGATTCCGGACTCTAACAAGGGGGACTTTATATATCTACCCCGAGGAATACCACGATCTCGCCGCACACTCGCGGGAGAGGGGTTTTCCCATGCAAAGGAAGAAGAGCTTCACATGCTCAAGAAGAGAATCATTACCCTTGCGTTCTTCCGCGGCACCATGAAAATCTATGCGGATGAAAAGCACCGCAATCTCCTTACCTCCGCAGATCCGAAGACGGCTCGCGATTTGGAGCTCCGAATCTCCACCGGCCGTCGGAGTTGACCTCCTTCTTCCTCCTCCAAGCTCTCCCTTCTCTCTAGATTTTAGAGAGAGAGTACCCAAGTGAAATAAGGGTTTCAAAACCCTATTCCCGGCTAAAACTACCCAGGAGCAGCCCCCCACCGTCGGATCCAAAGCCAAGGAAACGAACGGCCAGGATTAGATCTGAAATCACAAAAACTGGGCCGAACACGGGTACACACACGGCCGTATGCCTGGTCGTGTAGCTCATTCGCCGTCTCGACAAAAATTGAAAACCAGCAACACGGCATGTGACACGGCCTCCGACACGCCCGTGTCACCGGCGACACGCCTGTGTCGGGACCCGTGTCACGCCCCCCGTGTGCAATCGGCCAACAATTCGCAGTCAGAGAGGTACACGGCTGGGTGACACGGCATCAGACACGCCCGTGTCAAACTAGACACGCCCGTGTTCGTGCCCGTGTCACTGCCCGTGTACCCCACCGTACAGCCCAGGAGTGACACAGCAAGGGACACGCTCGTGTTCTAGGCCATGTTCCTCCACACGACCATCGTCGACCTGAACGGGTCGACTACATGGCCAGCTCGACGGCTCGAGCTCGACACGCCCGTCACGGCCTCCGACACGCCCGTGTCGGGGCCCGTGTCACCTGCACCAAAACCTTGTCTTGGCCAAAATCTATCCCCGTCGCTCCTACAACATTTTGGGGTGTTACAATTCTACCCCCCTTAAATAATTTCGTCCACGAAATTAATAAAGGAAAAACGGGACTTAACGTAAATCAGTACCTGAGCGGAACAATTTCGGGTACTCCTCCAGCATAGTCTGCTCCCGTTCCCAAGAGAGCTCCTCTCGCCCGCAATTATCCCACCGGACCTTAACCATCCGGATCTCCTTGTTACGAAGCCTCTTGACCTCAACATCTTTAATACGAATGGGCTTGACCCTAGTAGTCAACCCCTCGTCCACTAGCACTTGGTCAACGCGATTACCCGCGAAGGCTCTTGCACCGCCTTCCGCAATACAGAGATGTGGAACACATCGTGTAGTCCACTCAACCCTACCGATAACTTCAAACGATGAGCCGCTTCGCCGACACGCTCCAGAATCTCAAAGGGTCCAAGTTATCTTGGGCTCAGCTTCTTCAAGCGTCTCACCCGCGAAACACCCTTGAACGGCATTACTTTCAAGTACACCCAATCGCCCACCGCGAACTCCACATTCCGATGCTTGGCATTGTAGTACTTAGCTTGCCTATCCTGAGTGATCAGCAAATGCTCTTGAATGATCCGCACCAAAGAAGTAGCACTCTCCACCTCATGCTTCTTGTACAACCTTGCCTCACCCGTTTCTATCCAAGACAACGGCGTGCGACATTTTCTATTATATAGGGCCTCAAAGGGGCGTCGTTTGGATACTCGCTTGGTAGCTAAAGTTGTACGCAAACTTTACCAAAACAGATGACCTTCTACCGCTTCCCGAAGTCCAGAACGCACATGCGAAGCATGTCCTCCAACATCCTGTTGACCCACTCGGTCAGCTCATCCGTCCGCGGATGGAAGGCTGTGCTGAACTTCAACCTAATCTCCAACACTTTCTGCAACCACTTCCAATCATTGGACATAGAACGCCCACCTTGATTGCTCGCAAAGTTGCGGGGCACACCGTGCCGTCTAATGATGTTATCCATAACCATTTACTAGTTACCCCACCGAATTATCCTTCCCATGCGGAATGAAGTGCGATGCTAGTGTCAACACAACTACGATCACCCAAACGGCGTCGTTACTTCACTATGACTTTGGCAAACCATGCCCACAGTCCAGTCGAACTTCTATTCCGAACTAGGCAAGGATTCAAGAATCCCCGACACTTGGCACTCTGCCTTCACTAAGGCGCATGGCTGACACTTAGCCACAAACAACGCTACGACTCTCTTGAGCCCCGACCACCAAAGCAATTTCTTAGGTATCGGCACAACTTGTGCCTCCTAAGCGAGTTGAGTACTTGGTAAGACGTATCACAACTCCACCCATAAATTACCCATGCTTGGGCTGCACAAACAATTGTCTTTCCTTGGTAGCCTACCCACCACCGTCGACTTGGGATTTTGACCCACCGAGCCGCACCCATGATTTCCTTTATGCAGCTACACAAACCATAGTCTGCAAACTACGATCAGCCAGGTCATACTGGACTTCCGACCAGTTCAGTCATGCTTTGACGCTAGTCTTCTTGTCAACACAAGAGATAGCTAACATCTCCAAATTCCGGGTCAAACCCTCAACATGAAACTACAACTAGTTGGCTTGGGCGGAAGCCCTGCGTCTCAACGCATCCGCAACAGATTGCCTTACAACGAGCACAAAATAACTTTCGAACGTATGGTCCCCCAGGAACTCCATCCATTTTTGTTGCCTCAATTTTAGATCCTTTCGATCCCACCGATGCATCAGGCTCATAGGATCGGTACAGACACCGACTTTGTCACCATACACATAAGGCCTCCCTAGCTTTGGTGCAAAACACCCGGCCACGAACTCCAGATGACGGACTGGACAATACCACTCGTGCTCTTGCAACTAATGCGAGCCATAGGCCACAACATTACCACGCTGCAGCAACATGTAGTCTAATCCGCTGCCTAAGGCAGCGCCATAGATATCACAGCTTATGGTTCTACTCGGCAAACTTAACACTGGCACCGCGGTTGACCAACTCTTTAACCCTTCACCATTTGGGTGTACTCGCGCATCTAAGCAATCCTTTCAAGCTTTTCCTTGACAATGACGCGAGGGGTAATACTATCCGTGGGAAGTCCTCTACGAAGCGCCTGTAGTAGCCGTCCACACCAGAAACTCTGGATTTCCGCTACCGAGACAATATAGGCCACCCTCGTATTGCGACTAACAACGCTGGACCCACACGCCCTCACTCTACCAACTAAAGGACCAAGAAGCGCTACGAGGATAATCCAAGACTCGAGTTCGGAGAGCTTGGTGTATACATGGTTCCTTCTTAACGTCCACAAAACCAAGAGCAGATATTCAGAAACGATACCCTTCGCACTAAAATTACCCCCAATGTGTCATCGATGAAGACGATCACAAACTGGACTAGGTACTCCATGAACGTTCTGTTCATCAGATCCATAAACACCGATGGAGCATTAGTCAGCTCGAACGGCATGACCATAAACTCAAAATGCCCATGTCTTGCGTTGAACACTGTCTTTGGGATATCTCTTTTCCTGATTCTCAGCTGATAGTAACCAGACTTAAGATCCAACTTTAAGTATACCGATGACCCAACCAATTGATCAAACAGATCGCCAATCCTTGGAATCAGGTACTTGCTCTCTTTTATCAACTTGTTCAGTTCTCCATAACCGATTCAGAGCCGCAAACTCCCGTCCTTCTTATACCCGAAAAGGACCGGTGTGCTCCAAGACGACAAACTTGGACGCACATACCCTTGCTCCATCAAATTTTCTAGTTGAACCTTTACTCCACCATCATCTTAGGCATCAGCCTATAAGGAGAGCGTGACACAGGTTTAGCACCTGACACAACTCGACCGTGAAATCGATCTCTCGCCACGGTGGGGCTCCAGGGAGATTGTTCGGGAACACATTGGGATGCTCAAAAACCCACTGGGATACTACCCAGATTTGACTTAGGCATTACAGCCTCCACTAACGTGAAGAACAGCTTTGTACTGACACAAAACTGTCTTGACCACCGGGAGGGCAGACGCTAGTGTCCTGCTCGATCCCTTCAGTTCCACAAACATTGTCTCCTGCCCAACACCCAGCTAGGTCTCCTTGCGGTTGCAAACGATAAAAGCCTTCTGCCCCAAAGGCAAGCCCAACAAAGATGATGTCAAACTCTACTAACGACAGCAGCGACGCTAGCAAGTCGAATTCTTGACTTTCAATAAGACTCTTACCGCGCAGACTATATCTCCGCGTGCACTGGACGACTACTGGGTAGTAACCCATCCGGATTGCCAAGATTCCAAAATAAAGACTAGAGCTTCCAGTTCTATGTAATCACACATAAGGCAAGAAGCAAGGTTGCTAACAATTAAACCATACCTGACAACCCGACGGTCTTCCACATGACCTCCTGCTGGCCAAGGATGTTCACTCCCGGTTGGGCCGGAGTAAACAGCGATGCGGCGGACACCACCGCCTTGCCTTTCTCTTCAGATAACGACCCCGACTTCTTTTTGGACATTGGGCATCCACTCCAACAATCCCGGGCATAGTGCCCCGACTTTCCACAAACAAAGCATGCATCCGGGGTTTGAACCGTAGTCGCTCCAGATGTGCTAGAGGAAGGGACTAGACCCGACCTCCTAGACTTCTTATACCACCTACGGTACCCAGATTTTGAGGTTGGCATTTTGAACATCGTTTCCTTTACACCAGAGGCTTCAACTGCTCCTGCCAAAACTTTCCTTGTCTTCGGATCACTCTCCCAACACTCTCTGGCGAGATGCCCTTTCTTGCCACAAGAATAACAATTGAAGGTAGCTCGGGTAGTGGATAACCCAGCCTCCTTTCTCGGCATCTTTTGATAGACAGTCCTTATAGGATCAGTAGGGTTTGGTACCCTATCCACTGGTACTTGGTGAGTTTTCCCCAACTCCACCTCCAAAGCTCTAGCCGACTCCACTAAAGCTCGGAATCCCAATAACTTTGGTCCTAGCAGAAGGATACGCAACTCGCTGCGCAGACCGTTATAAAATCTATCCACTATAGATTGCTCGCTTTCCCATTCAGAGCCTGGGTGGCGCCTTAACATAAGGAACGTCTGCAAATATGCGTCAACTGAATGCTCTCCCTGCACCACAGTCATGCTCATCTACTGCTCTAAAAGACCTCCAAATGCCCTTTGCTCCAACATACCGCCCGATGTTGGGGCCATCTCAGGGACAAAGGGTTGCACATTACTCCCATGTTGTGCGTTGGTCACAACGAACACCGCTTCAACCACCCTTATTATGGTTTCCCAAGATGTAGGGGTCTCGGGAACGTTACTTAGTGCATTACTTTGCTCAGCAAACGTGTGTTCTGACTGCCACGCTCCACTTCCGGACACCTATAGTCATTCAAAACACAATAAGCGACAAAACAAAATTGCAAAAAGCAATTATAGGTGTAACATCCCATTCTTCCAATTAGACCACCCCTTAGGAGTGACTTGTGCATAACAAGGTCATATGAGTTACCCTAGGTGAGCCAAGGAGACCAAGTGACCTAAAAACCAAGTTGAGACTCACTTGGTCTGCAAATAGTAATTTTCAAAACTCTGATTTTGGGTGGCCTAGTAGGTTCATTGTGACTCAAAAAAATTCCCTTAGACCTAATGTGGGCCCAATGAGTCACCAAAGACCCACTTGGGTCAACCATAGTGGTCAATTTGACCAAGTCAACCCCAAGCCCAAATCAAGTCAAATCTAGCCTATATGGGCCAACCCAACCTCAAACCACACTCTCACTTAGGCTAACTCTTGCATAATTATTTTTGCATGATATTTGGCTGCCTATATCCTAGGGAGTTGACCAAGTCAACATGGGTGACTAGGAGAGAGAAGGAGAGCTCCATTTTCATGATAATGGAGGAGAGAGAAAAATTCAAGAGAGAGGGAAGGAGGAATTCAGCCAAGGGGAGGCCAAAGGCCACCCTTAATGGCTGAATTCAACTCCCCAGGGGAAGGGGAGAAGTTTTCAACCCATTCCCGGCCACCTAGGCCTTGGTTCAGCCCCCTCTTCCATGGTCAAACCTAGCCATTAATGGCTTTGATGGCCATTTTCAAAACCACCCTTCCCCCTCCCCTCCTGGCCATTTATACCCCATCAGCAAGCTTGGGTGAGGGATTTCGAAACACTAGATAGGAGGGAGAGCCGCTGCCGTCGCCACCAAGGGAGGAAACGCCGCCACCGCCGCCGCCATGCATTCCCGTCGCTCCACCCGCATCCGAGCCCGAACTCAGGTCCTCCTCCTCTCGTTCTCTCATGCTTAGATCCTAGGAATGTTTAAAAGTTGATTTCATGCCCAAACGAACCGGAGCCAAGCTACAAAATTTCAGAAATTTGCCATTTTTCATGGACTTTTGGAGCTCTCGGGTAGGGCGGCGCCGCCACCTCCGGCCACCCTAGCTCCGGCCATGGATAGCCCCCACCACCGGGAACAAATGGGTGATGTTTCTCGGTGGTGGCGCCGCCTCAGGCCGCCGGGAAATGGGCCGCAAAAAACCACCTGCGCGGGTCTATTTTCGGCCCATCGGAGAAGATGAACAGGAGCCACCTGATGGCGCTTCAAGATTCGTGCAGGATCAGTTTTAATACTTTTAAATCCTTTTTCTGATTTTCTGAAACTGTTTTCACTGTAAATGGATTTTAGGCCTCTTAGGGGCACCTGATGAAAAAGTTTTTAGCATGAAAGTTGTAGGCCCTTTCAATACCTACAATTTGATATGCTGTGGTGAAAATTTGGTAGATTACCTAGACCTGTAGGGCCATTTTATTATGGGTATGTCCTAGGATTAGGGCAGATTTCCTATAAAAATTATTTAGGCCCTTTAGAGGCTTGTCCATCAAATTCGATCAACATGAATGTTGTAGGCTTTTTAATTATCTACAGTTTGATATGTTGTGGAAAATTTTAGGACAAGTATTCTGACCTGTAGAGTCATTTTTCTAGGGTAGGTCCTACAAATAGGGTAAATGTTTGAAAAAATCCCCACACCTAACCCTTGGTCCAAATGCTTTGAATTTTGGACAGGGGCTTAATCTCACCTAGACCTAGCTCCTGTAAAAATTGGAACCCGTTTAAAGAAGTTTAACCTAGGGTTTTTCCCTAAACCTAGAGAAGCTAGGGTAAGGTAGTTGAAGGGTCAAATCACCTCAAAAGTCTCCAAAATTTTGAAGGCATGTTTTTAGGGTTATCGTTTAGCTCTGATAAAATTTTCAGCCCAATTGGGTTTGAAATGATTGGGTTTTGATGTGATCAAAGATTGGTTCTTAAAGGGGAAAATTAGGGCAAGGGGTTGTTGGGGCATGGTGGGTCCAATTCTCACCCAAATGGGTTGGGATTTTGGCCAGAGCCCCATGGACAGAGAAAACACCCCCTCATGGAATTTGAGATGGTTTGGGGTGGGTTTGCCCTAGGATCCAAGTTCAAACCTTAAGGGTTGATCTATGGGGTTTGTGAAGGACATAGGGTTTTATGACTTTGTATGGATCTAGAGTTTAGTCCATGATGTTCTAGGGGTGGAATTATGCCCTAGGAAGGAGTTGCATGGTATGGGTACTTAGTCACATCACTTAATTCTAATTATACAAAATTAGGTCTTTATATCTTATGGAATGGATGATGAGTCAAAGGATTTTAAGTTCATGTAAAATTATGATAGAGGATGTTAATTTTGATATAATGAACAGTAGTTGTTGTTTCATGAAATTTAAATAAGTTTTCATATGGGTATCTTAACAAAAGTACATAATCGTAGAATCTTGGGAGAAATAATTTATGTGGTAGTATGATTTAGATTTTAATAAAATTGTGTACATCATGTTTTTAGGATATATTAAACCTCTGGAAATTTTATCATGATTTATGGGATAATAATTAGAGTACTTCCTTCACAACTTAGCAAATAGAGATTTTTACTTAGGAATTATTTATGAAGTAACCAGTCATTTAAAGTTTGTGAAATTTAGTCAGAGGAGTTTTAATATCATATTACATCTTAGTGAATTTTTATGGAATTATTTGAATTATAAATATAGGGGTTGCTTCATTAAATGTTATTGCCCATAAAAATTTAGATAAATTCAATTTGGTATAATAAATCCAAATAAAATTATTATTTTTGGTCAGAGGACTTTTCTAATGATTATCAAGGATCTGTAATTTTTACATAATTTTATGATGATTAATTGTTGTACTTCCTTCATTAAATATGAATTGTAGAATTTCGATGAATAATTTAATTAGAGGATAAATACTATTTGTAAAATCATGGGAGTTAATATTTAGTAATAATTCACTGTTATACAGTAACTATAATTTTTGGATGACCAATACTTGAGTAGATCATGTAGTTCTTGTTCATTATCACCCATGGTCAATTATTTGGAAAATTAATTAATTATCAATTTAATTAGGAAAAATTATAATTTTCTGGATTTAGGCATATTATGACATGGTAGATTCCCAGTAATTATTACAAGGGTTTTGGAAGAGAATTTAATGGGCGTTCTATCATGGGCAACGTATAGGGTAGAAGGGTATGTCTGGTGTGAAAAAGGTATGAACAGTGTTAGTATGGGATTTGGATATAAGGGTGGAGTTTTGTACCTTATAGGCTTGGGAAAATGAGCATGGAATTCATCATTGGAGATTATGATGAGTAAAGATGTGTTTGGCTAGCATAGGAGGTGCTCGGGGTAGACGAAAGATCGTCTTGCCCTAGGAGTGGAAGAGTCAAGTACACTAGGGTTAGATTCATTATAACATTAAAAAGGGATTGGGTAAAGGGTAGACAACCAATAACAATAAGTGCCTTGCGAAAGGGAACTTCGGGCCGTAATGCCGCCGTCTTGGTTCCTAGTGCCCCTTGAGAGCCCTTCACGGGGTATGCCGGGGGCAGTCCTGGGCTAACATAAATCTTAAAACAAACGAAAGAGTAATTAGCCTAATAGGGATTCACATTGCACACACTCATTAGTTAGGGTTGGTATGGTTAAGTCGTCCCGAGGTGTTCAAGGGGGCGCTGTTCCGTGGTGTTTTAAGGGATGAAGTCTGGAGATGAGCCAGACGTTTTAGTCCGGGGAATTTGGTCTCGGATGTGGTTTATACGGACGGTTTATCCGGGAGTTTGACACTTTAAAATTGTTATATATTAAACTGCTGCATGTGCATAAAAATAGGAAAGATTAAGGTGGTGGGTTTTCGATATAGGGGAGTTCGATTGCACCGACACCGATATCATTGACTCGGCAAAGTGACTAGCGCTTAGCCAAGGTTAAGTCCGGCGGACCAGTCGGCAAGAGTACGCAGGAGTCCGCCTCGTGCACCAGGCGTTGAGGGCGTACGATAGGTCAGACCAGTGGTGCTTTTACTAGTTTTGAGGTGGGCGAGGCCCAACCCACCGCTTCCGTTTGCCACTACGGGAGTATCCTGGGAGTTATCTCCAAAAAGGGGGAACTAAAGGTTTGTGTACACAAAGTTGGGTGTGTGAGTTGCACTGCTTGATCATCATACCCACCATATAGCTGCATGCCATAATCATTCATAACAACCTTGACACCTAAAGTATAAGTGGAATGGGACGCTTATACTTTAGGACTTGCAAAACGACCCCTTTGTCTATAAGCTTGTGTGGGCAAGTTTATAAATTAAGGTTAATTTGATATATGTATACCTACTGCGTGATAACCGACACCCCAACGTATAAGCGGTATGGGACGCGTTATACGATGGGAGCCTTGCAAAAGATCCCTTGGCTTATGTGTACTCACATAAGCGAAGGTTTAATTTCTTACTTACTTCCTTTCTGTTATACCTATTACAACACTTATATTGCTCCCCTGTCATAACTTGCTAGTTAGGACCACCGTCATCTGCTTTTGACTACTCTCCACTTTCATGTCCTCCCCTTTTCTTCCTCTCCGCCCGGTGCCTTAGAGCGTGGGGGAAGGGGTGGGGGATGATAGGGCTTAGTCTTTTAGACTAACGGTTTTCGAACCATATCATTTTAGGTGTACCATATGGAAGGGTCACGGGTTTTGCAGTTTCTGACGGAGTTGACCCCGCGACCATGTTACCATTGTCACCAGCCGGGACATACACGGGTCAAATGCCCCTTGATGGGTGGGATCCCACCAGCTCAGCAGTCAGGAGGCCGAAGACGTAGACGCAGACATGGATTGTGAGGCGGCGACTGCAGGCCGAAAAGGAGGAAGCACCCAGAGATGCAGCACCAGCAGAGTATGGGGTCGGTGGAGATGGACCAGTCAAGCTTGGGTGCTCTCGGTTCAGTGACAGTTACAGTGACTCTTAGTTTTAGTTCAGCTTCCGTTGAGTGACCATGTAGTGAGGTGTTGTTGTACCGGGCTTAAGTCCTTTTCCTTTTAGTACTCTGTTTTTACTCTGATGTTATTCTGTGGACACTCCCTTCGTGGAGTTTTTATTTATATGTGATATTTTCTTCTTGTGGACTGCATTTCTCTTCCTTTACTTCGTGCTACTTGATTGTGATCGAAAAGGCCGGCAGAATCGGCGCGTTATAGTGACGACCTTCTCGGGTGCGAAGGTGTCACCTCAAAGCGGCGGTTCTGAGCATAAGACCCCGCGTTTCAAAAAAAAAAATGGGGTCTTACAAAGTGGTATCAAAGGAAACATCGATCGGATTAGTAGCAGTCCACAAATCCTTGGGTCACCTCCGCACGAGATTAGTTTGCGGACAAACTAAGCAGCGGAAGCAGTGGTGTGCCCATATGGGGAATCACATGTAAATTGTCCACTTTCCATCCATTCCATATGTACATTAGCTAACAATTGGAATTCTTCTTCGTAGCCTGCGGCAAACCCTATCACTAGCAGGGAGCACCTCCGGTTGCAAAGACCTCTTCTTGTAATTCTCTAGTCAATAGGTTAGACTCAACCGCTAGGATACGTGACTAACCCGACAACTTATACTGTGCCCTAGTCCGAAACAGACCTTAAGTATGAATTTAATTAGGTAAGGAAATACCTAACGAGATTAAAGGAGGAGTTTAATAGGTGAATGGATACCTAAGACATAAACTCTGGTGTCCCTATGGTCCCTAACAAGGATTACTCAATCAATTGGGACTGACCAATAATCCATTATCGGAATGGTAGAAGACACGTAGTATTAACCCCCGTACCAGTAACAAGATTACTCAGGGACAACTACAAGATAAACACTGAAGGTCGGGTAGGAATTCAAGTTCGAAAGAGACCCAATTGGGAGTAGGAACAACCCTGATAAGCGTGTCGTAAATTTGACTCGGAGGGTTTAAAGTATGGAGTATATCTACAAGTGTCAGTTTGGAACCCCAAGTCATAGATTGATGCCCTAGGGATTGTACACTCAGCTAGGACAGATATAACATGGTAAGATAAAAGAAAATTAGCCCAAGGAAGATATGGGCTTATCGTTTGTTTATTGGGGGCTTATCTTTTGTTTATTGGGCAAGTGAGTTAATGACTTAGGTCTCCTAGATCTAATTTAGAAAGTGTGTTGCCCCAAACACAGTAATGTTGAGGTTGGTCTTATTCGACGCCACTCGAACGATGTCATGGTACTAATGAGGAGTAACTACGAGACATAACTACTAGAAGATACCATGTGAATTTGATGACGGGTAGTAAGACTAAGTAGATTTGGGAAGATAAGACTGAGACACTATGATGTAACATCATGAGTATGATAACACTAAGAGTTTGAAAGAAATTAGCAGACGATATATCGAAAACATATATCTTAGGTATGACCTTGCAGACTCGATTCAGATAGCATCAAGACAAGATTAGATACATTTGATGACACAAACATGATTAGCAAGGGTCGCGGCTATGATAAATAAATGTTTGGAAATCAAGTGTAACTACGGCAGAATGGCACAATAAATTAAAAAGGTATAAATGACAACCACCAAAAATGCACGAGTACACCCCCTTAAATCTTGCGGACGACGGGTCATTTGACGAAGTAATCTTTCCCGTTAACGACCAGAGTTGGATAAATCATAGGGTCAAATTGATTGATTACTCGGGCGTATATGAAGGAATAGGAACATGATCGCGTGGAGGAGGTTTATAGAGTCGTTGTCTACCGTTACAAACAAAAACTCAATTTACTAGAAGAAGATTGTGTGTATTAGAACTTGTCTTTCCCCGAAATGAGAAAGACGTTAAGGATTTGGCTACGCACGGTGAGGTTTGCCGAATGGTATAGGCAAGTATAAGGGTTTTGAAGAACTATTATAGTCACTTCCAGAGTTAGAGTGGAAGTTCGAGGATAGATTGAGCGAGATAGTTGGGGAACCCTGATTTAGTAGTGCAGTTTTGTGGTGCGAAAAGATCCCGCTAGTCAAGGTCTTGTGGTGGAACCACGGACGAGAGGAGCATACTTGGGAGCCTCAGGACCTGATGCAGGAAAAATACCCGGAACTTTTTAGTCAGGTATACCTCGCAACTCCTCCGGTGTATTAGTGTTTTTCCTTATTTTCTTGTGCTAGTAGAATTATTTAAAAAGGTAGAGGCTAATCCTTTGTTTATTGGGGCTATCCCTTGCTTTGTTTAACTTAGTAGGCGCTTCCACCCTCCATGAGATGTTACAAGCTTAGGCTAACTTGGTGGAAATCCCCGTAGACTTAACCTTAATTTCGAGGACGAAATTTTTGTTTTGTTTATTGGGATTTGTAACATCCCATTTTTCCAATTAGACCACCCCTTAGGAGTGACTTGTGCATAACAAGGTCATATGAGTTAACCTAGGTGAGCCAAGGAGACCAAGTGACCTAAAAACCAAGTTGAGACTCACTTGGTCTGCAAATAGTAATTTTCAAAAATCTGATTTTGGGTGGCCTAGTAGGTTCATTGTGACTCAAAAAAATTCCCTTAGACCTAATGTGGGCCCAATGAGTCACCAAAGACCCACTTGGGTCAACCATAGTGGTCAATTTGACCAAGTCAACCCTAAGCCCAAATCAAGTCAAATCTAGCCTATATGGGCCAACCCAACCTCAAACCACCCTCTCACTTAGGCTAACTCTTGCATAATTATTTTTGCATGATATTTGGCTGCCTATATCCTAGGGAGTTGACCAAGTCAACATGGGTGACTAGGAGAGAGAAGGAGAGCTCCATTTTCATGATAATGGAGGAGAGAGAAAAATTCAAGAGAGAGGGAAGGAGGAATTCAGCCAAGGGGAGGCCAAAGGCCACCCTTAATGGCTGAATTCAACTCCCCAGGGGAAGGGGAGAAGTTTTCAACCCATTCCCAGCCACCTAGGCCTTGGTTCAGCCCCCTCTTCCATGGTCAAACCTAGCCATTAATGGCTTTGATGGCCATTTTCAAAACCACCCTTCCCCCTCCCCTCCTGGCCATTTATACCCCATCAGCAAGCTTGGGTGAGGGATTTCGAAACCCTAGATAGGAGGGAGAGCTGCTGCAGTCGCCACCAATGGAGGAAATGCTGCCACCGCTGCCGCCATGCATTCCCGTCGCTCCACCCGCATCCGAGCCCGAACTCAGGTCCTCCTCCTCTCCTTCTCTCATGCTTAGATCCTAGGAATGTTTAAAAGTTGATTTCATGCCCAAACGAACCGGAGCCAAGCTACAAAATTTCAGAAATTTGCCATTTTTCATGGACTTTTGGAGCTCTCGGGTAGGGCGGAGCCGCCACCTCCGGCCACCCTAGCTCCGGCCATGGATAGCCCCCACCACCGGGAACAAATGGGTGATGTTTCCCGGTGGTGGCGCCGCCTCAGGCCGCCGGGAAATGGGCCGCAAAAAACCACCTGCGCGGGTCTATTTTCGGCCCATCGGAGAAGATGAACAGGAGCCACCTGATGGCGCTTCAAGATTCGTGCAGGATCAGTTTTAATACTTATAAATCCTTTTTCTGATTTTCTGAAACTGTTTTCACTGTAAATGGATTTTAGGCCTCTTAAGGGCACCTGATGAAAAAGTTTTTAGCATGAAAGTTGTAGGCCCGTTCAATACCTACAATTTGATATGCTGTGGTGAAAATTTGGTAGAGTACCTAGACCTGTAGGGCCATTTGATTATGGGTATGTCCTAGGATTAGGGCAGATTTCCTATAAAAATTATTTAGGCCCTTTAGAGGCTTGTCCATCAAATTTGATCAACATGAATGTTGTAGGCTTTTTAATTATCTACAGTTTGATATGTTATGGAAAATTTTAGGACAAGTATTCTGACCTGTAGGGTCATTTTTCTAGGGTAGGTCCTACAAATAGGGCAAATCGTTGAAAAATTCCCCACACCTAACCCTTGGTCCAAATGCTTTGAATTTTGGACAGGGGCTTAATATCACCTAGACCTATCTCCTCTAAAAATTGGAACCCATTTAAAGAAGTTTAACCTAGGGTTTTGCCCTAAACCTAGAGAAGCTAGGGTAAGGTCGTTGAAGGGTCAAATCACCCCAAAAGTCTCCAAAATTTTGGAGGCATGTTTTTAGGGTTATCATTTAGCTCTGATAAAAATTTCAGCCCAATTGGGTTTGAAATGATTGGGTTTTGATGTGATCAAAGATTGGTCCTTAAAGGGGAAAATTAGGGCAAGGGGTTGTTGGGGCATGGTGTGTCCAATTCTCACCCAAATGGGTTGGGATTTTGGCCAGAGCCCCATGGACAGAGAAAACACCCCCTCATGGAATTTGAGATGGTTTGGGGTGGGTTTGCCCTAGGATCCAAGTTCAAACCTTAAGGGTTGATCTATGGGGTTTGTGAAGGACATAGGGTTTTATGACTTTGTATGGATCTAGAGTTTAGTCCATGATGTTCTAGGGGTAGAATTATGCCCTAGGAAGGAGTTGCATGGTATGGGTACTTAGTCACATCACTTAATTCTAATTATACAAAATTAGGTCTTTATATCTTATGGAATGGATGATGAGTCAAAGGATTTTAAGTTCATGTAAAATTATGATAGAGGATGTTAATTTTGATATATTGAACAGTAGTTGTTGTTTCATGAAATTTAAATAAGTTTTCATATGGGTATCTTAACAAAAGTACATAATCGTAGAATCTTGGGAGAAATAATTTATGTGGTAGTATGATTTAGATTTTAATGAAATTGTGTACATCATGTTTTTAGGATATATTAAACCTCTGGAAATTTTATCATGATTTATGGGATAATAATTAGTGTACTTCCTTCACAACTTAGCAAATAGAGATTTTTACTTAGGAATTATTTATGAAGTAACCAGTCATTTACAGTTTGTGAAATTTAGTCAGAGGAGTTTTAATATCATATTACATCTCAGTGAATTTTTATGGAATTATTTGAATTATAAATTTAGGGGTTGCTTCATTAAATGTTATTGCCCATAAAAATTTAGATAAATTCAATTTGGTATAATAAATGCAAATAAAATTATTATTTTTTGTCAGAGGGCTTTTCTGATGATTATCAAGGCTCTGTAATTTTTACATAATTTTATGATGATTAATTGTTGTACTTCCTTCATTAAATATGAATTGTGGAATTTCGATGAATAATTTAATTAGAGGATAAATACTATTTGTAAAATCATGGGAGTTAATATTTAGTAATAATTCACTGTTATACAGTAACTATAATTTTTGGATGACCAATACTTGAGTAGATCATGTAGTTCATGTTCATTATAACCCATGGTCAATTATTTGGAAAATTAATTAATTATCAATTTAATTAGGAAAAATTATAATTTTCTGGATTTAGGCATATTATGACATGGTAGATTCCCAGTAATTATTACAAGGGTTTTGGAAGAGAATTTAATGGACGTTCTATCATGGGCAACGTATAGGGTAGAAGGGTATGTCTGGTGTGAAAAAGGTATGAACAGTGTTAGTATGGGATTTGGATATAAGGGTGGAGTTTTGTACCTTATAGGCTTGGGAAAATGAGCATGGAATTCATCATTGGAGATTATGATGAGTAAAGATGTGTTTGGCTAGCATAGGAGGTGCTCGGGGTAGACGAAAGATCGTCTTGCCCTAGGAGTGGAAGAGTCAAGTACACTAGGGTTAGATTCATTATAACATTAAAAAGGGATTGGGTAACGGGTAGACAACCAATAACAATAAGTGCCTTGCGAAAGGGAACTTCGGGCCGTAATGCCGCCGTCTTGGTTCCTAGTGCCCCTTGAGAGCCCTTCACGGGGTATGCCGGGGGAAGTCCTGGGCTAACGTAAATCTTAAAACAAACGAAAGAGTAATTAGCCTAATAGGGATTCACATTGCACACACTCATTAGTTAGGGTTGGTAATGGTTAAGTCGTCCCGAGGTGTTCAAGGGGGCGCTGTTCCGTGGTGTTTTAAGGGATGAAGTCTGGAGATGAGCCGGACGTTTTAGTCCGGGGAATTTGGTCTCGGATGTGGTTTATACGGACGGTTTAGTCCGGGAGTTTGACACTTTAAAATTGTTATATATTAAACTGCTGCATGTGCAAAAAAATAAGAAAGATTAAGGTGGTGGGATTTCGATATAGGGGAGTTCGATTGCACCGACACCGATATCGTTGACTCGGCAAAGTGACTAGCGCTTAGCCAAGGTTAAGTCCGGCGGACCAGTCGGCAAGAGTACGCAGGAGTCCGCCTCGTGCACCAGGCGTTGAGGGCGTACGATAGGTCAGACCAGTGGTGCTTTTACTGGTTTTGAGGTGGGCGAGGCCCAACCCACCGCTTCCGTTTGCCACTACGGGAGTATCCTGGGAGTTATCTCCAAAAAGGCGGAACTAAAGGTTTGTGTACACAAAGTTGGGTGTGTGAGTTGCACTGCTTGATCATCATACCCACCATATAGCTGCATGCCATAATCATTCATAACAACCTTGACACCTAAAGTATAAGTTGAATGGGACGCTTATACTTTAGGACTTGCAAAACGACCCCTTTGTCTATAAGCTTGTGTGGGCAAGTTTATAAATTAAGGTTAATTTGATATATGTATACCTGCTGCGTGATAACCGACACCCCAACATATAAGCGGTATGGGACGCGTTATACGATGGGAGCCTTGCAAAAGATCCCTTGGCTTATGTGTACTCACATAAGCGAAGGTTTAATTTCTTACTTACTTCCTTTCTGTTATACCTATTACAACACTTATATTGCTCCCCTGTCATAACTTGCTAGTTAGGTCCACCGTCATCTGCTTTTGACTACTCTCCACTTTCATGTCCTCCCCTTTTCTTCCTCTCCGCCCGGTGCCTTAGAGCGTGGGGGAAGGGGTGGGGGATGATAGGGCTTAGTCTTTTAGACTAACGGTTTTCGAACCATATCATTTTAGGTGTACCATATGGAAGGGTCACGGGTTTTGCAGTTTCTGACGGAGTTGACCCCGCAACCATGTTACCATTGTCACCAGCCGGGACATACACGGGTCAAATGCCCCTTGATGGGTGGGATCCCACCAGCTCAGCAGTCAGGAGGCCGAAGACGTAGACGCAGACGTGGATGCGAGGCGGCGACTGCAGGCCGAAAAGGAGGAAGCACCCAGAGATGCAGCACCAGCAGAGTATGGGGTCGGTGGAGATGGACCAGTCAAGCTTGGGTGCTCTCGGTTCAGTGACTGTTACGGTGACTCTTAGTTTTAGTTCAGCTTCCGTTGAGTGACCATGTAGTGAGGTGTTGTTGTACCGGGCTTAAGTCCTTTTCCTTTTAGTACTCTGTTTTTACTCTGATGTTATTCTGTGGACACTCCCTTCGTGGAGTTTTTATTTATATGTGATATTTTCTTCTTGTGGATTGCATTTCTCTACCTTTACTTCGTGCTACTTGATTGTGATCGAAAAGGCCGGCAGAATCGGCGCGTTGTAGTGACGACCTTCTCGGGTGCGAAGGTGTCACCTCAAAGCGGCGGTTTTGGGCATAAGACCCCACGTTTCAAAAAAAAGGGGTCTTACAATAGGAACACGCAGGTTCCTCAAATATGTGTATTTTCATTCCTAAGTGGACATTCATGGGTTCTTTTCATGTTATAACGATGACGCACACACATGTGCTCACCACCCCTTAAAGTAAATTCGCCCACGAATTCATTTAAGCTTGACCGAAATCAGTAGTCTGATACCAATTTGTAACACCCCTATCCGTCACATAGTATATAACAGTAGGTCTGGCCGGGGCCCGACGCCATATACTACGGACAGACTGGTTGGTTACGCGTTTAAACCATTCAACCAATCACAACGTCCTACACAACTCCTAGCAGAAGCAATTTATTAGAGTTGTAAAGAATAAAGAACCCTGCCAAGCATGAATGTCCACTACTCAAACCCATAGGAATGTATAATACACAAAACGGAAATAGCCTTATGGCCTTACAAGAGTTTGCTTAATAAGAGCGTCTTCCAAACCTCGGCACGCAGGCCGGCCACACATGAGTACAAAAGGAAAAACACTCAAAACTTGGCCTTCGAGGGCCAGCACAGCAACCTGGGCTTTAGCCCGCTATTTACCTCTCGGCTCCGCAGTACCTGCAAGCAACAATCCACCGCACGGTGGTAAACAAAGGCAACGGTCAGCTATGTTGACCAAATTATAACTATTCCGCCCCCAAACCGGGGCGGCAAAGCTTCTTCCCTGCACTTGTTAGCAAAACAAGCAACACAGTAAAACAAGCATCTCATCATAGGTGCACGCTCTCACGGCCGTACACCCCGTGCTCTCAGGGCACTTACTCGGCGAAGCCAGTCCGAACCCCGTCCGGTCCTCGACTCCACCACCACCCCCAGGGTGGAAATTTTTGTGAGCATTTAGTCTTCTCAGCCGCAGCCTAGACTCGATCTCCAAACCTCGGTAAGTCCCACGTAAAACTTTAGGTCGCTTTAACCGAGCAGGTGGAGCGGTTAGGGGTACACTAGCCCGTTGCTCACCCTGCCATTGCCATTTGGCCACTGACGCGGACTAAGCTTCCCCAGTCCCAAATAACGATCAAACATGGTACATAGCCCCGCTATATACCCGGTTGGCTCCCAGGCCACCGATATGACAGAAATGCGTTTCCATCCAGATTTCCGGGTGCACCTCGGGGTTAATCCCCCAGGTTCCCTGATGCATTCTACCGCATAGCAACCCGAAAACAATCACAACGCTCGGAGTCTTCTTCGGCTAGAATATGCATAGCAAAACATCACCGATCCAGAAAACACATCCGGGTAGGCTTCACACAACATGCCTATGTCCGTACTACGATTTCGGACTCTAACAAGGGGGACTTTACATATCTACCCCAAGGAATACCACGATCTCGCCGCACACTCGCGGGAGAGGGGTTTTCCCATGCAAAGGAATTAGAGATTCACATGCTCAAGAAGAGAATCGTTACCCTTGCGTTCTTCCGCGGCGCCATGAAAATCTATGCGGATGAAAAGCACCGCAATCTCCTTGCCTCCGCGGATCCGAAGACGGCTTGCGATTTGGAGCTCCGAATCTCCACCGGCCGCCGGAGTTGACCTCCTTCTTCCTCCTCCAAGCTCTCCCTTCTCTCTAGATTTTAGGGAGAGAGTACCCAAGTGAAATAAGGGTTTCAAAACCCTATTCCCGGCTAAAACCACCCAGGAGCAGCCCCCCACTGTCGGATCCAAAGCCAAGGAAAAGAACGGCCAGGATTAGATCTGAAATCACAAAAACTGGGCCGAACACGGGTTCACACACGGCCATGTGCCTGGCCGTGTAGCTCATTCGCCGTCTCGATAAATATTGAAAACCAGCAACACGGCATGTGACACGGCCTCCGACACGCCCGTATCACCGGCGACACGCCCGTGTCGGGACCCGTGTCACGCCCCCCGTGTGCAATCGGCCAACAATTCGCAGTTAGAGAGGTACACGGCTGGGTGACACGGCATCAGACACGCCTGTGTCAAACTAGACACGCCCGTGTTCGTGCCCGTGTCACTGCCCGTGTACCCCACCGTACAACCCAGGAGTGACACGGCCTGGGACACGCCAGTGTCCTAGGCCGTGTTCCTCCACACGACCATCGTCGACCTGAACAGGTCGACTATCCAGCTCGACGGCCCGAGCTCGACACGCCCGACATGGCCTCCGACACGCCCGTGTCGGGGCCCGTGTCACCTGCACCAAAACCTTGTCTTGGCCAAAATCGATCCCCGTCGCTCCTACAACATTTTGGGGTGTTACAAGTGATATGTTATGTCATGACTCATGCAAGTGCAACTCACGCACACGACTCTATGCGCACAGACCTTTAGTTCCCCCTGTTTGGGCAGCTAGCTTTACTCCCAAGAACCTCCGTAGTTGCAAACGGAGACAGTGGGTCGGCCCCCCCACTCCTAGGCGGGTATCCACACTACCGGGCCTAGCCCTCCCGTACGCCCCTAGAAGAACACAACCTAGAGTATCCGCGTACTAGCGCTGGCTATATCCACCAGACTTTCTTTGGCTAAGTGTCCCACATCGCAGAGTCAACGTACCGATGTCGGTGTGAACGACAATCAAATACCGAAGGCCCACCACCTTTATTATGTACTCAAACCCTCGAGCCCTCGGCTCCCCGGACTGTCCCGTCCGTGCATCTACCTTCAGAGCTACCGTCTGAATGGCAACCAAACCAACTTATTCTACCTTCCTAGCTATCGGGGTGTGTGTATGTGCAACCTTAGTTATACTAGTTGCTCTTTTAATTTATTATTCCTACGGTTTACGTTAGCCAAGGACTGCCCCCAGTATTCCCCGTGAAGGGCTCTCAAAGAGCACTAGGAACTATGATGGTAGCTGAAGCCCACCATTCCCTTTCGCAAGGCACTTATTGTTATTGGTTGATATCCATTACCTGATCCCTTTTTAAGTTACTTTAGATCTAGCCCTAGAGTATTAAGACTCTTTCTCTCCTACCCGGGGTGGACGATCTTTCGTCGTTGCCGAACGCCACTTAACACTAGCCACTCTCACACTCTACTTATCCTGACTTCCAATAATGAACTTAAACTTAACTTGCCCTATCCAAACCAGCAACTACAAAAAATTCCATCTCCCCAAGTTCTTTACCCATGCTAGTTCAGTTTCTGTGGTTTTACTATATGCAGACCATCCTATATACATGAGGTATATAAGGGGAGGTAGTCCAAATTCTCTTCCAAATCTCTTATAATATTTACTGGAGGTCTATCATGTCATAATATAACTAAGTCCAAGATTTCCAAATTTTTACTTTTTATCGGGCATTTAATTTATTTATTCTAAGCCTCTCAATGCCCAAGTATGAACAAGAAGTGCCCTAATGAGCCAACAATAAATCATCATAAAATAAGTAAAAATCCTATGAGGCATTTAAGCAGTAATTTCAAATTTTGAGAAATTTCAGAGGTGTTTAGGTCTATATTTCCTAATTTACTAATTTAGGCCACTTCTACCATATTATGAAGCAAGTACTGTAAATATGTACCCAAAAATCACAAGAAAATTACATAAGCTTTATTGTGAGCTAAAACTATCAGAAATTATGTCTCATGATTTTACTCTAAAATTTTGGGCTCTTAATTTATTTTAATGTAAAATACAAACTTTCCTAGCTTAGTATAGGAGGTACTATTTTTTAATTATTTAAAAATCCAGAGAAAATTACAGGGTGACTATCATGGTTTGAAACACCCACTGACCAAATTTCATAATTTTCCAATTAATAATTGGGAACTATTTGTATTTTTGACTACATATCTCAAATGGTAAGTTAAAGAAGCAAGTACCCAAAATAGTCAGATAAAACTCCCAAGAAAAATAAAGAAGGTATAACATGCTATAATATGCCTTAATCCAAGATTTCATAACTTTATAGTGAATAGAAATTCCAGAATCATCAAAAGAAATATCTAAGGCAAAACTAGAGTTGTAAATGAAGTACTGTATAAATTAACCCAAAAATCTCAACAAAATTATATTATGTCCATTTAGACCAGATAAACAACCTGGCTAAATTTTATTTGATTTTTAGTTCATTTGACAGCATAATAGTTCAAATTAAGATTGGTGCCCTAAACTAGGGTTAGGATTTCAGATGGCCTAACTATCTCCAAATCACCTAAGATTTTGTCCAGAGAACTATAATGGCCCTATGGTCCACTCCACCATATTTCAATTCAGTCCAAGGTCATTTGACCCCATGACCTTCACAACCCTACAAATCCCCATTAAGGGACCTACCCTAGGGTTCTAGGGCTACCCTATACCAAACCACCCCAAACTCCCTTGGAGGGTGTGTCATGACCTAAAAAGTCAGTGACCAAACTATCAGCTTCTGCTGAGGTGATACGACCACTCAAATTACCAAGGGGGTGATTTACCCTAAATAGCCCCTTATGGGGCCAACTAGGGTTGAGTAAAACCCTAGTCAAAACACCTCCAAATGAGGTGAAAAATTTTCCTGTGTCCTATTATGTCCTTTAAGGTCACCCACCCAAATTTGGGGGGATTTTGAGGTGTTTAGGACACTTGATTAAAATACACATGATTTATTAAATTTTTCTAAAAACTTTAGAAAAATATTTCCCAAAAATCCTAATTTTTGGACAGCACCTAGATATAGGTAAGATTAGGCCACATCCAAAATTTAAAGTCATTTTGATGACTGGATTTGAGTGTGGAATTTTTCTAAGGCCAGGATAGCTCTATGGATAGACCTCACCAAAATGAGTGCTGAGGTCTATCCAGTGATTCAAATCACTTGAAACAAATTTTAAATTTCCTAGACTCATAGAGCTACAATATTGGTGTTTACATCTTTTCCTATAGGAGCCTCTAAGTATTTTTAGAAATTCATGCAAGTTATAGGAAGAAACTACAGAAAATATATAGAAATTACTTTAATCAATATGTTTGCACAGATCTTAAAGGCTAATCCGTCGGCTGGGAGGTTTTCTTCAACCTCCAGCCGACGGTCTAGATAGCACGCACCTGGGAGCACTTCTCCCTCCCACAGCCGGCCGTCCAGCCTCCTCCCTGGTCGTCCACCACCACCACCTCCGTTGAGGTGATGGCCATCGCCGGGCGGCGGCGCAGTCGCCGGAGAGGCTTTTTCCGGCGAGCCCGTAACTTTATTTTTGCAGGAAAATCGGAAAGAGAAGCTCTTCCGATCGGGCTCATTTGAGCCCGAATCTTCATCCTAAGAAAGCTAAGATCTACCCGTAGAGAGAGTGGAGGGGAGGACCTTGTTCGCGGGCTGGAGGCGTGAAGACCGTCGGGATGCAATTGGTGCGGTGGTGGCGTCATCGGAATTCTTTTACAGCACCTACAAGCTCCAAATCCGTCGGGTAAGGGCGGAAACTCCATCTCTGAGTCTAGGGAGCTTTTTTAAACCAGTAAAAGGAGGGAGGGGAAAGGTCTAACGTTGGTGGCCATTAATGTCCCATTATAGCTTTTTCGGCCATGATGGTGGGGGGCTGAAACGGCTCTGTAACAGCTGGAGGAGGGCTGGAAACTCCTCCTCTCCTTGAGAGGAGTTTAATCACGTCGTTTTAAGGGGAAGAGGATGGAGTCGAGCCTAAAAGCCATTAATGGCCATGCAAACCGTCACTCCGCCATGGCTGGAAGGAGAGGAGTCGGCTGCCACGTGGCATGACCAGTCAACACTCTTTAGAATAAGACTTAATTGGGTCTTATTAAAAGAAAACGGCCCACTCCTAGACCGGCCCGATTCAGCTGAACCAGCACCCAGCCCTAAACAATCTACCAGGAAAATGCCAGCAAAAATTCTAAGTATAATGGCGTTGAGTGAGCTCAGCTCACTCAACGCCATCCAAGCTATGGCGTTGAGTGAGCTCTGCTCACTCAACGCAATCCCAAACTATGGCGTTGAGTTAGCTCAGCTCACTCAACGCCATTTGGATTATGGCGTTGAGTCAGCTCTGCTCACTCAACGCCACCCTGAATATGTCCTTTTTTAAAAGATGGCGTTAAGTGAGCTTAGCTAACTGAACGTCGTCAAGATTATGGCATTGAGTGAGCTCTGCTCAATCAACGCTATCCAGACACACCGAATGGCGTTGAGTGCGGTCAGTGCACTCAATGCCGTTCAACATATGGCGTTGAGTGCACTCAACGCACTCAACGCCATCCCCCTTATAGTTTACGGCGTTGAGTGAGCTAAGATCACTCAACGCCATCCAGTCTACGGTGTTAAGTGAGCTCAGCTCACTCAACGCCAACCTGACGACACTAGATGGCATTGAGTGCAGTCAGTGCACTCAACGCCATTCAACTTATGGCTTTGAGTGAGCTAAGCTCACTCAATGCCATCCAGACCACAGCGTCGAGTGAGCGTCGAGTGAGCTTAGCTCACTCAACGCCATTCCAAGGTCACGGGCGTGAAAGATTGGTCTCGGGCGTGTAAGGCCCATGTTGAAATTTCTGAACTCTACGATCATCTTCCTGAGGTCGACGATCGTCAAAGGGGTCACGCCCTAGGTCACGGGCGTGACGGGTCGGTCACGGGCGTGACCACCCCTTCACTCAAAATCTTGGTCGATAAACTTCAATTCCTGGGCTTCCCAGGGTTCTGTTAAGACAAAACCACTCCCAGGGGTCTAGTCGGAAATGGGATGTTATAAATCCCAATAAACAAAACAAAGATTTCGTCCCTGAAATCAAGGTTTAGCCTACAGGGCTCCTATCGGGAGAAAAAATGGCTTGTAACATCCCATGAGAGTCGAAAGATTTATATCTCTACGTTACGTTTGCTATGTGTGGTTTGAAGGTGATGGTAAAATCTAAGACCAATTCGTCCAGTTGACTAGGTATATACCCCAATAAACAAAAGATTTGCCCCTATTCTTGAAATTTCAGTCCTATTGGTTTAAAATAGGAAAGCAAATTGAATGTCCAGAGGGGTTATGAGATATACCTGACTGAAAAGTTCCGGGTATTTTTGCCGCATCAAGTCCTGTGGCTCCCATGTATGCTCCTCCTGCCCATGATTGTTCCACAGAACCTTGACTAACGAAACCTTTTTCTGTCGCAAGACCCGTACTACCGTGTCATCGATCCTGATAGGCTCCAAGTTGACTGACCGATCCGAGGCCATCGGGCCATCTGCCGAGGAAATCAGCTGCTCAGGGCGTAGCAGAGCCCTCCGGAGTGAGGAGACATGGAAGACATCATGCAATCCCGCTAACTCCGGCGGTAGCTCCAGTCTAAAAGCCAAGGGGCCGATCCGCTCCAGGATCCTGTAAGGCCCCATATATCTCGGACTGAGCTTCTTCCACCCGCGAACCCGCGAGACTCCGTGCATCGGCCGTATCTTCAAGAAAACCTGGTCTCCCACCAGGAGCTCCACTTGACGATGCCTCGCATCGTAATATTTGGCATGCCTGCTCTGGGCTTCCAGCATCCTGTCCCGGATCAATCTAATCTGAGCATCTGTATCCCCCACAAACTCCGAGCCTAGTGCCTTCAGATCCTCATCCTTAACCCATGATAGTGGGGTCCTATACCTCCTTCCATACAACACCTCGTATGGAGCCATGCCTATGCTGGACTGATGGGCATTGTTGTACGAAAACTCGACCAGTGGCAGCAATCTCTCCCAAGGCTCGTCGCGGTCCAAAATACACAGGCGCAAAAGATCTTCCAGTGTACGGTTGGTGCGCTCTGTCTGACCGTCGGTCTGAGGGTGAGAAGCTGTGCTGAATGTCAACCGAGAACCAGATGGACCTTGACTGACCTCCATTCCCTGGATGTAAACCGCCAATACCGATCCGAAACAATAGTCTTGGGCACCCCATGATAACGCACAAACTGCTCAATGAAACTCCGTACTAATACACTAACTGGTGCGTCCTTCGCCACTGGAATGAATCAGTCCACCTTTGTTAGCCTGTCCACTATCACCCAGATCGAGTCATTCCCCGCACGGGATCGAGGTAGCCCATGTATGAAGTCCATGACTATATCTTCAAATTTCCACTCCAGCACCGGAAGTGGCTGCAGCAAGCCTGTCGGGTTCCTACATTCTGCCTTCACGAGGTTGCAGGCCTCGTAATGCGTCACGAAGTACGTAATGTCTTTCTTCATACCCGGCAAGTACATCATCCTCTTCAAATCCTTTACCATCTTGGTGATCCCTGGGTTTACCGAATATCGGCTGTAGTGAGCTTCCGTCATGATGTCCTCACGGATCTGGCCTCCTGCCGGTATGTAGACTCTGCCTCTGAAACACAAGAGACCGTCCCTCAAAGAGTAATCTCCTGTCATGACTTCCTGAAAGGCTCGGAATATCGGCTCAGCTCTCTCATCCAGCTTCTGCACATCTCTGATGCGGTCCCGAATATCATCAGTTGTAACCATCGACCCCTGGTACTCCATGTATAGCTCTGGGTCATCCTCAGACACTAGTGATATCTGCATCTCCTCGAATGATCTAACCAACTCTAAGGCCATCAGCTGCGGGCCTACTCCTGACGTACTCGCTCTCCATCTCAGAGCATCTGCGATAACGTTTGCCATCCCCGGATGGTAGTGCAATTTATACTGGTAGTCCGACAAAAACTCCACCCAGCATCTCTGCCTAATGTTTAACTCCTTCTGGTGTCGACGTACTTCAGATTCTTGTGGTCAGAGAAGATATCGCAATATACTCTATAGAGATAGTGTCGCCAGATCTTAAGAGCAAAAATAACTTCCCCCATCTCCAAATCGTGCATGGGGTAGTTCTTCTCATGCTGCTTCAACTGACGGGAGGCATAGGCTATTACGTGCCCGTTCTGCATCAGAACGGCACCCATCCCCTGATAGGAAGCATCTGTGTACACCTGGAATCCTTGCTTCCCTGACGGAAGAGCAAGGATCGGAGCCGAGGTAAGATGATCCTTCAGATCCTGGAAAGAAGACTCACATCGTGGTGTCCAAATAAAAGGGGACTCCTTCTTCGTCAGAGATGTAAGAGGGAGAGCAATCTGAGAGAACCCCTTTATGAACTTTCGGTAATAACCGGCAAGTCCCAAGAAACTTCGAACATCCGAGGCCGACTTTAGCGGTGGCCAATCCCCTACTGCCTGGAACTTTGCCGAATCTATTGCCAGACCTGCTCAACTGATAACATGGCCCAGAAAGGCCACCTCCTTTAGCCAGAACTGGCACTTACTGTATTTGGCATACATCTCATTCTCCCGCAGCTTCTCCAAGGTCAAGGCCAGATGTCTCGCGTGCTCCTCCTCCGTCCTTGAATAAATAAGGATGTCGTCGATGAATATGATAAAAAAGACATCTAGATACTGTTCGAACACCCGGTTCATCAAAGTCATAAATGCCAAGGGTGCATTCGTGAGCCCAAAAGGGATCACGGTAAACTCGTACAAACCATATCTACTGCTGAAGGCCGTCTTCGTGATGTCCTCCTCCCAAATGCGAAGCTGGTAGTACCCTGACCTCAGATCCAGCTTTGAGAACCAATGGGCTCCCTCCACCTGGTCAAATAGCTTGTCAATTCTTGGCAAGGGATAAGTATTCTGGACCATCAACCTGTTCAGGGCCCGGTAATCTATACGCAGTTGAAGAGTCCTGTCCTTCTTGTTAACAAATAACTCCGGAGCTCCCCATGGTGAAGAGCTAGGCCGAACGAACCCGGCCTCCACTAACTCCTGAAGCTGGATTCGAAATTCCACCAAATCTTTAGGGGCCATTCGATAGGGAGATCTGGATACCGGCTTAGCCCCCGGTACGAGCTGAATCTGAAAGTCCTTCTCTCGGTGCGGGGGTAGCCCTAGTAGCTTCTCCGGAAACACGTCGGTGAAGTCCCACACTACTGGAATATCTGAAATGGAGTCCTTGGCCACGACAGCGTAAAAAAGGACCTGATAAACTTCTTCCCCCTGCAGATGGGCGTTAACGGCCTGCACAGGTGATAATAAGGTGCGGGGTGCTGGTATAATACCTTCGATGACAATGAAGGAGTCGTCGTGCCTCATGGTTATCCTCTTCGACACGCAATGATCTGGGCATGGTTCCAGCACAGCCAAGTCATGCCCAGGATCAGATCGTAATTTGGCATCTTCAGAATCGTCGCTGGTGCCTCAAACGCCTTCCCGCCAATCTTTGCTTCCATATTGCAATGAGCAAAGGTCATTATCTCTGATCCATCGGGTAGGCGCACCCTCATCATATTCCCAGTGAATAGCTCCACACCTGCTAGTCCTTTTACGAAATCCTCCGACACGAACGAGTGTGAAGCACCAGTGTCTAAGAGGGTGTGAGCGGGCTTGCCGCTAACGAAGACTATGCCTGGGGTAATTATGTGTCTTAGTATTCTTGTTGCAGTTGTCTTCTCTTAATTTCTAACTAGGTTATGTCTAGAATACTAGTTCATATGAAGAAAACTTAAAATTACTGTCATACCTGCGATAACCTGCTCCGGGTTCCGAGGCTGTGTCAGGTCTAGAGCATACACCTGCTCCCTCTCTGGCCTGCGGCCTCGATCCTGAAATCCTCGTCCTCTGTCCTGTCCTCGTCCGCCAAACTGTCGGGGAGGTGGAGCGCCCTGAAGTGCTGGTGGGGGTGCTCGCCTCATAGGGCAGTTCTTCTTGATATGCGCCGGCCGATTACACTGAAAGCATACTGGTGCATGCTCTGCTGTCCTTGGCATCTCCAGCATCTGTAAAGGCTGGGGAGCCAGTACCCCCTGTCTTCTCTGCTTCTGTCCAAACTCCTTGTAATACCCCAGAAATCTCAACAGGTCAAATTGAGGTTCAGGCTGGCTGACACGTCCTGGGACACGGGCGTGTCCCAGGGTGTGTCTTGGGTATACGGCCTTGGACACGGGAGTATCCCAGGGCGTGTTCTTCATTGTCGACAATCGTGAGTCGACGATCGTTGAGTATCGACACATCGACACGGCCTGGGACACGGGCGTGTCCCTGGGCGTGTCATGCCGAAATATTTGGTAGATTGTCCCGAGAAGGACACAGCGTGGAGGCCCAGCCGTGTTGATCGTGACACGGGCGTGTCAAATTATCACACGGAGGTGTCCAGTGCCCATGTGGTCTCGGGGAAAATGCTATTTTCCATCTCGATGGGGGAACATGCCCCTCGACATGGGCGTGTCAGGTGTCAACACGGGCGTGTCCCGGGCGTGTTGACACCCGTGTTCTGGTTTGGTTTAAGTCGGTTGTGCACCGCTTCAGGAACACGGCCTTTGACATGGGCATGTCACAACCCGTGTTCGGCCCAAGAAATAAAATTCAGGGCTGATCAGAGCTGTTCATTTTCTTTGACCAAGATCCAATGGTCTGGGCTCTTCCCTAGGTTGATAAGTCCGGGATTGAAGAAGAGAAAGCTCATTTGAGTTTTATCATTCTCTTTCTAAAGTTAAGAGAGAGAGGACAGCAAGGCAAGGAAGAAGAAGAGGAACCCGGCCGCCGGTGGTGCTGCGGTGGTCCAAATCGCGAGCCGAGTTCGGATTTGCTAAGGCAAGGCTGCTACGAAGGCTTTCATCCGTCTCAATTCTCTCCATTGCTCCGAGGCGAATTCCAAGGGTAACGATTTTTGTCTTGGACATGTGAAGTCCTACTTTCTTGTATTTGCATAGGGAAAACCCGTCCCCGCGAGTGTGCGGTGGGTTGTGGTGTCCCTTTGGGAAGATATGTGAAGTCCCCCTTGTTAGAGTCCGGAATTTGAGTACGGATCTAGGCATGCTGTGTGAAGCCCATCTGGACGTGCTGGTCTGGATTGATGATGCTTGTTTGCATTCAGAGGAATCTCCGAGAATTTGATTGTTTGTGTGCAATCTGTGGTGCATACCTGTTGCTTGGTGCAGCAGGAAGTATTGGAAGAAGTCCAGGAAATTATGCGAGTTAGGGTTCAACTCTTGTGGTGAACGGGCAAGGTTAAGCTGTACCCGTGTCAGTCCAGTCGTGAGTCTGACGATGTGAGCAACGGGCAAGGCGGATCTGTACCCGCATTATGGTTGTCTAACCTTTGGTGCTTAAGGCCCTATTAGGATCATATAGCGAGAGTCGACGGCTTGCGTGTCGATCATGACTAGAATGCTCATTGGTGGGATCCGGTGTTTCCAGTACACCCGAATGTGCCTTGAGTGTACGGAGAATTGCGCCGTCGTGCCGACGTTTGTGATATGTATTGACTGTGCGGTCGTGCACGTCTTGCGTGGTTTGCTATATATATATCATATTGGAAAATGTTATGCAGGGATGGAATTCCGCTGCCCCGTGCTAGGGGCAGGGTCGTTATAATTGGTCAGCTAAATGCTGACCGTTGCCCTGTTTGCCACCGCTTGGTGGATTGCTTCTTACAGGTGCTGGAAGTGCTGGTCCGAGCGGGACTTAGCTGGCGGAAGCCCAAGCTGCGTTGCTTCCCTCGAAGGCTTTGTTTTGTTTCTTCTTGTTAATGTGTGGTCGGCCTGCGTGCCGATGTCTATAAACCACACCTTGTTAAAAGAAATTTGTAAGGCCTTAAGGCAGGACACTTTGGTTGTATACATTCCTATGTTTTTTAGTGGACAGTTCTTATTGTACTTGAGTTCAAGTTTTCAACCGTGAAGTTTCCGCTAGAATTCTCTGTGTTAGGATGCGTTGGTTTTGATATTATTTCGTAACGTATCCACCTGTTTGTGGAATATGGTGTGGGGCCCTGGCCGGTCCCTCTATTATATTCTTCTTGATGGGTAGAGGTGTTACAATTTGGTATCAACTTGTTGGTCGATCTCTTTCGAATTCGCGGACGAATTCTTTTGAGAGGTGGCGAGCATGTGTCAGTGCTGTCGTTATCACAATTAACTTGAACTCAAGAATGTCCACTTAGGAATGCAAATACACTTATTTGTTGAACTTGTGTATTCTTTTTGGTATGTTTGCCATTTTACTTGGTCGCTAAATTGTGTGTTTTACACATATAGGTGACTAGAAGTGTTGCGGGTCAATCTGAACCTCAACATTCTGTAGAAAGTGCGGCACCAGCTGAGGTGCCCACACCTCCTCCATCCGCTGAAACGGTATGTTTCATCAGCAGGCTGGGCAGGCACGTCCTACAGTGGTGCCAACGTATGATAGGGTATGGCAAGAACCGGTAGAAGCTGTAGTGGATCTGCGGGCAGCAGATCAACAATTGAAGCAATTCCTGAGCTTCAATCCTCAACAATTTACTGGTGCAGGGTCACCGGCCCAAGCAGAG
The DNA here is from genome assembly GCA_039513925.1 of Platanthera zijinensis. NCBI lineage: Eukaryota > Viridiplantae > Streptophyta > Magnoliopsida > Asparagales > Orchidaceae > Platanthera > Platanthera zijinensis. Next base: position 138,742,476 of record CM077087.1, on the reverse strand, counting down.
GATTGGCTTGCAAGGATAAAGAGGATCATCAGAGCGATCAAGGTTTAGGAGGGACAGAAAGTTATGTTGGCCACTTTCCTACTGGAAGGAGAGGCCCGTTTATGGTGGGATGAGATTTAACTGCATCACTTGGCCGGTAGACAACTTGCAAAAGTCTCGATGGACAAATTTTCTCGGTTGTTCTTGGCACAACATCTACCAATGCAGCAAAGGATATTGATGGAAATGGAATTTCAACGGTTAACTCAAGGAGATCGTAGTGTGGATGATTACCTACATGAGTTCACACGTTTGGGATGATATGCGGGTACAATCTTTGCCGAAGAAGAGCGTAAGACTAGTAGGTCTTATGCGGGACTGCGAAATGAGCTGCGGTATTTGCTCTCGAGTTCTGTGAGTCAAGGATTTCAAGCCTTAGTCTGTACAGCTCGGTCTTTGGAGACGGACATGAACAGAGGGCAGACAAAAGGGACCTTGGCTGTGACAAAGCCAGAGTTCAAGCCGTCGCGTCCAGAGAAGTTTGGGTACCGTAAGAGATGGGGAAAGAAGTCCAAGTCTACTGGACAAGCTCCTTCTGTGACTGTGATAGAGACATCTGGGTATGGATCTCGCGCTTGTTTTACGAATGGGAAGTTGGGACACTTCGCACGTGATTGCCGAGTTGGTCCTCCAAAGGGTGAAAAAAAGACACGAGCGTCTTATGCGGAGAAAGGGAAGACTGTGGTGGAGTCTTCTGCCTCGCATGCGTAGCCCAGGGTCTTCAACCTTGGACAACAGGAGGCCATTAAGCAGGCGGATGTCGTCACTGGTGCGCGCAATTTTTAATGTTATTTTATACTGTGTGCTGTGCTTGTTTTGATTGTGATGTTTTAGGGTTTGTCCTTATATGAGAGTATCCGACGCGAGCACTATTTGACACAGGTGCTCCACATTCGTTTCCGTCTGAAGAGTTCGTCTTTCGTGTCGGGGTACCTATCCGGACCACGACAGACAGTGTAAAGGTGTTGTTACCAAACGGATGTTTGATGTGCGCGGATAAATCTTGCGATCTTGAGGTCAAGATATGGAGTCGGGAGTTCAAGGTAGAAACACTAGTATTGCCGATCAAGGAATTTGATATAATCTTTGGTATGGACTGGCTGTCAGAGCAGCGTGCCTGCATAGATTGCACTTCAAAAGAGGTCACACTTAGGCAGAATACAAGGGATGAGTGGGATGTTGTTATCTACTCTCCAAGTCGTTAAGGCAGTTAGGAAAGGTGCGAAGTTGTTCTTCACACTCATAGAGGCGGTGGCGCCGAAGGCCAGTGTGAGTGAAGTGCTGATTGTGTCGGAGTATGCTGATGTGTTTCCAAGGGACTTTCCGGGGTTTCCTCCCCAAAGGGAAATCGACTTCGCTATCGAGCTGGTGCCGGGTGCGAAACCTGTGGCCCGTTCGCCGTATCGGGTAGCGCCAAAAGAGATGGCCGAACTAAAAGTTCAGTTGCAAGAACTGTTGGAGCAGGGATACATACGCCCAAGTATGTCACCTTGGAGCGCGCCTGTTCTGTTTGTGAAAAAGAAAGACGGTAGTTTGCGACTATGTATTGATTATCGCGAACTGAATAAGCTGAGGGAGAAAAACAAGTATCTGATTCCTCGGATCGATGACTTGTTTGATCAGCTAGCAGGCTCAACCATCTATTCCAAGTTTGATTTTAAATCCGGGTATTACCAATTGCGGATTAGGGAAGATGACATTCCCAAGATAGCATTCGGCACACGCTACGGTCATTATGAGTTCACAGTGATGCCGTTCGGCATATGTAATGTGCCTTCGGTATTCATGGATCTCATGCATCGAACGTTTCGCGAATACTTGGATCTGTTTGTGATTGTGTTCATTGATGATATCCTCGTGTACTCGCAGTCGGAGGAAGATCATGCAAACCATTTGCGGTTGGTTTTGCATACCTTGCGAAGAAATAAGCTTTTTGACAAGTTCTCTAAGTGTGAGTTCTGGCTCTCGTCGGTGGCTTTTCTGGGCCATGTGGTAAGTGGATAGGGCATAGCGGTGGATCCGGCAAAGATAAGTGCCATTCGTGATTGGCCAGTGATGTCTTCGGTAGCCAAAGTAAGGAGTTTTCTTTGACTGACAGGCTACTATAGACGATTTGTGGAGAACTTCTCCCGGATTGCTTTGCCTTTGACTACGTTGACAAGAAAAGATCAGAAGTTCGTTTGGACGCCGGAGTGCGCTCTAGCTTTTGAGGAGCTAAAAGGTCGTTTGACCATGGCGCCTGTTTTGACGTCGCCTTGTGGTACAGACGGTTTTGAGATATACAGCGATGCGTCAGGAGGTGGCTTAGGCTGCGTTCTCCTGCAGTTTGGCAAGGTGATCGCTTATGGCTCACGTCAATTAAAGGTGCATGAGCGTAATTACCCCGTCAATGACTTGGAGTTGGCGGCGGTGATCTTTTCGCTAAAGTTGTGGCGGCACTATCTGTAAGACCCCCTTTTTTTTTCTTTTTCAACCACCGGGGTCTTAGGCCCAGAACCGCCGCTTTGCGGTGACACCTTCACGTCCTGAAGGGTCATCACCACAAGGCGCCGATTCTGCCGGCCAATTCAATCACAGAAAAGTAGCACAATAATTGAAGTAAGAACAATGCAGTCCACAATAATAAATCACATGTAAATAAGATAAAATCTCCACGAAGGGAGTGTCCACAAAAATCATCAGAGTACTATAAATACGGGCTTATGCCCGGTACAAAATGTCCTCACTACAAGTCTCTCATGCGGAAGCGAAAACAGAAACTACTCAAGGTCGAGACTCACGGTCCCGGCTGTATGAACTCCGGAGCTAGACTGCCCCATCTCTAGGCGCACCGATCTCTGGGGCTGCTCCTCCATGCTGGGCTCTACGATCCCCTAAATGATGCGGTTCGAAAACCGTTAGTCATAAAGACTAAGCCCTATCATCCCCTACCCCTTCCCCCATGTCTCCTAGGTACCGAGCGGGGAGGAAGAAAAGGAAGGACATGATGGTAGAGATAAATCAAGAAACAGGTGACTGTGGACTTAATCTAGCAAGTTGTATTCGGTGAGCAGTTAATATGATTGTTATAATAGGTCTAGCAATAAAAAAAAGCAATTATATGAATTTAAACCTTCACTTATGCGAGAACACATAAGCAAAAGGGATCTATTGCAAGGCTCCCATCGTATAGAGTGTCCCATACCACTTATACGTTGGGGTGTCGGTTATCAAACAGCAATGGTTGTTATATATTGAAATTAACCTTTGATTTATAAACTTGCCCACACAAGCTTATAGACCAAGGGGTCGTTTTGCAGGTCCTAATGTATAAGCGTCCCACACCACTTATACTTTAGGTGTCAGGGTTAAATGAATCGATTATGCCATGACATGCTAGTGGGTTTGATGAATCATGCAAGTGCAACTCACACACCCGACTCTGTGCACACAGACCTTTAGTTCCCCCTTTCGGAGCCGTTACCTCCCAGGATACCTCCGTAGTGGCAGACGGAAGCGGTGGGTTGGGCCTCGCCCACCTCAAAACCAGTAAAAGCACCACTGGTCTGACCTATCGTATGCCTCAACGCTTGGTGCACTAAGCGGACGCCTGCGTACTCTTGCCGGCTGGCGCACCGGACTTCTGTTGGCGAAGTGCTAATCACCCCGCCGAGTCAACGATATCGGTGTCGGTGCAATCGAACTCCCCGATATCGAAAAACCCACCACCTTAACTTTTCCTATTTTATGCACATGCAAGTTTAATCGTAAACACACAAAAACCGAGCCGAAGCTCCCCGGACCAAAACGTCCGTCTCCAAACCAACCGAGCCGAAGCTCCCCGGACCATCCCGTCCGTCTCTTAACCAACCGAGCCGAAGCTCTCATCAATCTTCCTGTGCCAACAGTGTTTGTGAAGAGTGCAACCCTAGTTACTAAGTTACTCTTGTCGGTTTGTTATTACAGTTTACGTTAGCCCAGGACTGCCCCCGGTATTCCCCGTGAAGGGCTCTCAAGGGGCACTAGGAACCAAGACGGCGGCATTACGGCCCGAAGTTCCCTTTCGCAAGGCACTTATTGTTATTGGTTGATCTCCCTTAACCCATTCCCTTCTCACATTACGATAGACTATCCTAGGGTGATTTTTAAACCTTCCACTCTTCGGGGAAGACGATCTTTCGTCGAACCCGAGCACCTCTTAACTCTAGCTATCACCACTACTCACTACTCTTTATATCTTCCTATTGTAATTTCCACCACAATTGTCCACCCAGACAAAATGTTTAACTCCAATGACTTCCTCAGATCGTGTCCTATTGCATTTCACAAATTGCTATATGCAGACCGACCTAGGCTACATGTCGGACCAGTTATGCAATGATCCATTACTCATCCAACTGCCCTAAATTATTTATCGGGGGTCTATCCTAACAAGATTTGCCTAAATCCAAAATATTGGAATTTTCCTAATAAATCCGAGAACTTATTTATTTATTCTTAAGTGTCTAATATCATCATTTGAACATGAGGTATAACATTCTAGTTGATTCCAGCTATGACAAAATTGAGATAAATAATAGTAGGCCTAAATATCAAGTTTCCAAAGTTTGATAGTTTTACAATGATTTTCAAAGGGCCTAAACTTATTTAATCATTATTTCAGTTATTCCAAGCTTAATGAATAAGCTACCTTAATTTGTCCTCCAAATAATTCAAATAAAATACAGGGTGCTGGTTTTTTCTTGAAAATAACTTTGACAAAATCCCATAATTTTCTTGCTGGTAATTAAATCATAATAAATCAAATACTAAATTACAACCTAACATACTTTGTGAATGAAGTGCCATAACAGTAACTCTAAAAATTTCCGAATAATTCCAAGTGATATAAAAGGGCCTAAAAACCTTAAGTTCCAATTATGAAAATTTTCCAGCGATTGTACAAGCCCTAATTTATTTTTATGCTCAAAAGCCCATATTGAAACATTGAGAATGAACCTCTAAAATTTCTCAACATAAAATTCTATAAAAATTCAGGGATCAATATTCTGCTAGTCAAGATCTAAATCCAGAATTTTAACTGAATATAATTAATTTAAAACTTCCAAATAATTGAAACAACAATCGGGCTAATAATCATTTAACACATGGAGTATAATATTTATTAATCATAAAATTCCAGAAAAATTACTATAAGTCTAAAACATCCTAAAACTCCCTTTTCCCGAGTTTCATAATTTTTGGATTAGATTTAGTGCTTAAAATAACTAAATTACATTTTTATCCTAAATCGAAATCTCAACTTTCGAGGTACCTAATTACCTCCAATTCCTTCACTATTTCAACCAGAGGGTTTTCAGCATATCATCCCACTCTCCTCCAAATTTCAAGGGCATACAAGAGCTTTTTCTCCTATGTCCTTCACAAACCTCAAAACCCTTCATTTAGGGTTTGAGCTTGGATCCTAGGGTAAGACAACCCTAAACCACTCCATTTTTCTCCAAGCAGGTTATAACACCCTTCTAAGTCAAAGGTCGGAACATTAGCCTCTGTTGAGGTGATTTGACCTCTCCGAACTCTTAGTGCACTTTCTACTAAAAGTTGTCTCACTAATGCCTAGTTAAGGGTAGAAGATTTCTCACCCAAAACTCCTCCAAATCAATTGGAATTTTGTACAGACCTAGGTTTTATAGCCAGGGACCTCTCACCAAAATTTGGGAGGGTTTGGAGGTCATTTGACCACCTAAATAAATTCCTCTAAGTTTATTAAATTAAAACAAAAACTTTAGGTAAAAGTTCTCCAAAAATTCTCATTTTTGGACAGCCTCTCGAAATACATATTATAGATCTCCAGTCCAAATTTCAAGTCATTTGGACATGTTATGAACCATGGGCAACCTTTTCAATTTCTGGTTAGCCTAGGTCTTGATCCTACCAAAATGAGTGATGTGGTCAAACCACTCACCCAAATTGAATAAAATCAATTTTAAATTAAAGTAGACCCAGAGGGCTACAACATTTGTGACTGGTCATTTTTCCTAATTCGGCCTCTAAGTGCCTCGTTTTGCAGCCTCAAAATATATTCAAATAGTCTTTCTTTTTCATTATGGAATATATAATAATCTATGTTTTATAATATTGACTCTACTGTTCATCTTCTTCATGAACCCGAAAACAGACAGAAAACCATTTTTCCTGTAAGCATTCCGTGATCCGTCGCCGGCCGTTCGATCAATTCCCTGGCCAGCCACCACCACCACCACCTCCGTTGAGGCGACGGCTATCGGTCGGCGATGGTTTGGCCGCCGGAGGCGGCGGTTTCCGGCGAACTCAAAAAATACCTTTTTCATGGTTTTCCCATGAAAACGAGAGATGGGTCCGGCTCCGTTGAGCGCGAACCTCCTTTCTAAGAATCCTAAGATCTACCCATGAAAGAGAAGGAGCAGAGGAGGACCTTGTTCGCGGTTTGAAGGCGAGAAGAACGACGGGGTGCCATGGCACGGTGGTGGCGTTGCTGAACTTCTCCTACAGCAAGAACAAAGGTCTGATCTGTTTGCTTGAGCGTGTAACCTTCGCCTCTGGTTCCAGGTGGGCTTTTATAAGTCAGAAAGTAGGAAGGTGAATGGGTAAAGCCTTTATGGCCATGAAGGTTCTCCCCTTAACGTTTCGGTTACAGTGAAGGGATAAGAAACGGTGGAAACTGAACAGGTGTGTCCAGCTGGCGTCTTCCTATTGGACCATATCTTCCTCATTTATTATATAATTACAGAAGGAAAACGGCCTGAAATTACTCCTGGTGTAACTTCCCACACCAACATTTATTACCACGCGTGTTAGAATAATTTCGGGCCTGAACCGTCGTTTCGGCCAATGTCACGGGCGTGACACATAGGTCACGGGCGTGACAGGCCCGAATAGCCAATTCTGGGTTCGACGATCGTCGAACTGAGATCGACGATCGTCGATGGATGGTCACGGGCGTGACACCTTGGGTCACGGGCGTGACAGGCTCGGGTGGTTAGTCATGGGTTGACGATGGTCGATTTGAGATCGACGGTCGTCGAATGGTGGTCACGCCCTGGGTCACGGGCGTGACACCCTTTGTCACGGGCGTGACAGGCCCGAACGGTAATTTTGAGGTCGACGATCGTCGAACTGGGATCGAAGATCGTCGAAGGCTGGTCACGCCCTAGGTCACGGGCGTGACACTTAGGTCACGGGCGTGACAGGCCCGAGTTCAATTTCGACGATCGTTTTACGGGGATCGACGCTCGTCGAAGGAGTCACGCCCCTTGGTCACGGGCATGACACCTTGGTCACGGGCGTGACATGCCCAGGCTGCACGTTCGACGATCGTCTCACGGAGATCGACGATCGTCGAAGAAGTCACGCCCAGGTCACGGGCGTGACGGGTCGGTCACGGGCGTGACCAACCCGTGACCCGAAATCTCGGTCGATTTATTTCAATTTTCGGGCTTCCTCGGGTTCTGTCACGACCAACCGACTCCTAGGGGTCTAGCCGGAAATGGGATGTTACAAATCCCAATAAACAAAACAAAAATTTCATCCCCGAAATTCAGGTTGAGCCTATGGGGATTTCTATCGGAATAAATTAAACTTGTAACATCCCATACGATCTTTTTATTGGGTTTAGGCGACTATTCGTTTGATAACGAAGACAATCTCCCCAATAAACAAAAGATTAGCCCCTACCTTTCTGATTAAGTGCGCATGCCTAGGTCTTGAATTTTCCTCATCTAGTCTTAACTGTCCAAAACAAGAAGGCAATCTATAGTATACCGAGAGGTGGTGAGATGTACCTGACTGAACATTTCCGGGTATTTTTGCCTCATCAGATCCTGCGGTTCCCAGGTGTGCTCCTCCTGACCATGATTTCTCCACAGAACCTTGACTAAGGGGATCTTCTTGTGGCGCAAGATCCGCACTCCTTTGTCGTCGATCCGAACCGGCTCCAAGTGAACAGATCGGTCTGAAGCTACCGGCCCTTCGGTGGTCAAAATCCGCTGCTCCGGGCGTAGTATAGCCCTTCTTAGTGAAGAGATGTGGAAGACGTCGTGTAGAGCTGCCAGCTCTGGTGGCAACTCTAGCCTCTAGGCTAGGGGTCCGATCCGCTCCAGGATCCGGTAAGGGCCCATATACCTAAGGCTGAGTTTCTTCCTCCGACCGCGCACCCGTGAGACTCCGTGCATGGGCCGGATCTTCAAGAACACTCGATCCCCTACCCGAAACTCCACCTGACGATGCCGGGCATCATAGTATTTAGCCTGTCTGCTCTGCGCCTCCAACATCCTATCTCTGATCAGTCTCACCTGAGTCTCGATGTCTTCAACGAAATCCGATCCCAGCAGCTTCGGATCCTCGTCCTGAACCCAAGAAAGCGGGGTCCTACATTTTCGTCCATACAAGGCTTCATAAGGCGCCATCCTGATGCTGGACTGGTAGCTATTATTGTAGGAGAACTCGACCAACGGTAACATCTTCTCCCACGGCTCCCCTCGGTCCAGTATACACAGTCGTAGTAGATCCTCCAACGTCCTGTTGGTGCGCTCTGTCTGCCCGTCCGTCTGAGGGTGGAAGGCCGTGCTAAAAGTAAAACGGGTGCCCAGGTATTCCTGTACTGACCGCCACTCCCTGGATGTAAACCGTCCATCGCGGTCCGACACTATCGTCCGGGGCACTCCATGATATCGGACATGCTGCTCCACAAACTTCCGTACCAGCACTCCCACCGGATCGTCCTTCCTGATCGGTATAAAGCGGGCCACCTTTGTCAACCGATCAACAATCACCCAGATCGAGTCATTCCCCGTCCGAGACCGGGGAAGACCATGTATAAAATCCATAGCTATATCGTCAAACTTCTACTCCAGCACCGGGAGTGGCTGCAACAGTCCTGCGGGGTTCCTGCACTCCGCCTTCACCAACTGACACGCCTCGCAATGGGTCACGAAGTACGTAATGTCCTTCTTCATGCCCGGCCAAAACATCGTCCTCTTCAAATCAGCGGTCATCTTTGTGATCCCCGGGTGCACCGAGTACCGGCTGCAATGCGCCTCCATCATAATATCCTCTCGGATCTGGCCTCCTGCGGGTATATATACTCTGCCTCTGAAGTGGAGCAAACCATCTCTCAGGGAATAATCTCCTGTCGAACCTTCCTCCAAAGCTCGGAACATCGGCTCCGCCCATGCATCTGTCCTCTGTCCGTCCCGAATGCGATCCCGAATATCGTCTATGGCCACCATCGATGCCAGATACTCCCTATACAGAACTGGGTCATCCTCGGACACTAGGGATATCTGCATATCTCTGAATGACCGGACTAGCTCCATGGACATAACCTGGGGCCCAGCTTCGGAAGTGGCAGCTCTCCGGCTCAACGCGTCGGCCACCACGTTTGCCTTCCCTAGATGGTAGTGCATCTCATACTGATAATCTGCTAAGAACTCCACCCAACGCCTCTGCCTGATATTCAGCTCCTTCTGCGTGTCCACATATTTCAAGTTCTTGTGATCAGAGAAGATATCGCAGTGGACTCCATAAAGATAATGGCTCCAGACCTTCAGAGCAAAAACAACCGCTCCCATCTCGAGGTCGTGCACCGGGTAGTTCCTCTCATGGGTCTTCAGCTGGCGGGAGGCATATGCTATGACATGTCCGTTCTGCATCAGCACCGCTCCTATCCCTTGGTATGATGCGTCGGTATACACCTGGAATCCTTCCTTTCCAGATGGAAGGGCCAAAATAGGGGCTGAGATGAGTCGGTCCTTCAGCTCCTGGAAAGCCGCCTGGCACTGCGGGGTCCAAACAAAAGGTGCCTCCTTCTTCGTCAAAGATGTGAGGGGGAGGGCAATCCGAGAGAATCCCTCCACGAACTTCCGGTAATAGCCGGCAAGTCCCAAGAAACTTCGCACATCGGTGGCTGTCTTCAACTGCGGCCAATCTCGAACTGCCTGAATCTTTGCCGGATCCATTGCCAACCCGGCTCCGCTGATAATGTGGCCTAGGAAGGCCACCTCCTTCAACCAAAACTGACACTTGCTGAATTTTGCATAAAGGTGATGCTCCCGCAACCTCTCCAAAGTCAGTTCCAGATGTCGAGTGTGTTCCTCCTCCGTCCTAGAGTAGATCAGGATGTCGTCTATGAATACTATGACGAACACATCCAAGTAGGCTTCGAAAACCCGGTTCATGAGGCTCATGAACGCCGACAGAGCATTCGTGAGCCCGAAGGGCATCACGGTGAACTCATATAGGTCATATCTGCTACTAAAGGCCATCTTCGGGTTATCCTCCTCCTGGATCCGCAACTGGTAGTATCCTGATCTCAAGTCCAGCTTCGAGAAATAATGGGCCCCCTCTAGCTGGTCGAACAATTCGTCTATCTGAGGGAGCGGATAGGTATTCCGGACGGTCAGCCTGTTTAGTGCTCGATAATCGATGCACAGGCAGAGTGTCCCATCCTTCTTCTTCACGAATAGGACCGGTGCTCCCCATGGCGAGGAACTCGGTCTAACAAAACCTGCCTCAACTAATTCCTGCAACTGAGTCCGAAACTCTGTCAACTCCTTTGGGGCCATACGATAAGGGGCCCTAGACGCCGGCTTGGCTCCCGGCACATGCTGTATCTGAAAATCCTGCTCTCGGTGTGGAGGTAGTCCTGGTAGTTTCTCTGGAAAGATGTCAGCGAAATCTCGCACCACCGGGATGTCTGTCACCGACTCCTTAACTTCCGCCATCTCAAAAAGAATCTGATAGACCTCCTCTCCCTGCAGATGGGCCTTAACGGCCTGTACCGAAGATAAGAGTATACGAGAGACAGGTCTTATACCTTCGATGGTAATGAAAGAGTCCCCGTGTCTCACGGTGATCCTCTTTGCCTGGCAGTCAATCTGGGCATAGTTCCAGTGCAGCCATACCATGCCCAGGATCAGGTCGTAGTCCGTCTGCTTCAAAATCGTCGCTGGAGCCTCGAACGCTTTTCCACCAATTTCTGCCTCCATATTGCAGTGATCCGTGGTAAGGAGCTCAGATCCATCTTGTAGTCGCACCCTCATCCTCGAGCCTGTGAACCACTCCATGCCCTCCAGTCCTTCTACGAACGTCTCCGACACAAAGGAGTGAGTAGCTCTAGTATCGAACAGCGTGCGGGCAGGCTTGCCGCTGATGAAGACTATACCTGGGGTGATTAAATATCTTAGGGTTCTATAAAGAATTTTCTTTCCTTGTTAATCTATCTAGTGCGGTTCTGAGTTTTAACAACTTAAAGGGAAATTCTATGAAAATAAAGAATGCATTGCAGCGTACCTGCTATGACCTGCTCCGGATTTCGAGGCTGCGCAAGGTCCACAGCATATACCTGCTCTCTTCCTTGTCTACGATCTTCCCCCTGGTATCCTCGACCGCGGCCGCGTCCTCGGCCTCCGTAATACTGAGCTGGTGGGCCGCCCTGATGTGCTGGAGGTGGTGCCCCCCTCATGGGGCAGTTCCTCCGAATGTGCCCAATCTGATGACAAAGAAAACACTCTGGTGGGGGATACGCCATTCCCCCGGGTCTCGGCATCTCCTGCATCCGAAGAGGGGGAGGGGCTAATACCACCTGTTCCCTCGGCTCCTGCCTCACGTCCTGACGAGGCTGGTCCTCCGTCCTCCTCCCCTCTGGTACAGCACCTCGCCGCTGGTCATTTCTACCTCTCCGTCCCTGATCCTCTGCTGGCCGTTTCTGGCCCCGGGTGGCGTGCCAATCTGCCTCAATCCTTTTGGCCATCTCCAAAATCCGGGAGATGGGCCCGTCAGATACAAACAACAGAGCCTCCCTCAAGTCCTCCCGCAGGCCCTTATAGAACCTCCTGATATACCCTGCCTCGTCCAGCTGGTAGGAATCTGCGTATCGAGCCAGATGGTCAAACTCTCGATGGTACTCCACCACGGTCCGGGTACCCTGCTTCAGCTGTAAGAACCGCTCCTCCAAATCATCCCTAGCCGACTGCGGAACGAAATGCTCCAGCAGTGCGGCCTTGAACTCCTCCCAAGTAACCTCCGCAACCTCCCTATCAGCAAATGTCGTGTCCAGCAGCGTCTTCCACCACCTCTTTGCATGGGACTCCAGGCAGGAGACAACCAGAGCCACCCTCTCCTCCCATAGACACCGAATCCCGGTCAGCATCTCGTACATGATATCTAGCCACTCTTCCGTCCGAACAGCCGACTCTGTCCCCAAATAGGACGGGGGAGAAAGACCCCGGAAGATGCTGAGCCAGTTGGCCCCCGGATTTGGCTGCGGGGCTGGAACCTGCTGGGCCCTGAAGGCCTCCAGGATGGCAGTCAGGGTCTGTCCCATGTCTGACTGAAGGAAAGGAGTGGGGGCCGGTGGGGGTGGTGCAACATCCTGAGCCTGTTGAACTCCACCTTGTGGCGTAGTCCGTGCTGGAGGCTGCGTAACAAAAACACACGCTGAGAAAACGTTCAAATATTACATAAAGGTGGACAATTTATATGTGATCCCCATATGGGCACACCACTGCTTCCGCTGCTTAGTTTGTCCCCAAACTAAACTCGAGCGGGGGGGGGGGGGGGTGACCTAGGGTTTATGGACTGCTACTTCCTTCTGATCGATGTTTCCTCTGATACCACTTGTAAGACCCCCTTTTTTTTTCTTTTTCAACCACCGGGGTCTTAGGCCCAGAACCGCCGCTTTGCGGTGACACCTTCACGTCCTGAAGGGTCATCACCACAAGGCGCCGATTCTGCCGGCCAATTCGATCACAGAAAAGTAGCACAATAATTGAAGTAAGAACAATGCAGTCCACAATAATAAATCACATGTAAATAAGATAAAATCTCCACGAAGGGAGTGTCCACAGAAATCATCAGAGTACTATAAATACGGGCTTATGCCCAGTACAAAATGTCCTCACTACAAGTCTCTCATGCGGAAGCGAAAACAGAAACTACTCAAGGTCGAGACTCACAGTCCCGGCTGTATGAACTCCGGAGCTAGACTGCCCCATCTCTAGGCGCACCGATCTCTGGGGCTGCTCCTCCATGCTGGGCTCCACGATCCCCTAAATGATGCGGTTCGAAAACCGTTAGTCATAAAGACTAAGCCCTATCATCCCCTACCCCTTCCCCCATGGCTCCTAGGTACCGAGCGGGAAGGAAGAAAAGGAAGGACATAATGGTAGAGATAAATCAAGAAACAGGTGACTGTGGACTTAATCTAGCAAGTTGTATTCGGTGAGCAGTTAATTGATTGTTATAATAGGTCTAGCAATAAAAAAAGCAATTATATGAATTTAAACCTTCACTTATGCGAGAACACATAAGCAAAAGGGATCTCTTGCAAGGCTCCCATCGTATAGAGTGTCCCATACCACTTATACGTTGGGGTGTCGGTTATCAAACAGCAATGGTTGTTATATATTGAAATTAACCTTTGATTTATAAACTTGCCCACACAAGCTTATAGACCAAGGGGTCGTTTTGCAGGTCCTAATGTATAAGCGTCCCATACCACTTATACTTTAGGTGTCAGGGTTAAATTAATCGATTATGCCATGACATGCTAGTGGGTTTGATGAATCATGCAAGTGCAACTCACACACCCGACTCTGTGCACACAGACCTTTAGTTCCCCCTTTCGGAGCCATTACCTCCCAGGATACCTCCGTAGTGGCAGACGGAAGCGGTGGGTTGGGCCTCGCCCACCTCAAAACCAGTAAAAGCACCACTGGTCTGACCTATCGTACGCCTCAACGCTTGGTGCACTAAGCGGACGCCTGCGTACTCTTGTCGGCTGGCGCACCGGACTTCTGTTGGCGAAGTGCTAATCACCCCGCCGAGTCAACGATATCGGTGTCGGTGCAATCGAACTCCCCGATATCAAAAAACCCACCACCTTAACTTTTCCTATTTTATGCACATGCAAGTTTAATCGTAAACACACAAAAACCGAGCCGAAGCTCCCCGGACCAAAACGTCCGTCTCCAAACCAACCGAGCCGAAGCTCCCTGGACCATCCCGTCCGTCTCTTAACCAACCGAGCCGAAGCTCTCATCAATCTTCCTGTGCCAACAGTGTTTGTGAAGAGTGCAACCCTAGTTACTAAGTTACTCTTGTCGGTTTGTTATTACAGTTTATGTTAGCCCAGGACTGCCCCCGGTATTCCCCGTGAAGGGCTCTCAAGGGGCACTAGGAACCAAGACGGCGGCATTACGGCCCGAAGTTCCCTTTCGCAAGGCACTTATTGTTATTGGTTGATCTCCCTTAACCCATTCCCTTCTCACATTACGATAGACTATCCTAGGGTGATTTTTAAACCTTCTACTCTTCGGGGAAGACGATCTTTCGTCGAACCCGAGCACCTCTTAACTCTAGCTATCACCACTACTCACTACTCTTTATATCTTCCTATTGTAATTTCCACCACAATTGTCCACCCAGACAAAATGTTTAACTCCAATGACTTCCTCAGATCGTGTCCTATTGCATTTCACAAATTGCTATATGCAGACCGACCTAGGCTACATGTCGGACCGGTTATGCAATGATCCATTACTCATCCAACTGCCCTAAATTATTTATCGGGGGTCTATCCTAACAAGATTTGCCTAAATCCAAAATATTGGAATTTTCCTAATAAATCCGAGAACTTATTTATTTATTCTTAAGTGTCTAATATCATCATTTGAACATGAGGTATAACATTCTAGTTGATTCCAGCTATGACAAAATTGAGATAAATAATAGTAGGCCTAAATATCAAGTTTCCAAAGTTTGATAGTTTTACAATGATTTTCAAAGGGCCTAAACTTATTTAATCATTATTTCAGTTATTCCAAGCTTAATGAATAAGCTACCTTAATTTGTCCTCCAAATAATTCAAATAAAATACAGGGTGCTGGTTTTATCCTGAAAATAACTTTGACAAAATCCCATAATTTTCTTGCTGGTAATTAAATCATAATAAATCAAATACTAAATTACAACCTAACATGCTTTGTGAATGAAGTGCCATAACAGTAACTCTAAAAATTTCCGAATAATTCCAAGTGATATAAAAGGGCCTAAAAACCTTAAGTTCCAATTATGAAAATTTTCCAGCGATTGTACAAGCCCTAATTTATTTTTATGCTCAAAAGCCCATATTGAAACATTGAGAATGAACCTCTAAAATTTCTCAACATAAAATTCTATAAAAATTCAGGGATCAATATTCTGCTAGTCAAGATCTAAATCCAGAATTTTAACTGAATATAATTAATTTAAAACTTCCAAATAATTGAAACAACAATCGGGCTAATAATCATTTAACACATGGAGTATAATATTTATTAATCATAAAATTCCAGAAAAATTACTATAAGTCTAAAACATCCTAAAACTCCCTCTTCCCGAGTTTCATAATTTTTGGATTAGATTTAGTGCTTAAAATAACTAAATTACATTTTTATCCTAAATCGAAATCTCAACTTTCGAGGTACCTAATTACCTCAAATTCCTTCACTATTTCAACCAAAGGGTTTTCAGCATATCATCCCACTCTCCTCCAAATTTCAAGGGCATACAAGAGCTTTTGCTCCTATGTCCTTCACAAACCTCAAAACCCTTCATTTAGGGTTTGAGCTTGGATCCTAGGGTAAGACAACCCTAAACCACTCCATTTTTCTCCAAGCAGGTTATAACACCCTTCTAAGTCAAAGGTCGGAACATCAGCCTCTGTTGAGGTGATTTGACCTCTCCGAACTCTTAGTGCACTTTCTACTAAAAGTTGTCTCACTAATGCCTAGTTAAGGGTAGAAGATTTCTCACCCAAAACTCCTCCAAATCAATTGGAATTTTGTACAGACCTAGGTTTTATAGCCAGGGACCTCTCACCAAAATTTGGGAGGGTTTGGAGGTCATTTGACCACCTAAATAAATTCCTCTAAGTTTATTAAATTAAAACAAAAACTTTAGGTAAAAGTTCTCCAAAAATTCTCATTTTTGGACAGCCTCTCGATATACATATTATAGATCTCCAGTCCAAATTTCAAGTCATTTGGACATGTTATGAACCGTGGGCAACCATTTCAATTTCTGGTTAGCCTAGGTCTTGATCCTACCAAAATGAGTGCTGTGGTCAAACCACTCACCCAAATTGAATAAAATCAATTTTAAATTAAAGTAGACCCAGAGGGCTATAACTTTTGTGACTGGTCATTTTTCCTAATTCGGCCTCTAAGTGCCTCGTTTTGCAGCCTCAAAATATATTCAAATAGTCTTTCTTTTTCATTATGGAATATATAATAATCTATGTTTTATAATATTGACTCTACTGTTCATCTTCTTCATGAACCCGAAAACAGACAGAAAACCATTTTTCCTGTAAGCATTCCGTGATCCGTCGCCGGCCGTTCGATCTCTTCCCTGGCCAGCCACTACCACCACCACCTCCGTTGAGGCGACGGCTATCGGTCGGTAGTGGTTTGGCCGCCGGTGGCGGCGGTTTCCGGCGAACTCAAAAAATACCTTTTTCATGGTTTTCCCATGAAAACGAAAGATGGGTCCGGCTCCGTTGAGCGCGAACCTCCTTTCTAAGAATCCTAAGATCTACCCATGAAAGAGAAGGAGCAGAGGAGGACCTTATTCGCGGTTTGAAGGCGAGAAGAACGACGGGGTGCCATGGCGCGATGGTGGCGTTGCTGAACTTCTCCTACAGCAAGAACAAAGGTCTGATCCGTTTGCTTGAGCGTGTAACCTTCTCCTCTGGTTCCAGGTGGGCTTTTATAAGTCAGAAAGTGGGAAGGTGAATGGGTAAAGCCATTATGGCCATGAAGGTTCTCCCCTTAACGTTTCGGTTACAGTGAAGGGATAAGAAACGGTGGAAACTGAACAGGTGTGTCCAGCTGGCGTCTTCCTATTGGAATATATCTTCCTCATTTATTATATAATTACAGAAGGAAAACGGCCTGAAATTACTCCTGGTGTAACTTCCCACACCAGCATTTATTACCACGCGTGTTAGAATAATTTCGGGCCTGAACCGTCGTTTCGGCCAATGTCACGGGCGTGATACATAGGTCACGGGCGTGACAGGCCCGAATAGCCAATTCTGGGTTCGACGATCGTCGAACTGAGATCGACGATCGTCGATGGATGGTCACGGGCGTGACACCTTGGGTCACGGGCGTGACAGGCACGGGTGGTTAGTTATGGGTTGACGATCGTCGATTTGAGATCGACGGTCGTCGAATGGTGGTCACGCCCTGGGTCACGGGCGTGACACCCTTTGTCACGGGCGTGACAGGCCCGAACGGCAATTTTGAGGTCGACGATCATCGAACTGGGATCGACGGTCGTCGAAGGCTGGTCACGCCCTAGGTCACGGGCGTGACACTTAGGTCACGGGCGTGACAGGCCCGAGTTCAATTTCGACGATCGTTTTACGGGGATCGACGCTCGTCGAAGGAGTCACGCCCCTTGGTCACGGGCGTGACACCTTGGTCACGAGCGTGACATGCCCAGGCTGCACATTCGACGATCGTCTCACGGAGATCGACGATCATCGAAGAAGTCACGCCCAGGTCACGGGCGTGACGGGTCGGTCACGGGCGTGACCAACCCGTGACCCGAAATCTCGGTCGATTTATTTCAATTTTCGGGCTTCCTCGGGTTCTGTCACGACCAACCGACTCCTAGGGGTCTAGCCGGAAATGGGATGTTACACTATCTTTATGGCGTGAAGGTAGATATTTATACAGATCATAAAAGCCTAAAGTATCTGCTCGATCAAAAGGATTTGAATATGCGACAAAGGAGATGGATGGAATTCCTAGGGGACTATACCTTCGAAATTCACTATGTTCCCAGAAAGGGAAATGTGGTCGCTGATGCCTTGAGTCGTCGGACTCCGGTGCGGGCAAGTTGGTTGCGGATACATGATGAGCATCTAATCCAGGAGCTGGAAGCGTTGGAGATATCTTGTGTGGAAAGGGATTCTTCGGCCGATGCATGCTTGAACTGGATGGAGGTTCAATATGACCTTGCGGACAGGGTTCGGCGGCCAACGGAGTTTGATGAAAGTCTCCAGCACTATGCAAAGGAGGGGTCTGGTGACCAATTCTCCTGGGATGACGGGCTATTATTGAAGGATGTCTGATTGTGCGTCCCATGTGCGGGTAAATTGCGAGAAGAATTGTTATATGAAGCACACTTTACAAAGTACTCAATTCACCCTGGGAGCACAAAGATGTACAAGGACATGAAGAAATTGTTCTGGTGGCCTGGTTTAAAGAAGGACATAGCCGAGTATGTGGCTAAGTGTCGTACTTGTGCTTTGGTAAAGGCAAGATGTCAACGGCCGAGTGGTTTCCTGAAATCATTGCCAGTTCTGCAGTGGAAGTTTGAGGATATTTCTATGGATTTCGTGCACGGGTTGCCTATATCGCAATGTGGGAATGACTCAATTTGGGTGATTGTAGACCGGTTGACAAAGGTGGCTCACTTTCTACCGAACAAACAGGACGATTCAGTGGAAACGTTGGCAAAGCTCTTTATGGAGCAGATTGTTCGATTGCACGGTATTCCCCAAAGCATCGTCAGTGACCGTCATGGGCGATTTACTTCAAAGGATTGGAGGCTAATTCATCAGTTGTTGGGCACAAAGTTAGCATTCAGTACGGCCTTTTATCCGCAAATGGATGGCCAAACTGAACGAACCAACAGAACAATGGAGGATATGCTTCGTATGTGCGCCCTTGACTTCGGTAAGAAATGGTAAGATCATCTTGTTATGGTGGAATTTGCCTACAATAATAGCTACCAAGCGAGCATCGGCATGGCACCGTTTGAAGCTCTATATGGTTGCAAGTGCCATACACCGTTAGCTTGAGCAGAAACTGGCGAATCCAAACTTTTGGGACAAAAGACAGTCGAGGATGCTAACTCAACAATACGCTCTATTCTAGAGACTACTAATAGCCTAGGATCGGCAAGCCAAGTATTACAATGCTAAGCACCGGAACGTGGAGTTCGCGGTGGGTGACTGGGTCTATTTAAAGATTAAACCCTTCAAAGGCGTATCTCGGATTCGGCGGTTGAAAAAGCTAAGTCCATGATACCTTGGTCCGTTTGAAGTGGTGGAGCGAGTTGGGGAAGTTGCCTATCGGCTAGCTCTTTCATCGGAAATGGGTGGACTGCATGATGTGTTCCACATCTCGATACTACGAAAAGCAGTCAAGGATCCAGCTCAAGTGATTGAGAATGATCGGGTGTCGGTTGAGTATGGGCTAACGACAAAGGTGAGGCCCATTCGGATCGAGGATCGAGCCGAGAAACAGTTGCAGAACAAAATGATCGGGATGGTCAAAGTCCGATGGGACAATTGTGGCCGAGAAGAGCTAACAAGGGAGCGGGAGCAGACCATGCGAGCCGAGTTTCCCGAGTTATTTTCGTAACCTGTTCGCTCGTTTGTATATGTGATAGAAACATATATGTCTCTGATTGTGTTATGTTGTTATCTCCCTGCTGTCGTCAAATTTCGGGACGAAATTTTATTAAGGAGGGGAGGATTGTAACACCCTAGAAATCTCAACAGGTCAAATTGAGGTTCAGGCTGGCTGACACGGCCTGGGATACGGGCGTGTCCCAGGGCGTGTCTGGGGTACACGGCCTGGGACACGGGCGTGTCCCAGGGCGTGTTCTTCATTGTCGACGATCGTGAGTCGGCGATCGTTGAGTATCGACACATCGACATAGCCTGGGACACGGGCATGTCCCAGGGCGTGTCATGCCCAAATATTAGGCAAATTGTCCCGAGAAGGACACGACATGGAGGCCCAGCCGTGTCGATCGTGACACGGGTGTGTCAAATTGTCACACGGGCGTGTCCAGTGCCCGTGTGTTCTCGGGGAAAAGGCTTTTTTCCGTCTCGATGGGGGAACACGCCCCTCGACACGGGCCTGTCAGGTGTCGACACGGACGTGTCCCGGGCGTGTCGACACCCGTGTTCTGGTTTGGCTTAAGTCGGTTGTGCACCGCTTCAAGAACACGGCCTGTGACACGGGCGTGTCACAGCCCGTGTTTGGCCCAGGAAATAAAATTCAGGGCTGATTAGAGCCGTTCATTTTCTTTGACCAAGATCCAATGGTCTGGGCTCTTCCCTGGGTTGATAAGTCCGGGATTGAAGAAGAGAAAGCTCATTTGAGTTTTATCAATCTCTTTCTAACGTTAAGAGAGAGAGGAGAGCAAGGCAAGGAAGAAGAAGAGGAACCCGGCCGCCGGTGGTGCTGCGGTGGTCCAAATCGCGAGCCGAGTTTGGATTTGCAAAGGCAAGGCTGCTACGAAGGCTTTCATCCGTCTCAATTCTCTCCATGGCTTCGAGGCAAATTCCAAGGGTAACGATTTCCGTCTTGGACATGTAAAGTCCTACTTTCCTGCATTTGCATAGGGAAAACCCGTCCCCGCGAGTGTGTAGTGGGTTGTGGTGTCCCTTTGGGTAGATATGTGAAGTCCCCCTTGTTAGAGTCCGGAATTGGAGTACGTATCTAGGCATGCTGTGTGAAGCCCATCTGGATATGCTGGTCTGGATTGGTGATGCTTGTTTGCATTCGGAGGAATCTCCGAGAATTTGATTGTTTGTGTGCAATCTGTGGTGCATACCTGTTGCTTGGTGCAGCAGGAAGTACTGGAAGAAGTCCAGGAAATTGTGCGAGTTAGGGTTCAACTTTTGTGGTGAACGGGCAAGGTGAAGCTGTACCCACGTCAGTCCAGTCATGAGTCTGATGATGTGAGCAACGGGATAGGCGGTTCTGTACCCGCGTTATGGTTGTCTAACCTTGGGTTCTTAAGGCCTTATATGGATCACATAGCAAGAGTCGACGGCTTGCGTGCCGATAATGACTAGAATGCTCATTGGTGGGATCCGGTGTTTCTGGTACACCCGAATGTGTCCTGAGTGCACGGAGCGTCAGGCCGTCGTGCCGACGTTTGTGATATGTATTGACTGTGCGGTTGTGCACGTCTTGCGTGGTTTGCTATATATATATCATATTGGAAAATGCTATGCAGGGATGGAATTCCGCTGCCCCGTGCCAGGGGCAGGGTCGTTATAATTGGTCAGCTGAATGCTGACCGTTTCCCTGTTTGCCACCGCTTGGTGGATTGCTTCTTACAGGTGCTGGAGGTGCTGGTCCGAGCGGGACATAGCGGGCGGAAGCCCAAGCTGCGTTGCTGCCCTCGAAGGCTTTGTTTTGTTTCTTCTTATTCATGTGTGGCCGGCCTGCGTGCCGATGTCTATAAACCACACCTTGTTAAGAGAAATTTGTAAGGCCTTAAGGCCAGACACTTTGGTTGTATACATTCCTATATTTTTTAGTGGACAGTTCTTGTTGTACTTGAGTTCAAGTTTTCAACCGTTTATCTTCCGCATGCTCTGTTTTAGGATGCGTTGGTTTTGATATAATTTCGTAACGTCTCCACCTATTTGTGGAATATGGTGTGGGGCCCCGGCCGAAACCTGCATTATATTCTTCTTGACGGGTAGAGGTGTTACACTCCTGACAAGGCTGATCCCCGTTCCTTCTCTCCCAAATAACCTGGCCTCGAGGACGGTCTCTACGACCTCCAATCACTATATCATAACCCGGTCTCTTCCGGCTCTTCACTGTAAGCTGATCCGCTTCTCTCTTCTTAGCCATCTCCAGAATCCTTGCCAGACTCCCCTCTGAGACGAAAAGGAGGGTCTGTCTCATGTTGTCTTGCATCCCCTTATCAAACCTTCGGGCATAGCCAGCATCGTCTAACTGGTAAGCGTCCGCATAGCGGGCCGGGTGAGTGAACTCCTGATAGTACTCCACCACAGTCCTGTTCCCTTGCCTCAACCGCAGGAACCTATCCTCCAGGTCGTCCCTCGCCGACTAAGGTACAAAATGTCCCAAAAGCACTGCTCTGAACTTCTCCCAAGTAATATCAGCGCAATCCATCCCTGCAAAGGTGGTGTCCAGCTGAGATTTCCACCACCTCTTTCCGTGTGACTCCAGGAAGGAGATCGCCAAAGCAACTACCTCCTCAGTGGGGCATCGAAACCCCGCTAGCATCTCGTAAATGGTATCCAACCATTCCTCCGTACGTACTGCATACTCCGTCCCCAGGTAGGATGGAGTGGAAAGTCCTCGGAAGACAGTCATCCAATTGGCCCCAGGGTTTGGCTGTGGGGCCAGGGCTTGCTGAGCTCTGAAGGCCTCCAGAATGGCTGTCAGTGTTTGCCCCATCTCCGTCTCCTAGAACGTTGCTGGAGCCGACGGAGGTGGGATAACATTCAGAGCCTGAGCTGTCCCCTGCTGTGATGTAGGGTTCGTCGTAGGCTACAAGGAAAAATTCCATTTGTTAGAGGATGTATGAATGGAATATAAGAAAGGGTAGGATGGAATTTCACATGTGATTTCCCTTATGGGCACACCAATGCTTCCGCTGCTAGTTTGTCCGCAAACTAAGCTCGGACGGCGGTGGCCCAAGGTTTTGTGGAGTACTTCTCTTCCGATCGAGGTCTGCTCTGATACTACTTGTAAGACCCCCATTTTTTTCCTTTTCGAACACCAGGGTCTTAACCAAGAATTGCCGCTTTGCGGTGGCACCGACTCACGGGAAGTTCGCCACTACAAAACGCCAATTCTGCCGGCCTTTTTCGATAACAAAGAAAGAGAAGTAACTATATGTAAAATGTAAATAAGTCCACAGAAACATGTATTAAATGAAATCACATCCAGTCCATTAGTAGATAATAATAGGAAATAGAGGTACTGCAAAGATATAGTTCAGATGAAATATAGATAAACGGGCTCGAGCACGGTACATTAGAGCCCTCACTACAAATCACTCATCACGGAAGCTATAAAAACACTAATCACTCACGGAGCTGGTCGCAGGTGCACCAGTGCTAGACTGACCCACCTCCATGCGCACCGTACTCCGCTAGTGCTTGTCCCTGGACTGCTGGTCCCTGTCTCCCATCCGGAGCTCCTGTAATGTTGTGGTTCGAAAACCATTAGTCATAAAGACTAAGCCCTATCATCCCCTTCCCCTCCCCCCACGGCTCCTAAGCACCGAGCGGAGAGGAGGAAAGGGAAGCTACAAAGGTGGAGAGTAATCAAGCAGATGACAATGGAGCTAATCTAACAACTATCATGGTGTATAAACAACTATCTAGAATAAAGTACATCTAGCAATTCTACGGTAGTAAGTAATAAAGTAGACATGTAGTACGTGGCAAATATATAAGAAGACAAATAGAGAACAATAAGTAAATAAGTAAGTAACCTTAACTTATATGAATGCCCATACAAAGTTATAAGTTAAGGGTTCTTCTGCAAGGCTCCTATCGTATAAAAAGTCTCATACTGATTTATATGTTGGGGTGTCGGTTGTATGTAAATATTAGTGTTGTGATATGCTATGCCATGACTCATAGAAGTGCTACTCACGCACACGACTTTATACGCACAGTCCTTTAGTTCCCCCTGTTCAGGCAGCTAGCTTCACTCCCAGGAACCACCGTAGTGGAAAATGGAGACAGTGGGTCGGCCCCCCCACTCCTAGCGGGTATCCACACTACCGGGCCTAGCCCTCCCGTACGCCCCTAAAAGAACACAACTTAGAGTATCTGCGTACTAGCGCTGGCTATATCCACCAGACTTTCTTTGGCTAAGTGTCCCACACCGCCTAGTCAACGTACCGATGTTGGTGTGAACGACAATCAAATACTGAAGACCCACCACCTTTATTCTGTACTCAAACCCTCGAGCCCTCGGCTCCCTGGACTGTCCCGTCCGTGCATCTACCTTAACAGCTACCGTCTGAATGGCAACCAAACCAACTTATTCTACCTTCCTAGCTATCGGGGTGTGTGTATGTGTAACCCTAGTTATACTAGTTGCTCTTTTAATTTATTATTCCTACGGTTTACGTTAGCCCAGGACTGCCCCCGATATTCCCCGTAAAGGGCTCTCAAAGGGAACTAGGAACTATGATGGTAGTTGAAGCCCACCGTTCTCTTTCGCAAGGCACTTATTGTTATTGGTTGATATCCATTACCCGATCCCTTTTTAAGTTACTTTAGATCTAGCCCTAGAGTATTAAGACTCTTCCTCTCCTACCCGGGGTGGACGATCTTTCGTCGTTCCCAAACGCCACTTAACACTAGCCACTCTCACACTCTACTTATCCTGACTTCCAATAATTAACTTAAACTTAACTTTCCCTATCCCAACCAGCAACTACCAAAAATTCCATCTCCCCAGGTTCTTTACCCTTGCTAGTTCAGTTTCCGTGGTTTAACTATATGCAGACCATCCTAGATACATGAGGTATATAAGGGGAGGTACTCCAAATTGTCTTCTGAATCTCCTATAATATTTACTGAAGGTCTATCATGTCATAATATAACTAAGTCCAAGATTTCCAAATTTTTCCTTTTTATCGGGCATTTAATTTATTTATTCTAAGCCTCTCAATTCCCTAGTATGAACATGAAGTGCACTAATGAGCAAACAATAAATAATCATAAAATCAGTAAAAATCCTATGAGGCATTTGAGCAGTAATTCCAAATTTGAAGAAATTTCAGAGGGGTTTAGGCCTATATTTCCTAATTTACCAATTTAGGCCACTTCTACCATATTATGAAGCAAATACTGTAAATATGTACCCAAAAATCACAAGAAAATTACAGAAGCTTTATGGTGACTTAAAACTATCAGAAACCATGTCCCATGATTTTCCTCTAATATTATGGGCTCTAAATTTATTTTAATGTAAAATACAAATTTTTCTAGCTTAGTGAAGGAGGTACTATTTTTTTAATTATCTAAAAATCCAAAGAAAATTACAGGGTGACTATCATGGTTTGGAACACTCACTGACAAAATTTCATAATTTTCCAATTAATAATTTGGCACTATTTGTATTTTTGACTACATATCTCAAATGGTAAGTTAAAGAAGCAAGTACCCAAAATAATCAGATAAAACGTCCAAGAAAAATACCGAAGATATAACATGCTATAAGATTCCCTAATCCAAGATTTCATAACTTTCTAGTGAACATAAATTCCAGAATCATCAAAATAAATATCTTGGGCACAACTAGAGTTGTAAATAAAGTACTGTATAAATTAACCCAAAAATCTCAACAAAATTATATTATGGCCATTTAGACAAGAGAATCACCCGACCCAAATTTTATTTTATTTTTAGTTCATTTGACAGCATAATAGTTCAAATTAACATTGGTCCCCTAAACTAGGGTTAGGATTTCAGATGGCCTAACTTTCTCCAAATCCTCTAAGATTTTGTCCAGAGAACTATAATGGCCCTATGGTCCTCTCCACCAAATTTCAAGTAAGTTCAAGGTCATTTGACCCCATGACCATCACAACCCTACAAATCCCCATTAAGGGACCTACCCTAGGGTTCTAGGGCTACCCTACACCAAACCACCTCAAACCCCCTTGGAGGGTGTGTCATCGCCTAAAAAGTCATTGACCAAAATATCAGCCTCTGTTGAATTGATACGACCACTCAAATTTCCAAGGGGGTGATTTACCCTAAATATCCCCTTATGGGGCCAACTAGGGTTGAGTAAAACCCTAGTCAAAACACCTCCAAATGAGGTGAAATTTTTTCCAGTGTATTATTATGTCCTCTAAGGCCACCCACCCAAATTTGGGGGGATTTTGAGGTGTTTAGGACACTTGATTAAAATACACATGATTTATTAAATTTTTCTAAAAACTTTATAAAAATGTTTCCCAAAAATCCTTATTTTTGGGCAGCACCTAGATATAGGTAAGATTAGGCCACACCCAGAATTTCAAGTCATTTTGATGACTGGATTGGAGTGAAGAATTTTTCTAATGTCAGGACAGCCCTATGGATAGACCTCACCAAAATGAGTGCTGAGGTCTATCCATTGATCCAAATCACTTGAAACAAATTTTACAATTTTGTAGACTCATAAAGCTACAATATTAGTGTTGACAACTTTTCCTATAGGAGGCTCTAAGTATTTTTAGAAATTCATGCAATTTACAGGCAGAAACTACAGAAAATATATAGAAATTACTTTAATAAATATGTTCGCACAGATCTTAAAAGCTGATCCGTCGGCTGGGAGGTTGTCTTTAACCTCCAGCCGACGGTCTAGATAGCATGCACCTGGGAGCACTTCTCCCTCCCATAGCCGGCCGTCCAGCCTCCTCCCTGGCCGGCCACCGCCACCACCACCTCCGTTGAGGTTGTGGCCATCGCCAGGCGGCGGCGCAGCCGCCGGAGAGGCTTTTTCGGGCGAGCCCGTAACATCATTTTTGCGGGAAAATCGTAGAGAGAAGCTCTTCCGATCGGGTTCATTTGAGACCGAATCTTAATCCTAAGGAAGCTAAGATCTACCCGTAGAGAGAGAGGAGGGGAGGACCTTGTTCGCGGGTTGGAGGCGTGCAGACCGTCGGGATGCCATTGGCGCGGTGGTGGCATCATCGGAATTCTTCTACAGCACCGTACAAGCTCCAAATCCGTCGGGTAAGGGTGTAAACTCCATCTCTGAGTCTAGGGAGCCTTTTTAAACCAGTAAAAGGAGGGAGGGGAAAGGTCTAACGCTGGTGGCCATTAATGGCCCATTATAGCTTTTTCGGCCATGATGGTGGGGGGGCTGAAACAGCTCTGTAACAAGTGGAGGAGGGATGGAAACTCCTCCTCTCCCTGAGAGGAGTTGAATCCAGCTGTTTTAAGGGGAATAGGATGGAGCCGAGCCTAAAAGCCATTAATGGCCATGCAAACCGTCACTCGGCCATGGCTGGAAGGAGAGGAGTCGGCTGCCATGTGGCATGACCAGTCAACACTCTTTAGAATAAGACTTAATTGGGTCTTATTAAAAGAAAATGGCCCACTCCTAGACCGGCCCGGTTCAGCTGAACCAGCACCCAGCCCTAAGCAATCTGCCAGAAAAATGCCAGCAAAAATTCTAAGTATAATGGCGTTGAGTGAGCTCAGCTCACTCAACGCCATCCAAGCTACGGTGTTGAGTGAGCTCTGCTCACTCAACGCCATCCCAGACTATGGCATTGAGTGAGCTCAGCTCACTCAACGCCATCCGGATTATGGCATTGAGTGAGCTCTGCTCACTCAACGCCACCCTGAATATGTCCTTTTTTAAAAGATGGCGTTGAGTGAGCTTAGCTCACTCAACGCCGTGTAGATTATGGCATTGAGTGAGCTCTGCTCACTCAATGCCTTCCAGACAACACCAAATGGCGTTGAGTGAAGTCAGTGCACTCAAGGTCGTTCAACTTATGGCGTTGAGTGCACTCAACGCACTCAACGCCATCTTGCCTGACAGTTTACGGCGTTGAGTGAGCTAAGCTCACTCAACGCCATCATGTGTATGGCGTTGAGTGAGTTCAGCTCACTCAACGCAAACCTGACGACACTAGATGGCGTTGAGTGCAGTCAGTGCACTCAACGCCATTCAACTTATGATTTTGAGTGAGCTAAGCTCGCTCAACGGCATCCAGACCACGACGTTGAGTGAGCTTAGCTCACTCAACGCCATTCCAAGGTCACGGGCGTGACGGATTGGTCACGGGCATGACGGATTGGTCACGGGCGTGTCAGGCCTATGTTGAAATTTCTGAGCACGATGATCGTCTTCCTGAGGTCGACGATCGTCAAAGGGGTCACGCCCTTGGTCACGGGCATGACGGGTCGGTCACGGGAGTGACAACCCCTTGACTCTAAATCTTGGTCGATAAACTTCAATTCCTGGGCTTCCCAGGGTTCTATTAAGACAAAACCACTCTCAGGGGTCTAGTCGGAAATGGGATGTTACATTATCAGATATTAGCAAGTTCTCTTCAGGTACTTGCTGCTTACTTTTCTATCATATCTGCTACTTACTCTTCTTTTGTTGAGATTAACAAATATTATCAAGTTCCCTTCAGGTACTTGCTGCTTACTTTTCTATCATATCTGCTACTTACTCTTCTTTTGCAGAGATTAGCAGATATTAGCAAGTTCCCTTCATGTACTTTCTGCTTACG
Source organism: Platanthera zijinensis (assembly GCA_039513925.1). Taxonomy (NCBI): domain Eukaryota; kingdom Viridiplantae; phylum Streptophyta; class Magnoliopsida; order Asparagales; family Orchidaceae; genus Platanthera; species Platanthera zijinensis. Next base: position 138,714,372 of record CM077087.1, on the reverse strand, counting down.
TTTCTATCATATCTTCTACTTACTCTTCTTTTTCAGAGATTAGGAGATATTAGCAAGTTCCCTTCCAATACTTGCAGTTTACTTTTCTATCATATCTTCTACTCACTCCTCCTTTTCAGAGATTAGCGGAGACTTGGAAGTTCCATCCAGGTACTTGCAACATAATTTTATTTCATACCTATGACTTACTCTTCCTTTTGTATAAGTTAACATGTGTTTCCAAGCCTCCTTCGGGTACTTGCAAGTTATCATTCTTCTATGCTCTTCTCTCATCATTGTTTTATAGAGCTCATTGAAAGACATTCACATCTTCTTCATTTTGCAAAGCAATCCAGGTACGTAAAAGATGTATCACTTTCTCTTGCATTAACTTTTCCTTCGCAGGAAAAAAGACAGACATTGCCAGTCCTTTTCTGAGGAGAGATATCAGGTTCTATCTCTCCCTGCCTCTTGTTTTTTCGAGGGATAGATCACGATTTTCGTTGGTCTCCTACTTATTTGAAGTTCCCTTTAGGACTTAAAAAAGCGGGGATTATGTTAACCTAGAAATCGGCGATCCCTCCCAAGGTAGCCAGCTCACAAGTCACGGCGTGCTCAAGGTTCCCTCTCGAAATCGTGGCATGTCAGCCCTTTTTTCTAAGGGTGGGCAGACATACTTCTCTGTCCTCTTAGGTAGCGCGGCAAGGGCGGTCTCCCCCGTCTGACAGCCCAAGTCGTGCAGCAGCTGCCCATTCTGTAGCGGCTTCGGAATGCTTCCTCAGTCCGCCCTTGCAGGCCGTGTGGTTTTTATTAGCTAACCGTGAATCAGTTCTCTTCCGACAGGTCCAACAGGAGACAAGCTTGCTCCATCAAAGGTGGCTTCCTTCTCCTTCTATTCGAAAGGAGGTGGCAGACTTAGACTTCAGTCTGCCTAAAGGAGGTGGACTTGTTCCTCCCTCCAACTCTCCAGCCCGCACATCTGTGCAGCGACCATCTCTCCAGTCCGCCGATAATGGGCAGACTCGGTATCAACACGCCTAAAGAGACGGCACATCGGCATCACTCCACGCCAGACCATGGCATACCACGCGGACTCAACTCCAACCCGCTATTAAAAGGTGGACTCTTCATCCAGCAGCTGTAGCGACCTGCCTCTAGGCTGCCAGCTAGCATGCGTGACCTGGACTATTCAGTCTGCTAGGTCGGCAACCCTCGTTACTAATCAAGGGAATCCTCCAGTAGAGAGGTGACCTACTCAACCCATCTGCCGCGAGCTATGGAAGAATCGTTGCGCTGTCCGCCAGAAGAGCCCCTGCTCGGTAGCCGACGATCTGCCTCCTCAACACAACGGTTTGGGCGGACTCGTTCTGCAATCCACTAGACTAGCCCTCTAGTTTCCCAGTGACCGCTTCTTCGCAGTAGCATGCGGGCTTGCTCAGTAAAGTAGTAGCAGACTCGTCTCAGCCTGCCAGCAGAAGATCAACTTAAAGTGAAGTCCCTAACCTCTTGGCAAGGCACAGACTCGGCTGACTCCTCATTCTACTCGCACAACTTACCGCTCTACCGGTTGTGACGTTACCAACACCGTTACCTCCCCGAGCGTATAAATAGGCCCTCATACCTCTCAAACGGAGACACGGTGAAGATATATAGTTCAAGGCATCAAGTTCTGTGGAATCGGCTTCTCAGTCCGCGAGGCTTACTCATTCTCCTCTCAGCTTGATCATGCAGTCCACCCGACTTAGTCCAGCGAGCTGCCTGACCAACAAACCACGCGGTCTGCCGACATCTCTGGTCAAACCGTGCGGCCTCTGGCATCTTCTTTCCTTAGCCGCCAGCATCCCACTTTGTACCCATTATGCTTTCTATATAAAGGTGCAAACTCAAGCTGTAACCTCAGTTCATAATCAAATGAAAGCCCGTCACAAGAGTGAAATTTAAGCCATGGCGGGAGAAGTCTGTTTTTGCCGTTGCTAGCGGTCCCTTCATATTTTCAACTCCTCTCTTCTCTCGGCATCAACCTAAAGGGCTAACCATCAAAGTAACCGTCTGCTCGACAATTCCTGATCAACCTCCCCTACTATTCTCATCATCCTCAACAACCTCTCCTCTATCCCTGCAACCTCCTCCTTCACCTCACTTGTGAGACCGAACACTTGTTAGCTGTTGGTGCCCTCGAACCCTCCTCTCTATATTTGTGCATCAACATCTATAAAACATTCCATATATATATATATATATATATATATATATATATATATATATATATATATATATATATATATAGTGGACATTCATGTGTACTTGAGTTCAAAATTTCACCCTTGAAGCTTCTGCTAGAATGCTCTGAGTTAGGGCGCGTGTAGTCTTTGATATTCACATGTAATCTCATTGACTGTTGGTGGAATATGGCGTGGGTCCCCGGCCGGAACCCTTGTTATATTTCATTTGATGGATGGAGGTGTTACAGTGGGTCTACTATGGGTCATTAAAACCAAGAACCTTTTTTGCTTTCCCCCCAAGCGAGCCAATGACCCTACCAGCTAGTGAGAGCTTGGACAATGTGTATACTCAGGGACGAGTGCGCCATCTATCCCTTCCGGCTAATAGGAGACTGGTCAGCGGGATCTACTCGTGATATTTCAAACTACAACCTCTTTACCTCACCACCCAAGCGAGCCTACGGCCTTGCCAGCTAGTGAGAGCCTGAAAACCGTATCTACTCGGGGCTGAGCGCACCTTCCAGCCCTGCCAGCTAATGGGAGCATGGTCAATGTGATCTAATCGGGGTATTTCAAACTACAACCTCTTTACCTCCTCCCCCAAACGGGCCTACGGCCCTGCCAGCTAGTGAGATCCTGGACAACGGGTCTATACGGGTCCGAGTGCACCATCCAGCCCTTCCAGCTAGTGGGAGCCTTGTCAACAAGACCTACTCGGGGTATTTCAAAGTACAACCTCTTTACCTCACCCCCCCCCCAAGCGAGCCTACGGCCCTGCCAGCTAGTGAGAGCCTGAATAATGGATCTACTAAGGGCCGAGTGTGCCTTCAATCCATACCAGTTGATGGGAGTTTGGTCAGCGCGATCTACTTGGTGTCTTTAAAACTACAACCTCTTTACCTCACCCCCCCAAGCAAGCCTATGTCCCTGTCAGCTAGTGAGAGCCTAAAAAATGGGTCTACTCAGGGCCGAGTGCGCCTTCCAGCCCTGCCACCTAATGGGAGCCTTGTTAGCGGGATCTACTAGGGTCTTTCGAACAACAAACTTTTCGCAATCTTGAAAAGAAACAGACCTAAAACAATTGAATGAATTCATTATAATGGGATTTACAATCTTACCCCAAATAAGGGTAGAAATGCTTCAGGTTGCCTCCACTCCTAGTGTGTCTTATGGTCACCACTTCGCAATCTGTAGGTGGTATCCTCCCGACCCCAGGGCCTATTCAACTATGTAGGGACCCTCCTATTTAGGATTGAGCTTCCAAACGCCTCTCAACCTTTCAGCGGTGTTGACCTTTTTTAAGACAAGATCTCCTTCTTTGAACATCTTTATCTTGACATGTTTAACGAAGTACTTGTCCATCCTCCACTTAATCTCCTCCTGCCTGACGATAGCCACGTCACGAAGTTCCTCTACCATATCAAGCGAGAGCCGCAACACCCCATCATATCCTTCCCTCCATTTCTCATCTCCTTTGTTAGCGGCCACGTCTCGCGGCGGCTGAACCTCAAACTCCACGGTCAAGAACGTGTTGTACCGATGAGAAATTTTGAGTGGATCTCTCCGGTAGACGTGTTGTGGGTTGTCCACAGAGCCCAGAGCACTGAGGGGATTTGCTCTACCAAACTCCCTCTTAAGTTATCTACTTTCTTCTTAAGCAGGTTCACGATGATTTTGTTTGCTTCCTCCACCTGGGTATTGCTTCTTGGTTGGCAGACGGAGGCAAACATGAGGTCAATCCCAAACTGGGTGCATAAACTAATGAATTCTTCACTGGCAAACTGGGGCCAATTATCCGTGACAATGGCTTGAGGCAACCAATGCTGGCAGATGATCTCCTCCCATACAAAATTTCTGATGAATTGGGAAGTCATCTTGGCCAACGCCTTGACCTCCAGTCACTTTGAGAAATAATCAATAATGACTAGAAGGAACCTTCTCTACCCGCTTACCGGGGGAAAAGGCCCAACCAAATCCACCCCACAAATCGCGAAAGGCAAGGCTCTGTGATTCTTTGAAGCCATTGGGTGGGCAAGAGTTTTAGGGGGGCATATAACTGAAACTTTTGGGACCTCCTTGCCAACTCCTCCGCATCCTTCATTAGTGATGGCCAAAAATACCCATGCCTGGCCACACTTGCTTCCAAGGTTTTGCCTCCCGAGTGACTGCCACTTTCACCAAAGTGTATTTCCTCTAAGATTCGTGGGATCCCCTCTTCTTCAACGCATCACACCAAGAACCCCGACAACATCTTTTGATGCAGCCCCCCTTTATGCATTAAGCAATGTGCTGATTTGTGCCTGAATCCTTTTGCATCTTTTGTCCCTTTGGAAAGTTGACCTTTAGTTAGCAAAGCTACAAGGGAATCCACCCATGAGGGCCGTCGATCCACTTCCATCAGGTCTCCCTCCTCGATTGCTGGGTGGAATAGCTCGGTCAAAGATCCTTCGCCCCGGTGTAAAAATTTAGCAAACCGATCGACTTCTACACTCTCCTCCTTGGGGACATGCTGTATTAAAAATGTCCGGAACCCGTCAACAATCATACTTACCTTGGAAAAGTATTTTTGTAGGGTAGGCTCCCTAGCCTCATACTCACCCCTGATCTACGACAACACCGCCAACAAGTCCGTGAACATTTCTACATCATGTACCCCAAGATGTTTGTCCAATCGCAGCCCTGCTATGACGACCTCATATTCAGCCTGATTGTTTGTGATGGGGAAGTGAAAGACCACTTCCTGTTCTATTGTGACCACCTGTGGGCTAACTAGCACTACCCCTCCCCCTAGAGAATTCTTTCCCGAGGCTTTTTCAACCAACATCTTCCAAGCATCCCGTCGAGGAGGCTTCTCACCTTCCACCTCAGCAACGTAGTCGACCCAAAAATCGGCCACCACTTGTGCCTTGATGGAGAGCCACGGCACAAAGTTTATATCAAACTTACTCGGCTTGATGGACCACTTGGCCGACCTCCCCGATTTCTCCACCCTTCGAAAATCTTGCAGAGGGGGTAGTCCATCACTACCATGATCGAATGGGCCTGAAAGTACAACCTAATCTTCCTGGCCGAGATGATCAAGGAGAAAGCCAATTTCTCCAGGATGGGGTAACGGAGCTCAGCCCTCTTCAAGATTTTGCTGACGTAGTAGATGTGCAACAGCTTCTTCCCTTCTTCCTTTACAAAAATAGAGCTTACGACCTCCGCCACCACCCAGAGATACAAAGCTAGATCCTCCCTCTACTTCAAGCTATGAAGGAGCGGCACTTAGGATACTTGTCCCTTCAATGCCAGGAAATCCTCCTCGCATTCCTATGTCCACTCAAACTTCTGGTTCCCCCACATCACCTTGAAGAAAGGTGCACATATCTCCCTAGCTTGGGAGAGAAACCTACATAGCTCGGCGAGCTTACAGATGCGCTCTCGGTATGTTTAACGAACATGATCAAGTAATAAAGATGAGGAGTAGCTTCCCTAGATATTGATCTCACGCGGAGTGCAAGAAGGGAGCATGGACTTCACTTTTGGAAAAACGAGTGCAAGTATGAAAAAGGGGGTTTTTGTTTTTTGTTCCTACACTAAGCATAATTAAACTAGTGTGGATCGCCTTCACCACATCATATAGGTGGATTACTCCAACGAGTAATAATGGAGATGAACGAACTATTGAGGGTCGTAAACACCTCTTCGCAACACGCACATCTAGCAATCGCTAGAACGGCTCAAACACAATCCAAGATGAAAACCTCAACAACAAAACTAGATGAAACTCAAGGAAAAATATTGTTTTCAAGCTACAAGTTTTCTAACACCAGTTCATAACATATCAAGGTTAATAAAAGTAAAGTAATACAACTGAGCAAACGAAAGATTTCCAAGATTCTCGGCCGGAAGCGAATGTTGTCAATCCTCGTACTAGATCGGTCTTCGAAAGGCGTCTGGGATGCAGAAGTTTTGTCTCTTACTTCTTCAAACCCGTCTGATTCATGTCGAGTTGCTAAGTCGAATCTGAACGAAGAACGTCTCAAGTGCGGCAACAAGTAGCTCTAATGGTAGCTTGGAGGTCGGAGATGATGAAGATGGGCAGAGACGGAACTTTTGCATGATTTCGGAGGAGAAATGGTGGCTGAAAGAGCTTCCTCCTGAGGAGAGAGAGAATGACGGCTGGAGGAATGATTTCCCGCTCAAAGGAGTAGAAATGGCGGGGGGGGGGGGAAATGGGGTTGTCCCGGGTTTAGAAGAAATCTGCGACTTAAATAGTAAAAGTAAAAAAAATGGTCACGCACGGTCTGGCGCATGACCGTGCGTGAACCGTGCGATATTAATCTCCATAAAATACCTGTGGAAGAATCATTGACCCGTGTGTTTTACCCACATACGTGCGATTCCACCCGTGCGCTAAGGAAATTGCACGGGTAACGACAGAATGCACAAAACACTGGCAACCGGGTGGAATCGTGCGTTTAATTCACGCAAGGGCGCTCCGCCCGTGCGTGAAGGAAACACACGATTAACCGCAGAGCGGCCTAAAAACAAAAACTACAAGAAAACCGTGTTTTTTCCTTCGTACACGGTTCCGAAGAAACCGTGCATGAAGGAATCACACGGGCCGGTCAATCCTCCAAGAATAACTTGCAGAAAATGCACGACCAGAAGTAACCATTCCCTAAGAAAATGCATGACCGTGCGTTTTCCTCAAATCTGAATTATGAAAAGAGGAAACCTGATCACCTGCAAGCAGCAAAAATAAAGCAAAGGAGGAACCTCCAACAACACAAAAAAATAATCAATGCAATAGAAAGAAACACGGGGAGCACCAAGTTCTTACCCTCATCAACAGAATGTGTAATTGCACTCCCTCAGGCCCAAAGTAGTGCACAATGAGGTCAAAGACCGAATGATGCAAATATAACCGATATCTAGTTAAAATGCAGTGCACACGTGAGAAAACAAGCCCAGATGATTCCGAAAAACCTTATATAAATCGGACTCATCACACCACCAGACTTAAACATTTGCTCTCCCCGAGCAAATCATCTCTCCATGGACTCGAAAATAGCTAGCTGGCTTAGTAATTTCTAAATAAAGTAAAACGAGAAATCAAAAACTACATGGGCATAGAAAATAAAATATGCAAACTTTCTAATTATGCTACGGAGCTTATAAATTTTGACATATTTAAATAGATATTGTAGCTACTCAAATTAGGAATGGTGTAGAATCGTTCAGTCATATGTAGGAAGAAAGTAGGCAGGCCAATGAGTTGAGCATTACCAAAGAATGCGGCTCGGGATCACCTCTAAAGGAATCCACCAATGTCTGGTACCATATGCTTGCCAGTTCAGACTCTCTCCCCGATGCTAGGTAGACACAAACGTGAATCAGCTGGACTTGTAGGAGAGAATGGGGCTTAGGCTATGGTTTGGTAGTCAATGATAAACTTGTAGGCTACACGCAACCAAAGAGAGCGAACAATAAGCTAAACCCAAACTGCCACTTAGAGATGCACGTGCGACACACCCCCAGACATAGCTTGAAAACCGGGTGTGCACACGGCCTAACCCGACCAAAAACTAAAAAAAATGTGGATTCTAATTCTCAAAGTAATACATTTGAATTTTCTTTTTCACTTGTTTTTTTTACTTTTTTTTAGCAATCCCCACATTTAGCACTGGAAATTTTCATGAATTCATCACTTCATAACATGTATTCCACAAACCACAACACATCAAAATATTAACTTCGATCAAGCTCAAAGATTTGGTTGTGATAGGAGGGTTGGCATTAGGCTTTGCTGAATGAAAGTTGAGCTGAAACAAAGGATGGGTAGGCACAAATTTGGCTTGCAATGGTTAGCAGCTAGGACTAGGTACAAAAAGCTCAAACTAGCCAAAATGATGGCCTACCTCACGCTTACGCTCGACTAACCGGGCACCAATGCTTCGAGAGTATCTTGGGGCAAGTTCATAGCCACCGAGAAAGATGATCCTTCCTCCCGACTCGAGCAATACGAGTCTAATAGCGGCTACACACATTCCTATGCTATAGTTTGATTTCTCCAAATTCAACCAAATTGAGTAGCCCAAACAGTATTTACAAATGCAGAAAAGTAAAAACTATGAGCATAAGAAAAATTGAATCTATGTTATTTCTACACACCATGAGTACTCGATTAGGAGCACTGCACGAGTTTTTTGCTACTCTATCATAAAATCCTAAGCCAGCACCCTATCTTAAAGTAGACACAAAAGAAACGCATTTGACTTGACCCGAGCGCTTGTTTGAGATCGCGCTCAAGTGGGTGAAGGTGCACAACACGGACGTGATATAATAAAATCATAAAATGAAAATATACTTTTGGCATGCTAGCGAATGTAGTGTATGTGCAAAGGTAACGCGTACAACTCTCCCCCACTAGACTTACTCTAAACGACCTATCAAAGATTTGCAATAAAATTAATGAAATGAAAGTTGGGGTAGAAGTTACCAATGCTCAGCAAATGAACATACAAAAAGATTGACATTAAAATTCAGCAATAAGCCCACAGCCCAAGCGAAATTCACCTGAAAAAAGCATATTTCCAACCACAAAAAACTATACAAATCTAAGCACACAACTAGATTACAGAAATTTAAAACAACAACAGCATTGGGTTGTCTCTCAATAGCCCTTTTTTTTACCGTCCTTAAGGTGGACCAAATACATGTATTAACAGTTTTATATAATGTTCAAAACAAAAGTAGAACCAATTCCAAGAAAAAAAATATAAGCAAAACAATGAAAAGAAATTAACTTCCATCGAGGTCTTGCAACAGTATACACTACACATCTTTATCAACAATCCTCCCCTCAAATTGCTTCAAGCGGTACCCGTTTACTTTGAAAGTGCAGCCCTTATCATCCCGAATCTCAATCGTGCCGTATGGAGAAACACTCACCACCGTATAAGGACCGCTCCATCTGGATTTTGACTTCCCAGGAAACAGTCGCAGACATGAATTATACAAAAGAACCTGATCATCCGGCTTAAATTCCATGGGTGATATATGTCTATCATGCATGCGCTTAGTTCTTTCCTTATATATACTTGTGCTCTAATAAGCTCTCAAGAGGAACTCATCAAGCTCACAAATCTGACCACGAAGCTTGTCAGAAGCATCTCTATAGTCCATGTTGAGTAATTTAGTGGCCCACAATGCCTTGTGCTCAAATTCAACAGGAAGGTGGCATGATTTGCCATAAACCAATTGGAAGGGTGATATCCCTATCGACGTCTTGAACGTGTTGTGGTAAGCTCATAGAGCATCATCCACCTTCTTAGCCCAGTCCTTCCGATTGGAGTTGATAGACTTTTCTAAAACCCGCTTCAGTTCCTTATTAGAAATCTCCACTTGCCCGCATATCTGGGGATGGTAGGCCAAAGCAACCTTATGGTGAACACCGAACTGTTTTGAAAGTTGCACGAACTGCTGGTTGCATAAATGGCTACCCCCATCGCTAATTATGGTTCTCAGCGGCCCAAAGCGAGAGAAGATATTTTTATGAGGGAAGTGGAGCACGGTGCGAGCATCATTTGATGCAACCGCCTCCGCATCCACCCATTTCGACACATAATCAACTGCAACTAGGATGTTCTGCTTCCCATGCGACATGGGGAAGGGACCTATAAAATCAATCCCATTACGTAAAAAAATTCGCAAACCAGCATACTGTACAGGGGCATTTTGTCACATCTAGTAATATTCCCAGTGCGCTAACATTCGTTGCACTCTTTGACGTGTCTATGCGAGTCACGAAATAACGTAGGCCAAAACAGACCGCACTAAAGAACTTTATGAGCAGTCCGAGCGGCACCAAAATTCCCGCCGGCTTCACGATCATGACAATGCCTCAAAATCTCATTAACTTCCAGTTTGGGGACACAACATCGGATAACCCCGTCGATGCATGTGCGGAACAAAAGAGGATCTTCCCAGAGATAATACTTGACGTCAGAGAAAAACTTCTTCTTTTGTTGATACGTTAAATGTTGGGGCAGCGCCTTGCTTGCTAAGAAGTTGGCAAAGTTGGCATACCACGGCATAGGGGCAATAGAAGAAATGGTGAACAAGCTCTCATCCAGAAAATCATCAGAAATTGGAATTCCTTGTGAGACCTCGCCTTCTCCTCATTCAAGTCTCGAAAGATTGTCGGCAATCACATTTTCAACTCCACGTCAATCACGGATTTCAATATCATAAACTTGTAGCAAAAGTTTCCAACGCATGAGCTGCGACTTAGCATCTTTCTTGTGCATGAGAAAATAGATGGCCGCATGATCAGAGTGAACCACCACCTTAGAGAGAAATAAATAGGAGTGGAACTTCTTGAAGGCAAAAACTATAGCCAAAAACTCCTTCTCTATCGTTGTATATTTCAGCTGCGCATCATTTAATGTCTGACTCGCATAGGCAGTAGTATGGAAGATCTTATTTTTACGTTGCCCCAACACTACACCCACCGCAACATCACTAGCATCACACATCATCGCAAACGGCGCTGTCTAATCTGGGGATGAGAGGATTGGGGCTGACACCAATTGATACTTCAAGCAATTAAATGCCCGATTGCATTCCTTGTCGAACACAAACATGACATCCTTCGTCAATAAATTAGATAAGGGTTAGCTATAGACGAGAAGTTCCGAATAAAGCGTCGGTAGAATCCAGCATTCCCCAAAAAGCTACGCAAACCATGAAGTGTTGACGAAGGAGGCAAGTTTTTAATCACCTATACCTTCGTCGGTTCAACCTCCAACCCCCGCCGAGAAACCTTATGCCCGAAAACAATCACCTTTCATATAATGAAATGGCACTTCTCCCAGTTGAGCACTAGATTTGTATCCTCGCAACGTTGCAAGACCAAAGTAAGACGGGGCAGCGCCTCTTCAAAGCTATCTCCAAATAAGGAGAAATAATCCATAAATACCTCCAAGAAATCCCCAACCATCTCGCAAAATACCGCAGTCTTGCATCGCTAGAAGATAGCTACTCCATTGCACAACCAAAAAGGTAGCCTCCTGAAAGCAAAGGTCCCTAAAGGGTAGGTAAATGTTATCTTCTCCTGATCCTTGAGGGCAATTGCCAGCTGATAGTAGCCCGAGAAGCCATCTAGGAGGCAGTAGTAATCATGTCCGGCAAACATTTTGTCCATGAATGGCAGTGTGAAATGATCTTTCCTTGTTGCCGCATTAAGCGTTCGATAATCAATACAAATCTCCACCCAATGATAGGCCTCATAGTAAGCGGCTCTCCATTCTCATTTCGCACGACTGTGATTCCTCCCTTTTTGGGTACCAATTGCACGGGACTCAACCATTTGCTATCCCTTATGGGAAAAATAATACCTACATCCAAAATCTTAATAACCTCATTCTTCACAACCTCCTATAATATAGGGTGCAATCTGCATCGCGGTTGAGCTCTGGGCTTGAAATCATCATCTAGAAGTATCTTTTGCATGCAAACTGTGGGGCTAATCCCGTTGACATCTGAAATTTTCCCCCCAAAGGCCTTTCTTTGTGACTTTAGCACTTCAACAAGGCAAACTTCCTGATCTGCTGTAAGAAGAGCCGAAATGATGGAAGGATGAGTCTATTTTTCTCCTAAAGAGACATATTTCAACATGCTAGGAAGCGACTTGAGCTCAAGAGATCCATCTGAGTCAAATGGTGATTCAGCCAGAAGCTCGGGGTCTCCCACCTGTGCCTCGCTCGACCCTTCATGAATCTTTATGTCAGGGTCATAAAACTCACCCTCCACCCTATTAGGCGGAAAAGTTCTATCATCGTCAACCTCCATAGCACCTAGCTCCGCACGGCTATCCCTTCTGGATGCCTTAGAAATATCGAAAATAGTATTCTTTGATCCTAGGCAGTCAGCAATCCATTTTTCGCATTGATGATGGATCTGGAAATGGCAATGAATGGACGCCCCAGAATAATAGGCATCTCATCCGCATCCTCAATATCAAGAATAACAAAATCAGCTAGAAAGGACAACCCATTAACTACAACCGTGAGATCCTCGACCACTCCTACCAGTTTCTTCTTTGATAGATCAGCCAGCTGCAGAATAATTTTAGTGGGCAAAAGTTCACCAGAGCCCAGCTCACGGAAGAGGGATAACGACATGAGGGTTATTGACTCCTCGGAATCACACAATACGTAACTAAGCGCGGATCGCCCAATGGTACACTCAATCGTGAAGCTCCCTTGATATTTTATTTTAACGGGCCACTCCCCCACTGCCAAAATGGGGCAATCTTCCCAGGTCGAAATGCTGATGCACGACTCGGAAGTCCGATTTTTAGCCAGAAGATCCTTCAAATACTTTGCATAGTGCTTCACCTGTGTTTGCAAATCGACCATGGGAATGTTCACCTAAACACCCTTCAGAATATCTTGAAACTTTTGCTTCTACCTTTCTTTTCTTATATTTTGTAGCCTATGTGGAAATGGAGGCCTTTCCCACTGGGGTTGGATTTCGGGAGCAATAACCACCGAGGATTCCTTTGGGGATTCATCAGTACTTGGCCTATCCCCGTGTTTGGAGGGTTGGTCCTCTCAACATGCATGATTATCCACCAACCATCCACTTTTGAGGTTCATAGCAATAACTGTCTCGGCAGGATGGCATGCCCAAAATTCTATCATTTTACCCACGGTGGAAATAATATCTTGAAGCCGCTGGAGTATTACAGCTTGGGTTCAACTCCACTTTCCAACCCAGTCCATAAAATTACGAATAAGCCGCTCGCTTTCCTCAACGTTTCTATCTATAAATTGAGAGTCCCCACTGGCTTCAGGAATAGAAGGCATCTTCCACAAAATACTAGAGCGCACTACGTTGTCTACGATCTGCAAAGACAACAGTCGTAGCCCGATTATACAGTGAAGCTCCAGCTGCGGTGTCGAACAAGTATCGAAGCTGTTCTTGAATACCGAAATAAAAATCTTACAAGAACGGCATCCCAAACACGTTCTGAATCGAACATCTGGATTGCAGCAAACGAATCCTTTCCCAGGCCTCGTAGAGAGACTCTCCAGGGCTCTACGCGAATGTCACCAGATCTAAATTTGCCTGCGTCAACTGTGAATGTGAGCAGTACTTTCTGTGGAATTGGACTTCAACGCACTTCTAGGAAGTTGGCTAGCTCTAGACAATTTCTCTATACCATAATCTAGCTTTTCCAGCAAGAGAAAATGTGAAAAGCCTAATCATAGCCTTGTCGTGTGCTTCCCCAGCATAGCAAAAGGAGCCACAAAGCTCCAGAAAGCTAGTAATATGATTCTCGGCATTCTCTCCAGGGAGCCCCTGAATTACACAATACTGCGAGATAAACTCGATTAGCTCCGCAGAAAGCTCAAAATTATCCTCATCGTGGTTGGAGGCTAGCTGAGGTTCCTGCATTTTGAATTATCCACTTACAAAATTGAACAGAAAGAAAAGAACTAGCAGAGAAGAGGAAAGTACAGTCAAACGACAAACAAAATTCACAAAAAGAGAAAGTCCACACAACGATCTCACTCCCCGGCAACGGCGCCAAAAACTTGATGCGCTCTAGGAAGTTTACTGATCACGCTCAAGTAATAAAGATGAGGAGTAGCCTCCCTAGATATCGATCTCATGCAGAGTGCAAGTAGGGAGCATGGACTTCACTTTTGGAAAAACGAGTGCAAGTGAACTATGAAAAAGGGGGGGTTTTGTTTTGGGTTCCTACGCTAAGCATAATTAAACTAGTGTTGGTCACCTTCACCGCATCGTACGGGTGGATTACTCCAATGAGTAATAATGGAGATGAACGAACTATTGAGGGTCGCAAACACCTATTCACAACGCGCGCTTCTAGCAATCACTAGAATGGCTCAAACACAATCCAAGATGAAAACATCAGCAACAAAACTAGATGAAACTCAAGCAAAAATATTGTTATCAAGCTACAAGTTTTCTAACACCAGTTCAGAACATATCAAGCTTTATAAAAGTGAAGGAATACAACCAAGCGCATGAAAGCTCTCCAAGATTGTCGGACGGAAGCGAAGGTTGTCAATCCTCATCCTAGCTTAGTCTTCAGAAGGCATCTGGGATGCAGAAGGGTTGTCACTTCCTTCTTCAAACCCATCCTCTTCGTGTTGAGTTGCTAAGTTAGATCTGAATGTAGAACGTGTCAAGTGCAGCAACAAGTAGCCCTAATGGTTGCTTGGAGGATGGAGAAGATGAAGATGGCCGAAGATGGAACTTTTGCAAGCTTTTGGAGGATAAATGGTGGTCGTAAGAGATTCCCCCTTAGGAGAGAGACTGATGGTTGGAGGAACGATTTCCCGCTTAAAGGAGCGTAAATTGCGGGGGGAAATTGGGTTGTCCTAGGTCCAGAAAAAATCTCCGTCTTAAAAGTAAAAGTAAGAAAAATGGTCACGCACGGTCTGGCGCACAACCGTGCGTGAACCGTGCGATATTAATCTCCAGAAAATACCTGAGGAAGAAGAAGCATTGACCCGTGCATTTTACTCATGCACGAGCGATTCCGCCCGTACGCTATGTAAATCACACGGGTAATGAAAGAATGCACAAAACGCAAGCAACCGGGTGGAATCATGCGTTTAACTTGCGCACGGGCGCTTACGCCCGTGCGTGAAGGAAAACACACGATTAACCGTAGAATGGCCTAAAAAACTACAGGAAAACCGTGCATTTCTATTTGGTACCTAGTTTGGATTTGGGCTAGGTTCACTAATCTAGGCTAAGTTAGACCTACATTGTATAGTCAGGGTCTAGTATAGTGTCTTAGGTGTCAGTCATGTCAACAACTCACTGAGATAAGACCAAGACATCAGAGACTTAGAAGACAACAGAGAGTAAACAAGGAAGAAATTTTTCTAAGTCAATCGACGATCTCTGAAGAGAGCTCGATGATCTTCGTTCTACGCTCGAAGATCTCAGATTTAAATCTCTAAATACTGAGATCGATGATTGCTGAACTCAGGTCGACGAACTCTGATGTACTTTCAGGATTGAGATCGACGTTTAACCATCTCAGTTAGACGATCGTGAAGCCTAGTTTGAAAAATAGTTTTTCAGTTCAAAGATCACAGGGCTCAGCTTGACGATATAGGATGTTTGAGGTCAACGATCTCAGGACCAGATCGACAATTTTTGCCAGATCAACATTTTATTCCCTGTAGTTATTGTTTTCCGTATTGACTGTTTATTCTTTTGCTTATATGACTCTGAGTGATTAATGCATATATTCTCTGAATATAGCCATTTCTTGGCAAGCATTAATTGTTGGTTTTCACAGAGATATTATACAGCCTTTCTCGGGACAGTTAAGGAAATTAGTTAATTCCCTTATAGCTGTTAAACAAGTTCCAGTGATTCTGGCAGTCAATTAATGTGGATGATTTCAAATTCTGTTTGGAATTATTCAAAGAAAAGGGACTCAGAGAATAAAAGACCCAGAGAATTATTATTCAGGACTTCTTGATGCAGTCGACAGACTTTTGAAAGAAATCACAAGGCTACAAGAAAAAGAAGAAGAACAACTCTCAGTTCCGAAAAACAAGATTTCATTCAGGAAGCTTGTGGAGACAGTCATCTTCAATCAGTCTCAGCTTTCTGGATTTCAAGTCCTACACACTGTACAAGGCTCTGATCTCCTGAACCATTCAAATCATAGGACAAGCCTCGACTCCATCAGGATCACTCTCATGTCTTCTCTCATTTGCTTGAGAAAAGTGAAGACAACTCAACTTTTTCCTTCCCCCCTCTGTGTAAAGGGTTTTACTCCCTTCAAAAGAAATTCCTAGTTGTGAGGTCACCTGATCAAAAGACTTCATGTTGGCTTTCCAGAACCTGATCAAAAGCCAGAAGGGTTGCTATCTCCCTTCAAATAGATATTATTTTGTGGCAGTCACCTGATAAAAAACTTGGGAGTGATTCCTACCAGGGTGGTAGAAGAGTGGATGTACCCAGATTTGGGGAACCACTATAATTTCTTGTGTCGTCTAGTTGCACCTTTTCTTATTGCTCGTGCTAGTTCATGTGATATTTAGAATAGTTCTCTAGTTTTCCTTCTGCTTAAACATTTATTGGTATCATCTATTTTGTAATCTTATAGAATAGTTAAAAACAGCCTAAAGTTTTTTAAACACTCTATTCACCCCCCCACCCCCCGACAAGAGTAGATCTAAATAACTCCCTCTTTTTAATTGGTATCAGAGGTTTGTGGTTCTTTGGTTGTACAAGCTAACACTTGAATCAAGATCCTTGCTTATTCATATTTTCTTTTCCTTAGGTATTCGTTTATCATATGGCACTAAATAAGGATTATGCAAGCACCAGACCTCTAGTCTGTAACTTAAATCAGTTCAGTATCTGGAAGCCAAGAATAATACTTTACATGAACTCAATTGATGAATATATTTTTAACTCAATTTTGATAGGTCCCCCTCAACCAACTTAAGCTGCTTCTAGATCTACTGACACTCATGTAGTACCACCACCAACCTTGGACTGATGCTCAAAAGAAAGCAAAAATTGCAGATGCAAAGGCCATGAACATACTGGCCCATACTATGTTAGATGACATTTTCCAAAAGGTTGCTGACTGCACATCAGCAAAGGACATCTGGGATTATTTTAACCAAATGGTGGCAGGTTCAGTGGAAGAAAGAAAAGATAGAAGATCCCTTCTTATTTCTAAGTATGAGAACTTCAGAAAGGAAAATGTTGAATTAGTTGAAGAGATGTATGGCAGACTGAGTGCCATCATCAGTGAACTAAGAACATTCGACAAGGACATTTCACTGACAGAGATCAATGATAAAATATTGATGTGTTTTCATATGGAACTGTGTAAATTTCACACCCTGATAAGGGTGATTTCAAAGTGAATGGGCCGTGTCTTAAACTCAATTTTTCTGGTGTTGATGATATCAGTCCGAACAATGTTAAGTTTCTTCTGCACGAACATTAACTAACTTAAGACTATTTATTTTTGTTAAAAACTTTAATTATTATTTTGGAAAATAATGTTTTGTACAATATTATTTTGTTGCGTCGAGCTTAAATGATGTTTTAAACAAAGGGCGCTCTTGGGAGACAACCTTAAGTTATTTTGTTGTTTTCTTTATTTTACACTTTTTGCCCCAGACGGCTCAAACAAGTTGAAGCTTATGCGATCGCCTGCTCCAATGCCGTTGAATCCATAATAAAGTCCAATGATGACATTTCAAGAAGTTCCAAAGCGCAAGCACGGGGGAGTGGCATCACTCAACATTCGCGATGCATAAATCTGGGGAAGTACATGTTTTTCAATTCTGTACTTTCATTTCTATTTTAATTTCTCTCTCTCCTTACCCACCTTTCACAATTGAGGACAATGTCACTCTTAAGCTTGGGGGAGGATTTCCTCCTTCTCTTATCTTTATTTTGTTTCCTTTAAAAAAATCAAAAAAAATTTATATATCTTAAAAATCCAAAAAACGAAAATATCTTAAAAATAAAAAAATATATAGAATATTTCAAAAAATATATATATATATTTATACTATTTATTTTTACTTTAAAAGTTTAAATGAATTTTGGCATTTCAATAATGCCCCCTTGATTTTTGTTTTGTTTTTTTTCTATATTTCCTATAACAACTTAGCTAATTATGCTTTTTTTAATCGTTATTTTTAATTATGTTTCACAAGTAAAATGTTATCCATGTTGTGTTTCTAATTCACGGTAGCATGTCAATGTGAAATGTTTTTCTAAAACTTGCATTCTTATTATGGTTTTCGTTCTTTATTTTCTTTACTTTCTTAAAAATCATTCATCCACTATTTTCCTTTTTTTGGATAATTTTTTTAATGTAAACTTTTGATTACTGTAGTAGATGTGAACGATTCAAGTCGCTTATTATTTTTATTTTTCAGATAATTTCATTTATCTTCGCTTATTATCTAGGATTTGCCTTTTGAAATTTTTCAAAGCTTTTAGATAAATTTTTAAGCATGAAAATGATTTATGTCGTTTTTGTTTTCGTTTGAGCCTTCTTGAAAACCTAAAAGTTTTTATCCCAAGTTAGCCGCTTTTGAGCCTTTTTACGATTTAAATTGATAGCTCCACTTATCATTTCATTTTCACCAAAGCTAAAATTTTCCAACCTATCTAATCATACGAACCTTTTGAGTTTCATTAAAAATATTCTTGATTATGATAGGGTTTTATTGTGATATATTTGTAGAACTTTTTGAAAAAGTATGCTCAAAAGAAGTGTTTACTTTTATTTGGCAAATATCAAAATGAAAAGAAAAATTATTTATGGCCTTTGTTTTGAAATGGAAAAAAAGAAAAGAAAAGAAAATGGAAAGGAAAAAGAAAGAAAAATATTTTATTTATGATGAAATTTTTGAAACTCTTTATTTTGCTTTAGTGTGATTTTAAAGCCTCCTTGTTTATCTTTGAATTCCACTCCTGATCATAATCCTAAACCAAAAGTTTCGGTCCTAATAAGCCCTTTTGATTCATCTATTTGAATTTTATATCTTAGCTATGTAAAGAAGAAAAGTAGATTAGTAAAGTTTTGGATTTAAATTTAGATTTTTGTTATTTGATTGATATAGTTATAATGTGTCTTTTGGATCTAGTAACAACTAAATGCGTTTTATCAATTTGTTGCTTTGCTTAAATTTATTTAAAGAATTTTATTAAAATTTTGGATGATCTATTTTCATTAGTAAAGTTTGTAAATTGTTAAACCATGCCTTAGTAACTATTTTAGGTTTATGTTTCACCTTCTCCCTACTTAGAATTTCACAGAGTACTTGTGCAAGCATAATTTGAACTTTTTGATTAGTCATTTTTTATGTTAGCTAGTTTTTATATCTTTGCTTGGGGGACAAGCAAAGCTTAAGTTTGGGGGAATTTGATAGTACGTTTTATAGTCTAAACTATTAGGGTATTTTTAGGTTTTTAATACACGAATCATATCTTGTAAGTTTATATTATGACCTCCTTTTGTATATATTATTGCCACTAATGTGTTTTCTTCTTTTTTGTAGGTTTTTACGGCTTTCAGCAAATATTACTACCCGGACGTGTAGTTGGGGCGTGTAACCCAATCCTGAAGAAATTTGCTGCCAGAAGCCAGATCCCGAGAAAAACACCTGACACGCCCCCCTGACACGCCCTCGTTGGGCCTATACCTGGGCGTATCACCACGATCCCGAAGCCTGCTGCTGCAATTAAAGATTTCCCATTATTGCACGTCAACAGTACCTACACGCGCCCCCTACACAGGAATGTTACCGTGCGTGTACCACTTTTTTGACGATTGACGAATTTCCGACCAATGATTTTTTACAATACGTGCCTTACACGCCCCCCTACATGGCCGTGTCCCAGGGCATGTCCACTGTTATATAGAAGCAACAATCATTTCGGCCAGAATTTAGATTTCGAACTCAACCCCGTACCTGACACGCCCTCCCTGAGCGTGACTGGGGGGCGTGACCGACCCGAAAAAATTCTATAAATTCATGACCCCTTGTGTCCAGCAGTAGTTTTAGGGTGAGAGGGGATGTTCTACCCTTTTTTTTCTTTGAGATTTTCATGTGTTATTAATCTCGCTCTTCTCATTTTAATCTTTTTTTAAATATAGCTTTGTATACCCCTTTTGTAATAGCTCTTGTAATTTCTTTAGTAGCTTAATGTTAATGCTATCCTAGGTTTCATTTCCATGCACTTGTAATCTTTTATTTAAAAGTTGTAGCTCTCTTTTAATATCAATATAAAGTGCCCTTCTTCTTTGTTTTCATAATGGTCTTCTACCCATCTCTCTTCCTCCACTTCTCCATGATTAACTAATCCTCTTTGTACTCGATCTTGATGATCCAGGATACTAGTTGATTAAGTTATGATTCTTTAAGTTTACTTTTTCTTTTTAGGGTTTAAGCCTTCGATTTACTCTTGAAAAATCATTTTTGGAGTTATATCATCGATATATAATTTTCATCTTTGTTTTCACTCTTAGCTAGACGAGAGGCTTGTAGTTTAAAGTGAACACTCATGATTAAAGAGAGTTGCACTTACCACTCGAAAGAGGCAGATGTTAAATCTCCTAGATTGGAGAGAAATCCAATAATGTGGTTCACCGCATAAAGCGAGCTTTATGTCTCTGATTTGGACGAGAGTTTGGTCGGACCTTCCTAAACTCAGTTGGGAATGACTTTGAGAGAAGTGTGTTCAAGCTTTAGGAACCTCCACGGTCAAGGCCCTTTACCTTTTTAAGTAAGGGTTTATTATCGCATTTTTAATCAACTTTTGCCGAGGTGATTCTCGATCGAGTGCTTTTCTTTTTCATCATTTCAACCCCTCATTGTAATCACTTTTAGTAGCTCTTTATTTAACTAAAAGTAGTTCTCCGTTTAGCGCAAATATTTCTTTTCCTAAATGCAATTAGTTTTCTCTTAACAAACCCTAAAACAATCTTTTGATAAGATAATAGTTTTAGTGTGACTAAGATTACTCAATAGTTCCCGGATCTTAATACGATACTTGTGTCCCATATCTACAATTTGATAGGTATACTTGCCTAAGTGGATTGCTAGTTGGGTTCTTATTCTCTTCACGATTAGTAGACACCAACTTCCCTGTATGCCTAGTTGCAGATGAGAAAACCTCATACTGTGTCTAGTAGCACAAAAGGCTTGCTCATCTGAATTATAAAACCATATGCAAGCTTTTTTTGAAGAGCTAGTTAGGAATGGTCCTAAGATGAAGTTCACTAAGGAGGGTATCTGCTCTATATGCCAAAAGGGAAAACAGACCAATACCTCCTTCAAGGGCATTGGGACCAAAGACTCAGTGAGGTTCTTATACCTCCTGCATATGGACTTTTTTGGTCCTATACCGGTTCATAGTCTATGTTGGAAAGTATACACCCTTGTGGTTGTTGATAACTTTTCCTGATTTGCTTGGGTTTTATTTCTTAGGAAGAAGTCTGAAACACCTTATGTCTTCAAGACATTTGTCATGCAAATTCAGAATGAATTTGACAGTACTGTGGTCAAAATCAAAAGACCCCATGGGTCTGAATTTCTGTCTGAATACATGATAAGGTTCTGTGAAGAGCAAGGGATTCACAAAGAATTCTCCTCTCCTAGAACACCCCACCAAAATGGGATTATTGAGAGAAAGAATAGTACTCTCATAGGGGCTCGAAGGACCTTGTTGAGTAACACATCTCTCCCATAGTACTTCTGGGCTGAGGTTGTTAATACTGCATGTCATATCCTTAACAGATCTTCTATAGCCAAGAGCCACAAGAAGACTCCCTATGAGATCTTGAAGGACAAAAAACAAAACCTTAGCTATTTCAGCATCTTTGGTATTAGGTGTTATGTGCAAAATAATGGAAAGTCCTATGTGACTAAATTTGCTGTCAAATCATATGAAGGGATTTTTGTTGTGTACTACAATCATAGCAAGTCCTATAGGATCTATGATAACTCTAATTATTTGTATATTTCATTTATTAATTTCTATTTAATAGTGAGTTATTATATATCTATATTTTAATATTAAGCTAATAATTAACTTCATTTTGAATTTTTTATTTATTTGGGCTAACATTAATATTTTCAATCTTGTAGGGCTGATCTGTAGAATTTTTTGAGCGAACAAGAAATTTCTTAACTTCTGAGCCAACACACCACAACGCGACCCTTGTCACGACCCATGTTAGCCAGATGTTGCCAATGGGAGGGCCTGACACATCGGATTAAAATGACATGTATGCATCACACGTGTGACCGAGGGCGTGATTGGGAGCATTTCCAGCCAATCACTCTGTTGTTCCTGTATTTTGCCGCCAGATTGCCATTCCATCTGGACACGCCCTAGTGACGGGCGTGACGGGCATGACTCGATACGCCCTAGGTCTCGGCCGTGACCTAGGGGCATGACCCACAATTTAAATGATTTTTGTAGTTTCTCCTCCAACATTCCTGCAGTTTTAAGACGACAGTTCTGGGCTAGACACACCCTATGTCACGTGCATGATCTCGGGGCGTGTCTAACTAGAATTTTTTTCTATAAATTCCAGACAGCTTCAGATGCCTAGGAGTCGAATTTTGGGAGTTGGAGTTTTGTATTTTGCTGCTTTATTTGCTGTATTTTCCATTTTCTTAGTCTAGATTAATATTGTGTAAGCATTAATTCTAATTATTTTATTTCAAGCATGTCTTTCCTTACCTTATTTTGTAATTCCCTAATCATGAAGAGTAGCTAAATTTCATTTAGCACTTGATCATGATGCAACTTAGAATAAAATAAACTTTTCAATTTTTATGAAAAATGTCTTGTTCTTTATCTTTCTCACAAACGATTTATCTTTGAATTATTTTTTGTCGAATTCATATTTCACAATTATGTTCTTCAATCTAAGATTTCTATCCTAAATGACCGAGAGGTTGCGGATACGAGGATATCACTCAAAGATAAAAGGAGTTGCATGCACTCCTTGAGAGATGATGACATAAATATTCTGGATTGGAGTCAAATTCAATAGTGGGGTTCACCGCCTAAAGCCAGGTTTAGGGTTCTGACTGGCTGAGAGGTCTTAATCGATCAACCTAAGGTTAGTCAAAATCTTGAGATCGAGAGAGAAACTTTTGTACTTTAGGAACCTCCACGGTCGAGTGAGTAAATTTAAGAACTCGCATTACTTTAATTTTCAAGAAGGTTTATTTTAATCCATGGGGATTCTAGATCAAGTGCTAGCTTCCCCAACATCGAATTTCTCTTTCTTAGTGTAACGTTTCCCTCTTAGTTATAAACAAAAACCAACTTTTCGTCCGATAAAATAATAGCTCTTTCTTGTGAGTACAAGTACTCGACAAGCCACGGGTCGAAATACGACACTTGATTCTATACTATGAATGATAGGTATACTTGCATCATCGATTTGAAACATGCGTTAGCATGGGGCATCATTGCCGGGGAATTTCTTTGTTGATATTTTGAAAGCAAAAATCTATTAATTTTATCATTTTCATTTTGTTTCTAAAAAAATCAAAAAAATAAATTTATTTTATTTTGTTTGTTTTCTTTAAAAGTTTTAACTTTAATTTTTTAATAATTAAAATTTCTTGCGAAAGGGCCGTGTCAGGTTTTCATCTCGCAATACTGCCTAGTAACTAGCGAACCCGTCATTGGGTAGCCCTTGGGAAGTCCGAGAAATTTTATTTTATAAATTTTTAATCTTAATACTTTTACTTTTACTTTAATTTTATTTTGGTGTATGACCCGAGGGAATCCGTCAAATCTATTTGACTTGGATCCGAAGATCGAGCAAAGATTATGGCGACACCTAAGACTCTGTGAACTCAATTCTTCATATTTGGTTGAGGAATCTGTAGGTGACACTTTTTCTTCTTCTTCATCTTTGTCTTCTTCTTCTTCTTCTTCCACTTCCCCTTCTTATTAATTTTCTTCAATTTTGGGTAACCCAAATCCAAATATTGATGGAGAACGGACTATGTCCTATTTTACATGGCCAAATTTGGATGAGGCGCCATCAAATATTGTTTGACCTGCTATTGTAAACAATAACTTTGAATTGAAGAAAAACATCATTCAAATGGTATAACAATCAATACAATTTGATGGGCTTCAAGATGAGGAGCCAAATACGCATATTTCTATTTTTTTTCGAAATATGCCATACTTTTAAAATTAACGGGATTTCCGATGATGCCGTTTGGCTAAGGCTTTTTACTCTTTCTTTGCGCACCAAGACTAAGCAGTGGTTGTGCTCTCTACCAAAAGGATCCATCACTACTTCGGGTGAGATGTCGGAAAAATTACTCAAGAAATATTTTCCACCCGCTAAGATGGCCAAGTTGCACAATGATTTTACATATTTCTCCTAAGTTGATACGAAACGTTATATGATGCTTGGGAATGATTTAAGGAATTGCTTCCTCGTTGTTCGCATCATGCAATCCCCGATTGGTTGCAAGTGCAAACCTTCTATAATGTCCCCAATCAACAAACGAGGCAACATATTGATGTCGTTGCCTGTAGAATGTTAAACAACAAGACACTGACGTCCGCCCAAGAATTTATAGAAGGTATGTCCATTAACACGTATTAGTACACCCTGATCTTGTCCACCTAAACCAGCCGGGATGTAAGAAATAGATACGGTTTCTAGTTTATCTCTCCAGGTTGAGAAACTACAAAATCAAATGAACGAGATGTCTGCTTTCTCATCTACACCTACCTGTGAACCCTAATTTTGGGAACCTTCAACTATTGCCGAACATGTGGATTACATGTGTAATCCGAATCGGCCACATTTTAATCCGGTTTATAATTATTGTAATACTTATCACCCGGGTATAAGGAATCACCACAACTTCTCTTAGAATAATCTGGGGAAAGCGGCATGCCCACCAAACACAATTCCACCCGGTTATTTTGCACCATAGGCTCCAAAAGCTCCCAATATGGAGGAGTTGTTCGACAAATATACGACTGCAAATGATGCCAATATCAATAATCTCACAGAATCTCTTCGTAATTTGGAGAACCAAATTGGGCAAATTGCTAAAATGCTCTCTGATCGCCCACAAGGAGCGCTGCAGGGCAATACAGAGCCCACCTCAAAGGAGCAAGGCAAAGCTATCACTCTACGGAGCGGGAAGGAGGTAACCACTTCTCAAATTCTGGTTGATACGGAGGTAACAATTTCTTCATCTTCTCATCCGCATAAGCCTTCTAATTCTAATAAACTAAAAGCTTATCAACAACCTCTTCCCTATCTATCTAGAATTCAAAAAGTCCGGGTGGATGAGCATCACGGTAAATTTTTAGATATGCTTAAATAAATTAAAATAAATTTACCATTTTACGAAGTGATAGCACAAATGCCAATGTATGCCAAGTATCTCAAGGATCTTTTATCCAATAAAAAAAACTTGAGGATATCTCAACAGTTCAGTTGAATGCGGAGTGTTCGGCAGTTTTACTTAATAAATTGCTTAAGAAATTACCCGATCCGGGTAGTTTCTTTATTCCTTGTTTATTTTGCTATTTATTAGTAAAACGTGTGTTAGTTAAGAAATTGGGATTAGGAGAGCCTAAACCCACAGGAATGTGCAGTCAATTGGCAGATCGGTCTATCAAACTCCCTTTGGGGATTATTGAGGATGTGCTTGTCAAAGTTGACAAATTTATCTTTTTGGTAGATTTCGTCATCTTTGACAACGAAGAGGACACCGAGGTACCACTCATTCTCAGTCGCCCTTTTCTTGCCACCTCGGGCGTAGTTATAGACGTTAGTAACGGTAAACTTCTCCTTAGAGTCGTAGATGAAGAAGTTACCTTTACCATTGACTCATCTATGAAAAATTCGCTCTCAAATGACAACTCATGTTTCTATTTGGAGACTTCTGTCGAAGAAGACTTCATTCCTTTTTTTGAACATTCTTTATCATCTATTGATCATGACGCCGATTTTTAAAATTTAGATTTAATTGCACGTAAAAATAGTGATAATGTTTCGATCACTCACACTTCTATTTTCAAAAATTTTGAAGTTGTTAGTGATCGTTTCAAAACTTCTTGAAAGTCCACCTAGTGTCAACTACCTTCACCTATGGTGGGGGGGGGAATAGGTGTCTTTGCAGCGTGTTAGCGGAATTGAAATTATACCTGCACAAGAAAATAAAACAACAAAGCACAGAGAGGACACAGGCAATTTATAGTGGTTCCCCGATTTGGGTACGTCCACTTTCCCCCTTCGACCTATCTCCCAACCAGGGACGACTCGGTCACTTCACCAACAGGATTGAAATCCAATCCTTGCACTAACGGAAGGAACCCTTCCACACGTAGGAGTCACAACTCCCACAACACGGGTTGCACCCAACCCTTACAACTAGAGACCAATCGGTCCTTTACAAAGAAATTGAAACTAGCTTGTAAGAAATACAAACGATGTTTGGAGACTAAGGTGTCCCTCTTCGTTTGACGACGTGTTCTTGAAGTCAACGAAGAGTCTACAACCCTAGATCTCACTTGGATTGAATCTTCCCGAAACCGGCGGAGGCTTGGAGCGGCGGCAAGGTTCTCGGAATAACCGGCGACGACGGAGAGCTGCTGCTGTGCTATCTTGATTCAAACTTCGTAGCAAGGGAAGCAAGGTCTTCCAACGGTCACACCAGGATCGGTCGTCTCGATCGATTCGGAAGGGGAAGGTTTTTCCCGATCAACGAATCAAGAGACTAGGGATCTCTAGTTAGACGCGTGAGACGCTATGCTAACCTAAGCTTCTATCGCCGGTGATCTGGAAGAACTTGAGATCAACAGCGGCGACTACTGCACGAACGGCGGAGACGATCGGCGGAGCAAGATCGGGGATCTAGGGCTCGACGGCGGCTCGTCCTTTTTGAATTCGCATTTTTTTCGTGTCTATCTTGTTCATACATACGAGGTATATATATATTAGGTCAATAGATGACCGTTGTGGGTCCCACCCAAGTAAAGACCAAAGTCCGGTTCAAACAGCTGCAGGTAACGTGGACCGGTCCAGAAATTTCTGAAAATTTGCCAAGTCAAAATCGGCGAGAATCGAAGGTGATTCTCGACGAATCGGTGAGAATCACCTACGATTCTCGCCGAATTCTACTTGGTGAATTCAGGCAACACAGGTTGTAGGGGCCGGGGAGAATCGGTGGGAATCACTTTTGATTCTCACCGAATCGTCGAGAATGCAAGGTCATTCTCGACGAATCGGTGAGAATCATAAGTGATTCTCGACGATTCTACCTTAGATAATTTTCTTGTCTGTGTCAAGACAGCCGGCCCAACCCGGCGAGAATCAACTAGTGATTCTCGACGACTCATAGAGAATCACTAGTGATTCTCGACGAATCGGCGAGAATCACCTAGTGATTCTCGACGAATTATACTTAGACAATTTTCGTCTTTCGACCCGTGAGCTGGTCTTTGGCCCATCCTTGCTCCTTGTCTGCTCTTGCTTTATCATAGCCCTGTACTTGAAATTAAGCACACTCCAATAGAGAGAGTACACGTAGGCCAACACACTGATCTGCTCAACGAGGGATTACGTTGCACAGACCCACGTATATTGACCCACTGCACCCTGACATTGGTGTGTACTTAGCGTGGAATAACTGCAAGCACAACTAAAAAATATTTCATCAAATATATTGTCTATTTACCTTGGCTTGCACAGGGGCTTCTTCAAATCAGGTACATTGTGGATGCAATACCCAACAATCTCCCCCTATTTGAAGAAGCCTAAACCCTACAAGCTAAGGTGAATAGAGCATATAGGAATGAAAAACCGAAACTTAAAAGTGAGGTGATAGGTATATGCATTACCAGTTACTTGAGAGCAAACTAGAACATTGAGCTACCTTAGCCTTAGCCGAGAGGGTAATCTCCCCCTTTTCGGCTTCTGCAAATCTGGGTCTGATGCACCTGACACTATGCTCCCCCTCAGTTCGTGCACTTATGTTTTCACTTGAGTTTCTGGCAGATGCTCCCCCTAGATGCACGAGCCAGGAGCGTCTGGAGACTTCATTCCTCATAGTTGAGCATCCCCAATTCAATTTTGAAGAGACTGAACTTGGCCTCATCTAGGGGCTTTGTGAAAATATCTGCAATCTGCTTGTCCGTGGGGACATAGCAGAGAGAGATGTCCTTGTTCTCCACGTGCTCCCGAATGAAATGGTAATGCACTTCAATATGCTTCGTTCTGCTGTGCGATACCGGATTGTTGGCAATAGCAATTGCACTGGAGGATTCGCAGTACATCGGTACTTCCTTGAATTGGAGATCATAGTCTGCTAACTGGTTCCATATCCATAGGAGTTGTGCGCAACAGCTTCCTGCCGAGATGTACTCAGACTCTGCTGTGGAGGTTGCGACACAATTTTGCTTCTTGCTATTCCAGGAGATAAGCCTTCTTCCGAGGAATTGGCACCTCCCGGAGGTGCTTTTCCTGTCATCCCTACTCCCTGCAAAATCAGCATCTGAAAAACCTATTAGCTCGACATCATTGTTTCTCGGGTATCACAAGCCAAGATTGGGAGTACCTTTAAGGTATCTAAGAATTCGCTTTGCAGCGACATAATGAGATTCCTTAGTGTTCACCTGATATCTGGCACAAACACATGTGGAGAACATGATATCCGGTCTACTGGCAGTAAGGTAGAGCAGGGATCCAATGATGCTTCTGTATTTGGTTTCATCGAAAGGTTTACCTTTCTCATCCTTATCCAGAGATATAGTGGATCCCATTGGAGTCCTCATAGAGGTTGCATTCTCCATTCCGAATTTCTTGAGGAGTTCATTTATGAACTTCGTCTGAGAGATGAAGATTCCTTCCTCAGACTGTTTCACTTGAAGTCCCAAGAAATACTTCAGCTCCCCCATACTGCTCATTTCAAACTTTCCTTGCATAAGTTTGGAAAACTTTTTGCAAAGATTGTTGTCAGTTGAGCCGAATATAATGTCGTCAACATAGATTTGCACCACCAAAATCTTGCCTTTGACTTCCCTGAGAAACAATGTCTTGTCTATTTTTCCTCTAGAGAACTTGTTCTCAAGAAGAAAACTAGACAATGTCTCATACCAAGCTCGAGGAGCTTGTTTTAAGCCATATAGCACTTTATTAAGAAAATATACATGATTAGGATAAGTAGGATTGACAAAACCTGGAGGTTGAGCGACGTATACTTCCTCTTTCAAATCTCCATTCAAGAAAGCCGATTTTACGTCCATCTGATAAACTGTGAATCCTTTGTGGGAGGCATAGGCTAGGAATAGCCGTATTGCTTCGAGCCGTGCAACTGGTGCAAACGTCTGGTCAAAATCAATCCCCTCCTCCTATCAGTAACCTTGAGCCACTAGTCTGGCCTTGTTCTTTATGATGACACCATGTTCATCCAGTTTGTTTCTGAAGATCCACTTGGTGCCAATCACATTCTGCTTTTGTGGTCTGGGCACAAGCGTCCAAATGTTGCATCTTTCGAACTGATGCAATTCATCTTGCATGGCCAAAATCCATGCAGCATCTTTGTTCACCTCGTCGAACTTCTTTGGCTCAACCTGTGACAGGAAGCTAAGATGCAAAATCTCGTTAATAGTACCTCGGCGAGTTCTGACTCCGTCACGAGGATCTCCGATGATCTGATCTCTTGGATGATCCCTCACGTGTCTGAGCTGAAGAAGTCTGGCATCAGGAGCTTCGACTACTTCATGGGCATCTCCTTCTTCTAAAGGATTTGCTCCATTTAGATTTTCAACTTCTCCGATCTGCGTAGAAGTGGACACCTTGACGTATGTTGGAGTTGCATCTTTCTCGGGCTCATCCAGTTGCAACCGTTCGAGTCTGGCATCTGCATCTTCAGGAAGAGGACTAGAAGTCTTGCCAGTAAGCAAGCTTCCTTCATCAAATATAACATTTATTGACTCTACCACTAGGTATTTCTTGTTGAAAACTCTATACGCCCGGCTGCGGCTACTATAGCCCATGAATATGCCTTCGAAGCATTTTTCACCAAACTTAGTACGCGGGTACTTCCCGTTATTCAGTACATAACATTTACAGCCAAAGATCCTCAGGTAGGACATGGTTGGTTTTTTGCCTTTCAGTAGCTCATAGGGAGTCTTACGATGGCTCTTGTTAATCAATGCCCGGTGTTGTACATGACAAGCCGTATTGATAGCCTCGGCCCAGAAGTATTTCGGGAGAGAAGCGTCATTCAACATTGTCGTGCACGCCTCAATGAGTGTTCTATTTCTCCTCTCCGCCACTCCGTTCTGTTGAGGAGTGCGAGGGGAGGAGAACTCATGAAAGATACCAAGTTCTTCACAGAACTCTGTCATAGCCCCAGACTCAAACTCTGTTCCGTGGTCACATCTGATTTTGACCACCGAGCAGTTGAGTTCGTTCTGTATCTGCTTGACAAAATTGGTGAAGATGTCAAACGTATCAGACTTGCGTTTTAAAAAGAACACCCACGTAAACCGAGAGTGATCATCTACAATCACTAGCGTATACGACTTCCCTCCTAAGCTATGAACTTGCATAGGACCAAACAAGTTCATGTGCAGAAGATAAAGACATCTGGAGGAATCTTTGTCTGGGATGCCCTTAAAGGTAGCCCGAGTTTGCTTGCCCATCTGACATGCAGGACATGGGCTATCTTTAATGCACTTAATAATGGGAGCATCCCTTACTAAGTCTTTGGAAAACAACATATTAATTGTCTTGTAATTAATGTGTGCCAATCTCATGTGCCATTGTTCACAAAGAGATGCACTGCCTTTTGCTACTAGGCATACGGGGGTGGAAGAATCTAGACTGAGAAAATCTAAACAGAAAATATTTCGGCTCCTAATGCCAGTTAATACTGTCTCCGAAGAGGCACATGATATTATCAGGCATTTATCCTTGCAGAACTTAACGTCATACCCTTTATCACATAACTGGCTTACGCTGATCAGGTTATGATTTAACCCTTCAACATAAGCTACGTCAGAGATAGAGAGTATACCGTTGGAAATCATACCGTAACCTCTGGTGACTCCCCGATCAGATCCCCCAAAGATGACTTTGGGTCCATTCTTGACTGGAGAGTACTCCCGCAGCAGGCTTCTTGTCCCAGTCATATGACGGGAGCATCCACTGTCCAAATACCAAATGGGAGTTTTGTTGGCCATTGGACATCCCTGCAAAACAGAATTAATTTGCCTTAGGAACCCAATCAAACTTGGGTCCTAGATTCCTTGTTAGCATACTCCCCCTTGATTGGTTAACTCTACGAGTTGTCGGCCTCGCATTGCTAACATAAGGAGTCTCGTTATACCTTGGATTAAACCAACAATCCACGGCAAAGTGACCAATTTTGCCACAGCACCAGCAGTCAAACCTGTTATACTTCCTCTTGGGCGCCTGCTTTACCCTTGAAACGTGGGGTTCAGCTGAGGCCAAAGACCAGGAGGTGGAGGCAACATGATGACCACAGTCAAATGACTTCTTCACCTCTTGGCTTTTCAGTGTAACAGGCTTGGCTTTAGGTGCCTGCTTCCTATTATGCCCGCTAGAGAATTGACCATAATTTCCCAAGTGGATTTCCTCATAAGGTGCCTTGAATACACTCTCACTGAAGTTACGGGGAAAGGTCCACCCATCATATCGGCTCTTCGGCTTTGCAGCCGAGGGCCTGAAGTGATGCCCGTATGTTGACTCAAAGTCATGTTGGTTACAAGGAAAGCCAGGCTTTCTGAACTCAACAGGGCTGAGTGGGGCCTTTCCTTTCTCATCAGCAGAGGCTTTCTTGGCAGCCTTATTCTTCCTCCTGTTCCTGTTTCTCCTGGATGAGGAACTAGATACCCCAACATGCCCCAGGCCAACTCCTTTGGCTTGAGCAGAGAAGGTATCAACTAATGGAAGAATAATTTTTGGCATAGAGAAGCTCTTGACGATCTTCCTTTCTGCCGCAAGTAGTTCTTCCAACTTGTCGACTTCCTCCTGCTTAAGATCAAGGAGCTTAAGAGACTCTGAATGCTTTGAAGTCAGGTCCAAGTGCTCCTGTCTGAGGGAGATCAAACTGGTGATCTCTTCCCTCAGGGATACACTCTCACCTTTAAGGAATTTGACTTCCTTTTTCTCCGCCTTCAGTTTCTTTCGACATTTCAGGAATGTATTGAGCAGAAGCTCATACTTTTCGAGGAGCTCAGCTTCAAGGGCAGAAGGGCTATCCTCAGGGTCATCATCCTGAGACTCAGGATCAGAGTCAGAGTCAGAGAGGGGGGTGTGAGCTTTTACCTTCCCAGTAAATGGGGGGCATTCTCCTTCTGAGTCAGAGCGACTCATTAGCCAAAGTAGGCTTCCTCATCATCGCTGGTGTCTGACGTGTCAGATTCACTCAGCATCTTTGGCTTCTTTGCGATGTAACTCCTCTCCTTCTTCTTGTCTTTTGAGGACCTGTGCTCCTCTCCCTTTCCTTTTTCCCTCTTGCCTTGATGGCAATCGGCCACGACGTGTCCTGGCTTGTTGCAACCAAAGCATATAATATCAGAAGAGCGGTGTTTGTTCGGTTTGGAAACATACCTGTCAGAGGAATAGTTCTTCTTCTGATCCCTTGAGGAGGAGCCGTTTCTCTTTCTCTGATTCCTCAGCTTGAGGAACTTCTTGAATTCCCGTGTGATAAGGGATAAATCTTCCTCAGATAACTCTGATCCGGAGGAGCTTGGCTCAGAGTCTTCCTCCTCATCCCTCTTCCACGCACGGGAAGAAGCGACACCATTGCCCTTTCTGGATTGAATGGCTTTCAGTGCCACTGTCTTTTCCTTGGTCGCGGCTTTCTCTGCTTCCTCTTCATCCTTCCTTGTGTTCAACTGAAGCTCATAGGACATGAGCTTCCCGAACAGAATCTGTGGATCAGTTTCCGCAAGTCTGTCAAACTCGCGAATGGCACAGATCTTTGTGTCCCATTCCTTAGTGAGGGACCTAAGGAACTTATCATTGAGTTCACCGTCAGTGAACACTCTTCCATATCCTTTGAGTGCATTGACGATCTTGAGGAAGTTTTCGAAGGTGACTCCGATCTCCTCCTTTGGCCCTTGTCTGAAGGCCTCATATTTCTGATTGAGGAGGGATCTCCGATCGTCCCTCACTTCATCTGTGCCCTCCATTAGGACAATCAGACAGCTCCAGAGATCCTTGGCTGTCCTGCAGTTGCTGAAGTTCTGCATCATAGAGTCGTCAACTGCGCTCACCAGGATGTTCTGAGCTTTCTTGTCGAGTCCGAACAGCACCATTTCGTCCTTGTCCATTTCCGAAAGTTTCTTGGGTACTTTCTTGGTAGGATTAATGGTGGAGGCCTTAGTGGGAATGTAAGGTCCCTCCTCCACTATCATGAAGAGCCGGGGGTCGACTGCTTCCATGTAGAATCTGATTCTTTCCTTCTAGATGGGAAAGTTCAGTCTGGTGCATACTGGGATTTTGCCGGAGTGCTTGAGTCCGTCCATGGAAGATATCTGACTGCATCTTGACACTGGTGGCAGGATTCTACTCAAGGTGTGAACCTTTTTGATGAGGAACCTCCCTCTGATACCACTTGAAAGTCCACCTAGTGTCAACTACCTTCACCTATGGGGGGGGGGAATAGGTGTCTTTGCAGCGTATTAGCGGAATTGAAATTATACCTGCACAAGAAAATAAAACAACAAAGCACAGAGAGGACACAGGCAATTTATAGTGGTTCCCCGATTTGGGTACGTCCACTTTCCCCCTTCGACCTATCTCCTAACCAGGGACGACTCGGTCACTTCACCAACAGGATTGAAATCCAATCCTTGCACTAACGGAAGGAACCCTTCCACACGTAGGAGTCACCACTCCCACAACACGGGTTGCACCCAACCCTTACAACTAGAGACCAATCGGTCCATTACAAAGAAATTGAAACTAGCTTGTAAGAAATACAAACGACGTTTGGAGACTAAGGTGTCCCTCTTCGTTTGACGATGTGTTCTTGAAGTCAAAGAACAGTCTACAACCCTAGATCTCACTTGGATTGAATCTTCCCGAAACCGGCGGAGGCTTGGAGCGGCGGCAAGGTTCTCGGAATAACCGGCGGTGACGGAGAGCTGCTGCTGTGCTATCTTGATTCAAACTTCGTAGTAAGGGAAGCAAGGTCTTCCAACGGTCACACCAGGATCGGTCGTCTCGATCGATTCGGAAGGGGAAGGTTTTTCCCGATCAACGAATCAAGAGACAAGGGATCTCTAGTTAGACGCGTGAGACGCTATGCTAACCTAAGCTTCTGTCGCCGGTGATCTGGAAGAACTTGAGATCAATAACGGCGACTACTGCACGAACGGCGGAGACGATCGGTGGAGCAAGATCGGGGATCTAGGGCTCGACGGCGGCTCGTCCTTTTTGAATTCGCGTTTTTTTCGTGTCTATCTTGTTCATACATACGGGGTATATATATATTAGGTCAATAGATGACCGTTGTGGGTCCCACCCAAGTAAAGACCAAAGTCCGGTTCAAACAGCTGTAGGTAACGTGGACCGGTCCAGAAATTTCTGAAAATTTGCCAAGTCAAAATCGGCGAGAATCGAAGGTGATTCTCGACGAATCGGCGAGAATCACCTACGATTCTCGCCGAATTCTACTTGGTGAATTCAGGCAATACAGGTTGTAGGGGCCGGGGAGAATCGGTGGGAATCACTTTTGATTCTCACCGAATCGTCGGGAATGCAAGGTCATTCTCGACGAATCAGTGAGAATCATAAGTGATTCTCGACGATTCTGCCTTGGATAATTTTCCTGTCTGTGTCAAGACAGCCGGCCCAACCCGGCGAGAATCAACTAGTGATTCTCGACGACTCGTAGAGA
The DNA here is from genome assembly GCA_039513925.1 of Platanthera zijinensis. NCBI lineage: Eukaryota > Viridiplantae > Streptophyta > Magnoliopsida > Asparagales > Orchidaceae > Platanthera > Platanthera zijinensis. Next base: position 138,679,691 of record CM077087.1, on the reverse strand, counting down.
ATCACTAGTGATTCTCGACGAATTATACTTAGACGATTTTCGTCTTTCGACCCGTGAGCTGGTCTTTGGCCCATCCTTGCTCCTTGTCTGCTCTTGCTTTATCATAGCCCTGTACTTGAAATTAAGCACACCCCAATAGAGAGAGTACACGTAGGCCAACACACTGATCTGCTCAACGAGGGATTACGTTGCACAGACCCGCGTATATTGACCCACTGCACCCTGACATTGGTGTGTACTTAGCATGGAATAACTGCAAGCACAACTAAAAAATATTTCATCAAATACATTGTCTATTTACCTTGGCTTGCACAGGGGTATCTTCAAATCAGGTACATTGTGGATGCAATACCCAACACTTCTTATGATGAACCTTCCACGCTAGAATTAAAACAATTGCTAGATAATTTAGAGTATTTATTTTTAGCGGAGGATTCAAAACTTCTCGTTATTATGTCGAACTACTTGACGATGGAGAAAAAAATTAAATTATAAAATATTTGAAAACTTCTTCGCCGCGCAATTGGGTGGAAGATCACGGATTTGAGAGGGATTAATCCCTCCTTTTGCACCCAAAAATTTTTATTAGAAGAACACGCATATAAAACCATTATACCTCAATGCCGGCTAAATCCTAACATGAAGGAGGTAGATAAGGCGGAGGTAATAAAATTATTAGATGCGGGCATAATCTATCCGATTTCGGATAGCACTTGGGTTAGTCCGGTCCAAGTGGTTCCCAAGAAAGGAGGGTTAACGGTAGTGCCTAACGATAAGAAGGAATTAATACCTACAGGAACCGTTACCGGAAGACGGGTGTGCATGGACTACCGTAAATTAAATGATGCAACCAGTAAGGATAATTTTCCTTTGTCATTCATTGACCAAATCCTTGAACGGTTATCCGGGAACTCATTTTATTGTTTTCTTGACGGTCTTTCGGGATATTTCCAAATCCGAATCGCGCCTGAGGACCAAGATAAAACTATCTTCACTTGTCTGTTTGTCACATTTGCCTATCGAAGAATGCCTTTTTGTTTATGCAATGTGCCGACAATCTACCAAAGGTGTATGCTAGCGATCTTTGACGAACTAGTGGAGGATATCATGGAGGTCTTCATGGACGATTTCTCCATTTTTGGAGATTCGTTTGATTTATGTTTGACAAACCTTTCCCGTATACTGCAAAGATATGAGGACACGAACCTAGTTTTAAACTGGTAGAAGTGCCATTTTATGGTACGGGAAGATTTGGTTTTAGGCCATAAAATTTCAAGCAAGGACATAGAGATAGATAAAGCTAAAATTGAAACTATTTAAAAGCTACCTCCCCCTTCAAATGTCAAGGACGTTCGTAGTTTTTTTGGGCATGCCATTTTCTATCGTCGGTTTATTAAAGATTTTTCAAAAATAACTAAGCCTCTTACTCACATATTAGAAAAAGTTGCGCCGTTTCTTTTTGATGAAAATTATTTGCATTCTTTTTCTCTTATTTAAGAAAAATTGATTAACGCTCCTATCATGATTGCTCCCAATTGGGAACTTCCTTTTGAAATCATGTGGATGCTAGTTGTTTTGTCGTAGGTGCGATCTTATAACAACGCATAAAGAAGAATTTTCATTCTATATATTATGACAGTAAAACACTAACCGCTGCACAGGAAAATTACACGACAACAAAAAAAGAATTATTAGATGTAATTTTCGCATTTGATAAAGTCCGCTCATATTTAACCTTGTCAAAGATTATTGTTTTTACCGATCTTTCGACTTTGAGATATTTACTAGCAAAAATAGATGCGAAGTCGTGGTTGATTAGGTGGATCTTACTCCTCCAAGAATTAAACTTTGAGATTCGCGACAAGAGAGGAGCGAAGAACTTGGAGGCTGGTCATCTTTCTCAGTTGGAGAATACCAAATTGGAGGAGCTCATAGAAGAGGAAATTGACGACACTTTTCCTAAGGAGCGCCTTCTCGCTATTCATAAGGTTATTACTCTCCACACTCCTTGGTTCGCCAATTTCACAAACTATCTTGTTGCGAGATTCCTCCCGAATGGTTTTTCTTATCAAGAAAAAAAGAAATTCTTTTCCGATTTGAAAAATTATTTTTGGGAGGATCCCTTTCTTTTTCGGGTTTGCGCGGACCAAGTAGTGCGGATGTGTGTTTCTCATGAGGAAGGCACCCAAATTTTAAAACATTGCCATGAGGTACCCGCTGGTGGGCACTATAAAGCTAATCGGACAGCTCAGAAAGTACTTGAAGCAGGCTTCTATTGGCCAAACATCTTCAAGGATGCTCACCCCCATGTAAGTTGTTGTGAACAATGCCAACGCTCAGGTAATATTTCCCTCCGTGATGAAATTTCATTAAATTCATTTTTAGAAATTGAAGTTTTTGATTTATGGGGGATCGACTTTGTTGGACCACTACCAATGTCCTATGGAAACAAATATATTTTGGTAGCGGTCGACTACATGTCCCGGTGAGCGGAAGTGCAAGCCATTCCCACTAATGACGCTCGAGTCGTGACCAAATTTCATAAAAAACTATTTTCACGATTTATAGCACCGCAAGCAATAGTTAGTGATAGGGGCACCCACTTTTATAACACACAATTTGCTAAAATTTAATCTAAATACGGTGTTACACATAGGTTAGCCACCCCCTATCAACCTCAAATAAGTGGCAAGGTAGAAGAAGTTAATCGTGAAATCAAATGTATATTATAAAAAATGGTTTCTACTAATAGAAAGGATTGGCCAGTCAAGCTTGATGATGCTCTATGGGCTTATCAGACCGCATATAAGACCGCTATCGGTTGTACGACGTATCGATTGGTATATGGGAAATCATATCATTTACATGTTAAGCTTGAACATCGTGCCTTTTGGGCACTTAAATTTTTAAATCATGATGAAAATTTGTCCTCCGAGCTCCGTAAATTCCAAATTAATAAGCTCGATGAGTGGCTCTCCCTCGCTTATGAGAATAATAAACTCTATAAGGAGGGCACCAAATTTTATCATGATAAAAAAATTAAGCACCCAAAGGACTTCCAACTAGGAAACCAATTCCTTCTATATAACTCGTGCTTACGCTTATATCTTGGTAAACTTAAGTCTCGTTGGTCCGACCCCTTTGTCGTAAAGGAGGTTTGGCCCTACGGGACGCTACTTATTTTGCACCCCGAAAGTGACGAATTTAAAGTAAATGTCACCGGCTGAAATAATTTTTTTTCGCTGATAATATTAACGAACAATTGGAGAACATAATGTTGTCAAACCCATGTAAGTGCATAACACTAAGGACGAGCTCAACGACCATAAACAAAACGCTTGTGGGAGGCACCCCATGGTTATCTTTTACCTTATATTTTCTTATTGTTTAATTTTATTTTTAAGTTTTTGCAGGTTTGAAGGAGTGGCTCAAACGTCAAGTCTACGTGATTCTTCAAGTCGGTAACTTTTATTTTAGGGTGCTGTTATTAGCAAACCCACTTTCGTTTCTAGCAAACTTGAAAAAAAAACAGATTCTTTCATTTTTTGCATTTCTTTCTCTTCCCAAAAATTACTACAAGCAAACCAATCTTGCTTTTTGACAATTTTTGCGATTTTGAATTTTGAGCCCCAAATATTTCTCATTTGAAAAAGTGATCAACATGAAAGTTGTAGATCTGGATGAGATCTACAACTTTCATGTTGATCTTTTTGTGATTTGAAGCCGTTTAGGTTTCCAATTTGGGCCCTAAAAAAGACATACACGGAACGTACATATTTTCGCCGTGACTTTTTTAGGGGCTTTCATGTTGAATACTTTTTGATTTGAAGTCGTTTATGCCCCCGATATGGCCCCCGAAAAAAATCACGCCGATCCCGGGCGTCCGTACATATGTACGATGTAACTTTTTTCAGGGGCCAAATCAGGGGTCTAAAGTACTTCAAATCAAAAGGTGTTCAACATGAAAATTGAAGATCTTGACGAGATCTACAACTTTTATGTTGAACACTTTTTGGTTTAAAGTCATTTATGCCCCCGATTTTGCCCCCGAAAAAAGTCACGCCGATCCCGGGTGTCCGTACATATGTACGATGTAACTTTTTTTAGAGGCCAAATCGGGGGTATAAAGTGCTTCAAATCAAAAAGTGTTCAACATGAAAATTGTAGATTTCGTCGAGATCTACAACTTTCATGTTGAACACTTCTCATGAAATTGTACGTATAAGACGCAGTTCAAAAGGACGTATATATTCTTATATACACTTAACTCGTATATACAACACATTGTTATAAGAATTAGAAATCAAATATATTTCTAAACCGACCGATATTTTGTTTAAAGATTTTGATGCAGACAATGATATTTTGTTGAAAAAATAGTTTTGGACATACTAAATATTTTCAGTATTTTGACTCATCTACAATGCTAACATAAGTGGTTGAATGAATACATTTGAAATCATTTGTAATGTCATTATATGCAGTGAGTTATTTTGAAAGAATGAATGTTTTAAACAAAATTTAATTTTTTTTTAAAAAAATTATGTTGGTTTGCTAGTAACAAAATAGTTTTCAAATAGCCATTTTGAAAAATGAGGGTTTGCTAATAGTAATGGTTTGCTAGAAACCAAACTGGGTTTGCTAGTAACAGCACCTTTATTTTATTCTAGTTTATTTGAATCTCTAAAAAAACAACAATAAAAACAACAAAAACAACAAAAAATAAAATAAAACCAAAAAAATAATAATATAACAAAAAAACAAAAAAAAATTCTGACCCTCTTTTTTCTCGTACACGCCCCTATCACGGGCGTGACCTGCGAGTCACGTGTAACACCCCTATCCGTCATATAGTATATAGCAGTAGGTCCGGCCGGGGCCCGATGTCATATACTACGGACAGACCGGTGTGTTACTCAATGAAATCATTCAACCAATACACACGTCCAACTATGAGCATCTAGCGGAAGCAATTTATTAAGTTGCAACCATAAGAACCCTGCAAACAAGCATGAATGTCCACTAACAAACAAAATAGGAATGAAATACAAAGTACCAAAAAGTACTGGCCTTATGACCTTACAATAGTTCACCAAATTAAACAGTGTCTTACAGACATCGGCTCGCAGGCCAACCACACATGATTTAAACAAAGTAAACAAACAAGGCCTTCATGGGCCGGCTTAGCAACTTGGGCTTTGGCCGGCTATTTTTCGCTCGGCTTCGCAGCACCTGCAAGCAAAATACACCGTAACGACGGCAAACAAAAATAACTGTCAGCTAAAGCTGACCAAATTATAAGGATCCCGCCCCCAAACTCGGGGCGGCGATGCTCCTTCCCTGCACCTATTAGCATAATAAGCATTAAAGTGAATAATCACAACACCATAGTTGCATGCACACATTGCCACACACCCCGTGCTCTCAGGGCACTTACACGGTGAACCCGGTCAAAGCCGCGGTATCACCACCATCCCATGAATGGCAATACTCGTGAGCATTTTAGTCTTTCCATACTAAGCCTAAGACTCGCACAACTATGCCAATGGCCAGTCCCTTTATCAGGTATCTATCACCAAACCAACACAGCTCGGGTCCGATTCTACTTGCCCGTTGCTCACTCCGCCTAGTCACATTAAGACGTACGCGCGGGCCAAACTTCTCCCAGATCCCAAAAATCGATCAAACCAGCACATAACCCTTGGGGTTAATCCCCTAGGATCCCTGCTATAATCTACCCCATAGAAACCCGAAAAATATCAAAGGCTACTCATGCAATGCAACATCACTGATCCAGACCAACTTGTCCGGGTAGGCTTCACACACCATACCAATGTCCATTTTGATTTCAGACTCTAAACAAGGGGGACTTTACATATCTACCCCAAGAGATACGACAAACTCACGGCACACTGATAATACGTTTTGTAGCCTAAACTATTATCGTATTTTATATTTTTATATTGTACAAATTATGTCTATTATTAGTTTATTTTTATCCTTTTTATGTAAATTTTATTGCCACTAACTTTTTCCTGTCTTTTTGCCGGTTTCCAGAAAAATTGCCAAAATGACCTGTCATGCCCCCCTATCACGCCCTCCCTGGGCGTGACCTAGGGCGTGTCACCCGATCCCGAGGGCACCTGCTGGAGTGGACAGAAAACGGTCAAAAAACCGCTGTCACGCCCCCCTGACACGCCCTCCCCGGGCGTGTCACCGGGCGTGACATGGGCGTGTCGCCCTCTGCCGCAAAGCCTGCCGCCGCATTAAATGTCGTTCCTCCTCAGCACGCAAATAGTACTGTCACGCCCTATGTCACGCCCGTGACATGGGCGTGACACCCTCCTTTTTCGGTGACTGACGGATTTCGTACCAATGATTTGGACATGACATTCCTGTCACGCCCCCTGTCACGGGCGTGACCTAGGGCGTGACCACCGACGTACCGAAGCAATCATCCCTCCCGCCAGAATCCAGAGCCCGAGGTTAAATCCGTACTTGTCACGCCCCCTGACACGCCCCCCCTAGGGCGTGTCGGAGGGCGTGACCAACCCGAGAAAAAAATCTATAAATAGAGCCCCCCTCTCCATTTCAGCAAGCTTTGGTTGAGTGGGGGAGGTGCTGCCCCTTTGTTTTTTGATCCTTTTTCATGCTTTCTCTCCCTCTCTCTCCCCCTCTCTTTGTACTTTTTGTTTAACCCTAGTTTAATCTTAGTTTGTTCTAGCTTTTATTGTAATTTTCTTCTTGCTTAGTGCTTAATGTAGGGCTAGAATGGGGTTTAATTTTCATGCACTTGTAATTTTATTTTCATTAGTGTAACTTGCCCTTTTTCATTAATAAAATTGTTCTTCCCTTAGCTTGTGTTCTTCTCATGTTTTTCTATTCATCTCCCCCCTCCACTCCATTATGATTAACTAATCCTCCTTGTACTCGATCTTGATGATCCGAGGTTAGAGCGATTATGTTATGATGTTTTAATCAATCTTTTCTTTTTAGGTTAGGGCCTTGAATTACTCTTGATTAATCACGGGTTGGGGGTATATTTTCGATATATACTCTCCGCCTTTGCTTTCATTCTGGGCTAGCCGAGAGGCCGAAAGAATGAAGTGAGCATTCAAGAGTAAAGGGAGTTGTACGCACCCCTCGAGAGAGGCAGACGTCCAAATCTCCCGGATTGGAGTAAAATCCAATAGTGGGGTTCACCGCGTAAAGCGAGTTTTAGGCCTCCGATTTAGATGAGAGTCGATCGGACCTTCCTAAACTCAGTTGGGCACGACTTCGAGAGAAGCGTGTTCAAGCTTTAGGAACCTCCACGGTCAAGGACCCTTATCCTATTAAGTTTAGATTTTTATCGCATTTTCTTAATCGTCTTTAGCCGAGGTGAATCTTGATCGGGTGCATTTCCATTTCATATTTCCTACCTTTCGTAGTAATATCCTGTCTTGTGCTCTTTAATTAACTGCAGTAATTTCCTTTCTAGCTTAGTTGTTTGCTTAACAGCTTTACTTAATTGCAGTGTTTCTCTTTCTAGTATAGCTTTACTTTCTCCCCTGCACTTAGATTTTCTAAAACCCTAGTTTTTTCCGTCGATAAGATAATAGCGTTCGTGTGAGTAAGCTTAGCCAACAGTTCCCGGATTTCAATACGACACTTGTGTCCCCTTGCTACAATTCGATAGGTATACTTGCCTCATCGGGTTGCTAGTTCGGTTGCGATTATTTCCTTCGAACCCTAGCGCGCAACAAGTTTTTGGCGCCGTTGCCGGGGACCCAACTTCCGTTGATATTTTGAAAACACGAACCTATTAATTTTATCTCTTCTCTTTCTCATCCCCTTTCTTTTAAATTTTAAAAATAAAAAAAAAAAAATTTCACCGCTCTTAATAGTAACCAACTTCACAATTTTTCTACGCCACCTAATTCTCTCGAAAAGGGCAAAGGGATTTAAGCTCCACTGTCTTGTCTAGTACCTTGCGAACCCTTCACGGGGTAGTCCTTGGGAAGTTCGGGAGTTAATCTATAAAAAAATCTATTTCAAAAAGAAATTTTTTTTTTAATTTTCTAAATCTAGTTTTTCTTTCTAGTTTATCCTTTTTCTCTTCCTCTTCTTCTTTTCCGTTCTTTTAGTGCATGACCCGCGGGAGTCCGTCGGTTATTTTGGACTTGGACCACGAAATTGAGCGTACTCTTCGGAGAAGATCGCGATTTCAAGGTCCTACTATCCAAGTGCCGGTTGAGGCCTCCGAGTCATTTGCTACTTTAAGAATGGAAGAACCCAACGTAGATGAGGCCGTGCAAAGGACTATGTCCTATTATGCACGACCGAACCTCGAGGGAACAGAATCAAGTATAGTCCGCCCTGCTATAGCAAATAATAACTTCGAACTAAAGCCTAGCATAATTCAAATGGTGCAGCAATATGTGCAATTTGACGGACTTCAAGATGAAGATCCGAACGCACATATAGCTAGCTTTCTTGAAATTTGCGACACCTTCAAGATAAATGGTGTCACAAATGATGCGATCAGGCTGAGACTCTTCCCCTTCTCTCTAAGAACTAAAGCTAAGCAGTGGCTTAACACACTTCCGAAAAATAGCATAACCACTTGGAATGAATTAACTAAAAAATTTTTGGCGAAGTATTTTCTGCCAGCTAAAACTGCAAAACTTAGGAACGACATCTCTGCCTTCGGACAAATAGACTCTGAAACCCTATACGAAACCTGGGAGAGATTTAAAGAATTATTAAGACGATGCCCACATCACGCGCTGCCTGTATGGTTACAAGTGCAGACGTTTTATAACGGGCTAAATCAAAGCACGAAGCAAATGATAGACGCAGCTTCTGGCAGTACTTTAAATCATAAGACCCCGGAAGCCGCTCTTGAGCTTTTTGAGGACATGGCCATGAACACTTATCAGTGGAATGTGCCTAGGTCCCGCCCGAACAAGCCCGCAGGTATCTATGAAGTGGACAACGTCTCCCAGCTCGCTCTGCAAGTAGAAATCCTAAGCAAAAAGATAACGGAGATGACTGCTGCCTCCGCCCCTCAGGTATGGGAATCTGCAACCCCTACTCCAGAACATTTAGATTATGTTAATAATATGCCTAGAACTGCTTTTAATAATTTTTCTGCTGCGAATTTTCATCCGCCTGGTTTTAATTTTCCGAATAGTTATAACCCCGCTTTAAGAAATCACCCGAACTTTTCATGGAGTAATCCATCGAATGCGATGCGCCCACCCCCGCAAAATGATTTTTCTGCACCACCACCACCACCTCTTCAAAATTACCCAAAAACTCCAAGCTTGGAGGAATTACTTTCTAAATATATCACCACAAATGACGCCACTATAAGAACGTTAACCGGAAGCGTAAAAAGTCTAGAAAATCAAGTAGGATAGCTCGCGAAAATAATTTCTGAGCGACCCGCAGGGTCTCTTCCTTCCAATACCGAACCCAACCCGAGAGAGCAAGCGAAAGCTATAACTCTTCGGAGTGGGAAGCAAGTCTCCGGTATGGTAAGTGAAGAGCCCGAGGAAAGCTCTGCTTCCGCTTTTAAAAATCAAAGCTCTGCTCCCGTTTTTAAAAATCAAAGCTCCGCTCCCGTTTTAAAAATTCCGCCATCTGCTGAAGAAGTAATCACCCCTATTTTAGAAAATAATCTCACTCCACCACCCATCTTCAAAAATAATTCAACTCCTCCATACCCCTCTGAACTTAATAGACAACGTCAAGATGATCAGTACTCCCGCTTCTTAGAAATCTTCAAACAAATCCACATTAATCTTCCCTTCCACGAGGCTATTTCGCAGATGCCGAAATACGCCAAATATCTTAAAGACCTCCTCACAAACAAGAAGAAGTTAGAGAATCTTTCGCACGTCACGCTAAACGCCGAGTGCTCCGCCGTTTTAACAAACGGTTTGCCGAAGAAAATCAGTGACCCAGGTAGTTTCTCTATCCCGTGTGTCTTCGGTGATCTCTTTGTTAAACACGCGTTAGCCGACTTAGGCGCAAGTATAAACCTGATGCCCTTTTCGTTGTTCAAAAAGTTAGGAATTGGTAGCCTTAACCCCACGCGTATGAGTATCTAGCTAGCCGATAGATCCGTCAAGTACCCGTTAGGAATAGTGGAGGACGTTCTAGTGAAAGTCGACAAGTTCATCTTCCCGGTGGACTTTGTCATTCTGGACATCGAAGAAGACGTCGAGGTTCCCCTGATCCTTGGCCGACCCTTCCTTGCCACCTCCCGAGCCATCATTGACGTAAGCAATGGTAAGCTCTTTCTTCGAGTAGGCGACGACGAAGTCACATTTTCTATCACCCCTTCGATGAAGAACACCTTAGCGAACGATGACTCATGTTTTTTCGTAGACGCCGTGAGTGATGATTCTTCCTACTGCCTCTCCGACTTTGAAAAAGAATTTTCTACTTTTTGCTCCTCTTCTCTTACAACGGAATCACTGCAAGGAAGTGATGAATCTTCTTATTGTCTTTCTGAGTTTGAAAAAGAGTTTTCTGATTTTTGTTCTTCCTCTTTTCTTCCCACTGAATCTGTACAAGAAGCTGTTTTGGCTGCTAGCCCCACCCCTTATTACGTTCCTTATAAAAAAGTTTATGAAGATATTATTTTTGAAAAAGAAAGAATCTCAAAATCCTCTTATGAAGAACCCCCTACCCTAGAACTTAAAGAACTTCCCGAACACCTTAAGTATGCTTTCTTAGAAAAAGACTCCAAGTTACCAGTTATCGTTTCGGCCTACCTCACGGATACGCAGAACGATAAACTTCTTCTAGTTCTACGTAAGCATCACCGGGCTATTGCTTGGCAAATTTCTGATATCAAGGGCATAAGCCCATCTTTCTGTACACATAAAATTTTAATGGAAGATAATTCGCGTAACTCTATTCAACCTCAGCGCCGTATAAACCCGAATATGAAAGAAGTAGTTAAGGGTGAGGTTATGAAACTATTAGACGCAGGAATTATCTACCCTATATCGGACAGTAAGTGGGTTAGCCCCGTTCAGGTAGTTCCAAAGAAGGGAGGGATAACCGTAGTTAGTAATGAGAATAATGAATTAATCCCGACACGGACGGTGACGGGTTGGCGTATGTGCATAGATTACCGTAAGTTAAATGACGCCACCCGCAAGGACCACTTTCCTTTACCGTTTATCGACCAGATTTTAGAACGTCTCTCCGGCCATAGCTTTTATTGTTTTCTCGATGACCTCTCGGGGTACTTTCAAATACCCATCTCTCCCGAGGACCAAGAGAAAACTACGTTTACTTGTCCCTTCGGCACCTTCGCGTATCGAAGAATGCCGTTTGGATTATGCAATGCGCCAGCTACATTCCAGCGATGTATGCTCATAATATTTGACAAGTACGTAGAAAGCATTATGGAGGTATTCATGGACGATTTCTCCGTGTTCGGCGATACCTTCGATAGATGTTTAGAAAACCTCGAAAAAGTCTTAGAACGATGCGAAGAAACTAACCTTGCCCTAAATTGGGAAAAATGCCATTTTATGGTGAGGGAAGGGTTAGTTTTGGGTCATAAAATTTCAGCTAAAGGTATTGAGGTAGACGTTGCCAAGATAGAAGTTATTGAGAAGTTGCCGCCGCCTACAAACATAAAAGCTATAAGAAGTTTCCTAGGGCACGCTGGTTTTTATCGTCGTTTTATAAAGGACTTCTCCAAGATCACTAAGCCCCTCACCCATCTCTTAGAAAAAGACGCTCCATTCATTTTTGATGACTCTTGTATTTCTGCCTTTGAATCAATTAAAGAAAAGTTAATTAACGCGCCAATTATGATAGCTCCGGTGTGGGACCTTCCTTTCGAGATTATGTGCGATGCGAGTAGTTTTGCGATGGGGGCCGTATTAGGTCAACGCATATCTAAAAACTTCCACCCCATCTATTACGCTAGTAAAACCCTCACATCTGCACAAGAAAATTACACCACAACTGAGAAGGAGCTCTTAGCTGTAGTATTTGCGTTTGATAAATTCCGCCCTGACATTACTCTTTCAAAAATCATTGTTTTTACGGACCACTCGGCCCTCAAGTACCTTCTTGCCAAAACGGATGCCAAGCCTCGCTTGATTCCCTGGGTCTTACTCCTCCAGGAGTTTGACTTAGAGATCCGTGATAAGCGAGGAGCCGAGAACTTGGCCGCCGACCATCTGTCCAGATTAGATAACCCCTTTATAGAAAAATTAAATGAAAAATCTTTTAATGACTATTTTCCTGACAAGAAGCTGCTTTTAGTTAATACATCTACTTCTCCTTGGTTCGCGCACATCGCCAACTATCTAGTGTCCCGGGTGCTCCCAAAGGAGTTCTCCTCTCAACAAAAGAAGAAATTCTTTTCTGAGCTGAAGAACTACATTTGGGAAGACCCGCATCTTTTCAAAATTTGTGCGGATCAAGTGATAAGGAGATGTGTTTCTTTTGATGAAGGAATTGATATTCTAAAACATTTGCATGAAGGTCCGACAGGTGGGCACTATCAAGCTGCTCGCACCGCTCATAAGGTGCTTTGCGCGGGTTTTTACTGGCCTAGCCTGTTTAAGGACGCGCAAGCCTTTGTGAGCAGGTGTGATAGTTGCCAACGGTCGGGCAATATTTCTAATAAAAATGAAATGCCGCAAAATTATTTCTTAGAGTGCGAAATTTTCGACCTCTAAGGAATTGATTTTGTTGGCCCCCTTCCTTCTAGCTTCGGAAACAAATATATTTTGGTTGATGTTGATTATGTGTCACGATGGGCTGAGGCCCAAGCTCTTCCTACGAACGACTCCCGAGTTGTAGTCACGTTTTTAAAAAAATTATATTCTAGATTCGGTACGCCACGCGCAATCGTTAGCGATAGGGGTTCCCATTTCTGTAACGCGCAATTTTCAAAAATCCTTACTAAATACGGCGTTACGCATAAACTGTCCACTGCCTACCACCCCCAAACTAACGATCAAGTCGAAGTAGTTAATAGAGAAATAAAAAGAATATTAGAAAAGACTGTTTCAACTTCTAGAAAAGACTGGTCAACCAAACTTGACGATGCTCTATGGGCCTACCGAACAGCGTACAAAACCGCCCTCGGATGTACGCCATATCGGCTGGTCTATGGAAAATCGTGCCATCTGCCCGTAGAGTTAGAACACCCTCTCCATTTCAGCAAGATTTGGTTGAGTGGGGGAGGTGCTGCCCCTTTGTTTCTTGATCCTTTTTCATGCTTTCTCTCTCTCTCTCCCCTCTCTTTGTACTTTTTGTTTAACCCTAGTTTAATCTTAGTTTGTTCTAGCTTTTATTGTAATTTTCTTCTTGCTTAGTGCTTAATGTAGGGCTAGAATAGGGTTTAATTTTCATGCACTTGTAATTTTATTTTCATTAGTGTAACTTGCCCTTTTTCATTAATAAAATTGTTCTTCCCTTAGCTTGTGTTCTTCTCATGTTTTTCTATTCATCTCCCCCCCTCCACTCCATTATGATTAACTAATCCTCCTTGTACTCGATCTTGATGATCCGAGGTTAGAGCGATTATGTTATGATGTTTTAATCAATCTTTTCTTTTTAGGTTAGGGCCTTGAATTACTCTTGATTAATCACGGGTTGGGGGTATATTTTCGATATATACTCTCCGCCTTTGCTTTCATTCTGGGCTAGCCGAGAGGCCGAAAGAATGAAGTGAGCATTCAAGAGTAAAGGGAGTTGTACGCACCCCTCGAGAGAGGCAGACGTCCAAATCTCCCGGATTGGAGTAAAATCCAATAGTGGGGTTCACCGCGTAAAGCGAGTTTTAGGCCTCCGATTTAGACGAGAGTCAGTCGGACCTTCCTAAACTCAGTTGGGCACGACTTCGAGGGAAGCGTGTTCAAGCTTTAGGAACCTCCACGGTCAAGGACCCTTATCCTATTAAGTTTAGATTTTTATCGCATTTTCTTAATCGTCTTTAGCCGAGGTGAATCTTGATCGGGTGCATTTCCATTTCATATTTCCTACCTTTCGTAGTAATCTCCTGTCTTGTGCTCTTTAATTAACTGCAGTAATTTCCTTTCTAGCTTAGTTGTTTGCTTAACAGCTTTACTTAATTGCAGTGTTTCTCTTTCTAGTATAGCTTTACTTTCTCCCCTGCACTTAGATTTTCTAAAACCCTAGTTTTTTCCGTCAATAAGATAATAGCGTTCGTGTGAGTAAGCTTAGCCAACAGTTCCCGGATTTCAATACGACACTTGTGTCCCCTTGCTACAATTCGATAGGTATACTTGCCTCATCGGGTTGCTAGTTCGGTTGCGTTTATTTCCTTCGAACCCTAGCGCGCAACACACACTCGCGTGAGAGGGTTTTCTTATGCAAAAGAAGAAGAGCTTCACATGCTCAAGATGAGAATTTTTACTGTATCGTTTCTCCTCAGCGCCATGGAAAAATACGTGGATAAAAAGCACCACGATGATCTTGACTCCGCAGATCTGGGCTCGGTTTGCGATTTAGCGCTCTGAAACTCCTCCTTGCTCTCCCCTCTCTCTAGAAGTTATATAGACATTGAACCCAAAAGAAATGAGGGTTTAAACACTCAATCCCGGCCTTAACCATAGCATGGAGAGATTGTAGCCGTTAGATCCCAAAATAAGGAAACGAACGGCTTCGATTTGGCCCCAAAATAAACTTCCTGGGACGAACACGGCTTGCGACACGCTCGTGTCAAATGCCGTGTGCCTCAAACGAAACCGAAACCATCGTGTCCCGAAAAGAACACGGGCTTGACATGCCTGTGTCATCCCGTACACGCTCGTGTCGATGGGCGTGTTCTTCCATCGACACAGGTCTAAAACATCCAGAGCACGACACGGCCATGTGACACGCCCGTGTCGCATATCGTGTGCTAGACACGCCCTAGGACATGCCCGTGTCCCAGGCCGTGTAGTTTCCTTGGCATGACTCGCCAAATAACCAGAGCAGGACACAACCATTGACACGCCCGTGTCTCAGGCCGTGTGCCCTTACTAAACAATCGTCGAGAGAAAGGCTTTGAGTGGATGACACGCCCTGGGACATGCCCGTGTCCCAGGCCATGTTCATTTCCCTGACGACCGCTGACTGGACTTTCGTTGACCACACAACCATTGTCGAACCCGAGCACGACACGCCCTGGGACACGTCCGTGTCCCAGGCCGTGTCACCTCTACCAAATCCTAGATTTGGCATAAAACACAACCAGTCACTCTTTTGAGTTTCGGGGCGTTACAACTCTCTCCCTCTTCAAAGAGTTTCATCCACAAAATTACCAAAGGAAAGATACACAAAACAAAAAGCGGTACCTGAGTGAAATAACTCTGGGTACTCCTCCAACATGGTCTACTCCTGTTCCCAAGAGAGCTCCTCTCGACCGCAATTGTCCCATTAGACCTTTACCATCCTGATCTCCTTGTTACGAAGTCACTTGACTTCAAAGTCTTCGATACGAACAGGCTTGACCCTTGTTGCCAACCCTTCGTCCACTGGTACTAGATCAACTGCGATCACCTAGGAAGGATCTTGCACCACCTTCCGCAAAACCGATATGTGGAATACATAGTGTAGACCACTCAACTCCACAGATAGCCTCAGACGGTAAGCCGCTTCACCGATCCGCTCCAGAATCTCAAACGGTCCAAGGTATCTCGGGCTCAGCTTCTTCAAGTGTCGTACCCGTGACACACCCTTGAACGACTTTATCTTCAAATACACCCAATCGCCAACCGCAAACTCCATGTTCCGATGCATGGTATTGTAGTATTTAGCTTGCCTATCCTGAACGATCAGCAAATAATCCCGAATGGTTCCTAAAAATGAAGTGGCGCTTTCCACCACTTGCTTTTTGTAAAACCTTTCCTCACCTGTTTCTAGCCACGACAATGACGTGCGACACTTTCTACCATATAAGGACTCGAAGGGCGCCATTTGTATGCTCGCTTGGTAGCTATTATTGTACGCAAACTCCACGAAATACAGATTGTCTTCCCACTGCTTTCCGAAGTCCAGAACGCACATGTGAAGCATGTCTTCCATCGTCTTGTTGACCCTCTCGACTTGACCATCCGTCTATAGATAAAAGGCTGTGCTGAACTTCAACTTAGTTCCCAGCCTCTGTTGCACCAACCTCCAATCATTGGACGTGAACCGCCCATCTCGGTCACTCACGATGCTGCGGGTCACACTGTGAGCACAATATTATCCACATATAACTTTGCCAATTTCTCCACAGAATCATCCTTCCTATTCGGAATGAAGTGAGACACTTTTGTTAACCGATCTACGATCACCCAAATGGCGTCGTTTCCCTTCTGCAACTTTGGCAAACCATGCTCAAAGTCCATCGAAATGTCGTCGAACTTCCTCTCCGGAATAGGAAAAGATTTCAAGAAACCCCCTGGCTTTTGGCACTCTGCCGTCACTATAGTGCAAGTCTGGCACTTAGCCACATATAGTGCCACATCCTTCTTGACTCCTAGCCACCAGAACAACTTCTTCAGATCTCGGTACATCATCATACTCCCTGGGTGAATTGAGTACTTGGTATGATGAGCCTCGTACATCAACTCCACCCGTAGATTTCCCACGTTTTGGACACACAAATGACTGTCCTTCCTTAGCAGTCCAACTTCAACTTAAAACTTAGAATTTGACCCATCCGAAGCTACATCCATGATCTCCTTCATGCTACTATCCAATTCCATAGCCTGCCGAATCCGATTAGCCAGGTCATACTGAACTTCCGTCCAGTTCAATAGCACTTCAGCGCTAGTCTTCTTGTCAACACAATAGATGTCTAACGCCTCCAACTCCCGAACCAATCACTCATCATGAACCGACAAACAGTTGGCTTGGGCGGGAGCCCTGTAACTCAACGCATCCGCAACTGCATTGCCTTTCCTGGGCACGTAATGGATTTTGAATGTATAGTCCCCTAAGAACTCCATCCATCTTCACTGTCTCATGTTCAGATCCTTCTGATCCAATAGATATTTTAAGCTCTTGTGGTCGGTATAGATATCGACCCTTATGCCATACAAATAGTGCCTCCACAGCTTTAGCGCAAAAATCACGGCCGCTAACTCCAAGTCGTGGACCGGATAATTCCTCTCGTGCACTTTTCAGCTGACGCTAGCCATTCGCAATTACACAACCATTCTACAGCAGGACGCAGCCCAAACCACTGCCTGAGGCATTGTTGTATATCTCAAAACCTTCGGTCCCACTCGACAAACTTAGCACTGACGTCGTGGTCAACCGACTCTTCAACTCTTCGAATGCTTGTGCGCACTCCTGCGTCCATACAAACTTTTGATCTTTCCTTGTCAGAGTCGTGATAGGTAACGCTATCCGCGAGAAGTTATCTACGAAGCTCCTATAATAGCGAGCAAGCCCCAGAAAACTCCATACTTCAGCTACCGAAGACAATACATGCCACTCTCGTATCACAACAATCTTCGCCGGATCGACCGCAATCCTATCTCCACTTACTATGTGACCAAGGAACGCCACTGAGGATAACCAAAACTCGCACTTCGAGAACTTTACGTATAGTTCATTCCTCCTCAATGTCTCTAAAACCAAATGCAGATGCTTGAAATGATCTTCTTTGCACTGCGAGTACACTAATATGTCGTCAATAAAGACGATCATAAAACGGTGTATGTGTACAACCTCGGGCTCGCACGAAAAGAAGACTCGGAAAAGAGGAGACTAGAAGAACCCAAGGAGAAGATAAGGCGCTAGGCGAGACGGACCCAAGTGAGGATCCATTCACACTAGGCGAGACAGACCCAAGTGAGTATCCATTCGCGCTAGGCAAGACAGACCCAAGTGAGGATCCATTCACGCCGAGGCGAGACGGACTCAAGTGAGGATCCATTCACGCCGAGCGAGATTAACCCAAGTCGTGTTTTTGCCCCCGGTGCGGCGCTCTCGCCGAGCACCGGTTCGGCAGGAAGTTGGAGGACCGGTTTATAAAATGGGCAAAGACCGGTTCAGTTGGCAAACAGTTCACTTTTCCAGCTTCAGAGGTTTTTACCCCTTTACCCTAGGTGGTCTGCCCATAGCCCTTCAGAATAGCGGAGTTTGGCTGTTGGCAGACCCGACCCGGGGTATTCTGGTAATTTCATGAGTGGTTCGGTTTGGTTATTTGCAGTTCAAATCTTGAGGCCTATAAATAGACCGGTAAGGTGTCTGAGAGAGAGGCGTTGAACCCCTTCTTTTTCTCTCTCACTCAGGCACCTAGCTCAGCATTGGCTAGGGAGGGGGAGAATTTCAAGTTCTTCCGGGTATGAGGTGGGACCTCCGAGCTGAAGCCCACGGTCTGATCCTCCAAGAATCCTATTGGGGGCGTGGTCCAAAGAGAGTAGGTGTAGGCTGCAACTTTAGATCCCAGCTTTAGGAGGAGCCGGCTTTGTTGGTTTAAACATTTTTGGTGCGGTGAGCATGGATCGCAGCTTACGCAGAAGAACTTTGGATCACCTCATGGCAGGAGATCTGGGAAGAGAAGACGAGGGTTCGTCCCAGAACCCGGGGGGATATGTTGGGAGAGAGGAGTTCATGGCGTCCATTGGAGGTATCATGAACATGCTGTAACAGATCTCGCAGCAAGGTAATTGTGTGACCCCCCTCCCTCAGGCGTCGGGCCTCTAGCCTCAGGAGGGAATCGTCTCGGCACGGGTAGACGAGGACGTGCCAGGGGGAGTCCTGGGAAAAAGAAAGTGGTGGAAGGAAGCGGGCGAGATCTGCCAGGGAGGGAGTTGTTCCCAAGCTGGGCGAGTGCCGTCTCTCTAGGGGACGTCGTCGCGCCAGTAAAGGTGGCGAGACCCCTGGTGAGAGGGTCACCTTTTTATGAATTGATTCTTTCGGCTCCCGTCCTGGAGGGATTCGGTGAGCCTGAGATTACCTATTACGTGGGAAAGGACGACCCTCTCCAAAACCTGTAGTGGTTTGAGGATGCGGTCTCCATCAGACCAATGATAGATGCGTTCAAGTGCCATCTTTTTTCCATCACTTTGAAGGACAAAGCCCGGGACTGGTTTCATCAACTCCCAGTAGGGTCGATATGCAGTTTCGAAGACTTGAGTAGGAGTTTCCAATTGCGCTTCTCGACCTCTAAGAATAGGAAGAAAAACCCGGAGTCCATTTTCTTGATCAAGCATAAGGCTGAGGAGTCCTTGGCCCAGTACGTGGATTGTTTCCAAGAAGAAATCCTAGACATCCAGGAGGTGTCGGGATTCGCTCTCCAAAAGGCCTTTACGGTGGGACTGAAGGAAGGCTTCTTCAAGATGAGCTTGACCAGGAAGGCGTCGTTATCATTCAATGGGTTAATGGAAAAGGCAGCAAAGGAGATAGCAATGGAGGCGGCAAACCCGGCATTTGCTAAAAAATTTGCAAGATTGACAGAAGCGGAGTCAAGAGAATCAGGAGGAGCGAGGCAGCAGGAAGGAAGGAGGAGGGAGGAGCCAAGGGGGCCAGCGCATCAGGAGTTGGGTTGGAGGCAACCGAGGGGCCCTGTTCAAGGGCAAGGAAGAGGTTTTCCTTCGGGAGGAAGGAACTACTACCAGGGAGGACCAAGAAGGTTACATCAACTGGGATGGGGACATGGTCCAAGACCACTCCCACCCCCGCCTCAGCAAGCTATGGCCATAGGCCAGGGGCGAGGAAGAGGAAGAGAGCGAGGAAGAGCAGGAGCAGGAGCAGGGAGAAGGAGGAATCCCCAAGAAGGGAGGTAAAAGGGAGGGGTAGTTGTGCCATTCTGTGACTTCCACGAGGAGGAAGGCCACCCGACGGCTACCTGCCCAGAATTTCTAGAATTAATGGCGAGGAGAGGAGCGGGTGAGCAGCAGCTACCAGTGCGGATAGTAGAGATGACTAGAACGGGGGAGGAGGATCAATGTGTGGACCGATCAGATGAGGGGGATCGAGGGGGGATCGGGGTGATCCATGGGGGGGGGGGATTGAAGCTACCCGCAAGGCAGGCCTTCATACCATGTATTGTCGGGGCATTGCTTCGACGTCGCAAGCCCCACCCCCAGATGAGAAGATCACTTTTTCTAGAAAGGACTTGCCGGATCACGAGGATCCATTCTGCGATGCCTTGGTAATCCAGACCTCAATCGAAAACTTCATGGTATCGAGGATCTTGGTGGATAATGGGAGCTAAATGAATTTCATTTTCAAGAAGGCATTCAACGAGATGAGGGTAGAGGCCAGGAGAGTGTTGGCGGCAGACAGACCGCTGTTCGGATTCTCAGGAGAAAGGAAGGAAGTCGAGGGCTGAGTGGGACTCCAAGTGACTATAGGGGGGCTGTCCCGAAATTGCGGCTTTGTGATAGTGGACTCCCCCAGCAGCTACAACGCGATCTTTGGGCGCCCTCTGATCAGCGCCTTCAGATGTGTGCTATCCTCGTTCCATCCGTGTTTGAAGCTCAACTTAGGGGGGACCCAGATCAGGGTGCGGGGAGATCCGAAGGCAGCCCGAGAATGCTATATGACGGCAGTAAACACCATATCATGGAAGGGTGATGCAGAAGAAATAGAGAGGAGGATGGAACAAGAAGAGCAGGTGGACGGAGAGGAGCAGGAGGAGAGAGAGGTGGCTGGAGAAGAGAGAGGCATTGCGGTGGAGCCAGAGATGGTAGGAGAGCAGGTGGACGGAGAGGAGCAGGAGGAGAGAGAGGTGGCTGGAGTAGAGAGAGGAGTTGCGGTGGAGCCAGAGATGGTGGGAGAGCAGGTGGACAAAGAGGAGCAGGAGGAGAGAGAGGTGGCAGGAGTAGAGAAAGGCATTGTGGTGGAGCCGGAGATGGAGGGAGTGAAGGAAGGTAGGAAGGAGGAAGGAGGTGCCAAGGGCAGGAACATGAAGATGGGGGAGATAAGGGAGTCGTCCAGAAAGGAGACTCAGCCGGAAGGGAGGACCTGGGAAAGAGTGGCTGTGGTTGATGAGGAACGGTAAGTGGGGAAGGGCAGGTCAAGGGAGCAAGAAGAAGAGGAGGAGCCTTCAAGGCTGAGGGCAGCAATGGAGGTTCTGTAGATGGACATCCTCATGAAGGATGGGCGAAAATAGAAGATCATGGTCAGCGGAGAGCTCACCCCCAGAGATCAGGAGGAGATCAGGAGGTGCGTGCAAGAGAACATCGATGTGTTCGCCTGGAGTGCAGCCGACATGCCGGGGGTCGACGCGGACGTAGCATGCCACCGCCTCAATCTCAACCCCAAGGTCCACCCCACCCAACAAAAGAAGAGGGCCATCGCTTCCAAGATGGTCGGGCCTATCAGAGAAGAGGTGGAGAAGCTACTTCGGGTAGGGTTCATATCGGCAAATAAGTATCTGGGGTGGGTGAGTAATGTTGTAATGGTGAAAAAGGGGGAGGGGAAGTGGAGGATGTGTATCGACATCTCTCTTTTAAATAAAGCATGCCATCAGGATTGTTATCCCCTGCCGCAAATCGACGCGCTTGTCGATTCAGCCATCGGTTTATCACTAATGAGTTTTCTAGATGCCTTTTCAGGATATCATCAAATACGCATGCATCCTCAAGACATCAAGGATGTCACCTTTATCACCGAGGATGGATGCTTCAACTACAACATGATGCCCTTTGGGTTGAAGAACGTAGGGACAACTTACCAAAGGATGATGGATCGGATTTTCCGAAAGCAAAAGGGACGGAACCTTGAAGTTTACGTAGATGACTTGATGATCAAAAGCCAAAACCTCAAGTCCCATGTTGTGGATCTAGAAGAAACCTTTGCGACCATAAGGAAATACAAAATGAGACTCAATCCTCTAAAATGCGTATTTGGGGCCAGCAGGGGAAAGTTCATAAGACATCTCCTCACCCCATCAGGAGTAGAGCCAAACCCGGACAAAGTAAAGGCAATCCTAGAACTGGAATCTCCGAAGAATGTCAAAGAGGTCTAGCATCTCATCAACAAGTTGGCTGGGTTAAGCAGGTTTCTTTCCATAGCAGGAGAAAGGTGCTCACCTTTCTTTCGAACGCTTAGAGGGGGAAAGAAATTTGAGTGGACCTCAGAGTGTGAGAAGGCCTTTTTAGCCCTGAAGCGACAACTCACCACAGCACCGCTACTCCAAGGACCACGAGAGGGAGAGATTTTGTTATTGTACTTGGGAGTGGGGGCAGGAGCGGTGAGTTCGGTCCTCGTACGGGAAGAAGGTAAGATGCAGTTCCCAATCTATTACGTGAGCAGGGTCCTCAAAGAGGCAGAACAAAAATACCCTATCCTAGAGAAACTAGCCTTTGCCCTCGTCATCTCAGCCCGGAAGCTCAGGCCGTACTTCCAGGCCCATTCCATCCAGGTCGTGACAGAACAACCTCTTCGCCGTAATCTTGAGGGGGTGGAGCACTCTGGGAGGTTATCCAAATGGTCAATTGAACTCAGCGAGTTCGATCTTTCTTTCGTTCCTCGGGTTGCTATTAAGGCGCAAGCGATGGCGAATTTCTTGGTAGATTACATGGTGGAGGTCAAGGAGGCCGAGGTATCTCCAGTAGTGGCTTGGGAGATGCTCGTAGCCGGGGCCTCGGGAAGGAGCTCTTTTGGGGGTGGAATGATTTTGATAAGTCCCGAGGGAACCCGGATCGAACATGCCATAGAGATTCATTTCACCCTCACCAACAATCAGGCCAAATACGAAGCCATTATAGCAGGGTTGAGGTTGGCCCGGGAGCTCGGCATACAAGACATCAAGGTCTCCACTAATTCTATGTTAGTTGCAGGACATATCAAGGGGGAATTTAAAGTAAGAGAACCCACCCTCCAATCGTACTTAATGAAGGTAAAAAGTATCATCGGACAATTCCGCGGCTTCTCAGTTCAACACGTCCCGAGGGAAGAAAATACTCGGGGAGATTTGCTCGGTAAGCACGGTCCTCAGGTCGTAGGAACCATGACAGAACTCTTCAGGCCTTCCATAGAAGAGGGGGAATTGATGGAAGTGGACCAGCAGGGGTCCTGGATGGACCCATTTACCGCCTTCTTGACAACCGGACGACAACCAGAGGGAGACCTTGAGAAAAAGCAGGTCAGATACAAATCGGCATATTACCTGGTGAAAGAGGGAATCTTGTACTGTAAGACGTTGTCAAGCATTCTGGCTCGGTGTGTTTCCGAGAAGGACGTCGCAAGAGTGCGGGAGGTGATTCACTCGGGGGAGTGTGGCAGCTATTCCGGGAGTTGGACCTTGGAAGGCAGGGTGCTGAGACAAGGCTATTTCTGGCCCACTCTTAGGAAGGATGCTGAGGAATTCGCAAGGAGATGCAGAAAATGGCAGGAATTTTATCCTCTTCAACTCGTCCCGGCTGAAAGATTGCGCACGATTACGGCTCTATGGCCCTTCGCCATATGGGGGCTAGATCTGGTGGGCCCGTTTCCCCAAGCCAATGGCCAGAGGAGGTTCCTGCTGGTCATGGTGGACTATTTTTCAAAGTGGCTGGAGGTGAATGCATTGGCAAAAGTGACGTCTCAGGTAGTCAAAAGCTTCGTATGGGGGGATATCATCTGCAGGCATGGGCTCCCTTTGTCCATTGTCACGGATAATGGACCACAGTTCGCTAGTAGAGAATTCGTGGACTTTTGTGTCCGACTAGGTATAGACCTTCGGTTTGCCTCGGTGCATCACCCCCAAAGCAATGGGCAGGTGGAATCTGCGAACAAGGTCATCGTGAATCTCTTGAATAAGAAGGTAGAAAACCTAAGGGGAAGTTGGGTGGAGCAGCTCCCCTCCGTCCTCTGGGCCTTGAGGACTATGCCCAAGTACCGCCACGGGAGAGACACCATTTAAACTTTCCCATGGCTCTAAGGCCGTCATACTCGTTGAATTCGAGGTTGAGTAACCTAGGGTGGCAGCGGCAAGAAATGGAAATGAAGAATGGGAGGCAGACAATGGGAAGGAGCAGAGGCTCTCTCATGACTTGGAGGAGGAACTTAGAGAGCTAGCATCCATCCGGCAGGAGGAGGTCAAGTGCCGGATGTCAAGATATTTTGACAAGCACGTTAAGATCAAGCAGTTTGAGAAGGGATACTTGGTCCTCAAGAAAGTGGATGCGGCAGGTAGAGGGGCCTCCGTGGGGAAGCTCAACCCCAATTGGGAAGGCCCTTTTATAATAAAGGAGGTCTTAAAGTCAGGAGGGTATCACCTCCAAGATGTGGACGGGGTATCCCTCGATCGTGCCCGAAGCGGCAATGATCTAAAGCGATTCTACCCTTGATGCTGTCTCTTTCATTTCTATGGTTTATTTCTTCTGAGATAGAATATTTTTGTTTTTTAATACCTGTAAACTTGGCGCGATTTTTAAATACAATACAAGTTCAGATATCCGTTTTCGCGTAACAAGATTGCTTTGGTTTTGGAGAGGAGACCCCGAGCAGACCCGCTGACCAGGCTCTCATCAAGCTGGCAAGGCTGTAGGATCACTCGGTGGTTGGAGGTCATTTGGAGAGGAGACCCCGAGCAGACCCACTGACCAAGATCTTATCAAGCTGACAAGGCTGTAGGCTCACTCGGTGGTTGGAGGTCATTTGGAGAGGAGACCTCGAGAAAACCCGCTGACCAGGCTCTCATCAAGATGGCAGGGTTGTAGGCTTACTCGGTGGTTGGAGGTTGTTTGGAGAGGAGACCCCGAGAAGACCCGCTGACCAGGTTCTCATCAAGCTGGCAGGGCTGTAGGCTCACTCGGTGGTTGGAGGTCGTTTGGATAGGAGACCCCGAGCAGACCCGCTGACCAGGCTCTCATTATGCTGGCAGGGCTGTAGGCTCACTCGGTGGTTGGAGGTCGTTTGGAGAGGAGACCCCGAGCAGACCCGCTGACAAGGCTCTCATCAAGCTGGCATGGCTGTAGGCTCACTCGGTGGTTGGAGGTCATTTGGAGAGGAGACCCCGAGCAGACCCGCTGACAAGGCTCTCATCAAGCTGGCAGGGTTGTAGGCTCACTCGGTGGTTAGAGGTTGTTCGGAGAGGAGACCCCGAGAAGACCCGCTGACCAGGCTCTCATCAAGATGGCAGGGTTGTAGGCTCACTCGGTGGTTGGAGGTCATTTGGAGAGGAGACCCCGAGCAGACCCGCTGAACAGGCTCTCATCAAGTTGGAAGGGATGTAGGCTCACTCGGTGGTTGGAGGTCTTTTGGAGAGGACACCCCGAGCAGACCCGCTTACTAGGCTCTCATCAAGCTGGCAGGGTTGTAGGCTCACTCGGTAGTTGGAGGTCATTTGGAGAGGAGACCCTGAGTAGACCCGCTGACCAGGCTCTGATGCGTGGAAAATACGGCAAGCGCACCGGTCGCACAAGTAATAAAGTTTGGGAATAAATCCCCGAGTGTCGGTCTCTTGAGGAACACAGTAAGGGATGAGTTAATGTCGAGGAGGACTTGAGATTGAAGTCCTTAGGTCGGCGGTAACGATGGGGGTTTTGATGGTTGCGGAAACAGAAAATAAATGCTACAAATTACTCCTATGCAATGCCGCTATGCAAAGCTTCGCTAGGTGGGATGAAGACTAGTCGGGCCGCTATGTACCGAATCGCTAGGCGGATGGGCGAGTAGGCTAGCGGATGAGGTGGAGAGAACGGCGAAATGAGGGTCGTAAGCACCTCTTCGCAATGCACGCCACTAGCAATTGCTAGTGCGGCAAGGGTGGATGGTGGAGGATGGAATATGGCGCACCTCAAGTAAATATAACAAAAACACTAACTCACATAGACATGAATAAGAGTAAATGTTAACTACAAATAAGCATTCTTCATCAATACATGGAAAATAACTAAGCTAACAACAACAAGAGGAAGAGGTGTGCGAATCGACCAAATCCGAAGCCTTATTGAGGGTTCACGGTTGGAATCCCGGGTTGTCAATCCGAGTCCAAGCTCGGTCCTCAACTGCATCCGGGGTAGAGGAGGCTGTCACTCACTCCCAATGGACCCGTCTTCTTCGATGAAATGACCCGGTAGATTGCGGCTCCAGCTCCTCCTACCTTGATGGAGAAAGCTCGGTCAAAACTCCGCTTGAAGCTTGGGGATGAAGGAGGAGGCCGAGGGGATGCTCTGGCTTTGATTTGGCGTTGAAGGCTTGCCCGGAGAAACTCCCTATGGTGGAGGATGATGGAGGGCGGTGGAAACCCTCCTTGGAGATGAAAATGGCGGAAAAACGGCGGACTTTGGCGATCTCCCGAATTTAGGGCGGAACCTGCGTATTTATAGATTGCAGAATAAATAGGGCGCACGACCACTGACGTACGACCAGTGGTCGTGCACGACCAAGGTCAGTGCCCGTGCGCCAGCAACCAGTAGACCGGCATCAGAAAATCAATGGTCGCGCACGATCAGCAGGGCAGGATCAGTGATCGTGCGAGGCAATGCTGATGATCGTGCGGAAATAGCCAGGCAGAACTTTGTAAAAAGGGCCATGACTGCGCACGACCAGCAGCGCACGAGCAGTGATCGTGCGCGGTATGGCAAGTGATCGTGCGGAAGGTTCAAGACAGAGATTTCACAAATGAGGCCGGGCTGCGCACGATCAGTGATCGTCCGCCAAGAGGTCGATGGTCGTGCGTGGGTAAAAACGCACGACCACTGTCTCCTTTGCCATAAAATAGTGAAACGCCTATCCCGAATGCCCTCACGATCCCCAAACCTGCAGGAAAACTGCACGGGACATCGATCGTGGCAGCCACAACAAACAATAATAATCATAGCGAGAACGAAATACACACACACACAGAAATAGGCTAAAAAGGGTGCACAAGACATGGAAAACCGTAGCGAACCAAAAGGAGTGCAAATGACGCTAAACGGTGTGCAAAGACAAGAAAATAAGCCTAGATGAGTCCGGAATTAAGTATAAAATATGGACTCATCACACCCCCAGACTTAACCGTTTGCGCGTCCCGAGCAAACAAAACTTAAGCAGACGGGGAAAATGAACTAGCTAACAAAGAAATTGCAAAACGGAGTACCATGCGAAGTCGCATGCTCGCGTGTATAAAAATAAAGTAGAGGAAATTTTTAATTATACAAAATATTTTATATTTTTCACAATGCGTATCAAAAAATTATTATTACTCAAAAGTGGAATCACGGTGAATCATCCGGTCCTATGTAGGGAGAAAGTAGGCAGGCCACTAAGATGAGCATTGCCGAAGACCGGGGCTCAAGATTACCCCCAAAGGAATCCACCAATGTCGGAAACCATACGCTTGTCCGTTCGCACTCTCTCCACGACACTAGTCAACTCAAGCGCAAGTCCGTAGGACTTCGGGTAATAATGGGGCTTGGGTTACGGTGAGGAAAACAAGGATAAACATGAAGGGTATGCACCTAACCCAAATGAGCTAACGTACAAAACTAGTACCCGCTGCCCACAAAATAAACACAGGTGCACCACACCCCCAGACTTAACTTTTACTAAATGGGTGTGTGCACCGCCTACTCCGAATCCAAATCATCTCAAATAAAGATTTTCAATCAAACTTTTTCTTTCTCTTTTTCTTTTCTCTTTTTCTCTTTTTCAAATATTTCAGCAGATATAACTTGAAAGCACTTCCACATTTTCACAAATAATAACACCACATCACAACCCAACATGAAAATATAAAACACTAAGCTCGACTTGGGTGTGCGACTAGGATCGGCTATGAGGCTTTGGCATATATTGTGGAGCTGAATCAAAAGGAAGGGTAGGCACAAAGGGGCTAGCAAGGGCGATGTTAGGAATGGGTACAAAGCTCAACCGGGCCAAAAGGTGGCCGACATCACTCTCACGCTAGACTAACCATGTACCAATGCTTCAAGAATAGCTTGGGGCAAGTTCTTAGCAACCGAGAAAGATAATCCTTCCTCCCGACTCAAGCAATACGAGTCTAGTGGCGGCTACACACATTCCTACGCTACTGTTTGATTCACACCGGATTCACCAACTTTTGAGTAGAATAAGAAATATGTACGCAAATAGAAAAATATAGAACTATAAGCATACGAAAAAAATTAAATCTACACAAATTTCTATACAAAACGAGAGCAGTTGACTAGAAACACAGCAAGGCCAACATTTTACTCCGTCGCACAATCCTAAACTAGCACAGAAATTTTCCAAATCTAACAAAGATACAAGTTCAACTCGTGGCACACTAACAGCTAAGCTCGCGCTCATGTGGGTGCAGTGGTGTGCGATGCAATGAACATAAACAAAATAAAATACGAAAAGCTTCTAGTATGCAAAAGAAATGTGCACGTGCAAAAGGTAAACATGCTCTCCCCCAGACTTAAACTAAACAACACATCAAATGATAGAGAAATTAAAATCAGAATGAGCTAAGGGAAGAGGTTACCCAATGCTCAGCTAGTGAGCATACCAGAAGACGCGTGGAAAGTAGCAGCAGGCCTGCCAAACGAAGAATCACAACCCCGCCAATGCGTAGTTTCCATGAATACCTGCAGGGGTGAGCTCCGCAAAAACAAAAGAAAAATATACAAAAAGAAATACTAAACTAAGCTAGACATAAAAAAAAAATGCAGAAAATGAAAGATAAGCACTGGGGTTATTGTCATCCCAGCACGACTTTTTAAATTCTAAACAGTTCTAGCTAATGGGCCTATGAAATAGAAAATGCACAGGTAACTGTCCTAATATCCGTGTCGGTAATGGGTACCGATACGGTGATAGAACAGTTACCCCTCTACCTGAGTAATAATACCTGCGACGCAAAGGTAGAGGAAATAGGAAGTAAGATGAGGAGGAGCATTGTTCCTCACTCATTTCACCGCAAAACAAATCCTTGCCTAGCAAGGTATCGTCCACCACAAGCTCGTTGGGGGCGAAGGTGAAGGTAGAGGCTTCAACTGCAAAAGGAGTAGGAAACTCCTCATGCAAGCTGAGGCACTCACCGACAACTTGAGCGCAAGGCTCAATGCCAACCCAACTCACCTGCAGGGAGTCAACCCGCATAGGCGCAGAAGGAGAAGGGGGGTCAAGGAATAAAGGAGAAGAAAAACTAAAAGAACCGGAAATAGAGAGAGTGATCCCGGAATCACACTCAGCAGGATCCAAATATAGATCACTGTCGGTGTCATGTGAGTCATGGCGAGGGGAAACTGAGACCACGAGGTCCTCGGTGGTGGTTTGGACCTCCTCATCCAACAAGGAAGTAGAAACCTCCTCACCGGCAAGGATTTCCTCATCACACCTCAGTACGTTACGGTGTTCCAAGACATAGTACTCACCATTGATGAGAATAATGTCCTCGTCACACCATGGCGCATCCACATGTTCCCGATTCCCACAGGGCACAACATCATCGACCGACTCACTAGAAAGGGGAGTAGGTAATTCATGTAAAGAAAGCGGAGGAGCAACATCATCAGAGATAACATGCGTAGGTTCCTCCGGGGGTGAATCAAAAATAGGGGAAGAAGGCACAAGGAGAGAAGGTGTCGCAATGTCATCACACTGACTAGTGGAAGGTCTGATGGGTGTATCCACAGCAGTCCCCCATAAACAAGGTGGTACTGCGGATACATCATCAGAATCAGAAGGAGCGGCCATTTGAGAGGTGGATGAGACGATCCGGATATCCGGTTCATCATCCGCCTCCATCTGGCGCTGAAATTCTGCGCAATCTTTCAACACATGGTCGGTGCTATGACAACACAAACACCGTTTTCCATTACCCCTCGGTCCAGAAGGGACTGGGGAGGAATATGAAAAAGGTGGAGGCGGAGACGAGTAGTGACCATAAGACTGTGGTACCGTGTATGGAGTACCGTGAGACAGCGGCGCTGCATACACGGGACCATGAGAATTATACTCAGTACCGTCAGTGGGGCACTCATCACTACCATGCCCATAATCCCCGCACCAATGGCACTTGATATACCAATTTGAATACATGGTGCAATAGAAAAGAATTCACCACAAGAAATTTTCTAAGCAGAAATTAAATACTCGCAAGCAAATAAAGAGTGGAACAGCCTGCTATAGCAAAATAAAAACTAGAAAGGGAATAAAATAAAATAAAAACAACAACTAAAAAACCAAAACAAAAATAACACAAGAAATATAGAAATGGAAAGGGCAACTATCTCAAATCTTCCTCTCCAAAAACTCAAACGACTGTGTTCCCCGGCAACGGCGCCAAAAACTTGATGCGTGAAAAATACGGCAAGCGCACCGGTCGCACAAGTAATAAAGTTTGGGAATAAATCCCCGAGTGTCGGTCTCTTGAGGAACACAGTAAGGGATGAGTTAATGTCGAGGAGGACTTGAGATTGAAGTCCTTAGGTCGGCGGTAATGATGGGGGTTTTGATGGTTGCGGAAATAGAAAATAAATGCTACAAATTACTCCTATGCAATGCCGCTATGCAAAGCTTCGCTAGGCGGGATGAAGACTAGTCGGGCCGCTATGCACCGAATCGCTAGGAGAATGGGCGAGTAGGCTAGCGGATGAGGTGGAGAGAACGGCGAAATGAGGGTCGTAAGCACCTCTTCGCAATGCACGCCACTAGCAATTGCTAGTGCGGCAAGGGTGGATGGTGGAGGATGGAATATGGCGCACCTCAAGTAAATATAACAAAAACACTAACTCACATAGACATGAATAAGAGTAAATGTTAACTACAAATAAGCATTCTTCATCAATACATGGAAAATAACTAAGCTAACAACAACAAGAGGAAGAGGTGTGCGAATCGACCGAATCCGAAGCCTTATGGAGGGTTTACGGTTGGAATCCCGGGTTGTCAATCCGAGTCCAAGCTCGGTCCTCAACTGCGTCCGGGGTAGAGGAGGCTGTCACTCACTCCCAATGGACCCGTCTTCTTCGTTGAAATGACCCGGTAGATTGCGGCTCCAGCTCCTCCTAACTTGACGGAGAAAGCTCGGTCAAAACTCTGCTTGAAGCTTGGGGATGAAGGAGGAGGCCGAGGGGATGCTCCGGCTTTGATTTGGCGTTGAAGGCTTGCCCGGAGCAACTCCCTATGGTGGAGGATGATGGAGGGCGGTGAAAACCCTCCTTGGAGACGAAAATGGCGGAAAAACGGCGGACTTTGGCGATCTCCCGAAATTAGGGCGGAACCTGCGTATTTATAGATTGCAGAATAAATAGGGCGCACGACCACTGGCGCACGACCAGTGGTCGTGCGCGACCAAGGTCAGCGCCCGTGCGCCAGCAAACAGTAGACCTGCATCAGAAAATCAATGGTCGCGCACGATCAGCAGCGCACGATCAGTGATCATGCGAGGCAATGCTGATGATCGTGCGGAAATAGCCAGGCAGAACTTTGTAAAAATGGCCATGACTGCGCACGACCAGCAGCGTACGAGCAGTGATCATGCGCGGTATGGCAAGTGATCGTGCGGAAGGTTCAAGACAGAGATTTCACAAATGAGGCCGGGCTGCGCACGATCAGTGATCGTGCGCCAATAGGTCGATGGTCGTGCGTGGGTAAAAATGCACGACCACTGACTCATTTGCCAAAAAATAGTGAAACACCTATCCCGAATGCCCTCACGATCCCCAAATCTGCAGGAAAACTGCACGGGACATCGATCGTGGCAGCCACAGCAAACAATAATAATCATAGCGAGAACGAAATACACACACACACAGAAATAGGCTAAAAAGGGTGCACAAGACATGGAAAACCGTAGCGAACCAAAAGGAGTGCAAATGACGCTAAACGGTGTGCAAAGACAAGAAAATAAGCCTAGATGAGTCCGGAATTAAGTATAAAATATGGACTCATCAGGCTCTCATCAAGCTGGCAGGGCTGTAGGCTCACTCAGTGGTTGGAGGTTTGGAGAGGAGAACCCGAGCAGACCCGCTGACCAGGCTCTCATCAAGGTGGCAGGACTGTAGGCTCACTCGGCGGTTGGAGTTGGGTGTTGGAGAGAAAAAGAAAGTAAATTAGAAAAACAAAAGAGAGCTGAGACGTCTCGCATATAAAGAAGCATGACCATGCATTAAGGTCTAACTGATCCGGGGGAGCCCTTTTACAAAAATGATAGGATGTTTTAATACAAAAAAGTCTTAATACAAAAATGTGTATACAAAAAAAAAGCTTAAAGGCAATCCTAGGTTTTCCTCCAGATATCGTCTACTCTTCCGTGCTTGATGACGAACCATCTCCCTCCTCGCCGTAAATATCCGGCACGAGGTCGCGAGCGGTGACATCCTCGCAGCCCTCCTTGGCAACCCCCATTTCTTTCATCATCTTCATGATCAGCTCGGCTGTTCTGATGTTGGCGTCTTTGCAAAGTTCCTCGACCACCTCATGAGAATAATGTGGAGGAGAAGGTTGGGGAATCATCACGCGGGAAGGTGAGAGGGCAGCATTCTTAAGCCGGGTGACCTGTTTCTCCAGGCCCTTAACCTCTGATTCCAAATTTTCTATATGCAAATGCATTCTATCGGCTGTATCGGCATCCTGCGAGAAGCCCATTCGTAAGATGAGGTCAAGGGTATATGAAAAATAAGCTGAGGGTAGAGAAAAACTCACCACACCGCCCCGAGCCTTAGCGAGAAGGCTTTCCGCCACGGCCAACCTCTTTTTGAGATCTCCGAACTTCTCGCGCTCCGCCACCAGCTTCGCCTCAGATTCCTTCTAGCTTTGATTATTATAAATCAGGCAGCGCGAGAGCCGGTGCGAGAGCTCCAGGGTGCGCAGTTGAGAGTGCGCAGCCCTAAGAATTAAGTCCCGAGAAGGAGGCTCGCCAGCTGGATCTGGCTCTGATCCACCATAAAGGACAAAGCCCAGAGAGAAGGCATGGCCTGCAGGCTTTTCCTGCTCCATCCAGTGGGGAAGGAGGGTAGATATGGAGATGCGGTTCGCCCCCTTATCCCATATAAGAGTCGGGCCGTTGGCAGCATCCAATATAACTGGACCCATGTTGAAATTTTTATGGGCAGAAGGGACGGGGCGACTGGAAGAGCCCACCTCGCGAGAGGGGGACCTAGATGATTAAAGGAGGGTCTTCGCGGGCCGGGATGACTGACTCACCTCGCCAATATGCGAGACGACACGCTTAGAAGAAAACCGAGGAGGTGACCCGGGAGACTGGGACCCTAGGGAAATAGGGGTCAGGGATTTCGGCACCTCCACCAGCTCGATGGAGACTTGTTTCGCTTTTCCGGCGGGAAGGGACACGACTTTCTTGGTCTTTGACTTTTTTGTGGGGCTCAGGCGAGGCGGGGCGGAGCCTTCAGCAGGCCTCTTCTTGAGGTAGGGGGTCAAGGTTTCCTTCGCCGCCTTAGCCGCCATGGTGGCGAGGGCGACATACTTAGATCGCTTAATGCTACTTTTGTAGGGTGGGCGAACGGGAACACTCCTCTCTCCTATTAAAGGCGAGACGAGACGTTACAAGCCAAGTTAAAATAAAGAAACAAAAACAAAGGGGGCTAGCCTACCTTCGCAAGGGAGTACAGGAAGGAGGGAATCGAGGCCACGCCTCAAGAATTGGACTTCGAAGTTCTTACCGTTGAAGAAGTCGCAGAGGAGTTTATCTGTACCCCCAACATGGGGAGTCACGTAGAATGCTTCAGCGAGCGACACGGGTGCCAGCGGGATGCCTCTAAAATTGTCGCGGATGAAGGCGGAGCGGGTGAGCCAATGATGGTTTTTGTTGGGCATCTCTCAAACCTTGAGACCTTGCCCAGTGAAGTAGGACACTCCGTCGTGATTAGCATGGTAGATAAAAAGCTTGCGGAAGACGATCAAACTAAACTCGATGCGCTCCCGGCGCATGTAACTGGAAAAGGCGACGAACACTGAGATGGCGTTGGGGTTCAATTGTGTAGGGACTACTCCAAAATATTTTAAGACCTGTTTAACCTCCGGCCAGAGGGGCAGTCTCAACCCCGCCTCGAAGTATGAGACAGGGAAGGCGAGCTCTCCGGGGTAGAAGGTGTTAATGGACTCTCCCACTTTGGGAGGACGCGATTCTTACCCCTCGGTCAAGAAATCTCGAGTTAAGATGTTATACTCTTCCTCAGAAATGCGGCCGGGAGCGCATCGAGTTTAGTTTGATCGTCTTCCGCAAGCTTTTTATCTACAGGAAAAGATAAAGCTACAGGTATGATAAATCAAATAACAATAAAGAAATTATATGCTTTGGTTGCAGGAAACCAGGCCACATTGTGCCTGACTGTCCAGAAAGCAAGAAGTAAAGAGCACAGTTGAAATAAACAGCACATAGAGTATTTTAAGATAACCTCCCTCTGATACCAATTGAAAGTGAGGGTAAGATCTATCTCAACTCTAGAGGGGGGGGGGGGTGAATAGAGTATTTTAAAATAGTTTTTCACAGTTGAAATAAACAGCACATATAAAATTCAATTTATGATATAGTTTAGAGTGCTAGTAAGAAGTTAAAAACCAAGAAGTAAAGAGCACAGCACACAGCAGACAAATCACACAAACAAACCAGAAGACACAAGGAAATATAGTGGTTCCCCAAAAACCTCGGTACATCCACTCTTCTACCACCCTTGGTAGGAATCCACTCAGGATGAGTTGATCAGGTGTCCTGACACCAATGAGCTTTTGATAAGGTGCTAAAAAACCAAAACTGGATTTTTTGATAAGGTGTCTTCCCACCACTGAGTTTTGACAAGGCTCTCAGAACCAGACAAAACTTTTGAAGGGAGTTCAACAACCCTTTACAGCAGGAAAAAGAAAAAGGTAAAGAGGTGAGATTGTCTTCTCTGTTCTCAAATCAAATGAGAGATGACTAGTGGATCTTTTGTTGTCAAAGCTCCCCCTGAGATATTGAATGAATCAGGAATGGAAGCTTTGCTCTAGGGTGATAGGTCTTAAGATCTTTAGATCTCCAGCAAAGAATTGTTTCAGCAAAGAGGCTGAAAGATGAGGTGTCTGGAGTTCTTTGAGATGAAGCTTTGATCACTTTTCTGTAAGCAAGAGGATGGTTATCTTTCACAGCTTAATTCTTCTTGTTCTTCTGTAACAGTGTGTGTCTCTTGATTCTATTGTATATTGACTCTGGATTAATTCTCACTGAGAGTAGTGTTGGAGAAAATGATCTTATTCTCTGAAAATAATTCTTCCAAGATAGCCGTTATCAGACATTAAATGCCTTCCATAAATGATTTGTCTTCTAGAGGAAAGTCCAATGAAACATTCCTGAATAATTCCTTGAAACTTGTTCCATAATAAATGAGAACGGCTGGCAAATCTTCTTGAAATTAAATGTTGAGAGAATTCAAAAACATTCCAAAGTCTAGCAGCATTTGAATCCATAAGAAAGTCGATCTCTCAAAATAAACGTCGATCTGAGCTCCACGATCGTCGACCAGAGCTCAGAGAAGGAATATATCATTCTGACAGAAAACGTTGATCTGAGCTCGAAGATCGTCGACCTGAGCTCAGAGATATTGAAGATAAGCAGTAGACAGAAAACTTCGATCTGAGATCGACTATCTAAGTTCTTGGTCTGGCAGAAATAGTCGATCTGATTAAGACAGAGATCGTCGACCTAGACTTCAACAGAAAACGTCGACCAGAAGCAAACAGAGATCGTCGACCTAAACTTTCTCAGAAATAGTCGACCCAAGCACAGCCAGAGATCGTCGACCAAAGCTCGACGATCGTCGGACTGAAGCTCGACGATAGTCGACCGAAGCCAGCAATACGAAGAAGGCTGAGGACATATGTAGTCGACCAGAGCTCGACGATCATCGACCTGAGCTCGACGATAGTCGACCGTCGTTCGACTATTTTTATCTCTTTACTTAGCTTGAAATCCTGAGCTTGAATGGTCCTTGGGGGCATCTTCAGACCTAAGTTCTAAGCCCTAGACTCATTCTAATGTTGACTTTTACACTATACAACTAGGTCAACCTGGCTTCCTAAGAGAACTAGTGATCCTTGCCCAAATTGGTAATAGGATGTTCCAACAATCTCCCCCTATTTGGGTTAGGATTACTATTTACAGACAAAAATAGGAAATAAATGAGCATACATCAACACAAAAGCTAAATCAATACTGCAGAGGAGATATATAGCAGCAATGCAGATCATAGATAAAAAACAGCAAATATCCAAGGGAGAATGATGTTCAGCTTACACAGATCACTTCTTTTCAGTTCCCTTTTTAAACAAAATTTCTCTGTTAGGATTCTGACTTTCATTCTTTGACCTTCTGTCATCCTCTGCACCTAGAGAAGTTTGAGATTTGGGCCTTGGAACAACAGCCTCAGGGTGCAGCTTCATATAGTCTTCTGGATTAAAAAACTTTCTAGAAGCATATCTTTCCAATTCTTTCTTCCTTTGATCTGACAAAGTTGTTATATTTGAGATGTCCATGCCTTGCTCTCTGGCTTTCTTTAATTGATCAAGAGCAGCTAGTTCTTTCATTCTTGCTGTCCAAGATAAAGGATTGTTCTCAGGATCCTCAAAAGGAACAGGAGGTTCATACCTGTTGAGAGATTCAGAAGCAGGAGGGGTCCTGGAAACAATTGAGTCTTTCAGCCTGTAAGGGAAAGGACCTGAAGAAGAGTCAGAGTGGCCTTGTCCTTCCCTTTGATAAGATCTTTGTCCTCTCTGATTTCCTCTGTATTGATCTCTCCTGGATTGATATCCCCTTTGATGCTGTCCCCTTTGATAGGATTTCTGATAGGACTGGGAAGAACTGTGTCTGGAAACTGGAGCTTGAGGGGCTGAGCCTGAGCCAGAATCTGGAGGAGGAGGAGGCTGAAACTGAGAAGATCCTTTTTCATATTTGTCTAGCTTCCTCTTCTTCCTCATTGCCTTTAATTGGTTCTTGGAGTACTGCATCCAAGGCTCAGATAAGGGGCAGTCATGCAAAATATAATAGGGAATATCATTGGAGTCCTTTGCTTGAGCTGGAGAAACAGACATCATTACTTTGCTTCTAGCTTTCCTTTTCTTGGCAATAGTGCTAGCAGAATCATCAGAATCTGTCCTGTACTGATCACTCTCAGAACTCTGAGGTTGATCATACAGATCATCAATTCTTCTGATATACTCTTCTTGAGCTTTAAGCTTTGCAGAAACAGCAGGAGCAGGAGGAGAGGGAGCAGCAGCAGAGCAAACAGAATCAGCAGCAGAAGTATCAACAAGCACATCAGAATCAATAACCATATCAGCAGAAAGATTTACAACAGTAGTGGCAGTATCATCAACAAGAGGCACAATGGCCTTAGTAGCATCATCAGAGATAGACATAACAGCATCCACAGCCTTCCAAGAATTTATATATACTTCAATTTGGCTGGGATTACAGACAGAAATAGGCACAATGGCCTTAGACAGATCTTCAGTATGAGGAACTGGCAGGAATCTGAAGTATCCAGCATTAAACTTGGAGAGCAGGCTCTGGAGGTTCATTGCAAACACTACTTCATATGGCATCTCCCCCTGCCTTGGGTCAGAGATAAGTGAATCAAGGCACCCATAAGATGAAGTTGCCTGAGAGGAAATGAAAGATGATAGCTTGGAAGACAGCTCCTTGACATGGGTCAGGAGTGGAGCCAGAGAGGTCTCCAGTAATGAGGTTAGCTTTGGAGCTAACAGCTCATATAACCTGTCAGCCAGGGCTGAGAGATCTACATGCTCAAGAGGGGCTTGAGCAGAGGTAGGAGAGAAGGTTGTTGAAGGGATGTTGGCTGGAGCTGGTGGCATGGGGAAAGAGGAGATATGAGGTAAGGGAATGGATGGTTCTGATATAGGAAAGGAGGAGATTGAGTGAGGTGAGGGGGAGATAGAAGGGGTAAGAGAAGGAGTGAAGATAGGTTGAGAGAAAATGTCTTCCATCATTTGTTGGAATGAGGAGGTAGAGGGAGGCTCAGGAGGAGAGGAAGGATGAGAATCATCCATAAAGGATTCATCTAAAAGAGAATATGATGGAGTGGAAAAGGATGGGTAAGAGAAGAGAGGAAGGAATACCTCAGAGGTAGATGCTGGAGGGGATGAAACTGGTGAAGAAATGATTATTGGGGAAGATATGGCTATGGTAGAGATTGGAGGTGAGGATGAAATGGCTGGGGTAGAGATAGCTGAAGGAGAAGGAGGAGCAGGCAACCCTTCTGCTGGTGCAGAGACCAGGGGTGGAGTGACTAAGACAGTCCTTGTGCCTGAAGCAGGAGTCGATGCAGCAGCTCAGGAGGGATTGATGATCTGCCTGTCCCATTTGCCAAAGAGGGCACAGGAGAGCCTCTTGGATGCATTAATGAACATCCCAGAGGAGGTCAGCAACTCAGGGCATCTGAAATGCAGATAGACCCCTAGAATTCTTCCAAAGCTGACAGCAGTCTTATTCAGCTTTTTCTTAATCAGATTGAAGAAAATTGATCCCCAGTTCAGAAGTTTCTTATCCAGCAGAGCTCCCATCAGACAAAACTGATATCTTGAAATTGTATCATGGGCAGAGTGCTTGGCCAGCAGCACTTTCCCAACTACATCAGCCAAAAACTGAAATTCCAATGACAGATTCTTCTTCAGTAGTTTATTAGGATTCACAGCATTGTGACCCATCCGATCAAGCATGGAATCATATTCTTCTCCAGATAATTCAATAGAGTCTTCTCCAGTACTGAGATGAAACACTTCAGTTAAGAGAGCCGGGGACAGTTGTACCTGGGTCCCTTTTATGAAGTCGATGACAGAATTCTCATTCTCATCTGTCGCAGAATAGCACCATTCTTTTATTTCATCTGAAGCAATTTTCATTCTGGTAGTCATTAATTCCAACAGCTGCTGATCTCTGAACAAACTGAGAATGTCCTTGAAGCGTTGATCGCTTCCATCAAACGAGCTTATATCGATATCAAAACCGGTATCAAATTTCATCTTCGAAAGGGCAGCAACAGTTGAAGCCATCTGTACCTGCAAAGTTTGAACAAACGCGACCAAGTGTAGAAGGTTTTGGAGGGAAAGAGAATTTGCAGAGAGTATGAAGGCGTAAACGACGAGCGGCGGCCGAAAAATGATTTTATATTAGTGTTCGACGCGAAAAAGGAAAATTGTAGTGCTCAGTTCGACAGTACGTCGATCTCAGCTCAACGATTTGGGCTACAGAGGGAATTTGAAGAGACGCCAATAGCGTCGAACTCCATTCGACGTTATTGAGAGCGTCGAGCTCCGCTCGACGACCAAAGAGCAGACAGAAGGAAAGCCTAGATTTAACGGCGGCGCTGAACTCAGATCGACGCCTCAAGAACCGTCGATCTCCGGTCGACGATTTATGGGAAAACGTCGATCTCCGTTCGACGTTTTCTGGGAAAACGTCGAGCTCAGTTCAGAGACAGAACTTATTCTACAGACACAAAAAGAATTGATTTTTAAGCCTAGTCTTGGTCTGTTTTATCTTTTCAAGATCTTGTAATTTAATTTAGGCTTCCTCCATCTAACATGCCTAACTGATTTAGGAAGAAACTCTGTTTCTTTTCATCCAAAGGTTTGGTGAAAATATCTCCCCTTTGCAAATCAGTAGGAATATATTGAAGTTCAATTTTATTTTTCTCTACATTATCTCTTAGAAAGTGATGCCTAATTTCTATGTGTTTTGTCCTACTATGGAGGACTGGATTTTGTGCTATAGAGATAGCACTAGTATTATCACAGAAAATTTTAGACTTCTCTAAGTTGTAGCCATAGTCTAAGAGCTGATTCTGTATCCACAATATTTGTGAACAACAACTGCCTGCAGCCATATACTCAGCTTCAGCAGTTGAGGTTGACACAGATGTTTGCTTCTTACAAAACCAGGAGACAAGTCTGTCACCAAGGAACTGACATGTTCCACTGGTGCTTTTCCTGTCTATTCTGCATCCAGCATAATCAGCATCTGAAAATCCAGTTAAGTCAAATGCTGAATCTTTTGGATACCAGAGGCCTAGATTTGGACAACTTTTCACATACCTAAGAATCCTCTTAACTAAGATTAAGTGTGACTCTCTAGGGCTAACTTGGAATCTAGCACAAATACATGTAGCAAACATTATATCAGGCCTACTAGCTGTAAGGTACAATAAAGAGCCAATTATTGCTCTATATGTTGTCTGATCAACAGGTTTCCCATGTTCATCAGCATCTATTACAGCATTTGAGGGCATGGGAGTTTTCATACATGATGCATCAGACATACCAAATTTCTTAACCAATTCTTTTGCATACATGGTTTGAGAGATAAATATGCCTTCAGCATGATGCTTGACTTGCAGTCCTAAGAAGAAGGACAGCTCACCCATGCTACTCATTTCAAATTTAGAATGCATAAGCTTGGAAAACTTTTTGCACAATTTTGAATCAGTAGAACCAAAAATAATGTCATCTACATAAATTTGCACTAGTAGGGTATGGGACTTATGGGTTCTAATAAAAAGAGTTTGGTCTACTCTCCCCCTAACAAAATCATTTTCTAGAAGAAAGCATGCTAGGGTCTCATACCTTGCTCTAGGAGCTTGCTTGAGACCATATAATGCTTTATGCAATTTGTAAACATAATCAGGGTGAGTTAGAGAGATAAAACCTGGAGGTTGTCTAACATAGACTTCCTCTTTGATATCCCCATTGAGAAATGCACTCTTTACATCCATTTGGTACACTTTGAAACCTTTGTGAGCAGCATAGGCTAGGAATATTCTGATGGCTTCTAACCTTGCAACTGGTGCAAAGGTCTGATCATAGTCTATTCCTTCTTGTTGAGAGTACCCTTGAGCAACTAGCCTTGCCTTGTTTCTGACTATAACTCCTTGATCATCCAGCTTGTTCCTGAATACCCACTTTGTTCCAACAATGGGATGATCCTTTGGCTTAGGCACTAGTTCCCAAACCTTGTTCCTTTCAAATTGATGCAACTCCTCTTGCATTGCAATGATCCAGTATGGATCTTGCTCTGCATCTTGAATGGATTGAGGCTCAATTTGAGATAGGAAGCAAGTGTGCATCAAGTTCTGGTTGACCTGATTTCTAGTTTGCACACCAGCTGAGATTTCTCCAATTACTTGGGTGATTGGATGATCTCTTGTTGTTACTAAATCAACAGGGAGTGTTGATTGTTCACCAGCCTGTGTTGTTGTCTCCTCTAGTGGGACAGCAACTGGCTCTTCAGGATGATTTTCTTCAAGATGTTGAACTTCTTCTTCATCATCACTGCTCTCATTCTTTTCAGCAACTTGCAATTTGTTCAAGTCTTCAGCTAGAGAATGTACCTGCAAAGGTTCTATGGTAGAAGCATTCTTCTCCTTGAAAGACATGTTAGCATCATCAAAAATAATATGAACAGATTCTTCAATTTTACAGGAAGATTTATTATAAACCCTATAGGCCTTGCTGATCATGGAGTATCCCAGAAACACTCCTTCATCAGCTTTAGCTTGAAATTTTGCTAGATATTTCTTGTCATTATTATGAATAAAACAAGTGCAACCAAAAACTTTAAAATAGCCTATTTTAGGTTTCTTCCCATTGAGCAATTCATAGGGAGTCTTGCCCTTCAGTTTGTGTATCAGGCTTCTGTTCAACACATAGTTGGAGGTGTTCACTGCCTCAGCCCAAAAGGATAGAGGTAGGTGAGCATCTGCCAATAATGTAGTTGCAGATTCAATGAGTGTTCTATTTTTCCTTTCAGCTACCCCATTTTGTTGAGGAGTTCTAGGAGCTGAGAAAGTGTGCTTGATCCCTTCACTCTGACAGAACTCTTGCATGAGAAGAGAATCAAACTCTGTCCCATGATCACTTCTGATCAGGGCAATGTGAGTGTTGAACTCAATCTGAATGCATTTGAGAAAATCTGTCAAACACTTGAAGTTATCAGACTTTTTCCTCAGAAAGAATACCCAAGTGAATCTTGAGAAGTCATCTACAACCACTAAAGTATAGGATTTCCCTCCTAGGCTTTGCACTGATATGGGTCCAAAAAGATCCATGTGCAACAGGTACAGAATCCTAGGTGAATCACTCTTATTAATTGATTTAAAACTACTTTTAGTTTGCTTGCCTAATTGACAAGCCTTGCAAAGTCCTTCCTTCTTGTAGGGACCAGAAGGTAGTCCTCTAACAAGGTTGTCTTTAGATAGCCTAGCAATGGTTCTAAGGTTAATATGCCCTAGTATTTTATGCCATAAGATATTAGGTTTTGAAATGGAATTGAATAAACAGATATCTACTTTAGAAGAAAGAAAATCTACTAAGTAAATGTTACCTGTCCTTTTACCTGTTAATACAGTTGTGTTATTTTCTGACTTGATCTTACACAGGGATTTGTTGAAGGTCACCTTGTATCTTTCATCACATAGTTGACTGATACTTATCAGATTGTGCTTCAGCCCTTCCACATATGCCACCTTCTTAAAAGTGACTGAGCCTATCTGAGCAGCACCATATCCTTTGGTTTGACCAAAATTTGAATCACCAAAAATCACCTTGGGTCCAAGTTTGGTTATGAAGGATGATAGGTTCTCCTTGTTCCCTGTCATGTGCTTTGAGCACCCACTATCCAGATACCATTGTTGGTTAGATACTGGATAGGTCTTCACCTGCACATAAACAGCTTATTTGTTTTTGACCCAGTTAACCTTGGGCCTAGGTTGATATCCCTTAAATTCTGAAACAAAAGACATCCCAGGTTGATCCTTATAACCTTCAGGATGGTATCTCCTAGGAGGTACTATCCATTCAGTATAGGGGTTAAAGTCTTGGGATGTGGGACTTCTAGGATTGAATCTAGATGTGCCATTGAAGGAATGTTCACAGACCTGATCTCTGTTCGACCATCGTCGAGCTGAGGTCGACGATCTTGGGTTAGATCGTCGATCTCTGTTCGAAGATCGATTATGGCGATGTTCAGAGTTTGGATATCATCGATTTGAGGTCGACGATCTGTGCTTAGATCGTCGAGCTCTGTTCGACGATCGTCGAGCTCTGCTCGACGCAATCTATTGAACTGGATTTTTTTCTGACAGATCTGCATTCTTCCTAGCTACCTCTATTACTCCCTTTCCTTTGTCAGAGACAAATTTGATTGGAGTTGTTAATATTATAGGTTGGCTGGTTGAGGCACCCAAGCCCATTGTACTGTTGAATTTAGAGTTCACTGTGCTTGTAATGTCCATCAGTCTGATACTTCTCCCATTTAGGGATTCTTCAAACTCTTTAGCTCTTGACAGTTCACTTTTCAATGAAGCTATCTCCTCCCTACAGCATTCTAACTCCTCAGAGAGTTTGAGGTTATTTGAGCTTAGGACACTGTATTCAGATAATTTATTTCT
This sequence comes from Platanthera zijinensis, assembly GCA_039513925.1. Classification (NCBI taxonomy): domain Eukaryota; kingdom Viridiplantae; phylum Streptophyta; class Magnoliopsida; order Asparagales; family Orchidaceae; genus Platanthera; species Platanthera zijinensis. The sequence goes on along the minus strand of CM077087.1, from coordinate 138,636,414 downwards.
GAGAGAGATTATCTCTTTTTCAGATCTTAATAAATCCAAGCACAATGTCTTAAATTCGTTTTTGAAGTCCTCAGAATTAAAATCAAAAGAGCTAATTACCTGATCTTCCTCTGGTTGATTTTCTGAATCTGAATCTGATTCTCCATCAGAGTTTTGCTGTGAGGCATTGATAGCCATCATGCAGAATTCTTTTTCATCTTCATCATCCTCATCATCACTGGAACTGGATGAGGCTTCAGATTCCTCTTCAGTCTCACTCCATGTCTCAGCAACAAAGCCCTTCCTTGTATGTTTGTTCTTGCTGGAGGAGGCTTTGTCTGAGCTGTTCTTCTTGTAATCCTTTTCTTTTCTTCTGTCTCTTCTTTCCTTCTTGTCCTTATTCTTGTTTTCTGGACAGTCAGGCACAATGTGGCCTGGTTTCCTGCAACCAAAGCATATAATTTCTTTATTGTTATTTGATTTATCATACCTTGGTTTATCATGACCCTTGTATGGTCTCTTTCTGAAGTCTTTTCTAGCCATCTTGTAGAATCTTTTGGCCAGTAGACTTATGAGCTCATCATTTCCTGTAGCTTTATCTTCAGGCTCCTCTTCTGCAGCTTTGAAGGCTATGGTCTTTTCTTTCCTTGTGGCTTGAGAAGTAGCCTTTTGTTCTTCTTCTCTATTTTTAATGAGCAGCTCATAGGATTTGAGCTTGCCCAGGAGAGCTTCAGTGGTAATCTCATTTAGACTTCTGGCATCCTTGATTGGCCAGATTCTTGAATCCCAAGTGCTGGGGAAGCACATCAGGATTTTGTCATTCAGCTCAGTCAGTGAGATTTCTTTGTCTAGGTTTTTTAACTCATTGACAATTAGACTTAGTCTATTATACATGTCAGCCACTGACTCAGCTTCTCCCTTTTTGAAGTTCTCATATTGGCTTATCAGATGAGATCTTCTATCTTTCCTTTCATCAACAGACCCTGAGACAATTTCAGAGAGCTTGTCCCAAATTCCTTTGGCTGAGCTGCAGTCAGCTACTTTCTGAAATATCTCATCAGACATTGTCTGAGCTAAGATGTTCATGGCCTTTGCATCTGCAGTTTTCCATTTCTTTATGTCTGCATCTGTTCCTGAGGGAGGTGGAACAGCATTTGTGCTTGAGCTTTCTGGTGGACTTGGACAAACTGTCAAGACAGAATTAAAAATATCTTCATCAATATAATTCATGTATAATCAAATCCTTGCCTTCCAGAGTGCAAACTTGGAAAGGTTGCACACTGGTGGTCTGGTGCTTTCATAATCTTTGTTCTGTGCCATGTCTTTAAATAAATAGATAGATGTATAGAAAGTAATCCTCTTAAGAGATTGATCTTATCAAGGATCTTTTGGTTCAGGTGTTAGCCTGTATGAGCAACCAACCTGGCTCTGATACCAATTGAAAGTGAGGGTAAGATCTATCTCAACTCTAGAGGGGGGGGGGGGGTGATAGAGTATTTTAAAATAGTTTTTCACAGTTGAAATAAACAGCACATATAAAATTCAATTTATGATATAGTGTAGAGTTCTAGTAAGAAGTAAAAAACCAAGAAGTAAAGAGCACAGCACACAGCAGACAAATCACACAAACAAACCAGAAGACACAAGGAAATATAGTGGTTCCCCAAAAACCTGGGTACATCTACTCTTCTACCACCCTTGGTAGGAATCCACTCAGGATGAGTTGATCAGGTGTCCTGACACCAATGAGCTTTTGATAAGGTGCTCAAAAACCAAAACTGGATTTTTTGATAAGGTGTCTTGCCACCACTGAGTTTTGACAAGGCTCTCAGAACCAGACAAAACTTTTGAAGGGAGTTCAACAACCCTTTACAGTAGGAAAAAGAAAAAGGTAAAGAGGTGAGATTGTCTTCTCTGTTCTCAAATCAAAAATGAGAGAAGACTAGTGTATCTTTTGTTGTCAAAGCTCCCCCTGAGATGTTGAATGAATCAGGAATGGAAGCTTTGCTCTAGGGTGATAGGTCTTCAGATCTTTAGATCTCCAGCAAAGAATTGTTTCAGCAAAGAGGCTGAAAGATGAGGTGTCTGGAGTTCTTTGAGATGAAGCTTTGATCACTTTTCTGTAAGCAAGAGGATGGTTATCTTTCACAGCTTAATTCTTCTTGTTCTTATGTAACAGTGTGTGTCTCTTGATTCTATTGTATATTGACTATGGATTAATTCTCACTGAGAGTAGTGTTGGAGAAAATGATCTTATTCTCTGAAAATAATTCTTCCAAGATAGCCGTTATCAGACATTAAATGCCTTCCATAAATGATTTGTCTTCTAGAAGAAAGTCCAATGAAACATTCCTGAATAATTCCTTGAAACTTGTTCCAGAATAAATGAGAACGGCTGGCAAATCTTCTTGAAATTAAATGCTGAGAGAATTCAAAAACATTCCAAAGACTGGCAGCATTTGAATCCATAAGAAAGTCGATCTCTCAAAATAAACGTCGATCTGAGCTCCACGATCGTCGACCAGAGCTCAGAGAAGGAATATATCATTCTGATAGAAAACGTCGATCTGAGCTCGAAGATTGTCAACCTGAGCTCAGAGATATTGAAGATAAGCAGTAGACAGAAAACTTCGATCTGAGATCGACTATCTAAATTCTTGGTCTGGCAGAAATAGTCGATCTGATTAAGACAGAGATCGTCGACCTAGACTTCAACAGAAAACGTCGACCAGAAGCAAACAGAGATCGTCGACCTAAACTTTCTCAGAAATAGTCGACCCAAGCACAGCCAGAGATCGTCGACCAAAGCTCGACGATCGTCGGACTGAAGCTCGACGATAGTCGACCGAAGCCAGCAATAAGCGGAAGGTTGAGGACATAAGTAGTCGACCAGAGCTCGACGATCGTCGACCTGAGCTCGACGATAGTCGACCGTCGTTCGACTATTTTTATCTCTTTACTTAGCTTGAAATCCTGAGCTTGAATGGTCCTTGGGGGCAGCTTCAAACCTAAGTTCTAAGCCCTAGACTCATTCTAATGTTGACCTTTACACTATACAACTAGGTCAACCTGGCTTCCTAAGAGACATAGTGATCCTTGCCCAAATTGGTAATAGGATGTTCCAACAATGATCAACAAATTGCCTCCCGCACCGGCTATGCCCTTCCCCATCTTCAACTTTCTTCTTCCTCATTCCCAACTGATAAGGCAAAATGGAGATGCGAGAAGAATAGGAGAGACAAAGCAAAGGAGAGAGCAGCACGCGAGGTAAGGAAGAAAGGAGGATATGGGTTAGGGCACTGGAACATAAAAAAGAGAGAGAGAGTGTGTGACCCTGACCCGGGGTAGAGGGGTGTATTTATAGCAAGTAGGATAAGAGGAGAAAATGTGGACAGGCGGAGAAAATCATGCAGAGGAAGGGGAAGAGACGGCCGACCTTTTTCTCTCTCCAGACCTCGATTGGCGTGGCCCAACATGAGCTCCCAGCCTGGGGGGCGGTGCGAAGCTAGAAAAAACAGATTATCATATAGAGCCCCATTAATTAAATGTGTGACTAATGAGAGCCATGTATCGTAATAGAATAAGCTAGGAAAAATAAATCAGGTAATTATTGGAGCAGTAAATTTTCGAAGCAGATAATTATTAAAATATTTCATCCCGCGCGAGGCGGGCGACACACGTAGAAATTATTATTACAAGACTAGGAATAAAACAGAGGCGGGACGCGAGACTAAACAGGAATTCTTCAGTTCTTATGCCATCTCCAGCGTCTGCCGCCGTGAGATCTCACGCAAGGAGGCCGTTTGGGGAGATGAAAGGCGCGAGCCACGTGTACACCGCGACGCGCGAGACGGAGTTGCTGGTTGACCTCGCTCAGGATTTCCTGGGGATCGGTCTCATCTATCTCATTGTCCGCATCAATTTCAGAAGTTAGGCGAGCACACTCCACCTCCAGCCAGTCGATCCGCCGATCAGCTGCGCGCTTATCCTTCTCTAACTCATGAATCATGAGCGCTTGCTTCCGAAACATCTCGGCCACTCTACGCTTCATCTCTAGCGGATCCATGGGATCACCCAGATAGTCTTCGATCTCTCCTATAGGAGGAAGAGGCTAAAAGACTACCTGTCATGAGCGCTCCTCAGCAGGCGAATCCTCAGCAGGTGAGTCTACCCGTATATCTACAAAGAAAAGAACAGAATAAGGAGGGGCTTACAAGGGAATGTTGACAGCGAGCGGGGCCGAGGCCCAAGGCAGTGGGGCCCTTACCAGAGTGGCGAGAGGTCTCGGCGACATGGGAAGGGTCGCCCTTCTTCGCTTCAGGAGTAGAAGGAGGGGTGGATGGTGGAGGTGAGATAGAGTCTGGGGGGTGGTCTGTGAGAAGAATTCGGGTGCCACCAGGACGATGAAGAGGCGCGGAGATTTTTTGAAAATAAATGAAAAAGAAAAGGGAGCAATGAGGAGAGGATAAAGAAGAAGAAAGGTAAACGAGAGTTTCACCTCCTTTTCTCTGGGAGAGGAGGAAGTATGAGGGATGCGCCTCTCCGGAGGGTCGCGAGAGGGCTCCTCCACTAAGGGAGAAAGGTCAGTTTTCCTCACCTTCTTCGGATTAGAGGAAGAGGGCGGTAGGGAGGAGGAAGTGCGAATGGGAATCGAGTTCAGGGCCGCCGCGCTAGCCTTGTTCCTTTGGCGCACCAGCGCGATGCGATCGAGGAAGCTCTTACTAAGAGACATGACAACGGAAATGGACGGGGTGAAATGTGGAAAGAAGAGATTATCTGCATACGGGAAGGAACACCGTATTTATAGACTCAGAGGTGGGAAGGGCCCCCCACCAGAAAAATATTCTGTCATAAAGTCGTTATGGTGACGCGAGACTCGGTTGGACTTTTCTTTTCGAGCTTAGACAATCCCGAAAAGAGCGGGGATTGTGTACAACCTCGGGCTCGCATGAAGAGAAGACTCGGAAAAGAGGAGACTAGAAGAACCCTAGGAGAAGATAAGGCGCTAGGCGAGACGGACCCAAGTGAGGATCCATTCATGCTAGGCGAGATGGACCCAAGTGAGGATCCATTCGCGCTAGGCGAGACAGAACCAAGTGAGGATCCATTCGCGCCAAGGCGAGACGGACCCAAGTGAGGATCCATTTGCGCCGAGCGAGACGAACCCAAGTGGTGCTTTTGCCCCCAGGGCGGCGCTCTCGCCGAGCACCGGTTCGGCAGGAAGTTGGAGGACCGGTTCAGTAAATGGGCAAAGAACTGTTCAGTTTGCAAACGGTTCACTTTTCCAGCTTCAGAGGTTTTTACCCCTTTACCCTTGGTGGTCTGCCCATAGCCCTTCAGAACAGCGGAGTTCGGCTATTGGCAGACCCGACCCGGGGTATTCTGGTAATTTCATGAGTGGTTCGGTTTGGTTATTTGCAGTTCAAATCTTGAGGCCTATAAATAGACCAGTAAGGTGTCTGAGAGAGAGGCGTTGAACCCCTTCTTTTTCTCTCTCACTCAGGCACCTAGCTCAGCATTGGCTAGGGAGGGAGAGAATTTCAAGTTCTTCCGGGTAAGAGGTGGGACCTCCGAGATGAAGCCCACAGTCTGTTCCTCCAAGAATCCTATTGGGGGCGAGGTCCAAAGAGAGTAGGTGTAGGCTGCAACTTTAGATCCGAGCTTTAGGAGTAGATGGATTTGTTGGTTCCAACAGTATGTACTCCCTGAATATCCTGTTCATCAGATCCATGAATACAGATGGCGCATTAGTCAGCCCGAACGGCATGACGGTAAACTCGAAATGCCCATACATTGTGCTGAACGCTGTCTTTGGGATACCACTCTCCCTTATCCATAGCTGATAGTACCCTGAATTCAGATCCATTTTTGAATATACTGACGACCCGACTAACTGATCGAAAAGATCATCAATCTTTGGGATCGGGTATTTGTTCTTTTTGGTTAACTTATTCAGTACTCTGTAGTCGATACACAACCGCAAACTTCTGTCCTTCTTCTTAACGAAGAGGACCGGTGCGCTCCAAGACGACGAACTTGGACGCACATAACCTTGCTCCGTCAACTCTTCTAGTTGAAACTTTAGCTCCGCCATCTCCTTAGGCACCAACCTATAAGGAGAGCGTGACACAAGTTTGCCACCTGGCACTAGCTCGATCGTGAAATCAATCTCTCACTACGGTGGGGCTTCGGGAAGATTGTTCGTGAACACGTCGGGGTACTCGCATACTACTGGGATACTATCCAATGTGGGCTTAGGCTTTTCAGCCTCCACTAACATGAAGAATAACACTAATCCAGCACGAACAACCTTCACCACCTGAAGAGCAGACATCAACGTCTTGCTCGACCCCTTCAATCCCGCAAACGTTGTCTCCCACCCAGCACCCAGCTTGACCTCTTTACGGTTGCAATCTATATAAGCCTTCTGCTCTGAAAGCCAGTCCATACCGAAGATAACGCCGAACTCTACTAGGGGCATCAACGACGCTAGAAAGTTGAACTCCTGACTTCAAATATGAACCCTTACGGCGCATATTCTGTCCAAACGCATAGAACACTCATTCGGTAGCAACACGTCCAATTTGTCCTTTGCCATCGAAGAAGGGACTCCGATGCACGATATAAAACTTTGGGACAAAAAGGAGTGCAAAGCTCCCGTATCGAATAGTGCTCTTGCTGGACTATCGCAAATCAGAACAAAGCCTATACAAATAGTAATAAGCTAACAAGCATTAGGTAACAGTATTTAAAGCTAGCTTGTTATAAATTTAAACCATACTTGTCACCACATCCGCTTGTTTGATGTCCTCCTGCTGGCCCAAATTGTAGACTCTTGGTTGAGTCAAAGCATAATGGGATGTGGTTGACTCCACCGTATTGCCCTTTTCTTCGTAGGTGGCTTCCTACTTCCTCTCGAACTTTGCACGTCCGCTCCAACAGTCATGGGAAAAATTCCCCGTCTTACCACAAGTAAAGCAAGAGCCCTGTGTTCAGTTATTTTCCCCCAAAGCACCTGAGGAAGGGGCTGGACCCGACATCCTAGCCTTCTTATTACACCTTCAAAAACCAGACTTTGAAGTCGACACCTTGAACTCTGACTTCCTACCACTAGAGTCCTTCTTTGCCTGAACATTCTTCATAGCTTTCTCTAAAGACCGGGCCGTGTTGACCAAGGTCAGTAAACCTTGCATCATCAGCCCTGATAGTAGCAGTCTCAAGTCATCGCTTAGACCTTCGTAGAATCGGTTGGTCTTTCGCTCCTCATCATTGAAGGTAGCGCTTACATACCGACCTGATCGAATAAACTTGAGGATATAGTCATCCACGTTGCTCTCACCTTGCACTAGCTTCTAGAACTCATTTTCCTTTGCTATCCTCTGACCTGAGGGGAGGTATTGAGCCAAGAACAGCCTCGAAAATTCTTCAATCGAGACGTTAGTAAGCTGTCTACCCTTCAGATGGTGTAGCTCCAAGACTTCCCACCATAGTCTTGCGTCACCATCCAGCAAGAACATGACAATTATGGTCTTCTGCCACTCTTCAGTCTCAGTAACTATCAACACTCTCTTAATTCTGGAGAGCCAATTCTCTACTTGAGTTGGGGTTCCCATCCCCGAGAACACTGGAGGATTGAAGCCCATCACATGCTTAAGTTGTTTCTCTGTTTCTCTCCTAGGCAACACTAGCTCCACCACAACCTGCTCCACTCTCCTTAGCTCCACCGCTTGGAGCGGTACTTGCTCCCAGCAGAGGCAGGCTACTGCACCTGTCTCGCAGGCTGCGTGTTAATCATTGCAAACACAACCTCCGCTACCAACTGTATGGTCTCAACCGAATGAGGTGTTGTGGGCACATTGTTTGGTGCGCTGCTTGCCTCAGAAACTGGTCGTTCTAACGTCCCAGCACCACTCATGGTCACCTATAATCGTACAAAACACAGATAAGCGACCAAATAACATTGTGAAACGCAATTATAGGAACACGCAGGTTCCTCAAACATGTGTATTTTCATTCCTAAGTGGACATTCATGGGTTCTTTTCATGTTTTAACGATGGCGCACACACATGTGCTCACCACCCCTTAAAGTGAATTCGTCCACGAATTCATTTATGCCTGACCGAAAACGGTAGTCTGATACCAAATTATAACACCCCTATATGTCACATAGTATATAGTAGTAGGTCCGGTACGGGCCCGACGCCATATACCACGGACAGACCGATGGGTTACTCAATGAAACCATTCAACCAATACACACGTCCTACACAGAGCATCTAGCGGAAGTAATTTATTAAGATGCAACAATGAGAACCCTGCCAACAAGCATAAATGTCAACTAACAAACCAAATAGGAATGAAATACAAAGTACCAAAAAGTACTGGCCTTATGGCCTTACAATAGTTCACCAAATTATACAATGTCTTACAGACTTTGTCTCGCAGGTCGGCCACACATGATTTAAACAAAGTAAACAAACAAGGCCTTTAAGGGCCGCCTCAACAACTTGGGCTTTGGCCCGCTATTTGTTGCTCGGCTTCGCAGCACCTGCAAACACACTACACCGCAACGATGTCAAACAAGAATAACTGCCAGCTAAAGTTAACCAAATTATAACGATCCCACCCCCAAACTCGGGGCGGCGATGCTCCTTCCCTGTACTTATTAGCATGATAAGCATTAAAGTGAATAATCACAACACCACACGTGTAGGCACACGCAGCCACACACCCCGTGATCTCAGGAAACTTATATGGCAAACCCGGTCAGAGTCGCGGTCTCACCACCATCCCATGAATGGCAATACTCGTGAGCATTTTAGTCTTTTCGGACTAAGCCTAAGACTTGCACAACTATGCCAATGGCCAGTCTCTTTATCAAGTATCTGTCACCAATCCACAAAGCCCAAGTCCGTTTCCACTTTCTTGTTGCTCACTCTGCCTAGTCACATTAAGACGTACACGCGGGCAAAACTTTTCCCAGATCCCAAAAATCGATAAAACCAGCACATAAGCCAGTTATGTTCAAGGTTGGCTCTCAGGCCTCCAAGATGGTAGAAATACATTTTCGCCTAGTTTTCCGGGTGCGCCTTGGGGTTAATCCCCAAGGATCCCTGCTGCAATCTACCCCATAGAAACCCGAGAACAATCAAAGGCTACTCATGCAATGCAACATAACCAATCCAGACCAACTTGTTTGGGTAGGCTTCACACAACATGCCTATGTCGGTTTCGATTTCGGACTCTAAACAAAGGGGGACTTTACATATCTACCCCAAGGAATACCGCAAACTCATCGCACACTCGCGTGAGAGGGTTTTCCTATGCAAAGGAAGAATAGCTTCACATGCTCAAGATGAGAATCGTTACCCTATCATTTCTCCTCGGCGCCATGGAAAACTACGCGGATGAAAAGCACTGCGATGATCTTGTCTTTGCAGATCTGGACTCGGTTTGCGATTTGGCGCTCCGAATCTCCTCCAGCGACCGGATCTATCTTCCTCTTCCTCCTTGCTCTCCCCTCTCTCTAGAAGTTAGAAAGAGAATGAACCCAAAAGAAATGAGGGTTTAAACACTCAATCCAAGCCTTAACCCTAGTATTGAGAGATTTGAGCCGTTAGATCCCAAAATAAGGAAACAAACATCTGCGATTTTGCCTAAAAATAAATTTCCTGGGCCGAACAAGGCTTGCGACACACCCGTTTCCAAGGCTGTGTGCCTCAAACGAAAACAAAACCATCGCGTTCCAAAAAGAACACGGGAGTCGACACGCCCATGTCAGGCTTAACACGCCAGTGTCATCCCGTACACACCTGTGTCGATGGGCATGTTCTTCCATCCACACCGGTCCAAAACATCCAGAGCACGACATGGCCATGTGACATGCCCGTGTCGCATGCCGTGTGTTATATACGCCCTGGGACACGCCCGTATCTCAGGCCGTATAGCCTCCTTAGCACGACTTGCCAAACTACTCGAGCAGGACACGACCATTGACACGCCCGTGTCTCAGGCCGTGTACCCTGACTCAACGATCATTGAGAGAAAGCCTTTGAGTGGCTGACATTCCCTAGGACACGCCCGTGTCCCAGGACGTGTTCACTGCCTCGATGACCGCTAACTAAACTTCCATCGACCAAATGACCATCGTCAAACCCGAGCACGACATGCCCGTGTCCCAGGCCATGTCACCTCTACCAAATCCCAGATTTGGCTCAAAACACCACCCTTCACTCTTTTGAGTTTCGAGGCGTTACATCACGGGCATGTCTGCGGCGTGTTTTTCTTATTTTGCGAAACCCGCAGAAGGTTTTGTGCATACTCTTTTCCCGTCCATCTTTTGAATGTGACAAAGGCATGACAAAGATGGTCACGGGCGTGTCATGCCCGAGATTTCTTGGACTGCGCCCAAAAAGAAAAAAAAATAAACATTTTTTACTTTTAAATTCATCGTAACGAACTAGAGTCACGGGTGTGACTCTGGCCCATGTCGCGAGTATCTGGGGCGTTGACCAAGTCGCGCTTCGGATTCCAGCAGCATGTTAAATTTAGCTGACACACCCCTGGGTCACGGGCGTGACCCGGGGGCTTGATAGTGGAATCTGAAGCCAGCACCTCGGATTCCCACGCGGCCACTTAGTATACTGCATACACGCCCCAAAGTCACGGGCGTGCCTCTGGGGCATGACCAGCGAATTTGAGGCGGTGCCCCTCGGATTCCTTCCAGGACTTAAACCATGCTTAACACGCCCCCTGTCATAGGCGTAACATGGGGGCATGACCGACCCGTAAATTCCTATAAATAGGAATTCACCGCCTTCTCTTCTATGCACACCTCCACTTATCAAACCCCCTATTCTCTTCTCATTGTGGCCAAAAAATCCTATTTATTTATTCTCATCATGCCTCGCCACCAGTCTCGCACCACCGCCTCTTCCTCTTAGCACCCCATGGATCCAGCCGCGGCGGAAGTTATGCTAATTTTTGACAAACACACCCAGCGAGACCAGAGGGAATGCTTACACGCCATACCCTTTGGCGTCTTCTGAGTCATAGACTTGGCGACGCTCGCGACCTTTGGAGAGGTAGAGTTGGTTAGGGAATTTCTCTCCACCCCTTGATGGACTCCCCTCTTCTCTATTTTGGAGCCTGCTTTCCTTGATCTCACTGTCGAGTTCTTGGCTTCCTTTGAGTTCCATTAGGCGATGAATGACGATTTCATCATCTTTCGCAAGGGTGGGGTGATGCATCAGCTCACCATCCACCAACTCTATGTTGCCATGGTTTTTTGCTCGGAGGTATTTTCCCATTCTCCTGCCTATCTCGATCTTCTTACTGATTTTCCTTCCGATTTCAATCTTCTTACCTTTTTGTTGGAAATTAGTAATGACATCGACCCCTACACTCCAAATAAATCCAAAGGCAGCCACCTCATCTCCCCCGCTTTGCGTATTCTCCAAAACCTCCTAAGTTTTATTCTTACCGGTCATGGCGACATCCATGGCGTGGTGTCTTGGATAGATTTACTATATTTATATAGAATGTTTTACCAGATTCCACTCAACCTTGGTCATGTTCTCTCCATTTTCTTTCGTCATCAGGCAGAAAATGTGTGGTTGGGAGCAGTTCATGTAGGTAATTTTATTACTTTCCTCGCCAAGCAGATCGGCCTTTAAGATGCCCTTCTGCTACTACCCTGCATGCATACGCCGCTAGCCCTTCAGTTCCAGACCCTTCAGGCTCTTGTCCTGGCGCGATGCCGTGATTGCGAGTACGAGGCAATCCCTCCAGCCATCGGTGGTGGGTATATTGTTCTTGATTTTGGTGCTAGTCCAAGCTGTATTCATCACTCTCCCCAGATTCTGCCACCAACACTGCACTCTACCCCAGCGCCCGGTCCTCCAAATTAGTTGGATCATAGATTTGGGTTGATTCACACTTGCCTAGACAAGATGCAGACTCATTTTGACGGCTGTTTCACTCATTTTGATGGATGCTTTGTCGTGCTGGAGAAGACTCACACTTCTTCCATGAAGCATATTACCCGTGAGTTCGTTTCCCTGTGAACTTTCTATCAGCTGCCAGGGGATGCTCCCGACGAGAAGTAGCTTTCTTTTCTTTTCTTTTGACTTGTAGTGGGTCGTCTATCTCTGTATCTGTATCTTTGCTTTTATATTCATGTATTTGTTTTATTAGTATGAACTATCTATCAAAATTTTGTTTTTCTTTAGTCATGTCTTTCGGGTAAACGTTGGTAATGATTTGACCTCTTCAGGGAAGTCTATATTTCTTTCCTTTACTTATTTGTTTTTGCATTTGGGGACAATGTATTGTTTAAGTATGGGGGGATATTTCTCAAGCAAAACATACCAAAAATTATTATAAATTATTATTCATTTTGTTTTAAAAATCAAATCACAAAAAAATTTAGAAAATATCAACAATTTTAAAAAATTATTATTATTTCTTTTGTTTAAACAATTTTTTTTTTATTTTTAAAAAAATAGAAAATCAAAAATTAAATTTCTTAGAAATGGACGTTTGGGATATCACCCAATCTTACCTCCTTGTACCGGTGAAAGCCTTCACAGGGTATACCTCAAGAAGTGTAAGAAGTAACAAAAAAAATTAGGTTTTTTTTAGATAGAGAAGTCATTATTTCTATATTTATTCGCATGCAAAATTCCTTGTAATTTAACTTTTATTTATTGTTTAGAAGATTTTAATGTGTGTGATTGAAATTTGAATTTCGGATTAAAACTGTTAGTCATGTTGTGTTCCTAGTCAAGTGCACGTGTGAGTAGAATTTATGTAGAACAAACCATTCAGCATACAATTAGATTTTTATTTTTCTAAATGCGTGGAAATGTTTTATCTTACTTTGATTTTGAAAACCGGTAATATCTAAAAATAATTTAAGTGAGTGAGTAGAAGTTAACTGGAGCGATATTTTGCTGATCAAGAAAGAGGTATTCTTTCTCGATGTCTAGAACTTGCCCTCTAGCTATTCTCAAGAGTTTGCATAAGTTAAACTCATTAGCATAGATATGATTTAGGCACTTCTTTTGGCAAGTTTGAGCCTTTTCACCCGTACCTAAAGTATTATCTTTGCTAAGCCATTTTGAGCTTATTCCCCTATCGTTTTGTTTTAGGTCCACCAAGCACTTTACCAAAGCCTAAAAAGCATCCTAATTGCACATCTAAGACCAAGCTTGAAAATAAATATAAAAAAACGGTTTGTGAGTCGTTAGGATCCATTTTATTTTGGTTGCTAGTTTCTTATTATTGTAAATAAAAGTTGATTTATTTGTTAGCCGTTAAAAACAGTCTTATTTTTTACCTGATCCCAAGCAAGTAGAATGATGGATCTGGACTCAGGGCTCCACTGTTCGAAATCAGGCCTCTTCTCCATTTACTCTCTATATTTTCTCTTCCTTAGCATGATTTCTTCATCAGTTTTAGCAGCAGTCATCTCATTTGTCTTTAGCATTTGGTCTATAGTGGGGCTGAAGGAAAGAATCTCAGCTGTAGTAGACTGCTCTCCCCACTGATCACCAGTACTATCACCTTCTTCTATATACTCTCCATACCCCTATTTATCTTGCTGAGCAGATATTTTGTTCAAGGAATCTTGGACTTGGGCATGAATCATTGGGATGTTATCATACTGAATTCGCTCTATTCCCAATGAGCCTCTCTCCACATTGGTTGCCCAGACCATGTTTTCAGTATTAGTTTTTATTTCCTCACTCTCCCCCTTTTTGACTTCTTCAACTATTTGAATTGTCTTGGAGGTGCAGGCCTTGCTTCTTTCTATTTTAGATGGTTAACTCCAGCAGTAACATGATTCATGACTTCCAGCATATGGTCATCAAGTAGCTTAGTACAGGCATCCATCTTGGTAAATATTTTATTGATCCCTAAGAACTTTATCAGCATTATAAACTGCCAGCATGTTATAATCCTGATTATTTTGATTCTGTATGACATTGAGAACATTCTGGCGTGCCACATCCAGCATGTCCATGGTGTAGTCCACAGCTAGAGCATCTCTTTTAAAGAACTAGACAATTTCTCCTTTTAGCAAGTTTACTTCAAATCTGATCGATTTGATTTCCGTGGCTAGATCATTTTTGTTATTTTTAAGGGCAACATCCACTAAATTTTCTAATGCCCTCCTCTGCTCATCCAGCATACCTTTCAATTGGGTAAGGAAGATAGGTGTAATTTGGTCTGTTTAAGCAGAGGTGCCTTCAACATGAGGTTCTAGAGTTTGTCTGACCTCTTCCTTCTCATCAGAGTCAGTCACATTTTCATCTCTATCTTTTTCTCTAGCATGTCACTTCTTCTAACATTGAGGAATCAATGTTGTGAATTTCTATCTAATTAGGGAGTTTAGATTGAATCTCCCACTCAACCTCTTTCATGCCTTCATTTGCTATTAGTATTATAGCATCAGCAGCATTTGTATCACTTGCACCGATTGAACTACTTTTGGAGGGACCTAGAGTTTCTCCCCCACCACTAATACACCTTGCATTATCTCTTCTGTCAGTTGCTCCCCCTTAACTTGTGCATTCTTTTTCTGAGTAAATGCAGCATCCATAACTTGAGCCAGAAGTTTCTCTCCTTTAGACATTGCAATCTCAATTTCAGAAGTTAAATTGATCTCCCCCTCACTCAGAGGCCTGGGAACATCAGCATCATTAGGATTCAACAGGTGGTCACTTGCATCATAAGACCTGAAATAATCTCCTTCCATCCTAGATGAAATCATTGTAACATTATTTTCAGTAATTTGCCCAACAATTTCAGCTGAAAGCAAGTCATCATACTGGTCAGGAGTTTCTTTAGAATGAGCACTACTCAACTAATTTCTGGCAGCACGATCAGTGGAAACTAATACATGTGCACTTCTATCCTTCCTTATCTCTTCATCAGACCCAATTAGACATGAATCTTGAGGCTCTCCCTCATATTCAGCAGAACTGCTCGAGCTACTTGGCTCTGGAGCTACAACCTTCATTTCTTTTTTTTATCTGTTGCTGATGGTCCACGAGGCTGTGGAACTCTTTCCCATCTATTTAGCATCTAGATGTCCATTTTCCTCATATGATGAATTCTATCCCAAAGCTTCATGTTCAGGATTTCTGGGACTGTCTGCCGTAGAAATAGGGATAGAATTCTCCCTACGTTTGATTCAACAATGCATTCCACTATCCTTTCAAACACTATTCTTCCAGAGTCTGCCCTTTTGTACAGAATGACCCTTTACATTAACTAAAACATCTTCTTTGATATTTTGTCATGGTAGCCTAGTTTGCATATCAGAGCCTTCCTGATGATATCTGCCAGAAATTTTCCCATTAGGTTCAATTCTTTTCTGAAAGTGAGGGTTAGATCTAATATACTCTAGAGGGGGGTGAATAGAGTATTTCTGAGTAATTAAAATCTTTTGCTGAATAATATAACTTGTACCTAAACTCATATGTTATATCACAGCACAACAGATTAAACTAATAAAAATCACAGAATTCTAACTATTACAGCCACAATAAGAATAAAAGAAAACGTCAACCAGACAACACAAGAATTTTATAAGGGTTCCCCAAACTGGGTACATCCACTCTTCTACCACCCTGGTAGGAATCCACTCAGGTTTTTGTTCAGGTGACTGCCACCAATGAGCTTTTTGTAAGGTGCTCAAATACCAAACCTCAAGTCTTTTGGTTAGGAGACTTGCAACCAGGATTCACTTTTGAATGGAGTAGAGAACCCTTTTTAAAGAGGGGGTGAGAGAGTGATGATGTCTTCTCTTTCTCAAGTATTCAACTGAGAAAACTCTGTGGATTTGATGGTGGCAAAAGCTCCCCCTTAAATACTGAATTTATTCAGGGTGAAAGGAACTTTGCTTAAGGGTGATAGGCCTTCAAGCTTTCAACTTCAACAAGAAGAACTTCAGGAACTCCTTGACAGATGCAGTAGTTATTGTCCTTTGAAAGTTCCTAAGAGGATGACAGAAGAAGACTCTTGATTTGAATAATTGTTCTTCTTCTTCAGAAAACTGTTCTTCTTCTGGTCTAGCAGCCATTCTTTCTTTCTAGCACTTTGTTGTCAAGAGAGAGCGAGAGAAGAGAGAATCCTTATTGCGAGACGATGGTGTTTTACTCTTCCTGACTAGTTTTCTGTGTATCTGTATCAGTTGTGTATGCTGGAAGAGGAAAAATCCATCTTTTTTATATTTTCTATGTAAACGTCCTTTTGAATTTCGAAATCCTTTCTGCATTCAATGCTGACGGCCAGAGAATATTTTGCATTGATTGATTTCCCCAACTGTCCCTTTGGAAAATGGCAGGCAATAATCCTGATGAAGACCATAATTAATGCTCTTGTCTAATGGTAATATTCAGAGAATATTAGAGCATTAATTACTCGGGAATCAATGCAATATAATAGGAATAGAAGAGGGAAACAGCCATGTCTGGATTCATCGACCTGAGTCCATAGTTCGTCAAGCTGAGAATAACTGTTCGTCGAGCTGAGGTTTAAGATCGTCGACCTGAGACCTGAGAACTGAGCTCATCTAGGTGAGGTTCAAGATCGTCGACCTGAATTTTTATTCTGAACTTAGACTGTTTTCTGGTGCGGAGTGTTGAAACATCATTTTGGCGTTGAGTGTGATGTTCTCTGTCGTTGACTGTTGAATCATCATTCTGGCATTGAGTATGATGTCCTCTGCCGTTGAGTATTGAAACATCTGATCCAGAATTAGTCAATCTGAGACCAGAGAACAGAGTTTGTCTAGCTGAGGTCCAAGATCATCGATTGAAGTTTGACTTATAAGCTTTGTCTCTTTGTCCAGAGTTCGTCGAGCTGAGAACCATGTTCGTCGAGCTTAGCTCAAAGAATTGTCTCTGAGTTCGTCGAGCTGAGCACGACTTTCGTCGACCTGAGATCAACGAACATAGAGCTCTTTTTCTAAGTCTTGAATTTTCTCTAAGTCTTGAGTCTCTGGCAGTGTTGGAGGCTAGTCCCTGGCATTGCTGACTCTAAGGACTAGACCTAGACTCTAGGACACAACCATGACCCTGACTATACATGTTGGGTCATATCTTAACTTAGTGAACCTAGTCCAAATCCAACTAGGGATCCAACAATCTCCTCCTATTTGGGTAGGTCACTAATTAATGACTCAATGATAAAAAGAAATATACAAAGCTAGAAAAACATATATCTGGCAGAGAATGAAACAATATATGCAGTAGATATATTTATACACAGTAAGCTTTGTATCATAAGAGCATAGTTTTTCAAAAATAATACAATAAACACAGACGTTCAGGTTTTATTTCTTCTACTTCTTTTCCTTTGGCCCTTATTCTTTGCTACTATCCCCAGGCTTAGTGAAAATGATCTTCTTATTGGGATTGGCAGCTTCTTTCTTTGATATATACGGATCTGATGCTCCAATAATAGTCAGGGTAGAAGTTCTGGGTACAATAGCTTCTAGATGTAATGCCATGTTTTCTGCTTGATTAAACACTTTCTTACTGACTTGAAGTTTATCTAGTTCTCTTTCTCTATATGATGACATAGTTGTAAACCTTGATGGATCTTCACCTTCTTCTCTAGCGTTCTTTATTTGTGACAGACCAATCAACTCTTGGAGCCTAGCTATCCTAATGTTGGGATCAACATCCTGACTAATAGATCATTGATCATCTTGTGGGGGTAGCAGGGTAACAGGCTTGAATCGAGTGGATTGTGCTTGAAAACTTGTCAGTTTTTGGCTTTCATCATTTTGAGTGTATAGGGACTTTGGAGGAGCATCCTCACTATATTTTCTTTTGGGCTTATGGGACTCTGTGTTCCTTCTTTGTTGAGCTTGCTGTTTGGGAGGTGAGAACTCTTGTTTCTGATAAAATACCAACTTTTTTTGCTCTTTAGAACTGACATTCCTTTGATGGTTGTTTCATTGAGAATGATGTCTAGATGACCTTTCCTACCTTTGATATGTTCTAGTGAAGGATATAGGCTTGGAAGGTGCATCTGTCCCTTGAGAAGTAGTTCCTGAGGCACCAACAGCAGGAGGAGGACCTCTCTTGAATTTCTGTGGGGTAGGAGAATATCTTCTGCTCTTCTTCCTTGCCTTTTGTTCATTTTTAGACAGCCACATCTAAGCTGGCATACCCTTGTATGGAGTTATGTTCTACAAAATGTAATAGGGTGTGCCATTTGCTGGAATGGGTTTTGGGGCAGGAGGTGGAGGAGCTTTCCTTTTCTTTGAAACTTTATTCCTCTTTGTGTCCTCATCAGAATCATCATCATCATCATTATCATCTTCAGAAGGCTGAGGATTGTCATACATGGCATCAATCTCTCTTAGTGTGTCATCAGAAATTGTTGTCTTTTTTGTCTTTGAAGGAACTGGAGGGGAAACTAGAGAACTGTGTACATCAGTGCTTTGAGCAGCTGATTTATTTTCTTCCTCAATATCAGCCATGACTAGTGCATCTAGATCAGGCATTGGAGAATCATCCATAACATAAACTGGTGCTATAGGGGATGAGATGGTGGGGGAAGAAACTCTGGGAAGAGACTCTGGAGCTGCAAAAGTGGTCTTGAGCCAAATTGGTGTGGTGTATGGAATTATAGCCATTGATGGCTTATTGTTGTCTGTTGGTACATCTTCTGCTATTTCTTCTTCTTGTACATCTTCTACTATAACTTCTTCTTGTACATCTGCTGTTGTTTCTTCTTCTATTGCAACATCTTCTTCTGCTTCTACTGTGTCCATATCCTTTTCAACTGATTCTGCTGGTGCTACTGCTTCTGCTACAACTGTTGCTGCTTCTTCATCAAATATCTCCCCCTACCTGGTTTCAGGAGGAACTGAAGTCAGACCCCCAACTAAAGAGGGAGCAGTATTTAAGGCAGTAATTTGTGCAGCTAGAGAGGAGATGGAGGCAGCAAGAGGAGAGATAGCCTCTGCTATGAGTGATTTCAGGAGGGGTGTGAGGAGGGTAATAATTGGGGACACAAGGGAGGGATCCAAGTGTGGAGAGGTAGATATTGTGGCAGTGGTTGGTTGAGTGGATATGGTAGGTGCTGGGGGAGTTAGAGGTGGGATTTGAGTGTCTAGGGGATAGTCATTTGGAGTAGAGGGAGTGTTTAGTGGAGATGATAAGAGGTTGAAGGATGGGAGGGATGATAGGCTGGTTCGGGGGATATCAGGAAGATGATGTGGAAGAGGAGATTGGGGTGGTGAGGGTACAGATGTATCAGGCTGCGGGGATGGAGTATTAGAGGGAATGTTTGTTGGAGAGGCAGGAAGTTGGGATGCTGGAGGTGTAGAGGTAGGGAATATAATGGTAGTGGAAGGTGGGGTTGGTTGTATTGCTGGTTGGGATGAAACAAGAGGAGTTTGAGGGGTGGAATGGATCTCTTCAATGGGGTCGGGTGTGGCTGGTACAGCCCTAGTACTTTTAGAAGTTTTGGTGGAAGAGGAGGGAGCCTTGGTTGGCTTTGTGATTGTCCTTTCCCACTTACTAAACAGAGCACCAGTGTGTCTCTTGCTAGAATTAATGAATATGGTCGGGGAGACCAGTGATTCAGCAGCCTTCACCTTGAGGAAGATCCCTACGATCCTTCCAAAGCAAACCTCCTTTTTGTTGTTATTCATTCTAATCAGATCAAATAAGATCTGTGTCCAGTTCACTATCCTTTTATTCATTATAGCACACATGACCGGGAACTGATGCCTGGTGATATAGTCATGTGCAGTGTGCTTCCCTAGCAGCACCTTCCCCACAATGTATGCAAGAAACATGTACTCTGCAAACAAATGTTTCTTGAGTAATTTATTGAGGGTTTATCCCAAATACCCCATCACGCTAAGCATCATATCAAATTCCTCCGAATTTATTTTTAATTCTTCATCACCATTACTCAATCCAAAAATTTAAGTTAAAACATCGGGGGTAAGAGAAATAGTAGTACCCATGATTGTTCCAGTCATCGTGTTTTCCTCTGTAGAAGCTGTGTAAATCCATTCCTTGATCTCTGTTCCTGATATCTTGATGCAGGTGGAGAGCAGAGTCTTCAACTGTTGGTCTTCAAGTAATTGTCGAATATTCGGGAAGATGGGATCTGAGTATTGGAAAGATTCGAAGTCCAGGTCGAATCAAGTGTCAAACTTCATCGCCGCTAGAGTTCCTGCGGGAATCGCCATGAGAGCACCTGCAAGAGAAAATGAGGATCAAGTGCAAGAGAACTGAAAGAGCAGGACGAAGGTCGAAGAAAACCTAAATATAAGGTTTTCCAGAATATGAATCGACAGACTCCGTTCCACGAAAATGAAATAGATCTTTGATCTGAGGTTGATGAAATAATTTGAAGTTAAACAATTCATCGCGCTCAGTCTAAAGGTTTGGAGACATTTCGTCGATCTCTAGTAGACGAAAGTTTTTTTTGAAGAAAGTTCGTCAATCTCAGTTCGACGAGACTAACTTCACTCACAAACAGTTCGTCAATCTCTGGTCGACGAATATCTCAAGAACCTTTCCTAGTTCGTCGACCTCCGTTCGACAAACTCTGAAAAATTCATCGAGTGTAGACAGAAACTAAACAAAGTCTTCTCTATTGATCATGCCAAGCTGATTTACAAAGAATAAGTGATTTCTTTCATCCAAGGGTTTGGTGAATATGTCAGCTCTTTGTAAATCAGTGTAGATATAGAAAAGTTTAATTTTGTTTTTATCTACACACTCTCTAATGAAATTATGCCTAATGTATATATGCTTAGTCCTACTGTGATGGAGTGGATTTTGTTCTATAGCAATAGCACTTGTGTTATCACATAGTAGAGTTGAATTATTTAAGTTGAACCCATAGTCCAGGAGTTGGTTTTGAATCCACAGCATTTGGGAACAACAACTGCCAGCTGCAATATATTCTTCTTCAGTAGTTGATATAGACACAGATGATTGCTTCTTGAAAAACCAGGACACTAATCTCATACCAAGGAACTGGCAAGTTCTTGAGGTACACTTTTTGTTCACTCTTCATCCTGCAAAGTCAGCATCAAAGTATTTAGTTAACTCAAACTCTGACTCAGTAGGATACAGAGACCTAGACTAGGACAACCCTTTATATATCTTAAAATCCTTTTTAGAAAAATTAGATGAGATTATTTAGGGTTCACCTGGAACCTAGCACAAAGACATGTGACAAACAAGATATTAGGTCTGCTAGTTGTAAGGTATAGTAGGGATCCAACAATGCCCCTATATAATTTTTAATCCACAGGTTTCCCATGTGCATCAGAGTCTATTACAGCTTTTGTATCCATAGGTGTTTTCTTTGCTGAGGCATCAACCATCTCAAACTTCTTAATAAGCTCTTTAGCATATTTATCCTGGGAAATGAAGATGCCATCTGGGATCTGCTTCACTTAGATACCAAGTAAGTAGGATAGCTTACCCATACTACTCATCTCAAATTTTGAATGCATGAGGTCGGAGAACCTCTTGCATAATTTGGGATCAGTAGACCCAAATATAATATCATCCACATATATTTGTACTAACAAGGTTTGATCCTTATGATGTCTAGTGAATAATATTTTATCTACAATGCCTCTAATGAATTTATGTTATATCAAAAAGCTAGCTAAAGTATCATACCAAGCTCTTGGAGCTTGCTTTAGACCATAGAGGGCTTTATTCAATTGAAAAACATGATAAGTATGAGTTGGAGAGATGAAACCTGGAGGTTGTTCAACAAAAACCTCTTCCTTTAGCACTCCATTCAGAAAGGCACTCTTCACATCCATCTGATAGACTTTAAACTTCTTTTAGGCAACATAGGCAAGAAATATTCTGATTGCCTCCAATCTTTCAACTGGTGCAATTGTTTGGTCATTGTCTATTCCCTCTTCTTACCTATAACCTTGAGCAACAAGACTACCATTTTTTCTCACAATTACACATTGGGCATCAAGTTTGTTTCTGTATACCCATTTGGTTCCAATAATAGGGTAGTCTTGGGGTCTTGGAACCAAATCCCAAACTCTATATCTCTCAAACTGGTTGAGTTCCTCTTACATAGCAATGATCCAGTGAGGATCTTGCTCAGCATATTTTATGGTTTGAGGTTCAACTTGAGAGAGGAAACAGGAATGTATCAAGTCTTAGATGAGTTGATGCCTTGTTTGTACACCTGCTGTTATGTCTCAAATCACTTGGGATTTAGGGTGATCCCTTAGAGTGACAAGATAAGTAGGTGGAGTTGGTTCAGTAACATCAGTTGGATTTAATTCCTCGTATGGAATTATGTTTGCTATTGGTTGAAACCCAGCTACTTCTGTGCTTTCTTCTTCACTTTGTTCTTCTTCTTGTGGAGAAGGATGTGTTGTGTCATCTTTGGTGAGGCTTAGACAATCCAGATTCTCACACAAGTCAGGTAGCTGCAAAGGATTATTGGTAGAAATTTCTTTCTCCTTGCAGGACATGTTAGCTTCATCAAATGTAAAATGAACTGATTCCTCAATTTTTAGGGATGATTTATTAAATCCCATATAAGTTTTGCTTACTTGGGAATATCCTAGAAAAATTCCCTTTTCAGCCTTAGCTTCAAACTTTCTAATGTATCTCTTGTCATTATTATGTATATAACATACACAGCCAAATACTTTAAAATAAGTGATTTTAGGTTTCTTCCCTTTAAGTAAT
Organism: Platanthera zijinensis; assembly: GCA_039513925.1. Lineage (NCBI taxonomy): Eukaryota > Viridiplantae > Streptophyta > Magnoliopsida > Asparagales > Orchidaceae > Platanthera > Platanthera zijinensis. Next base: position 138,613,704 of record CM077087.1, on the reverse strand, counting down.
TCATAGGGAGTCCTATTCTTTAGTATATGTTTCAGGCTTCGGTAAAGTACATAGTTTGTTGTGCTTACATCCTCTGCCCAAAAGGATAGGGGCATGTAAGAATCTATAAGTAATGTTCCTGCAGCTTCAATCAGTGTCCTATTTTTCCTTTCAGCTACCCCATTTTGTTGGGGAGTTCTAGGAGCTGAGAAGCAGTGCCAGATACCTTCCTTCTCAAAGAACTCATGCATAAGAAGAGACTCAAACTCTGTACCATGATCACTTCTGATCAATGCAACTTGAGTAGAGTACTCAATCTGTATGGTCTTGAGAAAATCTGTAAGAACCTTAAAGGTATCTTACTTAGATCTCAGAAAGAACACCTAAGTTAACCTTGAGAAGTCATCTACATTAACTAAGGTGTAGGATTTCCCTCCTAAGCTCTATACAACAATGGGTCCAAAGAGATCCATGTGTAGTAAGTACAATATCCTAGGTGAATCACTTTTATTAACTGATTTGAAACAAGATTTAGTTTGCTTGCCTAGTTGACAAGCACTACAGATGCCTTCCTTCTTGTAGGGGCTAGAAGGTAAACCTCTCACAAGGTTGTCTTTAAATAACCTAAAATGTTTTTCATATTAAGATGCCCAAGTCTTTTATGCCATAAATCATTCTGATTACTTATAATGTTAAGTAAGCAGATATCTGAATTGGCAGATAGAAAATTAACAATATATATGTTTCCTTGTCTATTCCCAATTAAAACAGTTTGTTTTTCTTTATTAGAAATAATACAGGAAGTTGAGTTGAAGTGTACCTGATAACCTTCATCACATAATTGACTTATGGAGATAAGGTTATGCTTGAGTCCTCTTAAATAGGTTAACTTGTTGAATGTGACTGCTCCAATCCTTATTTGTCCATAGCCTTCAGATTGCCAACACTTTGAGTCCCCAAAGATTACCTTTGGTCCAAGCTTGGACTTGTAGTTGAGTAGACTTTCCTTATTCCCAGTCATATGCTTGGAGCAACCACTGTCCAGGTACCATACTTAATTTACAGCTAGACAGCTCTCCATCTGCAGACAAAACAATTAGATATTCTTGACCCAGGTAACCTTGGGTCCTTCTTGATTTACGTAACTATAACTGGAAATATAAGAGCATTCAGGTTGATTTTAGTAACCTTTAGGATGATATCTTCTTGGTTGTATTATCCATTGAACAAAAGGATTAATGTTACTTTTAGAATTTAGGTTTCTGTTGTTAGGATCTGGGATCGACGATTTCTGGTTGGATCGTCGAACTAAGCTCGACGATGTTGGATGAGATTGTTGATCTCTGCTCAAAGAATGAAGGTATTCATTCTTGGGGCACAAAAATCGTCGATCTCTGGTCGACGAACCATACTGGTATCGTCAATCGTCGATCGAAGAATGATTATTACTAAAGTTTGTGTTCAGAGATCATCATTCTGAGTTCGACGATCTGTTCATATATCATCAATCTGAGTTCGACGATAACTGCTGAACATTGTTACTTGTATTATTCTTCTCATTTTTGGGTTTGTTCTTAGTTTCAATTTGTTCCAGAAATTTATTTACCTTATTAACATATTCAGTATTTTCTTTCCTTTATCAGAAACAAAGTTTACAGGTTTTGAAAGATGATTCTTCTGGATTAGGGTTGGTTCACTATATGGAGCTCCTAATTCTTGTTTGCAGTAATTTATTCTAACATTTAGTGTGCTGGTTATATCTAGCAATTTTAAGCTTCTTCCATTTAATGATTCTTCTAACATTTTGGCTTTGCTAAGTTCAGATTTCAGAAAAATAATTTGTTCATTTGTAGATTTTAATTCATTAGAAAGATTTGCATTTTCAGAAGTGAGCTTATCTAGTGCATTTAATTTTTCCTTGAGAAGTTTTATTTCCTTCTCAGAGCTTATCAAATCTAAGCATAAATTTTTAAATTCAAATTTGATTCCATCAGATTCAAAATCATAAGAGGCTAATACCTGATCTTCAGCTGACAGGCTTTCTTCATTATCAAATTCATCTGTATCTTATCTGCTACTGTTGGCATAAATTGCCATGAGGCAAACTTCCTTTTCCTTTGCCTCCTCTTCTTCTTCACTGGAAATTGAAGATGAAGATTCATCTTCTGTTTCACTCCAGCTTTCAGCCACAAACCCTTTGTCCTTCTTTTTGTGCTTGCTTGAAGATGGCTTGCTGTAATGCTTGCTCCTTGAGTCCTTCTCTCTTCTCTTCTCCTTCTTCTGATTCTCTTGACATTCTGAGAGGAAATGTCCAGGTTTCCTGCAGCCAAAACATACCACCTCTTTAGTAAGGTTTTTATCATACCTGGGCTTATCATCCTTCCTAGATGACTTCCTCCTGAAATCCTTCTTTGCCATTTTATAGAATCTTTTGGCAAGCAAGCTCATCAGATCTTAATTTATAAATGGAGTCTCAGTCTCCTCAGAAACCTTGAATGCAAAGTTTTACTCCTTCCTTGATGGTGGAGGTGTTCTTTGCGAAGCTGCTTCCCTGGACTTTATCAGTTGTTCATAGGACTTTAACTTTCCTAAAAGAGATTCAATGGAAATCTCATTTAGGCTCCTGGCCTCCTTGATGGGCCAGATCCTTGAATCCAATGAGCTTGGGAAGCACATGAGGATTTTGTCATTCACCTCTGTGAGGGTGATGTCCGTATCTAAGGTCTTTAGCTCATTGATGATTGAGCTTAACCTGTTGTACATATCAGCTACTATTTCAGCTTCCTCCTTCTTGAATTTCTCATATTGGGATATGAGGTTTGATCTTCGGTCTTTTCCATCATCTGCATATGCAGCCACCATTTGATTCAGGCAATCCCAAATGTCCTTGGCTGATGTGCATTCAGCCACTTTCTGAAAAATGTCATCTGACATTGTTTGGGCCAATATGTTCATTGCCTTGGCATCAGCAATTTTGGCCTTCTTTTGAGCCTCAGTCCACTCAGGTGGTGGAACTGCATTGGTGTTGGTTGATGTTGATGAGTTTGATGCTTGAGGGGGACCTGCCAAAATAGAAATATAGATGTCTTCATCAATGAAATTCATATATAACTTTATTCTTGCCTTCCAGATGGAAAACTTGTTCAGGTTGCACACTGGAGGTCTGGTGTTTGCATAATCTTTGTTCTGGGATATGCTGTCTATGTGAATCTAATAGAAATATAAAGAGATCTAACTTAGGATCTTTTGTTCAAGGGTTAAATTGTACAACCAAAAGAACTCCCCTCTAATGTAAGACCCCCCTCCCGAAACACAGAACACGACACGAGAGGGGTCTTATGTCTAGAACAGCCGCCTTGTGGTAACACAAATACTCGGGTCAGCCTGTACCACAAGACGCCTATCCTGCCGGCTTCAACCAATATCAACATATAAATGCCAACCCAACCATAATAATAAAAGAAGTCAACCCACACCAAGCATAAGTCAATAAGTACAGCAAAAGAGACGCTAACCAAGCTTCTACATAATTAGAGTACGTAAATAGAATTGCCCTGAGGGGCTACAACTAAATCTCTCTCACTCACATCTGTAACCGACTATAGCGACGGTACCGTCCCCTAAGGCCCGGTCGTCCTGGCCTGGCTGTCCAGCTGCATAGCCTGCTGCTCCACCTGCAGGGTTTCCTCCTAAAAAGGAAGACGTAGCAACCGTTAGTCATAAAACTAAGTGGCTTCAAATCCTCTCCCCCGGCGACTCCTCGACACCGGGCGGAGAAAGGAACAGGTACAATATATATAAAATAGTAGTACAAGCAGGTGAAGTAAGTATACAAATCATAGGTATCAATAAAAGTAGTGTATAAATGAACAAGCTCCTATTCTACAATTCTACCATCTACAGCAGCAAGAGAGTATAATGTTATAACAGTAAGTAACTCAACTTATATGGATACCCATACAAGCATATAAGTTGAGGGTCGTTCAGCAATAAGAAACTCATCGTGTAGGAGTGCCCATACAAACTTATACGATGAGGGTCTTGTGTATGTAATGAAGTGCAATGCTATTTATGCAATGCAATGACACACCCATGATCAAGCACATGCAATCGCTATGTCGACACAGACTTATAGTTCCCACTATTCAAGCAGGTAGCTAACCTCTCAGGCATCAACTGTCGTGGCCAAACGGTGAAAGTAGAGCAGGCATCTCCACTACTAGGCTGGTCTCCACACTACCTGGCCTAGGCCTCCGTATGCCTCAACGCTAAGAACACAACAGCGGAGCTCACATGCGTACTACGGCTCAGCGGGTTTTCTTGGGTAAATGAACACAAAGATCCTAGCCCCGAACTGGCCAATGCGTGACACCGAAGGAGCCTCGGAAATGAACACGAGGACCAAGCCCAACCATTCACTTGGAACGGAAGGAGCCTCGGGACATGAACACCGAGGACCAAGCCCAACCGTCCAAGGTCTAGCTGTCAACTCCCATCGGTGTGACGATTGGCGAGCCCATAGACCTGCCACACTATCCTTTACCCGGGATTACGACACCACGTCTCGACTCACACCACATGCAATTTCACAATATCGTGGCATGGAAGGAGCCTCGGGACATGAACCCCGAGGACCAGGCTCAACCATCGATCAATTACGGAAGGAGCCTCTGGACGTGGACACTGAGGGCCAAGCCCAACCGTCCAACTTTACTCATCTCAATCTCATTCCAACTAGTGACGGTCAACACCGCACTTGTTACTTCCACAATGCTACCCGTAGGGAGACGACACTCTAAGCATTGGATTACTAATTCCCTTTTATCCATTCAACATACATCATGACCATAGTTAAATCATTTATACATCTATCAATTTATAACTACCCATTTATATCAGGCTCTTTCCTTCAATTAAGCTTGTCCACAACTCGTTAACGAATTCAGATTTATAACCTCAACTTATCATATCACTATGATGATTATGTCGAAAGAGTTCACTCAAGCCTCGAGTTGGATTGCAACATTAAATTCCAACAAATCGCATTCCACGTTACACAGCCCAGAATATAGGTGCAGCCTTAATCCGGGCAGCAACTTCGACCAAGGATTCCCGAGGCTACAGATATCCGACTAGTGCATGTAATAACTCGTTGGAAAGATAATTTCAAGGGAAATAACTTTTGTGTTTAGTCAAAAGTCCAGATTTGATCGCATCACACCAAAAATTCACTCGAAGCCTGCTGCGTACAAGATACAGATTTCCTGGGTGGAATTTCCCCCAATTGAAGCAGATTCGAACTGACTTTCCCGTGGCTACAGATATCGCTTGGAAACATGCCACCACTCGTTGGAAAGATAATTTTGAGGGCTACGACTTTCATGTTGAGTCGAAAACCAAGATCTGGCTAGAACACCCCCAAAATTGTCCACAAAGATCGTTGCGTGCAGAAATCAGATTTCTGCATGCATCTTAAGGTGAGATGAACGGCATCCGTTCATATTCCTCCTTGCACCAATCTCCCAAAAACTCCTCCAGAAAATCGTCCACCCTTATTCACCCTCAGGAAGCCATATTTCTCCACGAATCCCTCTCTAACCTTCACTTTGAATGATGAGGAGGGTGAAGACCCCTAAACCTAGATTTACAAATCTAGGCATGACTTCCCTAGGAAATCATCTCCTCACCATCAAGACTCTATGGAGTCGATATCTCTCCTAGAATATAACTACAGATCTTGCACCAAGGGAGAGGGGAGGAAGATCGCCTCGTTTCCAGCGGTACCATCATTCCCGGCCATGGATCTAGTCATCCTTCTTTGCGGCATCTCTTGCTTAGTTCCGTTGTTCATCACGGCAAAGGAAGGAGGGAGAGAGAGAGAGAGAGTAGGCCGCCTCCAGGAGCTCCGACGGCTTCCCTTCGCTCGGTCGGTTTCGCGAGGTCCGCGATGACGGTAAGATTGATCAGCAAGGATGGCTAGGGTTTGGCTTTATCTTCTCTTATAAACCGATGTATAAGGTTAAATCCCTTCTTCCACGTGTCACCTACTGATTGGACCGCCCAAATTAGGTCTTACTTGAAATGACTGGTCCAAGGAATCATCCAGCACGAATCCCGAAGTCTGGTTCAGTCCGCCTGTACAAGCCTACGAATTTGCCTGGGCGAAGAAAACGCACAAGTCAAATTCGACGGGAATCAATTGTCATTCTCGAAGATCGGTGAGAATCGCCGAGCATTCTCGACGAATTCGTCGGGTATCAACAATGATACCCGGCAAATTTCACTTAGCCAACTTATCGAAAATCCTGGCATTGAATGCATTGAGTATCAGTCAGTGATACTCGACGATCGGTGGGTATCACTGGGCATTCTCGACGATCGGTGAGAATCGTCGGGAATTCTCGACGAATTCGTCGGGTATCAACAATGATACCCGGCGAATTTCACTTAGCCAACTTATCGGAAATCCTGGCGTTGAGTGCGTTGAGTATCAGTCAGCGATACTCGACCATCGGTGGGTATCACCGGGTATTCTCGACGATCGGTGAGAATCGCCGGGCTTTCTCGACGAATTCGTCGGGTATCAACAATGATACCTGGCGAATTTCACTTAGCCAACTTATCGGAAATCCTGGCATTGAGTGCGTTGAGTATCAGTCAGCAATACTCGACGATCGGTGGGTATCACTGGGCATTCTCGATGATCGATGAGAATCGTCGGGCATTCTCGACAAATTCGTCGGGTATCAACAATGATACCGGGCGAATTTCCCTTAGGCCATTTCCTTTCGATCCGTTGGATATCACTCAACCCTACACACCATTCAATGCACTTGACACCTTTTGCCAGTGCACCCCGACCCCGAGTCAAGTCTCTTGACTCAGAACTCGTGCGAGGGGCCTAGCGCGAATTGGGACGTTACAAATCCTATAAACAAAATAAAAGATTTCGTCCCCGAAATCAGGCTGAGGTCATGGGGAGTAAAGTACAAAATAATATGCGCTATAAAATGTTACCTTGGGAGAACAGCTCGGGGTAGCGCTTTTGTATCAAGTCCACTGGCTCCCAAGTAAATTCTTCCTTCCCATCATTAGACCATAGCACTTTTACCAGAGGCACACTTTTACGACGCAAGGTTCTTTTTTCATTATCAACGATACGCACCAGCTCCAGTCGCACAGATCTGTCAGACGCCACAGTACCATAAGTTATGGGGATATATTGTTCGGGCCGCAACAGTGCCTTCCGTAGCGACGATACATGGAACACATCGTGGAGGTTTTCTAGCTCGGGCGGTAGCTCCAGCCGATAGGCCAAAGGGCCAATCCTTTACACTATGACATAGGGTACAACATACCGTGGGCTGAGCTTCTTCACTCCCCGCACCCGTGACACTCCATGCATCAGCCGGATTTTCAGGAACACTTTATCACCCACTTGAAACTCCACCATACAGTGTCTTGCGTTATAATACTTCGCCTGCTGACTTTGAGCCTCCAACATGCGATCCCTTATCAGCCTAACCACTGCATCCGTGTCGTCTATATATTCAACACCCAAAGTCTTCGGGTCTTCATCTTGTACCGAAGACAAGGGGGTTCTACACCTTTTTCCATAAAGGGCTTCATGGGGCGCCATGCCAATGCTAGCTTGATGGCTGTTGTTGTAGGAGAATTCAACTAAGGGCAAGAGTCTTTCCCACAGCTTTCCCCTATCTATCACACACAACCTCAACAGATCCTCCAATGTTCGGATGGTCCGCTCAGACTGCCCGTCCGTCTGTGGATGAAATGTGGTGCTGAAGGTAAGGCGCGAACCCAAATACGCTTGTACCGCCTTCCACTCCTTGGAGGTAAAATGACCATCACGGTCCGAAACTATCGTCTTAGGTACGCCGTGATACCGTACAAACTACTCCACAAAAAGGCGTACTAAGACATCCACATGAGCCTCCTTCTTCATAGGGATGAACCGGGCAACTTTCGTCAGGCGATCAATGATCACCCACACTGAATCATTTCCTGAGCGGGAGCGAGGTAGCCCATGTACGAAGTCCATGGAAATATCCTCGAACTTCCACTCGGGGATTGGCAACGACTGCAACAGGCCACCGGGACTCCTGCACTTCGCCTTCACTCTTTGGTAGGCTTCACAATGCGTGACAAAGTACCAGACGTCCTTCTTCATTCCTGGCCAACACATCGTCTTCCGTAAGCCGGCATACATCTTTGAAATTCCCAGGTGCACGGAATATTGAGAGCAATGTGCTTCTCTCAAGATATCCTCCCGGATTCTGCCACCTTTGGGAATGTAGAGCAGGCCGCGAAAGTAAACGAGGCCGTCCTTTAGTGTATACTCGTCGGTAGTCCCGTCTTCGATTAACTTTATTGTCGGGGCCAAAGCCGCATCTAATCATTGCTCCACTCGGATCCGGTCCCGGATATCACAAACTATGCTCATGCTAGACAAGTTCTCCGTATATGCCGAAGAAGCCTTACATATTAAGGTAATGTCCATATCCTCAATCATCCGTACCAACTCCATGCTCATCAACCGAGACTCTGGGCTCGAGCCGGGTACTTTCCTACTCAACGCATCGGCTACCGAGTTAGCTTTTCCAGGGTGGTAGTTCAAGGTGAACTCATAGTCGCATAGAAACTCTAACCATCGCCGTTGTCTTAAGTTCAATTCCTTCTGGGTATGGACGTACTTCAAGTTTTTATAATCCGAGAAGATTTCGCAGTGGACGCCGTATAGATAATGCCTCCATACCTTCAAGGCGAACACCACTGCTCCTAACTCCAAATCATGCACCGGGTAATTGATTTCATGCTTCTTCAATTGTCTTGAAGCATAAGCAATTACGTGCCCGTGCTGCATCAACACCGCTCGCAACCCCTGATAAGACGCGTCCGTGTAAACTTGGAATCCTTCCTTCCCAGATGGAAGGACAAGGATGGGGGCAGAGGTAAGTCTGTCCTTCAATACCTGGAATGCCGCTTCACATTGGAGTGTCCACTCAAATGGCACACCTTTATTTGTCAAAGAAGTAAGCGGGAGGGCAATCTTGGAGGATCCTTTTACGAACTTACGGTAGTATCCGGCAAGTCCAAGAAAACTCCTCACATCGACCGCCGACCTTAAGGGGGACCACACCTTCATGGCACGCACCTTAGCCGGATCCACAGCTAGTCCATCCCCACTGATTACATGACCCAAGAAAGCCACTTCCCTAAGCCAGAATTCACACTTGCTAAACTTGGCGAACAGGGCGTGCTCTTTTAACTTTTCCAGAACTAAGGCCAAATGTCCGGTATGTTCTTCCTCCATATTCGAGTAGACTAAGATGTTGTCAATGAACACAATGACGAAAACATCCAGATAGGGCTCAAACACTTTATTCATCAAGCTCATGAAAGCTGATGGGGGCATTTGTGAGCCCAAACGGCATCACTGTGAACTCATATAAGCCGTACCTTGAGCTGAAAGCAGTTTTCTTAATATCCTCCTCTTGTATTCTCAATTGGTAATACCCCGAGCACAAATCTAGCTTGGAGAATCAATGTGCTCCAACCAGTTGGTCGAACAACTCATCGATCCGAGATAACAGATAGGTGTTCCGTACCGTCAGTCGGTTGAGTTCCCGATAGTCTATACATAAACGCAGGGTTTATCTTTCTTCTTAACGAATAGAACATGGGCTCCCCAAGGTGATGAGATGGGGCGAACAAACCCTGATTCTACCAACTCCTGCAGTTGAACTCTAAACTCCGCGAGTTCTTTCGGGGCCATCCGATAAGGGGTCCTGGAGACAAGCTTAGCTCCTAATACAATCTTAATCTGAAAATCCACTTCTCTATGTGGGGGTAACCCTGGCAATTTCTCAGGAAATACCTCAGGGAAATCTCGTGCTACCCGCACATCCTTCACATCTACCTTCATCTCCTTTAGTTCGAAACATATCATGTAGACTTCATCCCCTCTCATATGAGCTTTCAAGGTCTGGATTGAGGATAACAATATTCGTGGTGCGAAATTTATACCTTTGAAGACTACATCAGTATCCCCATGTCTCAAATAGATGTGCTTCTCCGCATAGTCAATTCTTGTATGGTGCCAATCAAGCCACGCCATGCCCAGAATGAGGTCGAATTCTGGTATTCTCAAAATTGTGGCGGGGGTATCGAAGGTCTTTCCCCCAATGGTTATCTCCAACTCACACTTCGCGGTTGCCATCATCTCAGATCCGTCTGGGAGGCGTACTCTTCGAGCAATACAAGTGAAAAATTGCACTCCGTGTATGTCCATGATGAAATCTTCGGACACGAAAGAATGTGAGGCACCGGTGTCAAATAACGTATAAGCCGGTTTCCCGGCGACCATTACGGTGCCTAAGTGTCATTTAATAATACTCAAGCTAGACGTCTAGTATATCTTAAGTCACTAGAGGATATTAATGGAAGTGAAATGGCTAATTCAAATCGTACCTGCAATCATCTCCTGAGGATTCCGCTCTTGAGTCATATCCAAGGCATACATCTTATCCCGAGCGGGTCCGGGGTTTCTTCCTCATGGTCCTCGTACTTGACCACGCACATACCCTCTCCCCCGCGGGGCTGCTGGAGGGAAAACAAAAGGCGCATCTCCAAACAGTTGCGGGCAGTAGCGTCGAATGTGGCCCGGTTGATTGCATTCAAAGCACACCCGATCCTGCCTTCCGCCGTGTTGCTGAAATTATTGAGGTGGAGATAATGCCGGCGGTTGCAGAACCGGGCACTCCTCTCTAAAGTTCTGGGGGAAACGCCCGCCACCACTCCGATATTATATTCCTCTTCTATTGTAAAATCTCCTTCTGTTGCTGGGGCCGGCTTCCATCACGCCCTCCGCTGGCCTCTTACCACTTCCGAAGTGGTCCGCTTCCAATCTCTTCGCCATATCAATAATCTCTGCCAGAGTAGAGTCCGCTATAAACAAAAGGGCTTGCCTTAGGGGATCTCGCAAGCCTTTGTAGAATCGTTTGGCATACCCTCTGTCATCCAACTCATAGGAGTCAGCGAATCTAGCCAAGTGCTGAAACTCCCGTTGGTACTCTGTCACCAACATGATCCTTTCTTTAGTTTCAAAAATCTCTCTTCAAGACCATCCCGAGCGGCCGAGGGGATGAAATGCTCTAAAAAGGCTTCAGAGAATTCGCTCCAACTAATGTCCATGTACACTCTTCCACGAAAAGTGGAGCCCATGAGGGACTTCCACCACCTTTTCGCATGCAGTTCTAAGAGTGTCACTACAAGGGTCACTGCCATATTATTTGGTCATCTTATTCCTGCCAACAATTCTTGTATAGTGTCGAGCTACTCTTCCGTATGCACCACCGACTCTGTCCTAATATAAACGGGAGGGGAGAGAGCTTGGAAAGTGCTTAACCAACTAGATCCCGAACCCTGTTGTTGTACAGGTTCCTGCTGAGATTGGGACCTAAAGGCGTCCAAAATAGCTGTGAGCGTCTGCCCCAGCTCTGATTGTTGGAATTGTGTAGGCACGGACGGGGCGGGGGTGCCCCTCACTGGCTCAGCATGTACTGGGATCTACACATAGGGAACAAACCTAAGGTTAGGTTGGCTAATCTAAGGTTAAAGATGGAAAAACTTAGTGTGAATTACATATGGGCACACAACTGCTTCCGCTAAGTCAGTTTGTCCCCAAACTGACTAATCAAACGGGGGTGGCACCATTGTTAAGTGACGTTCTCCTTGGAGGATCGTAGCAAGTTGATACCATTTGTAAGACCCCCCTCACAGAACACAGAACACGGCACGAGAGGGGTCTTATGCCCAGAACAGCCGTCTTGCAGTAACACTAACACTCGGGTCAGCCTGTACCACAAGACGCCTATCCTGCCGGCTTCAACCAATATCAACATATAAATGCCAACCCAACCATTACAAAAAAGAAGTCAACCCACACAAAGCATAAGTACATAAGAACAGCAAAAGAGAAGCTAACAAAGCTTCTACATAATCAGAGTACGTAAATAGAATTTCCCCGAGGGTCTACAACAAAATTTCTCTCACTCACATCTGTAACCGACGGTAGCGACGGTACCATCCCCTCAGGCCCTGTTGTCCTAGCCTGTCTGTCCAGCTGCATAGCGTGCTACTCCACCCTTGGGGGTTCCTCCTAAAAAGGAAGACGTAGTAACCGTTAGTCATAAATACTAAGTGGCTTCACATCCGCTCCCCCGGCGACTCCTCGGCACCAGGCGGAGAAAGGAACAGGAACAATATATATAAAACAGTAGTACAAGCAGGAGAAGTAAGTATACAAATCATAGGTAACAATAAAAGTAGTGTATAAATGAACAAGCTCTTATTCTATAATTCTACCATCTACAGCAGCAAGAGAGTATAATGTTATAATAGTAAGTAACTCAACTTATATGGATTCCCATACAAGCATATAAGTTGAGGGTCGTTCAGCAATAAGTAACTCATTGTATTGGAGTGCCAATACAAACTTATACGATGAGGTTCTTGTGTATGTAATGAACTGCAACGCTATGTATGCAATGCAATGACACACCCATGATCAAGCACATGCAATCGCTATGTCGACACAGACTTATAGTTCCCACTATTCAAGCATGTAGCTAACCTCTCAAGCGTCAACCGTCGTGGACAAACGGTGATAGTAGAGCAGGCATCTCCACTACTAGGCTGGTCTCCACACTACCTGTCCTAGGCCTCCGTACGCCTCAACGCTAAGAACCTAACAGCGGATCTCACATGCGTACTACGGCTCAGCGGGTTCTCTTGGGTAAATGAGCACCAAGATCCTTGCCCCGAACTGGCCTATGCGTGACACAAAAGGAGCCTCGGAAATGAACACGAGGACCAAGCCCAACCGTTCACTTGGCACGAAAGGAGCCTCGGGACATGAACACTGAGGACCAAGCCCAACCGTCCAAGGTCTAGCTGTAAACTCCCATCAGTGTGACGATTGGAGATCCGGTAGACTTGCCACACTATCCTTAACCCGGGATTACGACACCACGTGTCGACTCACACCACATGAACTTTCACAATATCATGGCATGGAAGGAGCCTCGGGATGTGAACACCGAGGACCAATCCCAACTATCCATTAAATGGGGAAGGAGCCTCAGGACGTGGACACCGAGGGCCAAGCCCAACCGTCCAACTTTACTCATCTCAATCTCATTCCAACTAGTGACGGTCAACACCGCACTTGTTACTTCCACAATGCTACCCGTAGGGAGACGACACTCTAAGCATTAGATTACTAATTCCCTTTTATCCATTCAACATACATCATGGCCATAGTTAAATCATTTATACATCTATCAATTTATAACTACCCATTTATATCAGTCTCTTTACTTCAATTAAGCTTGTCCACAACTCGTTATACGAATTCAGATTTATAACCTCAACTTATCATATCACTATGATGACTATGTCTAAAGAGTTGACCCAAGCCTCGAGTTTGATCGCAACATTAAATTCCACCAAATCGTATTCCACGTTACACAGCCCAGAATTTAGGTGCAGCCTTAATCCGGGCAGCAACTTCGACCAAGGATTCCCGAGGCTACAGAAATCCGACGAGTGCGTGTAACCACTTGTTGGAAAGATAATTTCAAGGGCTACAACTTTTGTGTTAAGTTGAAAGCCCAGATTTGATCGCATCACACCAGAAATTCACTCGAAGCTTGCTGCGTACATGATACAGATTTCCTGGGTGGAATTTCCCCCAATTACAGCAGATTCGAACTGTCTTTCCCGTGGCTACAGGTATCGCCTGGAAACGTGCAACCACTCGTTGGAAAGTTTATTTTGAGGGCTACGACTTTAATGTTCAGTCAAAAACCCAGATCTTGCCAAAACACCCCCGAAATTGGCCACGAAGATTGCTGCGTGCAGAAATCAGATTTCTGCACGCATCTTAAGGTGAGATGAACGGCATCCGTTCATCTTCCTCCTTGCACCAATCTCCCAAAACTCCTCCAGAAAATCATGCACCCTTATTCACCCTAATGAAGCCATATTTCTCCCTGAATCCCTCTCTCACCTTCACTTTGAATGATGAGGAGGGTGAAGACACCTAAACCTAGATTTACAAATCTAGGTATGGCTTCCCTAGGAAATTATCTCCTCACCATCAAGACTCTATGGAGTAAATATCTCTCCTAGAATATAACTACAGATCTATCACCAAGGGAGAGGGGAGGAAGCTCACCTCGTTTCTAGCGGTACCATCATTCCTGGCCATGGATCTAGTCATCCTTCTTTACGGCATCTCTTGCTTGGTGCTGTTGTTCTTCACGGCAAAGGAAGGAGGGAGAGAGAGAGAGAGAAGGCTGCCTCCAGGAGCTCCGACGGCTTCCCTTGGCTCGTTCGGTTTCGCGAGGTCTGCGATGATGGCAAGATTGATCGGCAAGGATGGCTAGGGTTCAGCTTTATCTTCTCTTATAAACCGATGTATTAGGTTAAATCCCTTCTTCCACGTGTCACCCTCTGATTGAACCGCCCAAATTTGGTCTTACTTGAAATGACCGGTCCAAGGAATCATCCAGCACGAATCCCGAAGTCCGGTTCGGTCCGCCTATATAAGCCGGTGAATCTGCCTGGGCGAAGAAAACGCACAAGTCAAATTCAACGGGAATCAATTGTCATTCTCGACGATCGGTGAGAATCGCCGAGCATTCTCGATGAATTCGTCGGGTATCATCAATGATACCCGGCGAATTTCACTAAGCCAACTTATCGGAAATCCTGGCGTTGAGTGCGTTGAGTATCAATCAGCGATACTCGACGATCGGTGGGTATCACCGAGCATTCTCGACGATCGGTGAGAATCGCCGGGCATTCTCGACGAATTCGTCGGGTATCAACAATGATACCCGGCAAATTTCACTTAGCCAACTTATCGGAAATCCTGGCGTTGAGTGCGTTGAGTATCAGCAGCGATACTCGACGATCGGTGGGTATCACTGGGAATTCTCGACGATCGGTGAGAATCGCCGGGCATTCTCGACGAATTCGTCGGGTATCAACAATGATACCCGGTGAATTTCACTTAGCCAACTTATTAGAAATCCTGGCATTGAGTGAGTTGAGTATCAGTCAGCGATACTCGACGATCGGTGGGTACCACCGGGCATTCTCGACGATCAGTGATAATCGCGGGGAATTCTCGACGAATTCATCGGGTATCAACAATGATACCCGGCGAATTTCCCTTAGGCAATTTCCTTTCGATCTGTTGGTTATCACTCAACCCTACACTCCACTCAACGCACTCGACACCTTTTGCCAGTGCACCCCGACCCCGAGTCAAGTCTCTTGACTCAGAACTCGTGCGAGGGGCCTAGCGCGAATTGGGACGTTACATCTAATACCAATTGAAAGTGAGGGTTAGATCTAATATACACTAGAGGGAGGGTGAATAGAGTATTTCTGAGTAATTAAAATCTTTTGCCTAATAATATAACTTGTTCCTAAACTCAGATGCTATATCACAACACAACAGCTTAAACTAATAGAAATCATAGAATCCTAACTATCACAGCCACAACAAGAACAAAATAAAAAGGCAACCAGATAACACAAGAATTTTATAATGGTTCCCCAACCTGAGTACATCCACTCTTCTACCACCATGGTAGGAATCCACTCAGGTTTCTGTTTAGGTGACAGCCACCAATGAGCTTTTGGTAAGGTGATCAAAAACCAAACCTAAAGTCTTTTGGATAGGAGACTTGCAACCAGGAATCACTTTTGAAGGGAGTAGAGAACCTTTTTTACGGAATGGGTGAGAGAGTGATGATGTCTTCTCTTTCTCAAGTATTCAACTGAGAAGACTCTGTGGATTTGATGGTGGCAAAAGCTCCCACTTAAATACTGAATTTATTCAGGGTGAAAGGAACTTTGCTTCAGGGTGATAGGCCTTCAAGCTTTCAAATTCAACCAGAAGTACTTCAGGAACTCCTTGACAGATGCAGTAGTTGTTGTCCTTTGAAATTTCTTGAGAGGATGACAGAAGAAGACTCTTGATTTGAATAATTGTTCTTCTTCTTCAGAAAACTGTTCTTCTTCTGGTCTAGCAGTTCTTTCTTTCTAGCACTTTGTTGTCAAGAGAGAGCGAGAGCAGAGAGAATCCTTGTTGCGAGATGATGGTGTTCTACTCTTCCTGATGAGTTTTCTGTGTATTTGTATCAGTTGTGTATGTTGGAAGAGGAAAAATCCATCTTTTTTATATTTTCTATGTAAACGTCCTTTTGAATTTCGAAATTTTTTCTGCATTCAATACTGACGGCCAGTGAATTTTTTTCATTGATTGATTTCCCCAACTGTCCCTTTGGAAAAGGGTAGGCAATAATCCTGATGAAGACCATAATTAATGCTCTTGTTACGGTAATATTCAGAGAATATTAGAGCATTAAATACTCAGGAATCATTGCAATATAATAGGAACAGAAGAGGGAAACAGCGAAGTCTTGATTCGTCGACCTGAGTCAATAGTTCGTCGAGCTGAGAATAGTTGTTCGTCGAGCTGAGGTCCAAGATCGTCGACCTGAGACCTGAGAACTTAGTTCATCTAGCTGATGTCCAAGATCGTCGACCTGAGTTTTGATTCTTGACTTAGACTATTTTCTGGTGTTGAGTGTTGAAACATCATTTTGGCATTGAGTGTGATGTTCTCTGTCGTTGAGTGTTGAATTATCATTCTGGCATTGAGTGTGATGTCCTTTGGCGTTGAGTGTTGAAACATCTGATCCAGAATTAGTCGATCTGGGACCAGAGAACAGAGTTCGTCTAGCTGAGCTCCAAGATCGTCGATTGAAGTTTTACTTAGAAGTGTTGTCACTTTGTCCAGAGTTCGTCGCGCTGAGAACCAAGTTTATCGTGCTCCGCTCAGAGAATTGTCACTGAGTTCGTTGAGCTGAGCACAACTTCCGTCGACCTGAGATCGACGATCATAGAGCTCTTTTCCTAAGTCTTGAATTTTCTCTAAGTCTTGAGTCTCTGGCAGTGTTGGAGGCTGGTCCCTGGCATTGTTGACTCTAAGGACTAGACCTAGACTCTAGGACACAACCATGACCCTGGCTATACATGTTGGGTCATATCATAACTTAGTGAACCTTGCCCAAATCCAACTTAGGATCCAACACTTTCTCAAGATAGAGCTGGTGGCGTGCTTAGATAATCCGCACAATTTTACTGCAGACTTTATGACATCCTGCATCAGATCATCTTCCTCATCAGCATCAGTAAACTTAGGAAACTGCAGTGCCTTGCTTAATCTCTACAGAGTGATTTTGATCTTCTTTCCACTAAACATAGTATTGTGTTTGCCTACAGATGCATCTGCTTTGGCATTGGAGAATAATTCTTAGACTTCTCATTTCTATAGTAAACAGGGCTCCGTCAAGATGAACCCTAGGTCAAAACACATGAAGAAGATAAAGAGCATGTTGCACTTCATCTAGCGCATTAGTGAATCCATTTCGAACTACTTCTGATCCTTCGAAGAGGAAATCTTGTACCTTGGGCGCCATTTCGCTTGCAAATTTTTGATACCTAGCGAGAATGGCTTTCCGTCGATTTTGAAAGTATGGGTCGGAAAGGGCAAGGAACACTGACTTTGCTTTATGCACAAGCTCTACTATTTATAGTTATTTCTTAAGAGAAGGTGAAAAGCCACTTACCTGATTTGGTGATCAAATTTTGATCAACGGTCAGGATTAAGTCTTATTCCTTAGCTTTAAGACGACTTCTCGATAGACTTTGTTGAGTGACTTCATTTTTCTCAACCTTTGTATTCTTGGTCTTTATTAATTGACAATTTCTTTAACAATTGTCTTTCCTCTACCACCTTTAGTATTACAAGATTACTTTATCCTGTAGGGATTAGGTAGACCTGCAATGCACATGTAATATGTGTCTTAGTGGAGTGCAACAAAATTCAACATGCATATGTCAAGTTTTAGAATGTTGAGTATAATAGCATCTAGTGGCATAGTGAGCATGAGAGTCACTAACATATTTATTGAGAAAAGTTTGTATACTGTTGACTTGCTTCTTCTCAAGACTTAAATTAAACTATCTCATCTCTTCAATGCATAGTATTAGCAATGTACAACCCCGTATTCGCGGAGCGAGGATCCCAAGCACGGCATAAGGCCTGCTTATAGGTTTAAGCTTTTTAGCTGTTTTGCACTCTAAGGGGCCAATTTTGGCTTGACCTTGAGGATATACTAGTAGAGGGAGGAAATATTTATCTCCCCAGGCCCCCCTTGAAGAGTCACCAAGGCCCCAGCCGCACGCAGCCCGTCTCGTCAGGCAGGCCGTCTCGTCAGGCAGGCCGTCTCGTCAGGAAGGCCGTCTCGTCAGGCTGGCCGTCTCGTCAGGCTGGCCGTCTCGTCAGGCAGGCCGTCTCGTCAGGCAGGCCGTCTCGTCAGGCAGGCCGTCTCGTCAGGCAGGCCGTCTCGTCAGGCAGGCCGTCTCGTCAGGCAGGCCGTCTCGTCAGGCAGGCCGTCTCGTCAGGCAGGCCGTCTCGTCAGGCAGGCCGTCTCGTCAGGCAGGCCGTCTCGTCAGGCAGGCCGTCTCGTCAGGCAGGCACGTCTCGTCAGGCAGGCCGTCTCGTCAGGCAGGCCGTCTCGTCAGGCAGGCCGTCTCGTCAGGCTGGCCGTCTCGTCAGGCAGGCCGTCTCGTCAGGCAGGCCGTCTCGTCAGGCAGGCCGTCTCGTCAGGCAGGCCGTCTCGTCAGGCAGGCCGTCTCGTCAGGCAGGCCGTCTCGTCAGGCAGGACCTCTCGTCAGGCAGGCCGTCTCGTCAGGCAGGCCGTCTCGTCAGGCAGGCCGTCTCGTCAGGCAGGCCGTCTCGTCAGGCTGGCCGTCTCGTCAGGCAGGCCGTCTCGTCAGGCAGGCCGTCTCGTCAGGCAGGCCGTCTCGTCAGGCAGGCCGTCTCGTCAGGCAGGCCGTCTCGTCAGGCAGGCCGTCTCGTCAGGCAGGACCTCTCGTCAGGCAGGCCCTCTCGTCAGGCAGGCCGTCTCGTCAGGCAGGCCGTCTCGTCAGGCAGGCCGTCTCGTCAGGCAGGCCGTCTCGTCAGGCAGGCCGTCTCGTCAGGCAGGCCGTCTCGTCAGGCAGGCCGTCTCGTCAGGCAGGCCGTCTCGTCAGGCAGGCCGTCTCGTCAGGCAGGCCGTCTCGTCAGGCAGGCCGTCTCGTCAGGCAGGCCGTCTCGTCAGGCAGGCCGTCTCGTCAGGCAGGCCGTCTCGTCAGGCAGGCCGTCTCGTCAGGCAGGCCGTCTCGTCAGGCAGGACCTCTCGTCAGGCAGCCCGTCTCGTCAGGCAGGCCGTCTCGTCAGGCAGGACCTCTCTCCTGGTACCTCTCTCCTGGTACCTCTCTCCTGGTACCTCTCTCCTGGTACCTCTCGCCAGGGCCCTCTCGCCAGGGCCCTCCCGCCAGCTCACCCGACCTGTTTTTACCGTTGTGCCCTCGAGGGGGATTACCTCTTTACCCCCCGATGTGAAGTTTTCCTATTGGCTGGAGGCTTATTTGTCCTAAGGGTCTTTTTGTCATTTTACCCCTATGACTTGGAAAAACTATAAATAGACCCCCTTGGGTGCCTTTGGAGAGGATGAATTTTCCTTACCTCCTCCTCCCTTAGCTTCATCTTGGTTGAGTAGAGAGAGCTCTCCAAGGCGCCCAGCCTAGCCCTTTGGTGAGGGAGGGGAAGTGTTCTAGCGACCTTCCGGGTGTGTGGTGGGACCTCCACGCTAGAGCCGAGGGTCTATTCCTAGTTTCCCAAGTCTTTGGTCCGTGACGTTCTTCCGAGTGTAATAGGTGTGAGGTCACCCCTTCCCCTAGGGTCGAACTCCACAGAGGTCATTTTTGGCTTCAACATTTTGGTGCGGTGAGCGTGGAGAGTTACCAGCACCGAAGATCTCGGGAGAGTGTCATGGCTGGAGATCAGGGAGGTAGTGATGACCTCGGTGGTCTCCCCAACCCAGGACCCTTTGTAGGAAGGGAAGAGTTCATGGTTTCCATCTCTGGCATCATGGAGATGTTGCGAAGCATTGCCCCTCGAGGTGACAGCTCAGCCCCCACCCCCCAGGGACCGGCTCCCGGGGACCTCAGTGAGCTGCCTCCCAGGGATCTAAGCGAGATCACCCCAGCAGGGGGAGAGGGAAGTGCCCCAGGGAGGCGACCTGGGAAGGAGAGGATGGGAGAGGGGGTCGAGCGAGACCTCCCCGTCCGGGAGCTGTTCCCCAGCTCGTCGGGTGCTCGCCCCTTAGGCGGTCAGGTCGCGCCAGCAGAAACCGCAAGACCACCCCTCAGGGGGTCACCCTTCAGTGAGTTGATCCTCTCAGCTCCCGTTCCTGAGGGGTTCAGGGAACTTGACAAGACATACTACACCGGGAAGGATGACCCCATCCAGCACTTGCAGTGGTTCGAGGATGCCGTCTCCATCCTGCCAATGACGGACGCCTTCAAGTGCCGTCTGTTTGCGATCACCTTGAAAGAGAAGGCGAGAGACTGGTTCCATCAACTCCCTCCAAGGTCCATCTTCGGGTTCGAAGACTTGAGCCGGAGCTTTCAGCTTCGCTTCTCCACCTCCAAGAAGAGGAAGAAGGGTCCTGAGTCCCTCTTCCTGATAAAGCAAAGGGCCGAGGAGTCGCTGGCCCACTACGTTGACAGGTTCCAGGAGGAGGTCCTTGACATCCAGGAGGTGCCAGGGTATGCCCTCCAGATGGCGTTCACGGTGGGGTTGCACGAAGGGTTCTTCAAGATGAGCTTGACCCGGAAGACCCCCCTTTCCTTCGAGGATCTGATGGAACGGGCGGCAGAGGAGATAGCCATGGAGGCAGCCAACCCGGCCTTTGTGAAGAAGTTGGCAAAGTTGACGGAGGTGGAGTCAAGAGAGCAGGGTGGCTCAAGGCACCAGGAAGGAAGGCGGAGAGAGGAGCAGAGAGCCCGGGGGTTCCAGAGACAGGAGGGTCCGGAGCTGGGCTGGAGGCAGCAGGGAGGACCTGCCCATGGTCCAGAAAGAGCTCTCAACCTGTGTGGGGAAAATTTCAATGGAGGTCAAGGGAGGTTCAACTTCCAAGGGCAAGCTCCCAGGCAGCTCTTACCTCCACCACAGCGAGCTATGGTTATTGGTCGAAGGGAGAGGAGGAACCGTGTGGGAGGAAGAAGAGGCAGAGTAGAGATACCCTACTGTGAGTTCCACCAGGAGGAGGGTCATGCAACAGCTGCTTGTCCCGAGTTCCTAGAGCTGAGGAGGACAAGGGCCCCGACACCACAGCCTCAACAACCGCAAGATCCAACACGTATTGAACAAGTCCAAACCGAGGCGGCAGGGGAGAGATGTGAGGATAGGGTTGATGTGGGCACCCTGGGAGGGATCAAATAATGCATGAGGAAAGAGAGAGGTAGTGAGGTGGATCATCTTTTGTAATGAACCTTTCTTATCTTGTAGTAACTACGATTGATGAAAAGTACCGCCGGAAGACACTTTGTGATCCATGCTCTAGCTCCGAGATGGTTCCGCTGACCAGGCTCCCACTAGCTGGCAGGGCAGGTTGACCTCTCATGAAGGCTAAGTCCATCTAGCTCCGAGATGGTTCCGCTGACCAGGCTACCACTAGCTGGCAGGGCAGGTTGACCTCTCGTGGAGGCTAAGTCCCTCTAGCTCCGAGATGGTTCCGCTGACCAGGCTCCCACTAGCTGGCAGGGCAGGTTGACCTCTCGTGGAGGCTAAGTCCCTCTAGCTCCGAGATGGTTCCGCTGACCAGGCTCCCACTAGCTGGCAGGGCAGGTTGACCTCTCGTGGAGGCTAAGTCCCTCTAGCTCCGAGATGGTTCCGCTGACCAGGCTCCCACTAGCTGGCAGGGCAGGTTGACCTCTCGTGGAGGTTAAGTCCCTCTAGCTCCGAGATGGTTCCGCTGACCAGGCTCCAACTAGCTGGCAGGGCAGGTTGACCTCTCGTGGAGGCTAAGTCCCTCTAGCTCCGAGATGGTTCCGCTGACCAGGCTCCCACTAGCTGGCAGGGCAGGTTGACCTCTCGTGGAGGCTAAGTCCCTCTAGCTCCGAGATGGTTCCGCTGACCAGGCTCCCACTAGCTGGCAGGGCAGGTTGACCTCTCGTGGAGGCTAAGTCCCTCTAGCTCCGAGATGGTTCCGCTGACCAGGCTCCCACTAGCTGGCAGGGCAGGTTGACCTCTCGTGGAGGCTAAGTCCCTCTAGCTCCGAGATGGTTCCGCTGACCAGGCTCCCACTAGCTGGCAGGGCAGGTTGACCTCTCGTGGAGGCTAAGTCCCTCTAGCTCCGAGATGGTTCCGCTGACCAGGCTCCCACTAGCTGGCAGGGCAGGTTGACCTCTCGTGGAGGCTAAGTCCCTCTAGCTCCGAGATGGTTCCGCTGACCAGGCTCCCACTAGCTGGCAGGGCAGGTTGACCTCTCGTGGAGGTTAAGTCCCTCTAGCTCCGAGATGGTTCCGCTGACCAGGCTCCCACTAGCTGGCAGGGCAGGTTGACCTCTCGTGGAGGCTAAGTCCCTCTAGCTCCGAGATGGTTCCGCTGACCAGGCTCCCACTAGCTGGCAGGGCAGGTTGACCTCTCGTGGAGGCTAAGTCCCTCTAGCTCCGAGATGGTTCCGCTGACCAGGCTCCCACTAGCTGGCAGGGCAGGTTGACCTCTCGTGGAGGCTAAGTCCCTCTAGCTCCGAGATGGTTCCGCTGACCAGGCTCCCACTAGCTGGCAGGGCAGGTTGACCTCTCGTGGAGGCTAAGTCCCTCTAGCTCCGAGATGGTTCCGCTGACCAGGCTCCCACTAGCTGGCAGGGCAGGTTGACCTCTCGTGGAGGCTAAGTCCCTCTAGCTCCGAGATGGTTCCGCTGACCAGGCTCCCACTAGCTGGCAGGGCAGGTTGACCTCTCGTGGAGGCTAAGTCCCTCTAGCTCCGAGATAGTCCCGCTGACAGGCTCCCTCTAGCTGGCAGGTCCGGTGGTACCTCTCGTGGTAGCCTAGTTCCTTTGCTCCGATGACGGTCCCGCTGCCAGGCTCCCTCTAGCTGGCAGGCCCGGTGGTACCTCTCGTGGTAGCCTAGTCTCATTGCTCTGATGATGGTCCCGCTGTCAGGCTCCCTCTAGCTGGCAGGTCCGGTGGTACCTCTCGTGGTAGCCTAGTTCCTTTGCTCCGAGGACGGTCCCGTTGCCAGGCTCCCTCTAGCTGGCAGGTCCGGTGGTACCTCTCGTGGTAGCCTAGTTCCTTTGCTCCGATGACGGTCCCGCTGCCAGGCTCCCTCTAGCTGGCAGGTCCGGTGGTACCTCTCATGGTAGCCTAGTTCCTTTGCTCCGATGACGGTCCCGCTGCCAGGCTCCCTCTAGCTGGCAGGTCCGGTGGTACCTCTCGTGGTAGCCTAGTCCCTTTGCTCCGATGATGGTCCCGCTGCCAGGCTCCCTCTAACTGGCAGGTCCGGTGGTACCTCTCGTGGTAGCCCAGTTCTTTTCCCTGAGGTGGTCTTGTCAGCCAGGCTCTCATCAGCTAGAATGGCAAGATGACCCCTCGAAAGAGGCCTCATAGTTTTTCGACACCGCGAGAGTAAGCTACACTCAGCGAATACGTTGGGTTGGACTTTCTTTTCGAGCTTGGACAACCCCGAAAAGAGCGGGGATTGTGTACAACCCCGTATTCGCGGAGCGAGGATCCCAAGCACGGCATAAGGCCTGCTTATAGGTTTAAGCTTTTTAGCTGTTTTGCACTCTAAGGGGCCAATTTTGGCTTGACCTTGAGGATATACTAGTAGAGGGAGGAAATATTTATCTCCCCAGGCCCCCCTTGAAGAGTCACCAAGGCCCCAGCCGCACGCAGCCCGTCTCGTCAGGCAGGCCGTCTCGTCAGGCAGGCCGTCTCGTCAGGAAGGCCGTCTCGTCAGGCTGGCCGTCTCGTCAGGCAGGCCGTCTCGTCAGGCAGGCCGTCTCGTCAGGCAGGCCGTCTCGTCAGGCAGGCCGTCTCGTCAGGCAGGCCGTCTCGTCAGGCAGGCCGTCTCGTCAGGCAGGCCGTCTCGTCAGGCAGGCCGTCTCGTCAGGCAGGCCGTCTCGTCAGGCAGGCCGTCTCGTCAGGCAGGCCGTCTCGTCAGGCAGGCACGTCTCGTCAGGCAGGCCGTCTCGTCAGGCAGGCCGTCTCGTCAGGCAGGCCGTCTCGTCAGGCTGGCCGTCTCGTCAGGCAGGCCGTCTCGTCAGGCAGGCCGTCTCGTCAGGCAGGCCGTCTCGTCAGGCAGGCCGTCTCGTCAGGCAGGCCGTCTCGTCAGGCAGGCCGTCTCGTCAGGCAGGACCTCTCGTCAGGCAGGCCCTCTCGTCAGGCAGGCCATCTCGTCAGGCAGGCCGTCTCGTCAGGCAGGCCGTCTCGTCAGGCTGGCCGTCTCGTCAGGCAGGCCGTCTCGTCAGGCAGGCCGTCTCGTCAGGCAGGCCGTCTCGTCAGGCAGGCCGTCTCGTCAGGCAGGCCGTCTCGTCAGGCAGGCCGTCTCGTCAGGCAGGACCTCTCGTCAGGCAGGCCCTCTCGTCAGGCAGGCCGTCTCGTCAGGCAGGCCGTCTCGTCAGGCAGGCCGTCTCGTCAGGCAGGCCGTCTCGTCAGGCAGGCCGTCTCGTCAGGCAGGCCGTCTCGTCAGGCAGGCCGTCTCGTCAGGCAGGCCGTCTCGTCAGGCAGGCCGTCTCGTCAGGCAGGCCGTCTCGTCAGGCAGGCCGTCTCGTCAGGCAGGCCGTCTCGTCAGGCAGGCCGTCTCGTCAGGCAGGCCGTCTCGTCAGGCAGGCCGTCTCGTCAGGCAGGCCGTCTCGTCAGGCAGGCCGTCTCGTCAGGCAGGCCGTCTCGTCAGGCAGGCCGTCTCGTCAGGCAGGACCTCTCGTCAGGCAGCCCGTCTCGTCAGGCAGGCCGTCTCGTCAGGCAGGCCGTCTCGTCAGCCCTCTCTCCTGGGCAGGCCGTCTCGTCACCTCTCTCCTGGTACCTCTCTCCTGGTACCTCTCTCCTGGTACCTCTCTCCTGCCAGGGCCCTCTCGCCAGGGCCCTCCCGCCAGCTCACCCGACCTGTTTTTACCGTTGTGCCCTCGAGGGGGATTACCTCTTTACCCCCCGATGTGAAGTTTTCCTATTGGCTGGAGGCTTATTTGTCCTAAGGGTCTTTTTGTCATTTTACCCCTATGACTTGGAAAAACTATAAATAGACCCCCTTGGGTGCCTTTGGAGAGGATGAATTTTCCTTACCTCCTCCTCCCTTAGCTTCATCTTGGTTGAGTAGAGAGAGCTCTCCAAGGCGCCCAGCCTAGCCCTTTGGTGAGGGAGGGGAAGTGTTCTAGCGACCTTCCGGGTGTGTGGTGGGACCTCCACGCTAGAGCCGAGGGTCTATTCCTAGTTTCCCAAGTCTTTGGTCCGTGACGTTCTTCCGAGTGTAATAGGTGTGAGGTCACCCCTTCCCCTAGGGTCGAACTCCACAGAGGTCATTTTTGGCTTCAACAAGCAATTTAGTAAATATTTAGTAGAATTAAGATCTAGGTGAATTCTAGTTATCTCTATCTAGTAGACTAGGAGCAGATACTGGATTCACAGTCTCAGAACACATCAGCTTATTTTCCCCTGAACTTTAGCCATTGATGTGCATCTGGCTTTTCTTTTGCAAGCTCCCCCTCAATAATTGCACATGTCTTTGACATCTTGTGCATGATGGTCAGTTCATCCATTCCTTGTACCAAGTCCTAGGTATGGTTTATCTTTGTCCAAGGACCATAATTGGGCATAGCCACTTGGACTATCCTACAAAACAAAAGTTACCTTACCTTAGGAACCCAATATGACTTAGGTCCTAGGTTCATGTTAGCCTGAAGATGCATATGCCTACCTACAGGAGTCCTGTCAGGAAGACACTGCCTTGCCTTTGTCCCACTAGGGTTGTGCCAACAATCTATGGCAATGTGGCCCACTTTACCACATCACCAACATTCATGGATGTTGTACCTCCTCTTCTAATCACTCTTGGAGGAGTGCAAGCCACTACAGGATGCATGTTTAGTGGGGAGAACTGAGGTATTCTTCTTATTTCTTTCAACAAGAGCTTGACCAAAGTGAGTATGCTAATACAGGGACTTGGCTTACTCTAAAGTCCATTAATAATAACCTTCCTTGCTGTTAGCATGTTCTTAATGGCTTCAGAGGCAGCCAAGTTAAGATCACTAACTGACTAACCTTTAGATTGAGTTCTTTTTTGAAGAACCTTAGAATAGTCCATTACCACATCCTTGAATGAGGGGGTTGGGGCACTAAATACAAAAGGTCCAGAATGGGCCTTTTGGACTTTTACATGTGGAGCCTTCTGTGCACTCAATCCATGAACCCTCTTCTTCCATTTTAAGGTACATTTGTAATCTTACAAGTAAGATTCCCGCTCCTCCAGTGACCACACTTATAGGCTTGGTCATACCTGTTGGATTAGAGAATTACCTTATGAGAGGTTGACTGAGGCCTAATAGGAGCTTGACCACTCCTCTTAGATTGGATAACTTTAGAAATCCACTCAGATTAAGATTTTCTCTTGATAGAATCTATCTTAAAGAAATTAGCCACAATCCTCTTCTCCCTTTCAAGTTTCTCTTTAAGATCATTGATAATAGAGTCCTTATATTTAATGGACTCAACATAGATATCTACCAGGGTCTTCAGATAGGCTAATTCCCTCACTTTTAGATATAGCAAAGATGAAGTCTCATCTTTCTGGGAAGCAGCCAGTTGTAGGGAGGCAATTTCCTCTGCTTGTTTCTTAAAAAGCATCTTGCTTTCTTTAAAATCCTTCAGAAGTATACCATGAATTTCAATCAATTGATTGATATCATCTTCTGAAAGAGGACTCTCATCATCACTTGATGAAGATGTATTAGAGTCTGTAAGAGATTCATCTCCTGACTCTGAGAATGAGCTAGATTGGGAATATACCTGATTTTATCCAGGATTATCCTGGTAGGATTCTTCTTCTGGTATAGCTATCAACCCATAGCATCTGCATTCACCATCCTCAGCTTCGTCCACCTCTGAGTCACTATATGAATGTGACATAGGGGCCCTGATATTTTCTTTAATATCTGGTAGACTTTGTCTTTGGTAAGAGATGTCAATAGCCCAATGTCGTTCTTGTTCTCTCTGCTGACTTGGAGCTCCTTTAAGCTCCACACCTTATGGTGTACCCTTGAACTCATAAGTGCAAAACTTTTAGCTATCCTTGGAGGTCAACCCAAACTGTTATGTCCTTTTTGAGCAACTGCCCTCTGATATCACTTGAAAGTCTTTATTTCCAAAGATAGTTAAATCACCTAGAGGTTGGGTGAATAGGTTTCTTAGTCTTTAGTGACTTATCTTTTATTTTCTTTTCTTTAGGTGCTTTATTAGTTGTTGGACTTTGCTTTCAAGATATGTAACCTGCTACACAATAAACCCACAAAGCACACATAAGATTTATAGTGGTTCTCCTAACAAGGTACATCCACTTTCCATCCCACCTATTCAACTATCTTGTTGGAGTAGGCACATATCCAAAAATCTGCTGCTAAGAGATTACACCTCGATCCTACATGATCACTCAGTCTCCTCCAAGACTTACTTCTTAGGCACAAGGCCCGACAATTTAGTGATCCTCTGATAACCTACCACGGACTGTTAAGCCCTACATCTCAAGATGGGAGGACAGCCATACCTTAGATTGACAAGGGATCCTAGACCTCAGAGAGAATGACTCTCCTACCTCAGACTTAAAACCAATTCCTACAGCTCAGTCCCAAAGGTCCTACCCTCAGATTCTCAACAGAATCTTACCTCAGAGAAAATTTTCTCCTACCACTAAGATCCAAAAGGATCCTACAAGATGGAGGTGGGTTGTGTGGTTGATCCTGACACAAGAGATGTTTCTCTATGCCATGGTTCTGGACAAAGATAAACTCAGACCCACTATGACTCCAAGAAAATATTTCCTGAGTCTACTTTTACCTGAACTGAGATATACTTAGTCCTAGCTTCTTCTTCACAGCAATATGGATTTTTCCTTCTGGGACTAAGAAGTGATTGCAGCAAAACATGCTGATACCTGAGCTGAGAAAATCCCATCCCAACTTCTTCTCAGCAATAAGGATGTAGATCTTGCTTTGACTTATATTGGAAGCATCTTGGAGACAACAGTTCTTTATCTTCTTTCTTTCCGGGGCTGAGTAGATTCAGCCCTAACTTCTTCTTCATAGCCTCCAGTAAATATTTTTCAGAGGTTTACAATAGTATATCTGAAGAACTTGCTAGTGCAGATGGAAAATGGAACCAGCTATCTTGCTTTCTTCCTTCAGAGATTTGCTCTGATCTTGTTGACGTCGATGGAGAAGACAATCAGCTAACTTGTTTAGCCTTCAGACTTGCTGTCTTGAGATTCCTATTATACAGTCACAGCAACAATGGTGATGATGAATAACAACACCAAAAGCTCCTTTTTCTGTAAAAAGGCTTCTCCTTTTATTGATTGCAACCCAACGACTCTTTTAGTAGTGGTCCCCGCATCATTAATGGCCAACTGCAACCTTGCATTAATGCCAACTGTTGTACAGTTGATATGCGGTGCTTTTTGTCATGTTCTGTATCTTTCCCGCTATTAGTTTGAATAATGTTGACTTGTTGACTTCTTGACCTTAGTGCTTTTGGACTTAGCCAAAATTAAGCATTAGTCGAATAGGCCTTGAGTGAATGAGATTCACCCAACGCCAAGGCACTTAGACAGAATTCTGTCTATCTAGGCGTTGACAGAGTTGAGTGAGCAAGCCTCATTCAACACTTTTTGCCTAAGCTTATTCTTCAGCCTTTTCTGCATGCACAACATTGAGAGCGTTAAGTGAGCACGCCTCACTCAACGACTTGTTCCTTAACCATGCTTTCTGTATTATGCATTGAGATCAATGAGTGAACACTCCTCACTCAACTCTTTCTGCCTTGATGAATTTCAAGCTTCTTCAACATCTTAATCGTTGAGAGCATTGAGTGAGCACATCTCACTCAATGCTTTTTGCTTTAGCTAGACTTTCTGAATCATAGCGTTGAGAGCGTTCAGTGAGCATGTCTCACTCAACACTTTGTGCCTTAGCTAGATTTTTTTGTTCCATGGCATTGAGTGAGTAAGCTCCACTAAACGCATTTGGACTTTGCAAAATTTCTGCGTCTGAAAACACAGGTCCTTACTGAAAGATGGTCAGTCAATGTTTTATCATATGTCGTTGAGTGAGCTTACCACACTTAATGCCTGTGGACTTAGTCAAATATCAGCATAGATTTTTTATGGCTTTGACTTACAAGGCAATACTCAACGAAAATAAAGCATGGTGTTAAGTGAGTGATACTAACTCAATGCCCGTGGACTTAACAATATTTCTGCCCATTTCATCTTAGGCTTTAATTGCATTAGCCTGTCTCATAGCCTTTTGTTGTATGGCGTTGAGTGAGTTGACTTAACTCAATGCCTTTGGACTTGGCCCCTTTCTCAACTTGCCACTACTTTGGCTTATAGGCTCCTCTTAGAGCTATATGTCATCTAGCGTTGAGTGAGTAGTTTTCATTCAACGCCTGTGTTCTTGGACAGATTTTTATCGATCTAGGTTAGCCTTTTGAACTTGACTTTAGGATACTTCAGAGACTCAAGAATTTAGAGACAAGAAGATTTAAAGACTTCAGAATTTCTGCTCGACGATAGCTAAACTCAGCTCAACGATCGTCAATCTCTGATTGAAGAACTCAGAGTTTGTTCTCTGAGTTGAGCTCAACGAAAGTATAGCTGAGGTCGACGATCTCTGATCTCATATCAGAAGTTAAGATCGACGAAAGTCTTTCTCTGGTCGACGAACTTGGAGCTTGGCTTGGCACTCCTTTTTCAGTTCATGATCACTAAGCTCAACTCGACGAAGGAGATTTCTCAGCTTGACGAACCTAGAGTTCAGGTCGACGAAATTCTTCCTGAGGTCAACTATTTTCTTTAAGGTTCTGTTCGACATTTTTCCTCTTCAGTTTCTCAATTCAACTGTAAATTTATTTGATTATATTTAAGCAGTAATACTATGATATTTAATACTTATATTCTCAAGAATATAGCTATTCCATGGCAGCATTAATTATGGTATTTCATAGAGTTATTACTTGGCTTATTTGTTAGGTATATTGGAAAATGTGTACCTGATTTGGAGAAGCCTCACTTAGCTCAATGATATACATCAAGGTGTATTTGATGTTATTTTGAGTTTATATGTGCAGGTTAAGTATTGGCTAAAATGCAGAAAAAAGTTTCTAAGTCAATGTGTCGACACTTAAGGAAGTCTGTGTCGACACTTTGAAAAGTTGTGTCGACACCTGAAGCAAATGTGTCGACACACAGAATTTATTTGCCGACATCCACTGTGTCGACACCGGGAGGCAGTGTCGACACACAGGAGTATTAGTCGACATCAACCGTGTCGACACCTTGAGGCAGTGCCGACACACAAATTCTGAGACAATATCAATTGTGTCGACATACAGGACTTGTGTCGACACTCAACAAAGTTTCAACAATGTTGATTACTGTGTAGTGTAGAAGTGTCTATGTCGACACATTCTAGAGATGCAGTGTTAAGAAGCTGTGTCGACACCAAAGGAGTTATGTCGACATCACCAAAGCTTGTGTCGACACTTAATCTACTTGTGTCGACACATAATGACAATCATTCTCGATGCTTTACTGACAAAGACAATGGTTCAAGAACTGACTGGAGACTTGACAGCTGTGCATTCCAACAACTTTAATAAAGCTGTCAGACTTGTCAGAAGTTGGATAGAAACCAGATTAGCCGGTTACCATGGATGAAGTCTTTATATATAGATGGATTCTGTCAAATGAAAAGAGATGAACAATAACAACAGGCACAACTATTGAAGTATTGATCATTGATCAAGAATGTGCACGTCATACTGAAGAAGATTTTCATGAGAAGATCTAAGGAGAATTCAATCAAGAATTCTGAAGAAACTTCATAAGTTCTGAATAGTGAGGGAGATCTTTAGCTGTTGAAGTAAAGGTGGAGACATTTACAAGTCTCATAAGAAGAAGATCTTGAACTATCTGCTAAGAAGTATTCAGACCTATTTTTTGATTCTAAGAAGGAAGCTGGCAGCTAGTATCTTCAAAAGAGATCAACCCTACTTAGTTCAGATTCAAGAAGCTTTGAAGAAAGATAAGAACATGTTGATTTCAGCCATCATTTTTATCAAGAAGCTGATCAAGAAACTTCTTATCCCTTCTCTCTCAACAAGAGTAAGAGTCCATCTAAACACTTATCAAATTTTGTAGGATCTTTTCATAGATCTGAGTTGTAAGCCTATATTATAAAGGCTGAGTGTAGGAGATATAGATCTTTTAGTGGTATGGCTTTTGAGCCTGAGTGTAGGAGAAATTTTTCTCTGAGTTGTAGGCCTTGTGGCAAGGCTGAGATAGGGCTGTTAGCCTGAGTTGTAGGAACCTTATAGGGTTTTGAGTTGTAGGAACCTTTCTGGGTTCTGAGCTGTAAGATCTGTGGATCTAAGAAGAAGGAAGAAGTTAGGCCGAATCTAGCACACTGTTAGATCGGTGAAGGGGGAAAGTGGATGTACACAGACCTTGAGGAATCACTATAAACCTGTGTGCAATCTATGATATGTGTGTGATTGTGGTTTCACTGTTGTGATTGCTGTAGAATAGTTAGATTCTATTTTTAGATCTGGAAAAATATTATGCCTTAAGTAAAAAAGGAAAAGAACCTATTCACCCCCCTATAGGTGTTTGGGTAATCTTGAAATTAATTCTATCAAGTGGTATCAGAGGGAGGTATCTCAAAGAAAGACTTAACAGTCTGAGTAAGATCCTTATGGTAGATTCAAGATCAAGAAAATGGGTTCAGGAGAAAATCATAAGAAACTAGGTTCTATGAAATTAACCATATACAGGAAAGAGATTTTTGGAATATGGAAAGAAAGGGTCAGGTTTTTTATGGAGGCTTCTGATCCAAGGATTTACACTACTGTAATGGAAGGTCCTTATATTCCAATGAAGGTGTCAGTTCTAGATGCAAATCAAAGAACTCCCAAAGATTTTTCTGAGATGACTAAGGATGAGATCATCCTAGCAACTATGGATAAAAGAGCCCAGAATATCATAGTAAGTATCATAGATGATTCAACCTTTCAAAATTTTATTCACTGCAAGACCTCCAAGGAAATGTGGGATACTTTGATAGTCTATATGGAGGGTTCTGAAGAAGTCAGACAAGATAGAAAATCTATGTTGAACTAGGAATATGAGAGTTTCAAACAAGGAAAGTCAGATGGTATAACTGAGTGTTATAAGAAGTTTTATAGAATAGTAAATGAGCTGATGTCCTATAGAAGGATCTTCACTACATATGAACTGAATGATAAATTTCTAAGATCCTTGACAAAGGATTGGGACACTAAGATTTGTGCCATTAGAGAAGTGGCCAAACATGCAGATATCTCTCCTCCAACTTCGTTTGGAAAATTACTGCCATATGAGATGCAGCTGATGGCTAGGAAAGAGGAAGAGAAAAGTGCTAAAGGGGAGCATAAAGAAAAGTCTGTGGCCTTTAAGGTGGAAGCCACTAGGAAGAATAAGAGGATATATCCATCACCTCCTGAGATTATTGTTGAAATTACTTCAGATAATTCAGACAACAAAAGTTCAGACAGCAGTGACTCAAACAAAGATTTTGTTGCCTTCATAAGGCAGTTTAAGAGATTCCTGAAGAAGAAGCAGTGGAAATCAGGGACATCCACATCTCAGCCTGTGGATGACTATTATCAAAAGACGAAGTCATCAAGGAAGGACAGGAGCAGGTCTAATCCTAGTAAATCTACAACATCAAAGATTGTTTGCTACTGCTGTAATAAGCCTGGACATGTTGTGGCTGAGTGTCCAGATAAATGAAAGGAGTCTGCTGATAAAAGGAAGACTAAACAAAAGAGCAAGAAGGAGAAATCCTTTGTTATTAAGAAGGAGAAGAGCTTGACAGACCAATCATCTTCAGAATCTGAATATGAAGTCGAGGCATACATTGGCCTATATACAGCAGATGAAGAAGATGAGTTTATGCAATTGCTGAACTCCATCTATGCACAAGAAGACCATCAG
Organism: Platanthera zijinensis; assembly: GCA_039513925.1. Classification (NCBI taxonomy): domain Eukaryota; kingdom Viridiplantae; phylum Streptophyta; class Magnoliopsida; order Asparagales; family Orchidaceae; genus Platanthera; species Platanthera zijinensis. Next base: position 138,580,493 of record CM077087.1, on the reverse strand, counting down.
TGCATGGGACTGATGGCTGTATCAGAAGAAGACAAGTGCCAGGATCAGCCTGGTCCTAGCAAGGTACAATGTTTTTCTAGTAATTCAGATTGTAGTACTGGCACAGAGTCAGCTACATCTGCATCAAGTGATGTGGATGGGACTGAGTCTGAAGGTGATATTCATCAGCTGATAGATTAATATGGGGACTTATTGCAGGCACTAAAGAAAAGCAAGAACCTGGCAAAAACTCAGGCTAAGGAAATTGCAGATCTTAAGATGGCTGCATCTAACTTAGAGAAAGAGTTGGATCAAAAATTGAATGAGGTTACCATACTTAAAACTATAACTGTTATTCAGATGGGCACAATCACATACAAAAATGATCTAATTAAAAGTCTAGAAGCCAGACTTCAAAAGGAAAAAAGATTTGGTGGTTAGTTATTCCAAGCCAAAAATCAGTTTTACCCTTAATAGATGAGTTTGTGGCTCAAAAGGGTAAGGCTAGAATAGGCTTTAAAGGTAACACCAGGGCTATCCAATTCAAGAGAAAGGGCAAAGCCTCAGTACAGCCATTGAATTTTAAAGTCCATGTAGTTTTTAGAAAGGTAAAAGTGCCTTTTAACAAGTATGACTTTAAGAATACTCATGGTCATAGTAAGACTTAAGTTCTGAATGACAAGGGTGTTTATGTCAATAAGGAAGCCCATGTACATAAACCCCATATTCCTAAGAAAACAGTGGGAGTAGCTGCAGAAGTACCAGCACAAAATAAAAGATTTGCTTTTAACCAGACTGTCAAGAATGTATCTAAAAATAGATACAACAAGTATGAATGTTGGTGTTGTCGCAAGACAGGTCATTATGCCATAGATTGCTGGAACAACACTAGTGTTAGGAAGAACAACAGTCTACCTATTAGAAGAGCAGCAGGTAGATTTGGTAAGTATGAAGCTAACTTGAACCAAGGACCCAAGACTTACTTGGGTTCTAAGGAGAGATAATTCTTTATTGCAGGTGAGTCCAAGTCACCATACCCCTATATGGTACTTGGACAGTGGATGTTCCAGGAACATGACTGGAACAAATGGATTGCTGAAGGAGTACTTGCCTATCATAAATGGGCCTAAAGTAATCTTTGGTGGCTCTTAAAAAGGAATTATCAAAGGATTTGGTAACATTTCTAGTAACCAGATTACTATCACTCAAGTGGCCTATGTGAAGGGTTTGAAACACAACCTTATAAGCATAAGTCAGCTGAGTGATTTAGGATATCACATTTCAATTGTTAAGAATGGATGTCATATCAAAAGGTCAAGTGATCAAAAGGTCATTTTGACAGGATATAGAAAAAGGAATGTGTACTGTCTTAATTTTGAGTGTGAGAACAAAGGTTCTCCTATTTGTCTTGTAGCTGATGAGAGATCCTCTCATTGTGTCAAATGGCACAAGAGGCTGTCCCATCTTAACTATAAAACTATTGGCCAACTCTTTAGCAAAGAGTTAGTAAGGAATGGTTCAAAAGTTAAGTGCATAAAGGATGGGATATGCTCATCTTGTCAAAAAGGCAAGCCGACAAAATCCTCCATTCATAGCCTTGAAAACAAGGATTCAGTGAGGTGTCTACCTCTTACATATGGATTTATTTGGTCCTATGCCAGTTCATAGTCTAGGTAGGAAGGTCTACACTTTTGTGGTAGTTGATGACTGTTCTAGATATTCCTTGGTGTTCTTTCTGAGATAATAATCAGAAACCCCAAGTATTTTATACAGCTTTGTCAAGCAAATTCAGAATGAACTTGACAGTTCAGTGGTCAAAATCAGAAGTGACCATGATACTGAATTTTAATCTGAGAGTATGACAAAACTGTGTGAAGAATTTGGGATTTTTCAAGAATTCTTCTCCCCTAGAACACCACAGCAAAATGGTATTGCTGAAAGGAAGAATAAAACATTGATTGAGGCTGGTAGAACTCTATTGAGTGACACTTTTCTCCCAGAGTATTTCTAGGCTGAGGCAATAAACACTGCATGTCATGTGATCAATAGGGCATCTATCACCAAAAGCCACAAAAAGACTCCCTATGAGATCATGAAGGGTAGAAAACCAAACTTATCCTTTTTAGGATCTTTGGTTGCAAGTGCTATGTCCTTAACAATGGCAAGTCTTATTTAACTAAGTTTGCTGCCAAATCCCAGGATGGGATATTTGTTGGGTACAACAACAATATTAAGGCCTATAGAGTCTACAACTTAATTACTCAAGTTGTAGAAGAGCCTGTACATGTTGTCTTTTATGAAACAAGACTGATTAACAGTGAGTTTCCTTATAGCTCATGCAGTTCTACAGGTATTAATGAGAAAATGGACAAGCTTACCATTATAGAAGAAACAACTGAAGAGCAGGAAGTGAAAAATGGTGGCTACTATCCAGGGGGAGTACAGGACTCTCTAGATGCAGATGTACGCCAAGAGGTGCAGCATATTGAAGAGACTAGAGGTGATCAACCAGAAGATAATCTACCTCCAGCTGTTAGACACTTAAAGGATCATCCAACAAATCAGATAATTGGTGACCTAAGATATGGAGTGCAAACCAGATGCAGGAACTTGAACACAGTGCATTGCTCATGCTTCCTATCTCAACAGGAGCCAAAGAAATTTGAAGAAGCTATTCTAGACCCACATTGGATTAATGCAAAGCAAGAGGAGCTGAATCAGTTCAGAAGGTGCAAGGTCTGGGAGTTAGTTCCTAAACAAAAAGACCACAACATCATTGGAACAAAGTGGATCTTTAGGAACAAACTGGATGGAATGGAATCATTGTGAAGAACAAAGCAAGACTTGTTGCAAAAGGATACATGCAGGAAGAGGGTATTGACTTTGATCAAACCTTTGCCCCAGTAGCAAGACTGGAAGCAATTAGGATGTTCCTTGCCTATGCAGCATATCAAGGCTTCAAGGTATTCCAAATGGATGTAAAATCAACATTCTTAAATGGAAATCTAAAAGAAGAAGTCTATGTAGAGCAGCCCTCAGTTTTTATTGATTCTCATAAACCTGATTATGTTTATAGACTTAGGAAAGCTTTATATGGGTTAAAGAAAGCCCCACGGGCTTGGTATGAAACCCGGTCTACTTTCCTTATTGAGAACAAATTCTCAAAGGGGAAAATAAACAAAACTCTATTCCTAAGAGAATCCAAAGGTAAGATAATCTTAGTCCAGATTTATGTAGATGACATAATATTTGGGTCTACAGACAACAACCTTTGTAAGAAGTTTGCTAAACTTATGCAAGGGAAGTTTGAAATGAGAAGCATGGGGGAACTTAAGTTTTTCTTGGGCCTTCAAGTAAGACAAACTTATGATGGCTTGTCCATATCCCAGTCTAAGTTCACCAAGAAGTTAATTACGATGTATGGTATGAAATTATCCTCCACCATGAGAACTCATATGGGAACAAGTATGCATATATGTAAAGATGATGTAGGTAAACCTGTAGATGAGTCTTTATATAGAGGAATAATTGGCTCTCTTCTATATCTAACTGCTAGTAGACCAGACATTATGTATGCAACATGTGTCTGTGCTAGGCACCAATCATGCCCTAAAGAATCTCATTACACTGTAGTAAAAAAGATTTTGAGATACCTAAAGGGCACACCTAATCTAGGCTTTTGGTACCCTAGGAATGGAGATTTTCTACTGACAGGCTATTCAAATGCAGACTTTGCAGGTTGCAAAGAAGATAGAAAAAGCACAACAGGAACCTGTCAATTTCTTGGAGGAAGATTGGTGTCTTGGAGCAGTAAGAAGCAGACTAGTGTGATAATTTCCACAGCTGAGTCTGAATATGTGGCAGCAGGAAGTTGTTGTGCACAGCTGTTGTGGAGTCAGCACACGCAGGAAGACTATGCTATTTAAGTAAGTAGAACACCTTTGTTTTGTGATTCTACAAGTGTTATTTCTATTGCTAATAATCCTGTTTCACATTGTAGGACTAAGCATATAGAAATTAGATACCATTTTCTTAGAGAACAAGTAGAGAAAGAGGACATCTCACTAGTATTTGTCAAAACAGATTATCAGATTGCAGATATGTTTACTAAGCCTCTAGATGAAACCAAATTCAATAAATTTAAAATTAAATTAGGAATGTTGAACATAAATTTGTATAACAAATTTGGCTAAGTAAATCTGTGTCGACACATTCAGAGAAGTGATGTAGACACTTCAGTAAATCTGTGTCGACACATCCAGAGACATAGTGTCGAAACTTCAGTTAGTGGTGTCGACACAACCAGAGTAATCGTGTCGACCCTTCCAGAAATTATGTCGACACTTGCAATAAGTGTCGACACAGAATTTCCTATGAACTACTAAGTATGTCTAGTGTCAACATATCATCAATTAATGTCGACACATAGTAGTCAACGCCGTGGTTGAGACAATAGAAGTATGTGTCGACACTTTTCAACAGTGTCAACACTTTTAGACAATTTTTACCCGCCTTTTGAACTTCTTTGTTTAGAAGGGTATAAATAGGTCGAGAACATATTCTATCGACACGCTCTCTAGATTTTCGAGACTAAACCCTTGTGTCGACAAACTCTCTTCTCTCAATTCAAGTTTCCTCTCCATCCCAATGGCGCCAAATTTTTAAGATAATAATAACGAAGGGTATGAGGTGGTTCGCCATGCCTTTAATGATGCCGAGTTTGAGATTAAAGGAGTAATTACCCTAATCACTGAAAGTGGTTTGGAGATTCTGATATCCGAACCTACCAAGATTTTGAAGAAGGAGGTTTTTGAGTTCTATGCTGCAGCAACAATAGACTCAATAGGACTTAAGATTAGATCTACAGTTCATGGAGCAAAAGTCAAAGTGACCTTGAAAAGTTTGAGAAAAAATCTTCATCTTCCATGAACTCAGGATGAAGAAGAAGTCCTAGTATCAAAAACAAGGGAGGCACTACAATGGTATGGATTGGATCCCACCTTGAAGATTGGAGCTGCAATTAATAGGAAAGGGATGAATCAACAAGATAAATTCCTTTCAGAAGTGGTTGGAAAGGTGGTTCTGTGTAAGCAAGGGGGACATGATAGGATTTAGGCCTATATGTTACGCCTCATGACAAGGATAATCTTCACACTCAACACAGATTGGTCTGTAGTACTTCTTGAGAAGATTAAGGAAAGCATCAAGAAGCCTAATTTGGCTAGAATAAGGAGTCTATACTTGGCTGGAGCCATTCCAGAAGTAATGAACCAGATTCTTGGTTCTAAAATAAATCATATGAGAAGAATGGACATCAGGATCATCTCTAGATGGGATATGGTCCTCACCAAGGACACACCTGATATTGTAAGCCAAGAAGCTACTGAGAAATCTCCTGTACAGGACCTTACTGAGACTACACAATTGCAGAAGGACACAGTTAGTGCACAAGTGTAGGGGGGAGCTAGATAGTGTACAAGTACAGGACAATACAAAGAATGCACAAGTACAGGGGGAGACAGTTACTGCACAGGTACAAGGGGAAGAGAGAATTCACTTAGCAAGTGAAATGGATTCACAATCTATTCTTGAAACACCTCATGTCAACTGTCCAGCACTAGATGTGATCATGGAGGATACGTCTGTAGTTGCTGATGCTCCTGCGACAGCTGTATCACCAGTTCACATTCAAGAAGAATTCACTCTAGAAGAATTGTTTCCTGACATAGAGGGAGCAACAGATGAGGGGGAGCAAGTTAACATTGAGGGGGTACAACATAGGACTGAAAAGGAGCTTCCTCCTAGTCCTAAAGAAAGAGTTAATATTGCCAGTACCTCTGCTTCAGAGGATGAGGATATTGCAAGTATAAAGAAAAGAAAACTGATGGTTTTCAAGAGGAGAAGCCAGAGCTATAAGAAGGCTTTGCAAGCTACTACTTCACAACCAGCCCCAAAGACTGATTACAGCTCATTAATGGTGGCTTCGAAAGTTAAAGTGGATGAGCAGAGAATGGCTCTTGAGAAATATGTGGATGAAAGCCATAAATCACTTCATTTTGATTTGGCTCAAAATATTAAATCCATAAGGTTTGAAGTCAATCTCCATAAGAAAGAGATGATTGATTGCTTTCACAAGGAGGGGAATGTTGTAGTATTTCTAGCAAAGCAACAAGCAGAAGTCAAGAAAAAAGTGGATGATATTGCTGTCAAACAAGGCTATGTCCTTGAAAATCAGATTAGAATGAATGACAATCTAACTGAATCTCACAATGAGATAGTCACTGAAGTAAAGAAAACAGTTATTGCAATGACTGAAGCAAGGGCTAAGGAGAAAGAGGAATTTGATCAGAAGCTACAGGAAGCCTTGGATTCCTTTAAGACAGTCATTACTACTTCTCAGAAAACAATTTCTGATCAGCTTCTAAAGTTAAAATCATTTTTTTAAGATGGTGTCAATTTTCTTGATGGCCAAATAAGATTTCAAAAGGATGACTTAAGAGATCACATTGTAAGAGAAGCCATAAAGGGGGAGAGAGTAATAGTCAATGCTGGCACAAATCATGCAAAATGGATATCTAATAGCATCAGAGCCACTCTGGGATATCCACCCCTTTGTGATGATGACAATGTTATAGAATCTGGTGTGCAACCTACTTATGCTGGAGGTGATCAACCTGAAGTTTCTCAGATCATCTACCCTCCAGCTGATTTTGATATGATTTAACAACAGGTTCAGACAATGTACAGTCCTCCACAGGATGTTGAAAATGTCATTATAGAGAAATTTGATATGCTAGAAGCTGCCTTGAGAGCTCAGCAGGAAGCTCAACTTTCAAAGAAAAGATTCAGAGAACAGGCTGAGTTAAAGCCTGATTTTGAGCAGTGGAGCCCCACTTAAAGAAATATAATTTTGACTGCCTGGAAAGCTGTGAAAGATCAAGTTCATGAAAGGGGCAAGTGGTATAATGAAGAGGAATGGTAGAAGTATGAGGCAAGACAGGAAGCCATTGTGCAGCATTGAAGAAAGGATAAGATTGAGAAGCTACCTCCTAATGCTCAGGAGCCTAGCATGTACTTTCCTAAGCCTTTTCATTATTTTGAAAGGCAGAGGATTAAGGCTGAAGTTCAGAAAAAGGAAGAGTTAAAAGGAAAAAAGCCTATTGATGATGCAGAACTTCCTGTGCAAGCTCAGATTAAGCCAGGAAAAGGGATAGTCATTAGGGAGTCTGATCAGCCTTAGGATAGATTTGCTAAATTTTGCTAGAACAATGTAATTTTTATTTTTTAAAAGAAATCTATGTAATCAGTTTTTAAGAAACTTTTTGTTAATATAAACAAAACAATGTTTCATGTTCATTCAAGTTGCATTCTTATTCTGTGATGTGATTTTGATATATGTTTTGTTTATAAGTTGCCCTGTCATATAATATTTATATACATCATAATGTTTATTTATTATAAGTGGTGTATATCATTGACTAAAGGGTTATGACTTCTCAAAATAGGGGGAGATTGTTGGGTACATTGGAAAATGTGTACCTGATTTGGAGAAGCCTCACTTAGCTCAATGATATACATCAAGGTGTATTTGATGTTATTTTGAGTTTATATGTGCAAGTTAAGTATTGGCTAAAATGCAGAAAAAAGTTTCATGTGTCGACACTTAAGGAAGTCTGTGTCGACACTTGGAAAAGCTGTGTCAACACCTGAAGCAACTGTGTCGACACACAGAATTTATTAGTCGACATCGACTGTTTCGATACCGGGAGGCAGTGTCGACACACAGGAGTATTAGTCTACATCAACTGTGTCGACACCTGGAGGCAGTGTCGACACACAAATTTTGAGACAATATCAAATGTTTCGACACAAAGGACTTGTGTCGACACTCAGCAGAGTTTTAACAATGTTGATTGTTGTGTAGTGTAAAAGTGTCTATGTCGACATAAAGAGGCAGTGTCGACACATTCTACAGATGCAGTGTCAAGAAGCTGTGTCGACACCAAAGGAGTTATGTCGACATCACCAAATCTTGTGTCGACACTTAATCTACTTGTGTTGTCACATAATGACAATCAGTCTCGACGCTTTGCTAACAAAGATAAAGGTTCAAGAACTGACTGGAGACTTGACAGCTGTGCATTCCAACAACTTTAATGAAGCTATCAGACTTGTCAGAAGTTGGTTAGAAACCGGATCAGCCGGTTACCATGGATGAAGTCTATATATATAGATGGATTCTGTCAAATGAAAAGAGATGAACAATAACAATAGGCACAACTATTTAAGTATTAATCATTGATCAAGAAAGTGCACGTCACACTGAAGAAGATTTTCGTGAGAAGATCTAAGTAGAATTCAAGCAAGAATTCTGAAGAAACTTCGTAAGTTATGAAGAGTGAGAAAGATCTTCAGCTGTTGAAGTAAAGGTGGAGACATTTACAAGTCTTCTAAGAAGCAGATCTTGAACTATCTGCTAAGAAGTATTCAGACCTATTTCTAGGTTCTAAGAAGGAAGCAGGCAGGCAGTCAACTTCAAAGGAGATCAACCCTACTGAGTTCAGATTCACGAAGCTTTGAAGAAAGCTAAGAACAAGGTTATTTCAGCCATCAGTTTTATCAAGAAGCTGATCAAGAAACTTCTTATCCCTTCTCTCTCAACAAGGGTAAGAGTCCATCTAAAGACTTATCAAATTTAGTAGGATCTTTTCATAGATCTAAGTCGTAAGCCTATATTATAAAGGCTGAGTGTAGGAGATATAGATCTCTGAGTGGTAGGGCTTTTGAGCCTAAGTGTAGTAGAAATTTTTCTCTGAGTTATAGGCCTTATGGCAAGGCTGAGGTAGGGCTGTTAGCCTGAGTTATAGGAACCTTATAGGGTTCTGAGTTGTAGAAACCTTTCAGGGTTCTGAGCTGTAAGATCTGTGGATCTGAGAAGAAGGAAGAAGTTAGGCCGAATCTAGCACACTGCTAGATAGGTGAAGGGGGAAAGTGTGTGTACCCAGACCTTGGGGAACCACTATAAACCTGTGTACAATTTGTGATGTGTGTGTGTGATTGTGATTTCTGTGCTGTGATTGCTGTAGAATAGTTAGATTCTATTTTTAGATCTGGAAAACTATTCTGCCTTAAGTAAAAAAGGAAAAGAACCTATTCACCCCCCTCTAGGTGTTTGGGTTATCTTGAAATTAATTCTATCATTATTTCCACAGACAGTTAGGGAATTCATTTAAGACAATTCTAGCCATTTAGTGTCCCAGATTTTCTGCAGTCAATTGAGGATAGGATTTAAAATTCAAAGGATGATTTATGCAATGAATATAAAAAGAAATTTTTCAGAAGATCGCAGTGTAACACCCCAAATCCCGATTTGGAGTATAGACTGGATGATACGGCCTGGGACACGAACGTGTCCCAGGACGTGTCAAGTTCTTGGTACTCGAGTGAGTCTCGAGTAGGACTTGAGTGGGCGTCGAGTGTGCCTCGAGTGAAGAACACGGCCTAGGACACGGGCGTGTCCCAGGGCGTGTCCATCACTATGCATGTCGAATTATCGACCCAATTTGAGTCGACGATCGTTGAGTGAGGCGACACTGCCTGGGACACGGGCGTGTCCCAGGGTGTGTCCTTCTCGGGTTGGAAACCAGGCGGAGTTGAGTGGCATTGAGTAGCATTGAGTGTAGAACACGACATGTGATACGGGCGTGTCATAAGGGCGTGTTTGGCACATGGCTAGGGACACGGGCGTGTTACTTCGTTGTGTACTTCACGGCGGAGTTGGTCCTGTGTCGAATGAGGAACATGCCCCTAGACACGGGCGTGTACCTTGTGACACGGGCTTGTCAGGGATTGATATGGGCAAGTTTTAGCCCGTGTTCTGGTCTGGATTGAGTCATTTCCGTAGTCGCTTAGGGAACACGGCTTGGGACACGGGCGTGTCGCAGGCCATGTCAGCCCAAAAATAGATATTTGGGGGAAGATTAAGGCCGTTCATTTCCTTCTTCTCATTAAAATTACCAAAAGATTCATATTGAACTTCAATGGGAACTTCTCTTAAGCCAACGACGCGTTGATCTAGTCTCCACCGGAGCCACAAAGGACCATCTAAATTGATTCGTTTCTGCCGATATGCCGTCTTGTACCTATCCTCGTCATCAAAATCTGGCCCCGCACGGGTAACTCGTCGAGGAGTTCATCGACCGTCAGAATGGGGAAATGCATCTTTCACAGTGACCGCGTTCAATGCTCGGTAATCGGTGCAGAACCTCCACCATGTGCCATCTTTCAACCAACAACAATGGTGCCGATTAGCGTACCAGTTGTATTTGCTTCTTCTGATGATTGGTCAAGTAACAAAAATGTTGTATTTTCTGGTACATCATTATGGATTGGATTAGTCTTTCTGGTAGCTATCCTGAATTCTCTCATCTCTTGAACTTATTTGATATTTACCCGATCCAAAAATGACAATTCTTATAAGAAATTCAAATTGTGAGACACGCTTAGACGGAATCTGTGTTCCGAAATTACATTTTATTGTTATGAATTATATTTATATATAGATAATTAATAATCTGATCTTATCTTAATTGGAATCTGACTTTATTTACTATCTAGCCCTGTTAAGCGAAGCGGTGGAGTGGAATACAAGCGTCGTGCTGCTAGGCGAAGCGGTGGAGTGCTGCACCCTAGATGGCGAGAGTCCAGTAGCCGAAAGCATCACTAGCTTACGCTCTGACCCGAGTAGCATGGGGCACGTGGAATCCCGTGTGAATCAGCAAGGACAACCTTGCAAGGCTAAATACTCCTGGGTGACCGATAGCGAAGTAGTACCGTGAGGGAAAGGTGAAAAGAACCCCCATCGGGGAGTGAAATAGAACAAGAAACCGTGAGCTCCCAAGCAGTGGGACTTTTGTATGGTACATGGAATATTTAATCCCAAATCAAGATATAAAAAAATTCATACATATGTAATGAACGAATGGAAAAACTGGTTAAAAAGTCATTATCAATATGATTTATCTCAAAAAAAAAGGTCTCGATTAATACCTAAAGAATGGCGAAATAAAAGAAATAAACCTCGTATGATTAAAAAAGGGGAATCAATTCAATTGGACTAGAGCCTTGAATCCATCGTTTGGGCTCATAACAAATTAAAAGTTGCTCCTGCTACCCAGCCTAGAGCCTTGAGTATTATACAAGGACGTGCTGTAGGAGTAACCCATTACCTTCTAGGTGGAATTGCCACAACATGGGCATTCTTCTTAGCAAGAATTATTGCAGTAGGATAATGGCTAGGAGGATTTGAAAGGCATTATGACATTAAGATTCCCAAGGTTTAGCCAAGGCTTAGCTCAAGACCCCACTACTCGTCGTATTTGGTTTGGTATTGCTATCGCACATGACTTCGAGAGTCATGATGATATTACTGAAGAATGCCTTTATCAGAACATTTGGTTCAAGGACGCAAGGTGACCCTGCTTTTTCAGGGGTAGAGGAAATGCCTCGAGCCAATGTCCGAGTACCAGGCGCTACGGCGCCCCATGCCATCCCCGCTTATCACTAAGATCAGGCCGAAAGGCGTAGTCAATGGACAACAGGTGAATCTTCCTGTACTACCCCTTGTTGGTCCCGAGGGACGGAGGAGGGCCGAAAGATGGTTATCGGTTCAAGGATGCAAGGTGACCCTGCTTTTTCAGGGGTAGAGGAAATGCCTCGAGCCAATGTCCGAGTATCAGGCGCTATGGCGCCCCATGCCATACTCCCAGGAAAAGCTCGAACGATCTTCAACAAACCAACATGCCGAAACCGACACAGGTGGGTAGACCCTAGGGGCGTGAGACAACTGAAATCGGCAAAAGGGCCCCGTAACTTCGGGAGAAGGGGTGCCTCCTCAAAAAGGGGGTCGCAGTGACCAGGCCCGGGCGACATTTGACCAAAAACACAGGTCTCCGCAAAGTCGTCAGACCATGTATGGGGGCTGACGCCTGCCCATTCTATTCAAAGATATGGGAATGCCCATCAAAGAAAAGAAACAATTGAGCGTGAGAGCCAAATGAATCGAAAGATTCATGTTTGGTTCGGGAAGAGATATTCTAGTTGTGAAATGAATGGAAAGATAATCTACTTTCATTAAATGATTTATTAGATAAGCGAAAACAGAAGATCTTGAGTACTATTCGAAATTCAGAAGAATTACGTAGAGGAGCCATTGAGCAGTTCGAAAGAGCCCGGGCTCGATTCTTTAGTTATAAGATCAGCTAAGCCCTATTTGGTCACTCCAGGAGCAACTGTTCATGGCCATTATGGGGAAACATTTTATGAAGGAGATACATTAATTACATTTATATATGAAAAATCGAGATCCGGTGACATAACGCAAGGTCTTCCAAAAGTGGAACAAATCTTAGAAGTTCGTTCAATTGATTCAATATCGATGAACCTCGAAAGGAGAGTGATCGTAGCATTCGAGCCTTTTTTTCATGCTTTTCTGAAGAAAGCAGCAATCAATAGGATTTCCCGAATCCTCCCTTCCCGAAAGGGAGAACGTGAAATACTTTTTCCTTTCCGCAGGGACCAGGAGATTGGATCTAGCCATAACATAAGAAGAATGCAAATAACTCACTTCTTGGTTTTCGACCCCCTCAGTCACTACGAGCGCCCGCAAGGGCAGAGAACCCGCCGCTGTCTCGGTTGTGCTACCGGAAGCTCTGGGGAAGTCGGAATAGGAGAGCACTCATCTTGGGGTGGGCTTACTACTTAGATGCTTTCAGCAGTTATCCGCTCCACACTTGGCTACCCAGCGTTTACCGTGGGCACGATAACTGGTACACTAGAGGTGCGTCTTTCCCGGTCCTCTCGTACTAGGGAAAGGTCCTCTCAATGCTCTAACGCCCGCACTTACAAATTTGAATTTTCCGTGATTTGATATTGAATATAAATCAGTCATAATCATCAACCATCAGGTTAAGATCGATCTAAGCCAACCCGTTCTATTCTATCTAGAATGAGATTCTATAGACACGACATGCCAACCATTAAACAACTTATTAGAAACGCAAGACAGCCAATAAAAAATGTCACGAAATCTCTCGCTGCCCTTCCTATCTGATAGAAAAGGATCCCATGATCCTGAACCGATCTTATCTGGGATCGAAAATCCCAAGTTTTTCTATGAAGAGCTGATCTAATTGTATTAGTTTCTATAATGGATTTCTTCTGTGTAATACTAATTGATAGGGCCTCATTGATAAGTGCTACAAGATCTCGTGCATTGGAACCCATGGTTATGGACCCGAATCCGTTAGTATGGAACATCCTCTTTTCCAAGTGAAATCCCCTAGTATATGAAAGAATGAAAAAGTGCTTTCGTTGTTGTGGAAGAAGAAGCCTTCGTATCTTAATGCATGTACATCACATATCCTGGATCAAGTAAAGACTTTGGGTTTCCAGCGAGCCACTGCTACATCTATTTCATTGGGAATTGATGATCTTTTAACAATACCTTCTAAGGGATGGTTAGTTCAAGACGCTGAACAACAAACTTTTCTTTTAGAAAAAAACCATCATTATGGGAATGTACACGTGGTAGAAAAATTACGTCAATCCATCGAGATATGGTATGCTACAAGTGAATATTTGAGAGCAATCGCACCAAAAATCTGAGTTCCTTTTGGATTTCCTTCTTGATCAATGATAACGGCTGCACTGTCATCATATCGTATTATCATGCCGTTGTCACGTTTGAGTTCTTTACCCGTGCGTACAATCACAGCTCGAATTACTTCGGATCTTTCTAGAGGCATGTTGGGCACTGCTTCTTTGATTACAGCAACAATAATATCACCAATATGAGCATATCGGTGATTACCAGTTCCTATTATTCGAATACACATCAATTCTTGAGCTCCACAGACGTACGAGGTCGAGTGGTTTCTTGGGCTTCTGCAGGTACTTCTGGATTTAGAGGAACAAGAAAAGGAACAACCTATGCTGCTCAAGCAACTGCATTAAATGCTATTCGTACAGTAGCTGATCAGGGTTTGCAACGAGCAGAGGTTATGATAAAGGGTCCAGGTCTCGGAAGAGATGCGGCATTACGAGCCATTCGCAGAAGCGGAATGCTATTAAGTTTCGTACGTGATGTAACACCCATGCCACATAATGGGTGTCGCCGGGTTGTCTCTTGCCTGCCCATGGATTCAGCAGCAGTTCGAAAGGTTGACCTATTCGGGAATCTCCGGATCTATGCTTATTTTCAACTCCCCGAAGCATTTCGTCGCTTGCTACGCCCTTCCTCGTCTCTGGGTGCCTAGGTATCCACCGTAAGCCTTTCCTCGTTTGAACCTCGCCATTCACGTGAAGGCTATGCCATCCTAAGGTGCTGCTAAATGGAAGGATCTTATCAATGTCCATGAATAAGAAATCATAGATCGAACTGCCGAATTGGAAAAATTCGGTGCTATCATAGTATCAGCTAAGTTCACGGGCTGGAGATAAGCGGACTCGAACCGCTAACATCCGCCACAGGGTAAACCACCGCCTCTCTGGCCTCTCCGCGATCCTGTGCTCCAAGCTTCTCCCTGCAGAGATAATACCATGGATTGAGAATTATTTCTCATTCTATTGTCTTGGCCATTCTCTCTAAGAAGAGAGAAGGGAGAGCTTGGAGGAGGAAGAAGGAGAAGTATTCCGACTACTGGAGGAGCTTCAACAGTCCGACTCGAGATTCGAGGCCAGCTTTGTGGAGGCAAGGTCGTCGCGGTGATTTCCATCTGGCTAATTTCTCCATGGCTTCGAAGTGATCATCAAGGGTAACGATCTCCTTCTTGGACAAGTGAAGTCCTACTTTATGCATGTGCATGGTTTCCTCCACCAAGAGGTGGATAGCATAAGAGATTCCACTAGTCGAGTCTGTATTTAGATCCGGAAGTGAGTAGTACGGAATATGCATGTTGTATGAAGCCCATCTGGATGGATAGTATAGATTGGTGATGCTGCGAATCGGAAGAGACTCCGTTTATAAACCGAGTAGCTTGCAGAGATGGTGAGGACGCTTGTGCATTGTGGTAAGGAAGCTTTTCAAAGCTCCTTTGGTTGTATGCTCTGCATGTGCGGAGAGATTGATTGGAAGGAAAGTGGAATTATGTGCTGGTGTTATGAGAGATCGATTTGTAGCAATGCAGAGGTGTGGTTTCACGGGCTTGTTACTCTATGGTTGGAAGTTGATCTAGAGGTACTGTGTACCTGCGTTGTGAGCAGTCGTTTAGTGGCAACGCAGAGGTGCGGTTTCACGGGCTTGTCACACTATGAGAGTAGGTCGACCTATAGTGCTCACTAGTTGTCGTGAGGTGAACGCCTCTTAGTGGGTTGGGTGTGTGAGGTCCTCAACAGGGGTTTGGATGCTTAGGCCAAGCCAACAAGCTAATCACCTCGAATCGGTGGTGGGACCTAGAGGATTTCTGTACACCGTAAGCGTGCCCTGAGTGCACGGAGAGTCTGGCATGAAGGCTAGCGTTTGTGATGTGGTTGTTCCTGAGTGCACTTATTGTGCTATATATATTTTGATTGCAATGCATGCAGGGAAGGAACCACTGCCTCGAGTAAGGGGTAGGGTCGTTATAATTGGTAAGATAAATGCTGACTGTTGCTTTATTTATTACCCTTGGGGTGGATGTCTATATGCAGGTGCTACCCTTGTTGTTGTTGAACTGGATTGAGAGGGTTGAAGCCCTTACTGCTACTGCTGCTTTTAGGCCCTTGAAGGTCGTGCGAAGAATTGGATTTCATGTATGGCCGGCCTGCGTGCCGATGTATGAAACCACCTCATGTAAAAAGAAACTTGTAAGGCCTTAAGGCCGTGAGCGTTTGTTTTTGTATACATTCTTTGTGGTATATATAAATGTGATATTTATATAGTAATGTACATTCATTGGTTGAGTTCTTGCAATTAATAAGCTTCCGCTAGAATGCTCTGGTTAGGGTTTGATGGTATTTTGGTATTACCCTGTGACCTCGCCGTCTGTTTGTGGCATATAGTGAGTGTTTGGGCATGTTCTCCGTTTTGGATTGGAGGTTAATTATTTTTTGTTCACGTATATGAGACAAGGAGTGGAGCTGGGTAGTCTGAACCCCAGCATTCGGATGAGAGTGCGGTACCAGATGAGGTGCCCACACCTCCCCCTTTAGCGGAAACCATATGCTTAATTGTGGAGGCGGTATTTGCCATGTTTCAAGCACAATATATTGGGCAGGCAAGGCCTGCTGTGGAGCCAGTACTGGTTGGTGCGAGGCAAGAGCGTGTTGATGCTCAGATTGATAAGATAGCAGCTGACGAGCAACTGAAGCGGTTTATGGATTTTAATCCACCAAAATTTATAAGGGCGAATTCCCCAACGGAGGCGGAGGATTGTCTCTCAAGAGTGAAGAGGATCCTGATAGCGATCAGGATTGATGAGGGGCAGAAAGTCACTTTAGACACTTTACTGCTGGAAGGAGAGGTGAGGCTTTGGTGGGATGAGGTCGAGATGCACCAGTTGGCAAGAAGAGGCCTGGGAGAGATTTCGATGGAGGAATTCTCCAGATTGTTTTGGGCAAATTATTTTCCAGTATCGCGACGTACTGCAATGAAGAATGAATTTTAACATCTGGTGCAGGGTGAGAAGATTGTTGATGATTACCTGCATGAGTTCACCAAGCTGGGGCATTATGCGGGTTCTACATTTGTGGAAGAAGCGCGGAAGAAAAATAGGTTTTATGAGGGACTCCGAGATGAGCTGAGGTTGGCGCTCCCGAGTTTGGTGAACCAAGGTTTCCAAGCACTAGTAGATACAGCATGTGCGCTGGAGAAGGATTTGAAACGAGTGCAGGACAAGAAGAACTTTCTGGTGGAAAAGATGGAGTTCAAAGTTCCGCAATTGGAACAATCGGAGTTTAGAAAATGGGACGAGAAGAGGTTCAGGTCTACTGAACAAACATCTTTGGATGTTGCTTCGGGAGCAACGTAAGGGCAAGGACGTGTGGAGACGCATACAGGTTTTCGGTATTGTAGGTTGGGACATGTCGCCCGCAATTGTTGGATTGGCCCTTCAAAATATGAGAAAAAGTCTGGTGTATCCTATGATGAAAAGGGCAAGGCAGTGGCAGAATCCTCTGCATCCCGAGCGCAACCGCGAGTGTACAATCTCGAAGTGCAGGAGTCGCAAAGCGCAAATCATGAAGTTCAGCAACCTCGCGTGTATAATCTGGAATTACAAGAGGTTGTTAAGAGGATTATGAAGGACGCGACTGAGCAGAAATAGAGAAAGAATGTACATTACTTTTATTATTGTATGATGTTTGTAAAAAAGACTTTGTTTGTGCGAGGCCGTGGAGCAAGTAATCCCGGATAATTTTGTGTATAATTGCAACAAAGGCATGGTGATGTTGTTGGATATGTCACGCTAAATTTCGGGATGAAATTTCTATAAGGAGGGGAGGGTTGTAACACCACAAATCCCGATTTGGAGTTTAGGCTGGATGACACGGCCTTGGACACGGGCGTTTCCCAGGGTGTATCAAGCTCTTTGTACTCGAGTGGGTCTCGAGTAGGACTCGTGTGGGTGTCGAGTGTGTCTCGAGTGAAGCACAAGGCCAGGGACACAGGCATGTCCCAGGGCGTGCCCTTCACTATACATGTCGAATTGTTGACACAATTTCAGTCGACGATCGTTGAGTGAGGAGACACAGCCTGGGACATAGCCGTGTCCCAGGGAGTATCCTGCTCTAGTTTGAAACCAGGCAGCGTTGAGTGGCGTTGAGTTGCGTTGAGTGGCATTGAGTGTAGAAAATGGCATGGGCCCCGTCCAGACCTTCTTTTATATGCTATACGACGGATGGAGGCGTTAATCAGGTCATCACCTAAATCACTTTTGGGTAAACTTTCAACACAAGGTGACTCTACTAACTCAGCTGAAATGTCTTCCAACTCAGGGTCTATGTCAATAGCGTCATCCAAAAGTACCACTTTCTTGATAGAAAATTTTTCCGTACTAGAAATGTTATCGAAATCAGAATCCGTGAAGGTCTCAGAAATAGGCAAGATCTAATCCAACAAAATTTCTAATTCACAAGTAGCTTCAGGCAATGGTGATAATGTCAAAGCAATATCAATCAGGTTCTCAGCACTAAAATCATTTAAAATACCACTAGGAAAATCCACACTTTCAAACACCTAAGATGACTCAGACACAATCTCAGCTGGTGTAATCATAGGCTCTATCACGATGGAGATCGTAGCCTAGAGAGGGCACTCAATACTAGGCTGACCTAACAAAATGCTAGCAGAGCATGTATAGGGCAACGTGATACTTTCACAGATCGTAATTAAATCATCCCATACATCATCTTCCAAATCACTAGGGTATCCAAGCTCCACAACGTCACTAAAATTGTCAGTTAAAACGGCCTCTCCCTCATTGGCGGGCTCAGTCCTAGACACTGCCACAGACTCATCAGGAGAGTCAACGACTAGATCAGGCCGCTCAGGGGGAGACTCAAAAAGTATTACGGGCATATTAAGAATAGGACGCACAATAGAGCCAAGATTAGATATGCCACTAAACTCACATGTCGTAATCATCTATCTACCCCTACAGATAGGACTACTCTCACCCTACGGGCTCATGGCAGTCCTAGCAGTCACTTGTACAGAACTACGGATAGGGGACCTCACATTTTCCTTTCCTCCATAGGTGGGTGCATGTATGCTATGGGTAGCTCTACTAACCTTGGGAAAGGGTCTATCCTGATGGAATATGTCACTTCTATCAACAGATACGGGTTTAGTGCCCTGGAGTATTGTATCCACTTCATCGAACATCCACGCAGGAGCGTACTGATTGGTGAGAAGGCTCTTCATGATCGGCCAACCTATAGGAGACCCAATACGTCTGATGCGATAATTTTTACTCTATGTATAAACTATGTAGATAGGTAAAAGCTAACTTGATTTTACTCTCAGGCAAGTGCACCTATCAATCATAGTATAGGAGAAATCTACATCTCGTGTCGTATTCCACAGAGTCTTCTAGTACTCGTACTCACTCTCACTCTATTATCGTACCTATAATTCAAATTGATTGTTACCCTAAATTAACCTAACAAGGACTACTTGGATAAAAAGACATTGGAGTATTAAGGAAAGTTAAAAAGTAGATAGTCTAATAGTAATCACATGAGCTTAATCACTCATTTATTCAATTCTACGTAATCATATAATAATAAGATTATCAAATTAGTTGTATTGTAAGGGTTAAACCTTTATCCAATTCTCTCTCGAGCAATTCAACAACTAAACTTAAGTTGAGTAAATTTTCTCTCGAACAAATGTCAACACTCAAATTTGCATTAAAAATAAGAAACCCTATCTAATACATAAATTCATGAAGTCCTATCTCTAAGATACCATGAGTCCATTTATCCGTATTACTGTTATCCAAACAACATATCTTTCGATCATGCAATTTAAAATACAATGAGAAATAACACTAGAATATGAGTGTATAAACATTATCACAAACATCCAATTTTTCAATCTAGAAGTTTGGGATTCAAATAAAACAAGTTCTAATTTCAAATCTAATATCTATCTCTTTGTTTGAAAGTGTACATACGAATAAAATACCACAAATCCAAAGTAAAAACAACATACATGATTACTAAATTGATTCATAAAAACAAGTCTCATGCAAAATATAGAATTAAGTTTAGAACCATTAAGAGGAAGGGGAAATCAAAAGAGATACATAAAAATAAAACCATACGGATTATCTCCTTCGATCTCCCCTCTGCCGAATGCTCCACTTTCATTTTCCAGAAGTTCTCCAAGTTCTTCAGATCCAAAAGTCCTTTTTCAATTTTTCATACAGGTTTTTATAGTTTTCTTGCAAACAGGGTCGAACACAGGTTCCAACACGGTCGTGTGGACGTATCAAAAGCGGTTTAATACGAAAAGATGTGTCTGGTCATGGGCCATGTCAATTGAAACGGTTGATAACACGGCCGTGTTGTTCTTCGAGTTCTTCATACACGGCTTGGTTGGCAGCATGTCTATAATTCTTCCTGATAAGGACACGGGTTGTTATACGGGCGTGTTCCTACCCATGTGGTGCTCTGTCTTTTCTTCAAAACCTTGTGATCTTTCCCGATAGGGACACGGCTAGTGACACGGGCGTGTTACTACCCGTGTGTGCCCAATTCCAGTCCTATCATCAGTCATGATGGATCCGTGAATGCCTCTGTTTGCTCCAAGACTTTTAGTTCCATGGACTAGCGATACAGGCATTAAGAAGATGAATGAATCAATAAATAACTTAATACAGGAAATAAAGGAAAATCTATTTTACGCTCTTCTATTCCTGATAATTCAAGTTCATAACTATTTTCGTGCAATTACTACAAAGGGAGGTAGATAATAGTAAACATGATTACAATTATGATAGTAAAAAGGGCTTATATAATTGTTCTCATCAAAGTCTTTCCTCGTTGAACCAGAAAGTCTAGGCTCGACCCACTAACTGCTTGCTCGCCACTGGGACCTTATGGAGGTCCCACAGACAAAGACACTCGAAATAACATTCTATCACAACAACCCAATTAAGGAAGATCTTAGACCTCCCAACCAATCATAGGTGGGAGCAATGCTCCTAGATGACCTAGATACGTCAACCTCTCGCTCAGTGCGGTGGTCCTGATGATGTTAGGGTTGCCTAGGGGATGGTGGTGTCTCTTGGTTAGCCGTTAGTTGCCTAAGCAAGTCCCTAATTTCACCCATTATAGGTGAATGAACTGGTTTCCTAACATTCAACATGGATCAAGAAAATTTGAATCGGGATATGTTAACGTCATGGGCCATTTTAGTGGTGATGGGACAAAAAATTTTCTACTTGAATTTGGTGCACATGCAATGGAATAATGACTATGATCCTAGAAAATTTTAACAGATGGAATTGTTCCCGCTAATCCACTAAGGCAATAAATATATTTTTTTGTATTTTCTTGCTGAAAATAAATAGGAGATTACTTAATAATTTTTTTTTAATTTCATTTGCAAAAAAATAAAAATTTAGGCCGCTATTGCCAGACGAGGAAAAACAATTGTACTCTTTTGATAAATAAACATGCAAGACAAGTGCGTGTTGACGTCCTAAGAAAAGGGGGAGGGTGTCAATTAGGAAATTGACATGAACCACCCTCTGATACCAAATTGATGCAGGTAAATGGTTCTGACGGAATAAACTACGCGCTCTTGGGCGCGGATAATTAATCAAGTTACGTAGAGTGCGGGATCTCTCTAAAATACTAACGAAGATTCAAAAATTAAAGGCACAATCTTTAACAATGTACAATTCAAAGGGTCGCTACACCTTTTAATAGATTAAATAAGGGCTATCGGCCAATGTTTGCACAAGCGAAACAGACCTACCTTATCCGGACAATTAGCAATTCCAATTAAATTTACCCGCAAGCAAATCACAAACCAATAAGAGAGGATCCAGACTAAAATAGTGATTTACAATGAAGTCCAAACCATTCCCAAAAATATTAATTAATATGGAGGTATGCCAAATCACTTGAACTCAAGGTGAAATCAAGGGTAGTGAACCCGATTTCTTCTAGTGTTCACGTGATCTACCCGCTCCGAATTATACAAAAATATTCGGATAGTTAACGCTTGAAAATTCCTAGTTTAATTAAGCACACATTTAATATAAATCCAGAATTAAAACTAGCCTTCTATTCCCCCAATTCTCCTAAATATATAGAAGAAGCACACAAAGAGTTGGTTTAGAAATCGTTACCCAAATCCTAAGAAAAATCATCTACAGAGATGAGTGGAGGAAACAGATGATGCATAATTTGACCTAAGTTATTAATATAAAAATCTAAATAATCTAATATAAATATATTTATATTATTAATTTTATCCGCTAAATCATAATTTTTTTATAAGTCTATCCTAACCAAGCACATTTTACTATTTTTCTGCACGCAGCAAACTTCGGGGACACTTTTAGGCATGTTGTAGCCAGATTCAGATCTTGGGTTGAACACGAAAGTTGTAGCCCTCGGAAAGACCTTTCCAACAGATGGTTACACGCCTTTATCGGATTTGGTAGCCTCGGGAATCCTATGTCGAAGTTGCTGTCCAGCAGGTTTCCTGCATGTACGAAACTCGTGTTTGAGCAAGAACCGAGGATCCCGAGACAAATTCCATTATCAATTCTAAAAGAACATGCCTTCAGTTATGGTGTGCCAAAATAAATGTCTAGTGCACTCATGTCATGGTGTTGTTGAACTATATTCAAGAATGGAATGAAGCCACAATGGTCCGATGTGATTTTTTCTCATAAGTATGAAAGAGGCTAGCCACCTTTGACTATATATTCAGCATGTGTTCATAAAGGAAACTTCTTGGAAAGAGAGAAAGATAGACAACTTTTATCATGCTTTTCATGACAAGTATGAAAGAGGCTAGCCACCTTTGACTTTATATTCAACATGTGTCCTTAAAGGAAGCTTCATGGAAAGAGAGAAAGCTAGCAAACTTTTATCATGCTTTTCATGACAAGTGTGAAAGAGGCTAGCCACCTTTGAATTTTAAACCAACATGTGCTTTTTGACCAAAGGATGCTTCATGGAAATTTCATCCTCATGCCAAATTCCAACTCTACCCCTTTGGTTTTGGCCCTATAAATAGGCATGAAGAAAGGGGGGAAAGCATCATCCTTCCTACTTCATTTTGAGCATTGTAGAGAGCCTTTAGAGTTTGTTTGTAGAGTATTTTAGTGTAATATTTTCATGCTTTAATGTTTTTGCAATTTCTTTTATCGTACTTGTAATCTTCCTGCAAACTCTCTTTATAATGTCTTTTTTTTGAAATCTTTTAACTTCTTTTCAATAAGAAATAAATTAGTTTGTTATTCCCTTTCTCTCTTTATCTTTCTTTTTATGCATATTCTTAACATGATTTTCATTTCCTATATTATGAGTAACAAAACTTGGTTTAGTACTTGATCGAAATGATCCGAGGATTGAAATGATCTCTTTTTCTTAACCCATATCTTCTCTTTCTCTTTGAACAAATATTTAGGATTTACCCTTGATTATTTTATAGAGAGGTCATATCATCGATATATGATTTTCTCTTCTGTTTCCATACTCTAGTAGCCGAAAGGATCATGCGTATGGATTGATCACTCACGGGTAAAGGGAGTTGAATGCAATCCTTGAAAGAGGACGACGTAAATTTCCCGGATTGGAGTCAAATCCAATAGAGGGGTTCACCACATAAAGCGAGTTTTAGGGGTTTCAATTATAGAACGAAGGTTTGGTTGATAAACCTAAACTCAGTTGGCGTAGCCTTGAAAGAGGTGCGTTCATATTCTGGGAACCTCCACGGTCCAAGCACCTTCGTTAAAGAGAATTAGGGATTTTTCTATTGTTGGTCATTTTCATTCCTAGGTGATTCAAGATCAAGTACTAACCTTTTAAATTATTGCTTAATCATCCTCTTTTATTGTATAACCGTTCTCTAATTTGCAAACCAAATCAAAGTATCTAATTGATAAAATAACAGAAATCTCTTTGAAGTAGAATTAATCGATGCGCCTTGGTTCTAATACGACCTTGATATTATATCCTATGCTATAAGCGATAAGGTACACTTGCCTTTATCGAATATAGATTCGGAGAACATCATCTTCATCTTCATCTTCTCTTTTTCATAAAACACCTCCGTGATTTTCCCCATCAAGTTTTTTGCGCCGTTGCCGGGGACTTGCGTCGATATTTCAAAAAAAAAAGATAACTGTTAATTTTATCATTTTTCCTTTTTTTTTAAAATATATATACCTTAATAATATACCTAAAACCGCCTAAAAAGAACAAAAAGAAAAAAAAATTCCATAATTAATTTTTAAACTCATCTTTAATCATTTGTCTTTTTTTTTCCTTCTAGTATATGACCCGAGCAAGTTCTTTGAATAATCCTGAATCGCATTTTGATCCAGAAATTGAGCGCACCTTTAGGCGACGCCTTCAATCTCGTGGACAGGATTTACCAATTATTTTTGAAGAATCTATCGGAGATACTAATATAGCAACTATGGGTGACCCCAATCCTAATGAAGCCCAGCAACGGACCATGTCCTATTATGCACGGCCGAACTTGGAAGGGACACAATCTAGTATTGTTCGCCCTACTATAGCTAATAATAATTTTGAGATCAAGTCTAGCATCATCCAAATGGTGCAACAATCGTTTACTTTTGATGGTTTACCAGATGAAGATCCAAATCAACATCTTTCAAATTTTCTTGAAATCTGTGATACCTTCAAAATCAGTGGCGTTACTGATGACGCCATTCGATTACGACTATTTCCCTTTTCTTTGCGGTCAAAGGCCAAGCAGTGGTTAGGCTCTCTTCCTAGAGGATCTATAACTACATGGGCCGAAATGGCGGAAAAATTCATGACTAAATATTTTCCTCCTGCAAAGACCGCCAAATTACGTACTGATATCTCTTCATTTACTCAAATCGACTCAGAGACTCTCTACGATACATGGGAGCGCTTCAAGGAGCTTTTGCGTAGATGTCCTCACCATGCACTTCCTACTTGGCAACAAGTACAAATTATTTACAATGGCATAAATTTCCAAACAAAGCAGATGATTGATGTAGCCGTTGGGGGTACTCTCAATAATAAAACCCTAGAGGCCGCTCAAGAGCTTTTTGAGGAAATGGCCATGAATGCCTATCAGTGGAATGTGCCCCGAGCGCGCCCTAGCAAGCCGGTAGGACTTTATGAAGTTGATATGACATCTAATTTAGCTTTACAACTTGAACGTTTAAGCAAGCAAGTAGCAGAGATGTCAGCTTCCTCTGCCACTCCTTCTTCGGCAAATAATACTAATAATACTTTTATTGAAGAACAGGTTGATTTCATGGGAAATCTTACTCGTCCTTCCTTTAACCTGAACAACGCTCCGTATAACAATGCTTATAATCTAGGTTATAGGAACCTCCCGAATTTCTCATGGAGCAACCAAAGTAATTCCCAACGCCCTCCTAATATGAACCCACCTGGTTTTCTTCAACCACCACCAAAGGCCTCTACGATTGAAGAGGATTTTCTAAATATGTTACCTCGAACGAATCCAACATACGGAATCTCACCGGATCTATAAAGAACTTAGAGAATCAAATTGGTCAGCTTGCCAAAATGATTGTCGAGCGCCCGCATGGAGCTTTGCCGGGCAACACTGAGACGAATCCAAGGGAGAATGCAAATGCCATCAACCTTCGCAGTGGAAAGGAGGTAACCTCTCCAAGTAGGATTGAACCCGAGGTAATTGTTTCTATTTTACCCCCTCCAGTTTTATTTTTTAATTCTCCGAATGCTTCAAAATCTCCTCTTGTTTCTACTTCTGCCCCTCCTTATCCATCTAAAATTAAAAATGAGCGAGTAGAGGAGCAATACAAATTTTTTTTAGAAATTTTAAAACAAATTCATATAAATGTTCCCTTCTGCGAGGCAATCTCTCAAATGCCTAAATACGCGAAATATCTCAAGGAGTTACACTCCAAAAAAAGAAACTTGAAGATATCTCACGTGTTTCCCTCAATGCAAAATGCTCAGCAACTTTATTAAATAAATTTCCTCAAAAATTGAATGATCCGGGACGATTTTCTATCCCGTGCCTCTTTGGCAATTTATTAGTAAAGCATGCCCTCGCCGACCTAGGTGCTAGCATAAATCTAATGCCTTACTCTTTGTTTAAAAAATTAGGGTTAGGAGATCCAATCCCAACAAAAATAAGTATACAACTAGCGGATCGTTCTGTTAAGTATCCAGTAGGGGTAGTGGAAAACGTGTTAGTCAAGGTTGACAAGTTCATCTTTCCGATGGACTTTGTCATTCTTGATATCGAAGAGGATGCTGAAGTACCACTCATACTCGGCCGCCCCTTCCTTGCCACCTCCCGCGCAATAATAGATGTGAGTAACGGAAAAATCCTCCTTCGTGTTGGAGATGATGAATTTACTTTCAGTATCAACCCCTCAATGCGCAATTCTCTTTCAAATGATGATTCTTGTTACCATCTAGATGCAACATTTGAAGAAGATTTTTCATCATTTTCTAATTCTGGTCCCACATCTTGTGATGATGCAGAACATGATGAATTATTTTGTTTTAAGGAATTATCTCGTTCTTCGCCTCCTGAGCCAATTGGCTTAGAGAGTATTAAAATTACGACCTCTTACGAAGTACCACCTACTCTTGAGCTTAAGCAACTTCCAGAGCACCTAAGATATGTCTTTTTAGAAAAATACTCTAAATTGCCGGTCATCATTTCTTCTACTTTGTGTGATTCGGAAATTTTCGAATTAATTCAAATCTTAAATAGGCATCGCCGAGCTATAGCTTGGCAATTATCTGATATTAAAGGGATAAGCCCCTCCTTCTGCACACACAAAATATTACTTGAAGATAATTCTCGCAATAGTGTACAGCCTCAGCGATGACTTAATCCCAACATTAAATACGTCGTTAAGGCTGAAGTAATTAAACTATTAGATGCAGGAATTATCTACCCGATTTCAGATAGCCCGTGGGTTAGCCCCGTGCAAGTAGTACCAAAGAAATGCGGCATGACAGTAGTGGTTAATGAGAACAATGAACTAATTCCAACTCGTACTATTACGGGTTGGCGGATGTGCATTGACTATAAAAAAATAAATGATGCCACCCGAAAAGACCACTTTCCCTTGCCATTCATTGATCAAATTTTAGAACGCCTTTCCGGTCACTCCTACTATTGCTTTCTTGATGGTTTATCGGGATATTTCCAAATACCAATCTCACCCGAGAACTAGGAGAAAACAACCTTTACTTGTCCCTTCGGCACCTTTGCTTATAGAAGGATGCCATTTGGCCTTTGCAATGCACCAGTTACATTCCAAAGATGTATGTTGGCCATCTTTGATGAGTTGGTTGAGGATGTGATGGAAGTCTTCATGGATGACTTTTCCGTATTTGGAAATTCTTTTAAATCATGCTTAGCAAATCTTGAACGTGTTCTTCAACATTGTGAAGATACAAATCTAGCCCTAAATTGGGAAAAATGTCATTTCATGGTTCGAGAGGGGTTGGTACTCGGACATAAAATATCGGGTAAAGAAATCGAGGTTGTTAAGGCCAAGATCGAGGTGATTGAGAAACTTCCCCCTCCCATAAATGTAAAATCTATTAGAAGTTTCCTTGGTCACGCAGGTTTTTATCGGCGGTTTATACAAAATTTTTCCAAAATTACAAAGCAGTTAACACACTTGCTAGAAAAAGAGTCTTCTTTCATTTTTGATAATGAATGTTTAGCAGCTTTTAATATTATCAAAGATAATCTTATCAACTCGCCAATTCTAGTAGCACCAGATTGGTCCTTTCCATTCGAGATAATGTGCGATGCAAGTGACATTGCTGTAGGCGTAGTGTTAGGCCAACGGGTGAACAAGTATTTTTCACCCAATTTATTATGCAAGCAAGACACTCACATCCGCACAGGCCAATTACACAACTACAGAGAAAGAACTTCTGGCAATTGTTTTTGCGTTTGATAAGTTTAGGTCTTATATTACACTCTCTAAAGTCATTGTGTTCACTGATCATTCTGCCCTTAGGTACCTACTAAACAAGGCAGACGCCAAGCCCTGATTATTAAGATGGATCCTCCTACTACAAGAATTTGACTTGGAGATCCGGGACAAGAAAGGAGCGGAGAACTTGGCGGCCGATCATCTCTCCCGCTTAGAAAACCCTGCTGCAGATATGCTGGCAGAAGCTGATATTGATGATAAATTCCCTGAAGAGCACCTCCTCGCCATCGAAAAATTAACGAATTCTTTTACCCCTTGGTTTGCGGATTTGGCCAACTATCTAGTGGCTCGGGTCCTGCCAAATGGTTTTTCAAGTCAACAAAAGAAGAAATTCTTTTCCGACGTGAAGAACTACTTTTGGGAGGACCCCTTCTTATTTCGTATCTGCGCAGATCAAGTGGTAAGAAGATGTGTATCGAGCGAGGAAGGCTTACAAATATTGCGGCACTGCCATGAAGGACCAACCGGTGGACATTATCAAGCAAGCCGGACCGCAAGGAAAGTGCTGGAGGTCGGTTTCTACTGGCCCTCGATCTTTAAGGATGCTCACTCTTTTGTAAGTGGATGCGACAGGTGCCAAAGGTCAGGTAACATATCTCGCCGAGACGAAATGCCCCAAAACTATATATGGAGTGTGAAATTTTCAATCTATGGGGTATCGATTTCGTAGGTCCTCTCCCTCCCTTATTTAAAAATAAATATATTCTCGTCGCAGTCGACTACGTGTCGAGGTGGGCGGAAGCACAAGCTCTCCCATCCAACGATGCAAGAGTGGTCATTAAATTTTTGAAGAAATTATTCTCTCGTTTTGGCACGCCTCGTGCTATAGTTAGTGATAGGGGCACACACTTCTGCAATAGCCAGTTTGCTAAAATTTTAGCAAAATATGGTGTTACACACAAACTCTCCACTGTCTATCACCCACAAACTAGTGGCCAAGTGGAGGTAATGAACCGTGAGCTCAAGCGGATTTTGGAGAAGACTGTCTCTTTTAATAGGAAGGACTTGTCTTTGAAGCTCGATGATGCTCTATGGGCTTATCGGACGGCATACAAGACCGCCATTGGTTGTACACCATACCGATTAGTCTACGGTAAAGCTTGCCACCTTCCAGTTGAGTTAGAGCACCGTGCCTATTGGGCGCTAAAATTCCCCAATCTTGATTATACTTTGTCCTCCGAGAAAAGAAAATTCCAACTGAACGAACTAGATGAATGGCGTGCTAACGCCTATGAAAATAATAAGTTTTATAAGGAGTGCTCAAAGTTCTACCATGATAAAAATATTAAAATTCCTAAAAGTTTTTCACCGGGGGATCTAGTCCTTCTTTATAACTCACGCCTTCGTCTTTTTCCAGGAAAGTTAAAATCTCGATGGTCCGGCCCCTTTGTCGTCAAAGAGGTTTGGCCATATGGGACCGTTCTTATTTCCCACCCGGAACTCGGCTCCTTTAAAGTGAACGGCCACCGAATAAAATTTTATTTCTCTAATGATACTTCGGCCACCAATATTGAGACCCTCACCATATAATCTTCCATGCCAATTAGTCAAGCTACGCGACGGTAAACAAAGCGCTTTTGGGAGGCACCTCAAACTTTATCTTCTTATTATTATTTTCTTTATTTTAACATGTATTTGCAGGTTTCCTTCTAGCCTCCTCGATTTCACCATCAGGGATGTCCTCTTTCCTCACTTCTTCTTTTATAGCATTTTTATTACTTCATACTTAGTTTTAAACATTGGGGACAATGTTTAACTTTAAGTATGGGGGTATAAGTCCTTAAATAAAAAAAATTCAAAAATATATAAATTCAAAAAATTCAAAAAATATATATATATTCTTTCTTTTGTCTTTAATATATATACCAAAAAAAGAGAGGATAAAACTTATATAAAATAATTAATAATTTGAGTTAATCTTTGCTAAATCTTTTAGTCCCCCATGACTTTGCATTTTCTTGTTTTTAATCATTTATGTACTTGTTTAGTTGAAATAAATTAAATTAAATTTCATTTTGTCTATGTTTCATGAGTAATATGTTGACTCATGTAGTGTTCCTAATTAAGGTAACATGTTATTTTTGAAAAACATTTTTAAATATTTGCACTTTTTCATAGCCATTTTTTTATGTTTTTCACTCTTATAAAATCTACCATCCCTTGTTTTCTCTTTTAAAAATATTTGAAATGATTATTAGTGTTAAGTATAGTAGATGCGAACTAATCTAAGATGCTTATTATCTTCATTTTTTATGAAAAGTCAATTATCTCTATTTTCTATCTGGAATTTGCGTCTCTTGAATTTTTTTAATACCTTGCTTTGAGTAGACTTAAGAGCATGAGGATGATCTAGGCAACTTTTTGATTAGTTTTAGCTTTTGCATCCCGAACCTTAAATTCCTAACCATTGCTAGCCACGTTGTGCCTTTTCCATTTTCTTTTTATAAGTCCCACTTATTTTTCACCAAAGCCATATAGCTTACCCATGTCGCACACTTAAAACTTTTTGAGCTTTATGTCACTTGTGTGTACTATATTTTGTGAAAATGGTGGAGATTTGTATTATATCTCGATTGCTACAAAAGAGGAAAAAGAAAAAAAAGGAAAAACTCAATTGTTTCAAAAGAAGGAAGAAGTTATGATATATATTTATATATATATGCAAAAAAAAAATTATGAATGACCTTTTAACCCCCAACTTTATATTGCAAAATGACTTGGGGTGTAGAAATTTGTTTTTCTAGCAACAAGTTATTTGCAAAGCTCTTCTTTTTGTTTTAAGTGTGCTTTACCCATCATGTTTATCTTTTGAACTCCACACCCTTAAAACCTAAGCCAAAAATTTACACCTAATGAAAGTCCTTTTGATTCATGCTTCTGAGGTTTATTTTTACTACGGTAGCGAGAAAGTAAATTGAGTAAATTCTTAGGTAGCAGTATTGAACTTTGATTTAGATTGGTATGAATATAAAATGTCTCTTAGATTTTAGTAGCAACTCAATAACCTTTTCATTTATCACAATACTCAATTTTTAGTTTTGCTTAAAAACATGGGATGATTTATTTTTTTATGCTAGTGGAAATTGTAAAATTCTATGCCAAGACTAAGTAAAAATATTTTGTTTTCTTTTCATAATTCCTCTACCTTAATTTCGCATCGTACTTGTGTTTGGCAAAGCCAATTTGTTTGGATTGTTTTTTTTTTCTAGCTCGTATGTCTTTGCTTGAGGACAAGCAAAATAATAAGTCTGGGGGAATTTGATGATGCATAATTTGACCTAAGTTATTAATATAAAAATCTAAATAATCTAATATAAATATATTTATATTATTAATTTTATCCGCTAAATCATAATTTTTTTATAAGTCTATCCTAACCAAGCACATTTTACAATTTTTCTGCGCGCAGCGAACTTCGCGGCCACTTTTAGGCATTTTGCAGCCAGATTCAGATTTTGAGTTGAACACGAAAGTTGTAGCCCTCGGAAAGACCATTCCAACGGATGGTTACACGTCTTTATCAGATTATTGTAGCCTCGGGAATCCTCCGTCGAAGAGACTATCCAGCAGGTTTCCTACATGTATGAAACTCGTGTTTGAGCAAGAATCGAGGATCCCGGGACAAATTGCATTATCAATTCTAAAAGAACATGCCTTCAGTTATGGTGTGCCAAAATAAATGTCTAGTGCACTCATGTCATGGTGTTGTTGAACTATATTCAAGAATGGAATGAAGCCACAATTGTCCGATGTGATTTTTTCTCATAAGTATGAAAGAGGCTAGCCACCTTTGACTATATATTCAGCATGTGTTCTTAAAGGAAACTTCTTGGAAAGAGAGAAAGATAGACAACTTTTATCATACTTTTCATGATAAGTATGAAACAGGCTATCCACCTTTGACTTTATATTCAACATGTGTCCTTAAAGGAAGCTTCATGGAAAGAGAGAAAGCTAGCCAACTTTTATCATGCTTTTCATGACAAGTGTGAAAGAGGCTAGCCACCTTTGAATTTTAAACCAACATGTGCTTTTTGACCAAGGGATGCTTCATGGAAACTTCATCCTCATGCCAAATTCCAACTCTACCCCTTTGGTTTTGGCCCTATAAATAGGCATGAAGAAAGGGGGAAAGCATCATCCTTCCTACTTCATTTTGAGCATTGTAGAGAGCCTTTAGAGTTTGTTTGTAGAGTATTTTAGTTTAATATTTTCATGCTTTAATGTTTTTGCAATTTCTTTTATCGTACTTGTAATCTTCTTGCAAACTCTCTTTATAATGTCTTTTTTTTTGAAATCTTTTAACTTCTTTTCAATAAGAAATAAATTAGTTTGTTATTCCCTTTCTCTCTTTATCTTTCTTTTTATGCATATTCTTAACATGATTTTCATTTCCTATATTATGAGTAACTAAACTTTGTTTAGTACTTGATCGAAATGATCCGAGGATTGAAATGATCTCTTTTTCTTAACCCATATCTTCTCTTTCTCTTTGAACAAATGTTTAGGATTTACCCTTGATTATTTTATAGAGAGGTCATATCATCGATATATGATTTTCTCTTCTGTTTCCATACTCTAGTTGCCGAAAGGATCATGCGTATGGATTGATCACTCACAGGTAAAGGGAGTTGAATGCAATCCTTGAAAGAGGACGACGTAAATTTCCCGGATTGGAGTCAAATCCAATAGAGGGGTTCACCACATAAAGCGAGTTTTAGGGGTTTCAATTATAGAATGAAAGTTTGGTTGATCAACCTAAACTCAGTTGGGCGTAGCATTGAAAGAGGTGCGTTCATATTCTGGGAACCTCCACGGTCCAAGCACCTTCGTTAAAGAGAATTAGGGATTTATCTATTGTTGGTCATTTTCATTCCAAGGTGATTCAAGATCAAATACTAACCTTTTAAATTATTGCTTAATCATCCTCTTTTATTGCATAACCGTTCTCTTATTTGCAAATAAAATCAAAGTATCTAATTGATAAAATAACAGAAATCTCTTTGAAGTAGAAGTAATCGATGCGCCTTGGTTCTAATACGACCTTGATATTATATCCTATGCTATAAGCGATAAGGTACACTTGCCATTATCGAATATAGATTCGGAGAACATCATCTTTATCTTCATCTTCTATTTTTCATAAAACACCTCCGGGATTTTCTCAATCAGAAACACACGTTGATGGTGTATGGATCTATTTCCACGCGAGTCCACGGATCCGCGCCGAATGATGAAGACACACGCCGCTTTTCCTTTTACAAGCCCTAGAAGAGGGAGAATCTCGAAAGCCGATATATAAGGAAAGAGGAAAGGGTGAGGTTTATTCCTATCAAGGGAGTGGCTCAGTTTTGTGATGAGGGGGCTGCACTAGATTTGTGACGAAGTTGGTTGATTGGGTTGGGTGGTGGAGGAGGGTGTCCGAAAATATGGGTGGGGAAAGAGAGGGTGGTGGCTAGGACGTTGGCTGAAAATCTTGGGGGAAAAGGAGGCCGGAAACTAGAGAGGGAGGAGAAGGGGGCTGCTCGGTTTGGAGGGTGAGATGGAGTTTCTGGTGGAGATATTGAGGAGGAAGGAGGAGGAGGAGAGGAGGAGAAGAAGGGTGGCCGAAAATCCAAGGAGGGGAGAAAGATGAGGGGCGGAGAAGAGGTGAGGAAAGAGGGAATTATCAAATTAAAGATTATCTTTTAATTTTTCATTCTTCAATACCAAATCCTTCATCACCATGGCCTTATATAGCCTACACCACTCCATCTCCACCCTTTATGTAAATAGAATATACTTGATGGTTATAAGCACTCATCATAATACATGAGATGAGAAAATACAATAATAGATGGTTATATGCACACATCAACATGAAATAAAAATACATTATTCAAATGCTTGAAATTAAAATGCTAAATAAATAAATTGCTTGATAATAGAAATTGCTAAACAATATATAATTATAAATATTGAGTTTATAATTATATATTTTTATTTGATGGTGGTGGCGGCGGGCGTCGAGCAAAACATGTAGCGGTGGAGGCGTTGGCCAATAACGTCGTGGTAGAATCCCATCCTCGAGCTTGCGACAACGTTTGTCCCAATCAACGAACTCTCTATGTCAAGGATCAACGGATGCATCAACAACGTCTCCATCACTTGCGCTCTTGCCTGAGAACAATTCTTAGGTTCCTGTACCAGTCCAAATAATTTGTCCCAATTAGCTTTTCCTTCTCAAGGATCGCTCTGAGAGACAGGGTGGAGTGTGAATCACTTGACATGGATATTCTACAAGGATACAAGCATAACAAATTAGTACTACATTTCAAAATAGAATTATCTATTTCGATTAGGACTTTAATCAAAATAACTCCCACTATTTTTATAAAATCGATAACGCTTGATATCAATTCGAAGATTTCATGGGAGTAACTCAATTAGTGGACAAGATCCATATTTCACTAACACTATGAGTAATCTTTGGCTTTTCTCTCATAATGTAGCTATTTAGGTAGGCAACGCTTGTCGATTTCATAACTATACAACTCCTGTATGGCTGGTGAAAAACTCTTTATTCACATCCATCATATGGTGCATGACAACCCTATGCCTCTGGGCACTCAACCATTGAGGTCACCCAGTTAAGCTTGACCCGATGTAGACAGTGGGATATCACAATTATCCTCTCACACCCTTACCAAGATAGATTAATGCACCTTGCTTTTGCAAGCCCACGCTTCATCGATCATTGCAGGAAGAGTGTCATCCATCAGAAGGCATCTGAATACTTAATATTGCTTAAGGGATTTTGATATTCGATTAACTCTTTAATCATGGTTAACTTTTAACCAATGTGCACATCCATAAAGATACAACACCATAATCCAAATGCATCCCATATGTGCACAAGAGCATCATCAACACTTGATGAGCCGAGCTAAATCTGAACATCTAGAACACTTCTAAATCCTCAGATTTACATTCATAGGACATGAGCAACACCAACTCCACTTACACAGTAAACAAGATCGTATCTCTATGTGAGATTCAAAATCTAACAAACTTTGTTTCACAAACCAACTATAGGGGCGGTTACTATTAAGGAGTAACAAAGATATCACAACGAAATCACATGCGTTCCTTGCGGGGTTCCAAGGGGCAGCGCCCCTAGCGTTGGTTTTGCTGACCGATCAGCGAGCGGGGTCAAGGGGAAGAGCCCAACGGGGTGCGGGGCAGTGCCCCCGACCATTTTTTATTTGAAAAACTACCACCTATACCACACAAATTTCATCAACACTTAATGAAAACAGGAATAGACCTGGGAATTTAGAACACTTTTAAAATTTCTAGATCTACACGTAATGGATTTAGAAACTTCTGAAATAATGATCATCGCACAACCTCCCTCTGATACCACTGTTGGGTTTTTCTATACAACACAACATTTGTGTGCTGCGGAATAAGGAAACAAGGAAAACCCAAAAGTTTGTTGTGGATCTTGCGATGGCCATTAATCAAGAAGTAATGAGTAATAAATAAATGATACCTTCGCGGGATTGAGTCAATACTCAACCTAGGTGCTCTGATTGATTCCAACGAATGGCAATTGCAAGTGTTCCGAGAGTAGAATAGTGTCCACACCTCTAGGACTATCCACACAAACACGGAGAACCCTAGACTCTTGTCGCACAAGATCTAATTTGAAAAAAGTCTTGCCCTCAACGTCTCCACGAAGTACTAGATCCGTTCAAGGAGAGGCGGCAAAGACGAAGACGATGCTTGGGAAACACTTTTCGGCGGTGTCTAGGGATGGCGGATGGTCGGCACCAACAAGCGGCGGGCTGCTGGATCAGTGGCGACAGTCGCGGGGAGGAACAGTTCTGTCACGAGGAATCGGCGCTTGCGGCTTCACAATTTAGGTCTATAATGAATAGTTCCCCAGGTTGGTTCAACAGTAAAAGGATATTTATACTCTGAACCGAACCAGTCAAAGCCATCAAAGATCCGCCGAACCGGACTAAGAAGGAATAAACCAGTCGAAGCAGAATTCAGCGAGTATTAACTTGGCAATCGACAAATACATGAGTGATCAACTTGACACTCGATGAATCGGCAATAGCTTACAATGGTACTCGACGAATCAGTAAGAGTACACGACAATACTCGATGAATCGGTGAGTATTACTTTAATAATCGACGAATCGGTGAGTGATCAACTTGACACTCTTCGAATCCAGCCCATTCGTCGAAACCACTTACCCATACTCGACGATTTTCCCTTAGCTCGTGCCGACATCATTCCGGTCAATCCACATTCATAATGTAGGTCCCGAAATGACATTCCACCATGTCCAGATCATCATAGTCTTTGTACTTCACTCATGTCACATATGAGCAAGGCCAACACAAACCCATCCAACTTCTCCAAAGCTCTTATGTGCGACCCCATAGGCTCATACAGCGTTGGCAGTGAGGCAACATGCTTGATCACTTCCAGATCAACATGGTATAACATAAACTCCCATATGCGGATAGCTGGCTCTGTCCTGATTAGGATGGAGGAGAAAGCCCCCGAAAGTCACTCAGCTAGTTAGACCCAGGATTTGGCCGTGGAGTTGGGGCCTGCTGAGCCCTGAAGGGCTACAAAATAGACGTCAGAGTCTGCCCCATCTCCATCTGCTGGAATGGAGTCAGAGGCAGTGGAGGTGGAACCATGTTCTGATCCTGAGGTGTACCCTGCTATGGAGTAGAGTTCATCGCAGGTTATGCCACAACCCGCATTTTCTCAACATTAAAATTATATCAGAGTAAGAGAAAATATCCGTCGTGATGCCACGCCGTGCAGGGGATAACTGCAGGTGCTCAGGCAAGACTCCAAACTCTACAAATTTATATGAAACCCATAGGTTATTAGGTAAAAACTAGTTAAAATTGGATGGTCGTATCCCTCGGTACAGTGGAACGCTAGTCCACGAGTAAAAGTATAGTTATACGCTGTGGAAAATACTTTGGTTATGTTGATTAACACCCTACATGAGTATAAACATCCCCAAAGGACAACTTATGGCATGCAAGACTCGAGATTTATTATAAGTATGGAAATAGTGTTTACATTAGCTAGAAAATAATATTTTAGTTTTAGAAATATGAGATGTATGAAGTACTAGTAATAATGCTTTTATAAGTGAAAATACCTAACATGCAACCTAGAATAAAACATTCCCAGAGAGCAAGAAAAAACAACCACAAAAGGTAAAACTAACAGCTTAGCAAAGTATTTTGCAATTCAAAAGAAAACCACCAGTGGGCGTCAACCGACTTACACGACCCCACTGGTCAGTATGTGTGTTTGTACTAACAAGAAAATAACAAAGAACTACCTCCCAAGATAGAGGAAAACCTCTACAACACTATAGTCCTCTAGCAAACACCAAACCTAGCCGCTCAACTGACTACTGCTCTGAACCTGAGGCATTCAAAGAAAGAACACCTCAGCAAGAAAAATACAAGTGGCAAACAAAACTATCAGTAAACAAGGGATTAGTAAGATTACTAATCCAAACCTGAATAGCTACCAAAAGACAGCAAACTAATTGGAATTTAAGAACGAAAGAGTTAACTTATAAGGTTAAAAGTATTGAAATTTGCACTAAGTGCGAACGGAGTCATACCCCCAGAACATCAGCAAGATTAGGCAGAAATAACATAAGTTAATCCTCAAAACAAGACAAAGGCTCAATAACCATGTGAATCATTAACACCGTAACGCAACCGGATCTGAGTCGGGACCAACCGGTCAAACCCGAACTAATAGACCCAAACGTCTCAAAAACGGCACTACGGTGGTGGCCATCTTGTCCAACGCAACTCAACATCCCAAAAATAAGACCCAAACATGCCTGGGTGTAATGATTCACGAAACTAAGCCCACCAAACAAAACCCATATCCGAAACACCCATAAAACTCAAACTCTACCAATTAGGCAGAAACTCAACAATTCTAACTTGGCAAAACTAAGCATTTAGAGATACACGACAAATCGGTGAAATGATACGAGACTATGGGAAAAGCGTCTAGTACACTCGACGCCGCATCGAGTGCATTCAATGCAC
The DNA here is from genome assembly GCA_039513925.1 of Platanthera zijinensis. Classification (NCBI taxonomy): domain Eukaryota; kingdom Viridiplantae; phylum Streptophyta; class Magnoliopsida; order Asparagales; family Orchidaceae; genus Platanthera; species Platanthera zijinensis. The sequence continues at coordinate 138,542,718 of CM077087.1, read as the reverse complement.
TCGACGCCACATTGAGTGAAGGGAAAGTGTCGAGTATAATCGATGCCGCATCGAGTGTACTCAAAATTCTCGATGCCATAAATAAGCTGGGAAGAGCATCGAGTACACTTGACGCCACATCGAGTGCAGTCAATGCTCTCGACGCCATTACTCAACACACTCTACACTTTTCCACTTAACTCCCAAAAACATATGATGGCGTTGAGTGAGTTCACAGCTAACTCAATGCTGTCAACGCTTTTCTAATAAGTGACTGCATTGAGTGAGTTAAACTCACTCAATGTTGTCAACGCTTTCTACTTATTTTACAGATAAAGAGACGGCATTGAGTTAGCTCAGCTCACTCAACGCTGTCGAAGCTTTTATACTTAACTTCTAAAATTTATAGAATGGGGTTGAGTGTGCTAAGCTCACTTAACATCGCGTTGAGTGAGTACCACTTACACAATGCTTTTTAACATAGACTAGAAACCGACTATCAGCTAAGGCTATACTCAACGCCTAAGACAGAGACTTGGCAGAAAAGTATCCTACCTAAACAGAGGATATTAGGCTTACCACCACCACTAACTTCTGAATAATTTAATTATTAGTGTAAATAATAGCTTTTTTGTCAATGTCTAAACATAGACCAAGAACTACCTACTGTAATGCTCACACAGGAAGGGATTTCTCCTGCAACAATGCTCCATCCCCACACCCACTAGCTTCCTTCTAAACTAAGCACTAATCGGTTATCTAGGACAGAAATAGTAACATGAAAGCTTGGCAAGGGTGTAAATCTCCACTTGCCCCAAGATCTACAGAAAATCATTTTGACATGGGGAAAATCCTACTCTAGTACAAACATTCTGCAAGTTAAAAATCCTACAGGAAATCATTCCTTATACAAATCAAGGAAACAAAAGAGATGGAAGAACAAGGAGGGGGAAAATCACCACTTGCCTCAAATCTCCAGAAATTCTGCCAAGCAACGCCCCTCCTCACAGATCTTGCTGCAAAAACACTTAAGCAACAAAACCTGAAACTTTTGACAGAAAAATATGGTAAAAATAGCATACCTATATCTCTAAAAATCCAAGAAACTAGAAAAGCTTACCGTAGAAACGTAGATCTAAGCAAGATCTAGCTAAATCCACTCTCCAAAGACAAAACCGAGCACCAAAGCTCCAAAAATCGATGGTCGATTGCTTAGGAATATTCGCCGCTCTCGTTCTTTGGCAACAAGCTGGCGGTTTTCATGAGGGAGACAATGAATATGGTTTTAAAGCGATCGGTTTCTATTTATACTACTTTATCCTATTATTTTAATATAGGATAACATAATTAATTAAATAAAACGTTAAAACCACCCGAAAACCAAACATACCCGGAATTTTACAAAAATCACATCATTGCTAAATACCGATGCTACGAATCCAACGACGAACTCGAAATAAAAATCCGACTAGCCAATCTTGGGTAAATACCTTCCGAATCCAAAACACAAGCATTCCCAAAAAGGCTCCACCATGCCACCAAAACAGACCTGGCTCGCAAGGAAATCTTGCAATAGGCTAAACCAAGCCTCACACAGAAAACTCAAGAGCTAAAACCCCACGCTCTAACAACAGCACACGCCAAACATGCGTTACAGTAATGCCCTGACGTCATAAATATGCCAAATAAAAGAATTAACAAAATATCGAAAAAAATCAAGGGCGTTAAAGGCTACATGGAAAATTCTAATTGTTAGTTAATGTGCAAGTGGAAGTAATGAAAGGAAAAGGTGGACTTCTTACATTTGATTCCCCTTATGGGTGCACCATTACTTCCGCTGCTAGTTTGTCCTCAAACTAAGCTCGAGCGGGGTGGCCCAGGGTTTTGTGGACTTCTTCTCTTAGGATCAATGTTCCCTCTGATACCAGTTTGTAAGACCCTTTTTTTGCTACGCTACCAGGTCTTATGCCCAGAATCGCCGTTTTGCGGTGACACAAAAGCTCGGGAAGGTTTCCACTACAAAATGTCAATCTTGTCGGCCTTAACGATCACAAAAGAAAGAGAAATATACTGATAGTTCAGTTAAATCAAAGTCCACATATCACATATAATCTATGAATCAGAAATCACAGGAAGTCCACATGATGATATAAGTATCAAAATAGATTAGTAAATAGAAAGACAATAATCGGTCTTATTCCCAGTACATCAAATCCTCACTGTAATCCTCTGGCAGAAGCTAAGTAAAGCTAACACTCACGGAGCCGGAGGCTGGTGCTCCTGTACTAGACTGGCCCACCTACAGGTGCACAGTACTCTGTTGGTGTTGCATCTCCTACTGCTGCTCCCTATCCCCCATCCAGAGTCCCTGAAATGTTTGGTCCACTAACCGTTAGTTAAAATAATAAGACTAATTCCCCCACCCCTCCCCCAGTGGCTCCTAGGCACCGTACAGGAGGAATGATTGGAAAGCTATGATGGTGGAGATTAGGAATAAAGCAGATGTCAGCGGACCTATTCTAGCAGTTATATGGTAAATCTATAGTGCTATAAGAGGAAAATCAATCTAGCAGTTCAAAAATAAGGAATCAGTAATATAAACGAGTAAGCAGAATCGTAAGTACATGTAAAGTAGATAATGAAAATAAGTAACCTTAACTTATATGAATGCTCATACAAACTTTTAAGTCAAGGGATCTTTTGCAAGGCTCCCATCATATAAAAAGTCCTATAAAAATTTATACGATGGGGTGTCGGGTTGTATACAAGTATGAGTGTAGTGTTATGTTATTCCATGATTCATGTATGTGCAACACACGCACATAACTCTATGCGAACAGACCTTTAGTTCCCCCTGTTAGGAAGCTAACTTCACTCCTAGGAGCGTCTGTAGTGGCCAACGGACATAGTGGGTCGGGCCACCCCACTCCTAAGCGGGGATTCACACTACCAGTTTTAGCCCTTACGTACGCCTCTGAAGGACACACTAGAGTCTCCACGTACTATGCTGACCCACCACCAGACTTTCCCTTGGTGAAGTGTAAATCACACCCTCCGAGTCTGCGTATCGACGTCGGTGTGAACGACTGCCAAATACCGAGTACCCACCACTTTATGCACATGAAAACATGAATTTCCCGAGCCATCAGCTCCCAAGACTATCCTGTCTGTTACAACTACCTTTCGAGCCTTTTGCTCGCCGGGCTAACCCATCCATTTCCACAACAACCGAGCCTATAGGCAAGATATCCTAACCAAGCTAACCTCCCGAGACATCAGGATGAGTGAAAGTTATATCCTAGATTTACTTATTGCTCTTTAGTATTTATTCTTACAGTTTAGGATAACCTTGGACTGCCCAGGGTATTCCCTGTGAAGGGCTCTCATGGGGCACTAGGAACTATGATGGTACTTGAAGCCCATCTTTTCCATTCGCAAGGCACTTACTATTACTGATATCTACCCAGGTACCAATCCCATTTAATGTTATACCAAGTCTAACCCTAGTGTCTTTGACTCTCTCTCTCTCTCCTCAAGAAAGACGATCTTTCGTCGATCTCGAGCACCACTTAACACTAGTCAGACCAACACTCTTCCCATCATGACTCCCAATGATGGACTCAATTCCACTTTACCAAAATTAGTATATCATTAACTTAACTCCCTATGTCCTTCCCACATGCTAACACAATTTTGCAGTTTTACTATATGCAGACCAACATAAGCTATATGATGGGAATGAGAGGTGACCCCTTCAAATATTCATCCCAGTGACCTAAGATTATTACTGGGGGTCTATCATGATACTTTTAGACTAAACCAGAAACTTGCAATTTTCCTAATTAATTTGGGATTTATTAAATTTTCTACAAAATCAGGTCACCTAGGCTTTTGAACTCCAAGTGAACTTTTCTGACTAGGTATGACCTTAACAAAATTATGATAGATTAATATCATCAAAATAATAGTAGATACCGAAAATCAAAATTTTACAAGATGAACTTGACCACCAATAAAATATTGAAATAACAGCAACATTATTAGGATAAATAAGGAAAAATTAGAATGTCTTCCAACATTTATGAGAAAATTACTAGAATAAAGATATGATCATAAAAGTCCTGTTAACAAGAATTATAATTTTTCAAGTAGACAGTCCTCCAATAATTCTATAAAAATTCATGGAGCTTATGTATGACTTAAAAGGTCCTTCTATCAAGTTGCATAAGTTTTCAATGAGTAGAAATCTATTAATAAATTCCTTAATGATTTGGGCTACTACAAGGGTTGTGAATGAAGTATCTTAAATACTAATCTAATCTTTATACTAAAATTTCCCGAGCTTAATAGCAATATTATTTGGCCAATGCCTAAATTTCAAGATCATCCAAGGTCCTATGATATAGTAATAAATTCAAGTGTAAAAGTACCCTAAACGGTCCTAAGTTCTTACAAGAGGGATGTAAACTCTAAAAGTCCTATAATTACTTCCTAGGCTTATTTACCATACTAAGATCACATGGACTAAACCCCAAGTCCATACATGGACATATCACCTTATGTCCTTCACAAACCCCCAAAGTTCAACCCTAGGGTTTTAACTAGGGTCCTAGGGCAAATCCACCCTAATCCACCCCAAACTCCAATTGAGGGTGTTTTAACTGATGTTCTGGGTCTAGCCAAAGTCCCATCCCATTTGGGTGAGGATTGACCCCTCCATGCCCCAAGTACCCTTTTGCCCTAATTTATCCTTAAGGGGCCAAACTTTGGTCTTACCAAAACCTATTCAAACCAACTTTAAATGGGTTGATATTTTTACCAGAGACATATATTGACCGTAAGGGCCATCCACAAAATTTTTGGTAGATTTTTATATCTATAGAACCCATAATTAATTCATACCTATTTTATTAAATTCTTACAAAAACTATAGGAAACTGTTTTCCAAAAATTCCCATTTTTGGATATGTTAATAGTTATAGGTAGGAGTGACCCCAATTCCAAATTTCAACTCATTTGAACAAATTGATTAGTGGGGGCACTTTATTTAATCCCTGACTAACCCTAGTTTAGACTGCACTATATTGAGTGATGTGGTCAGACCACTGACCCAAATGGGTTGAAATTAATTTTAAAATAAAGTAGACTTCAAGGGCAACAACTTTCATGATAAACATTATTACTGTTGATGGCTCAAAGTATTTTTAATTATTTAATCTAACCACTGCATATTTATATACCTGAAAATGAAATAAATGTAATTAATATAATAGCTTAGCTCGAATCTTAAAGCAGAATTTTACGGGAACTTTTCATCGTTCTCCTTGAGCCAATGGCTCATAGCAACCTATACTGGGCTTACTTACAGGATGATTTCCCGGCCACCTGAGTGCCTCCTCGGTCGGCCAATGCCACCACTACCTTCGTTGAGGTTATGGTCGGCGATAGGCGGTGGTGGGCCGGTCGGAGGTGGCCGGAATTGAGATTTATGCATGGATGAAAACCTTGAAAAACCAAGCTTTCGTCCAAAAATATCTAGGGCCAATTGGCCACAATCCTTGCTGCCAATAGACTGAGATTTATCCACTAGAAGAGAGGAAAGGGATAGGACCTTTTTGGAGGGCTAGAGTCGGGCCGATCGCCATGTCACCATAGTTGGTGGTGGCGCCGCTCGGTGTTCTGCAACTACACTACCAAAGTTCTCGATTTCATCGGGTGAATGGTGGAAATGATTCCTCTAACCTTGGGGAAGCTTTTAAAAGAGCCAAAAGGGGGGAGGGGAGGGGTCAAGCTTCAATGCCATTAATGGCCTTGAAAGCTCAATTTTGGCCAATGGAATTCTCCTCAATCCAGACACCTAGAGGCTGGTGAAAACCTTTGGTCTCCTTTAAGTGATGAGGGGAGATGAATCCCCATCATTTGGAGAATGGTGAGGGGTCAAGGGCATTCAAAACACCATGAATGACCTCTTTCTCTCTCCTCCATTAAAGGGGAAGAATGGAGCTTTCTCTCTCCTAGTAACCATGGCCGAATTTGATGATCATTTAAGCCAAAAAGCACCTCATTAACCCATATGAATATTTAAAATGAGGTTATCCCAAGTGGATATGTGTTTGAGCTTGAGTTAGCCTATTTAGGTCATATTGACCCAATGTGGGTTAGCCATACCCTAGGCTACATTGGGTAACCTAACTAAACCTAATTGGTGGTTAGTGACCCTTTGGCCTCCCCTAAGGACTAGGATGGTCTGGGGAGGGTCAGTTGGGCACCTTGGAGGCCACTTGACCCTTAGTTAGGGTAATTTGACCATTTTAGGGCTTTGGTTAACTTGGGTAAACTTAGCATCTTTGGTTAACCCCAATGGGTACTTGGTAACCCATTGGCCTCCCTTAGGGCTTATGAAGGTCTAGGTGGGTCCCGTTTGCTAAGGGGTGGTCAATATACCATATGTGAGCTTAGTTTGACCTTAATAGGGATTGGGTTGACTTGGTCAACTTGCCCCTTTTTGGTTGGCCCAAATGGATCCTAGGTGACCCCTTGGCCTCCCCTAGGGTAAGGGGTGCCATGTTGGGGTCATGGAGTCCAGTTGAAACCCTAAAGTCAAACCATATGCTGGGTAGCTGAAAATTACTATTTGCAGCCTAAGGTGGTTTTCACCTTCATGTCTAAGTTCACTTGGCCTTTTGAGCTTCTTGGGGTTTTGTCATGACCTATTCATGACAAAACCACTCCTAAGGGTCCAGTTGTTTGAGGGATGTTATAGACCACTTGCAAGGTTAATCTTCCTAGTGGTATTCAGAGGACCAGGAACCAAGGACCCAAATACGTTTGGGTTCCTAAGATAAAATGATCTGTTTGGCAGGTATGTCTAAAGTCCAATAGAACTCCGATCTGGTATTTAGACAGTGGATTCTCTCAGCACATGACTGGGACAAGAAGCCTTTTGCGTGATTATACCCAGTCAAAGATGGATCAAAAGTCATCTTTGGAGGTTAAGACAGGGGAACAACAAAAGGTTATGGTGTGATTTCCAATGGCGTGGTCTCTTTCAAAGACGTGTAGCTTATATTGAAGGATTACACGATAATCTCATAAGCATAAGTCAACTATATGACAAATGCTACATCATTGAGTTCTTCATGTACAAGTGTTTGGTAAAGTCGTCTGCAAATCTAGAGACGGTTTTAATAGGCACTCACAGCAAAAATATTTTCTGTTTAAATTTCTTTTTCTTAGACAATTCTACACTAATATGTTTTATTGCAAAAGATAGTGTGTCTCTTTGTGACCAATGGAACTAGATATTAGCACAAATTAATTTAAAAACCTTAAATATGCTATTTTTTCACAACTTAGTGCACGATGCCCCCAGCATTAAGTGCCTTAAAGAGATTCCATGTCACTCATGTCAAGTGGGTAAGAAGACACGGGCTACCTTCAAGGGTATTGCTGAAAAAGATTCTTCACGAAGCTTATACTTGCTTCATATGGACTTATTCAGTCTTATGCATATTCACATCTTAGGAGGTAAGGTCTATACGTTAGTAATTGTTGATCACTACTCGCATTTTACTTGGGTGTTCTTTCTGAAACACAAGTCAAACACCTTCGATTCTTTCACTAATTTGGTCTGGCATATTCAGAATGAATTGGACTCCTCAGTGGTCAAAATCAGAAGTGACCACGGAACAGAGTTTTATTCTGGCGCTATGACAAAATTCTGTGAAAGACAAGGTATATTTCATGAGTTTTCCTCCCCGCGCACTCCACAGCAAAATGGAGTTACTGAGATAAGGAATAAAACCCTAATTGAAGAATGTATAACCATGTTGAACGATGCTTCACTTCTAGAGTATTTTTGGGCTGAAGCAGTCAACGCGGCTTGTCACGTGCAAAATAGATCACTCATCAACAAAAGCTATCATAAGACCCCTTATGAGCTATTGAAGGGCAGAAAACCGACTGTGTCTACTTTAGAATCTTTGGAAGTAAATGCTTTGTACTTTATAATGGGAAGTATTACCGCACAAAGTTAGGTGAAAAGTGTTTTGAAGATATTTTTGTAGGATATAGTACCCATAGTAAGGCATATAGGATTTTCAATAAGAAAACTCTGGTGTTAGAAGAGTCGATAAATATTGTATTTGATGAGACTAGTATACTCCATAGCAGCTCGTCTAGTGTTATTGGTGCAGATGCAGGTACCAGGATCAAGTAGCTAAGTTTGGATGAAGTTGTCAAGGAAGAAGCTCCAAGCTCAATCAAGCTCGTCGATCAAGGATTGGTGGATGAAGAACCCCTAGAGGAAGAATTTCCTCAACCTATAAAGGTGGCACCGGATATTATAGAGCCTACTGGAGGGAGAGCACGAAATTTAGGGCTCAGACACCTAAGAGATCAACCAGCTGACCAGATTAATTAAGAGCCAGGCGACGGTGTTAGAACCAGAAGAGGTACAACTAATGAGATTTTGCATCTTAGCTTTTTATCGCAGGTTAAGCCAAAGAAGTTCGAGGAAGCAAACAAACATGCCTCTTGGATCATGGAAATGTAAGAGGAGCTCAACTAGTTTGAATGATTCAAAGAATGGGAGATGGTACCCAGACCAAAGGGACAGAAAATAATCGACACCAAATGGATATTCAGAAACAAGCTGGACAAACATGGAGTAATTATCAAGAACAAAGACAGGCTTGTAGATCAAGGTTATAGACAAGAACAAGGGATCCACTTCAATCGGACATTTGCTCCAGTGGCTCGGCTTGAGGAAGTCAGGTTATTTCTTATGTATGCTACCCTCAAAGGCTTCACTGTCTACCAAATGGACGTGAAGTCAGCATTCCTCAATGCGAATCTAAAAGAGGAAGTATACGTTGCGCAACCCTCAAGTTTTGTCTATTCTCAATTCCCTAAACATGTTTATTTTTTAAATAAAGCTTTTTATGGGTTAAAGCAAGCTCCCCGAGCTTGGTATGAGAAGTTGTCTACCTTTCTTCTTAAGAACAAGTTCACAAGGGGAAATATAGACAAGACATTACTTCTTAGGGAAGTTAAAGGCAATATTCTACTAGTGCAAATCTATGCCAACGACATCATATATGGCTCTATAGAAGACAACCTTTGCAAAAAGTTTTCCAAACTTATGCAAGGGAAGTATGAAATGTGTTGTATAGCCGAGCTGAAGTATTTCTTAGGACTTCAGGAGAAGAAATCTGAAGATGGAATTTTTATCTCTCAAACAAAGTTCACCAAAGAGCTTCTTAAGAAATTCAAAATGGAGAGAGCATCCTATATGAGGACTCCAATGGGTCCAACTATGTCTCTGAACAAGGATGAGAAAGGGAAACCTTTTAATGAAACCAAGTAAAGAAGCATAATTTGATCCTTGGTCTACCTAACTGTCAGTAGACCAGATATAATGTTCTCAACATGTGTCTGCGCTAGATATCAGGTGAACACTAAGGAATATCATTACGTCACTGCAAAGCGGATTTTAATATAACTTAAGGGCGCACCTAATCTTGGCTTATGGTACCCAAGAAGTAACGATGTTGAGCTAATTGGCTTTTTAGATTCTGATTTTGTAGGGAGCAGGGACGACAGAAAAAGGTGCCAATTCCTCGGAAGACGGCTTATTTCATGGAGTAGTAAGAAGAAGAATTGTGTGGCAACTTCTACTGTTGAGTCAGAGTATATCTTTGCGGGAAGTTTTTTGCAAACAGCTTCTTTGGATAAGGAATCAACTCAAAGATTATAATTTGAAGTTTAGAGAAATTATAATGTATTGCGACAAATCCAGTGCAATAGCTAGCGCGAACAATCCATTTCCCAACGCAAGACCAAGCATATCGAGGTGCGCTACCACTTCATCTGGGAGCATGTGGAGAATAAGGACATATCCCTCAGCTATGTCCCGACAGATAAGCACGTCGCGGATATCTTTACAATGCCGCTAGACAAGACCAAGTTCTCTTTTTTTCAAAACTGAACTAGGAATGCTAAAAAAAGACTCCTAAAGAAAGCCAAGGAAGATGGACCTCTGCTAAGGAATAACTCTAAAGGCAGAAATTTTGCACAAGGGATATTCGGTGAATATCATCCGGTTCGTCGGATACTCATGCAATACATGCCAAATCGGACTCCTCCAATAATGAATCTCGTCAAAGTGCACTTAGGGAAAAATTTCAAATTTCTATATTGGATGCGAAGAATCGACGGCAAATATTGAGTTACGTGCCTTCTATAACAATTTAAAATTTGTATATATATATATATAGTGGGCGAAGCCGCACTGGACTTCATCGAAACTCTACTGATTTGACGAATTTACTTTCCTGACTCTTCGGCTCCTGCACTTCAGTCAAGTATTTCAGCCCGTAATTATGCACATTGTCGTCTTCCTCCACAAACCGCCGGTATCATCCAATAGACAAGTCCAGATCCAAACGAATATCCCTAATTCCCTTGTCGTCGATTCGACAATCCCGTCTCTGTCTCGCCGATTGCGATGCCTTGGACTCGCCGAATACGATAGTGCTCGTCAATCAATTCTAGTGCAGTGACCTAGCCCTTGTCGATAAAGGTGCAAGGAAGTGAGAGTTCAGTACAGTGCAGTGACGTGATTTGAATTTCAGTGAGCTTCAGTTGACAGAAACCTTGTTCTACAGAGATTCAATCTATTTTCCAGAAGTTCAGTTTTCCTTGATTTTTAATGGCTCCTCGAAGTACGAGTGGATTGCTTGGAGGAGGAGAATTTGTCTGCACCGGGTTTGCTCATGCTTTTGATGAGTTTCGAAACATCATTCTTATGCTAGAAACTGCAGGACTTTCTGTTATCCTAGAACACACAGGCAATGTTCTGGACAAAGAAGTTCTTGAGTTCTTCCAGCATGCAATGCTCAGACACGAAGACACTATTATCAAAAGAAAGATTCAGAAGTATAAGGTCAAAGTAAAATCCTCTCTATTGTCCAGGTATCTACGGCTTCTAGTCTGTGAATAAGCTGATTATCTAGACGAAGATTACTTCTCTAGATCCCTATTATTTTGTGGACTGCCCAGAGGTTAAAAAGCAATCAATTGCAAGGGGATGAATGATGAAGGAAAACTTCTTTCTGGCATAATTGGCAAAGTAATGATATGCAAGACTGGATCTCATTTGAAGAAAATAGACTCTTCAATCTTCTAAAGAGGGGATAGTAGGATCATCAGGCTAGGTGGAGCCCTATCACAACCCGCATTTTCTCAACATTTAAGTTATATCAGAGTAAGAGAAAATAAGCGCCGGGATGCCTGGTTGTGAAGGGGATAACTGTAGGCACTCAAGCAAGACTCCAAACTCTACAGTTTATATGAAATCCATAAGTTATTAAGCAAAAACCAATTTAAGTTTAGATAGTCGTATCCCTCGGCACAGTGGATCAACTAGTCCACTAGAAAATTATAGTTATATGCTATGAAAAATACTTTGATTATGTTGATTAACACTCTACATGAGTATAAACATCCCCTAAGGACAACTCATGGTATGCAAGACTCTAGGTTTTGTATAAGTATGAAAATAGTCTTTACGTTACCTAGAAGATAGAGATTTTGGTTTTAGAAGAATGACATGTATGAAATACTAGTAGTAATGCTTTTTATAAGTTAAAATATCTAACATGCTGTAAGACCCCCTTTTTTTCTCTTTTTAAACACCGGGGTCTTAGCCCAGAATTGCCGCTTTGCTGTGGCACCGACTCACGGGAAGGCCGCCACTACAAAACGCCAATTTTGCCGGCCCTTTTTGATCACAAGAGAGAGAAGTAATTTTACATAAAATGTAAACAAGTCTACAGAAACATGTAAATAAAAGTGAAATCACATCCAGTCCATCAGTAGATAATAACAGGAAATAGATAAATGGGCTCGAGCCCGGTACATCAGAGTCCTCACTACAAATCACTCATCGCGGAAGCTATAAAAATACTAATCACTCACAGAGCTGGTCGCAGGTGCACCGGTGCTAGACTGACCCACCTCCATGCGCACCGTACTCCGCTGGTGCTGGTCCCTGGACTGCTGGTCCCTGTCTCCCATCCGGAGCTCCTGTAATGTTGTGGTTCAAAAACCATTAGTCATAAAGACTAAGCCCTATCATCCCCAACCCCTCCCCCCCCCCCTACGGCTCCTAAGCACCGGGTGAAGAGGAGGAAAGGGAAGCTACAAGGTGGAGAATAATCAAGCAGGTGACAGGGGAGTTATTCTAACAACTATCTAGAACAAAGTACAACTAGCAATCCTATGGTAGTAAATGGTAAAGAAGAGAAGTAGTAAGTATCAAATGTATAAAAAGGCAGCTAGAGAACATTAAGTAAATAAGCAAGTAAATAAGTAGGTAACCTTAACTTATATGAATGCCCATACAAACTTATAAGTTAAGGGGTCTTCTGCAAGGCTCCCATCGTATAAAAAGTCCCATACCAATTTATACGTTGGGGTGTCAGTTGTATGCAAATATGAGTGTAGTGATATGCTATGCCATGATTCATGCAAGTGCAACACACGCACACGACTCTATGCGCACAGACCTTTAGTTCCCCCTGTTCGGGTAGCTAGCTTCACACCCAGGAACCTCCGTAGTGGCAAATGGAGACAGTGGGTCGGGCCCCCCACTCCTAGGCGGGTATCTACACTACCGGGCCTAGCCCTTCCGTACGCCCCTAGAAGAACACAACCTAGAGTATCTGCGTACTACTGCTGGCTGTACCCACCAGACTTCTTTGGCTAAGTGTCCCACACCGCCGAGTCAACATACCGATGCCGGTGTGAATGACAATCAGATATCGAAGACCCACCACCTTTATTCTGTACTCCAACCCTCGAGCCCTCGACTCCCCGGACTGTCCCGTCCGTGCATCTACCTTCAGAGCTACCGTCTGAATGGCAACCAAACCAATTATACTACCTTCCTAGCTACGGGGTGTATGTGTGTGCAACCCTAAGTATACTAGTTGCTCTTTAGATTATTAATTCTACATTTTACATTAGCCTAGGACTGCCCCCGGCGTACCCCGTGAAGGGCTCTCAAAGGGCACTAGGAACCAAGACGGCGGCATTACAGCCCGAAGTTCCCTTTCGCAAGGCACTTATTGTTATTGGTTGATCTCCCTTAACCATATCCCCTTTAAGATACTTTAGATCTAACCCTAGAGTTTTAAGACTCTTCCCCTCCTACCCGGGGTGGACGATCTTTCGTCGTTCCCGTACGCCCCATCCTGACTTCCAATAATGAACTTGATTTAACTCACCCTATCCAAACCAGCAAACTACCAAAATTCCATCTCCCAAGTTCATTACCCACTCTAGTTCAGCTTCTGCAGTTTTTACTATATGCAGACCATCCTGAGGTACGTGAGGAGTATGAGGGGAGGTACTCTAATTTGTCTTCCGAACCTCCTATAATATTTACTGGAGGTCTAGCATAACTTAATATAGCTAAGACCAAGATTTCAAAATTTTTCCTATTTATCGGGCATTTAATTTATTTATTCTAAGATTCCAAATGCCCTAGTATGAACATGAAGTGCACTAATGAGCCAACAATAAATCATCATAAAACCAGAAAAAATCCTATGAGACATTTAAACAGCAATTCCAAGTTTTGAGAAATTCCAGAGATGTTTATGCCTATATTTCCTAATTTACCATTTTAGGCCATTTCTACTATATTATGAAGCAAGTACTGAAAATATGTATCAAAAAATCCCAAGGAAATTATAGAAGCTATATAGTGACCTAAAACCATTATAAACTAAGTACCATAATTTTTCTCCAACATTTAAACTCTGAATTTATTTTAATTTAAGATACTAATTTTCCTCACTTAATGAAGGAGGTACTATTTTTAATCATCTAAAATTCCAGAGAAAATTCTAGGGTGACTAGCGTAACTTTAAATACCCACTGACCAAATTTCATAAATTTTCAGACAGTAATTGGACATTATTTGTATTTTTGACTACATATCACAACTAGTACGTTAAAGAAATATGTACCCAAAATAATCCGTTAAAATTTCTAAGAAAAATACAAAAGGTATAACATGCTGTAAGATGCCCTAATCCAAGGTTTCATAACATTCAAGTGCATAGAAATTCCAAAATCATCAAGATAAATATCTAGGGCACAATTAGAGTTGTAAATGAAGTACTGTATAAATTAACCCTAAAATCTCAACAAAATTATAACATGGCCATTTAGATTAGGAAATCACCCTAATCCAATTTTACTTGATTTGAAGTTCATTTGATGGTTTAACAATTCAAATTAAAGTTGGTGACCTAAACTAGGGTTAGGATTTTAGGTGGCCTAGCTGTCTCCAAATACCCTAAAATTTTGTCCAGAGAACTATACTCGCCCTATGGTTCTCTCCACCAAATTTTAAGTCAGTCCAAGGTCATTTGACCCCATAACCTTCACAACCCCAAAAACAACCATTAAGGGATTTTTCCTAAGGTTCTAGGGCTACCCTACACCAAACCCCCCCCCCCCCAAACACCCTGGGAGGGTGTGTCATGCCCTAAAAAGCCATTGGACAAAATATCAGCCTCTGTTGAGGTGATATGACCACCCAAATACCAAGGGGGTGTTTGATCCTAAATTATCCTATAAGGATCATCCTAGAATTGGACACAACCCTATTCAAAACATCTCCAAATGAGATGAAATGTTTACCAGAACCTTATGATAAACCCAAGGATTACTCACCAAAATTTGGGAGGGTTTGGAAGTCATTTATCCATCTAATTAATTTATGCTAGGATTATTAAATTTTTCTAAAAACTATAGAAAAATATTTTCCAAAAATCCTAATTTTTGGAAAGCACCTAGATATATGTAATATTAGTCCACACCCCAAATTTCAAGTCATTTTGATGACTGGATTGGAGTGGGGAATGTTTCTAAGGTCAAGACAGCCCTCTGGATAGACCTCACCAAAAAGTGTGTTGTGGTCTAACCAGGACTCCAAATCAAGTGAAATTAATTTTGAACTAAACTAGACTTCAATGGCTACATTTTCTATGTTAACCACTTTTTATGTTTCAGCCCCTATGGGCAATAATTTTCAGTTTAAACCTAGTGCACAGTAAATGGAATAAATTCCTAATTATACAATATATAATATAATAAAAATGTTACTGTTCATCTCCTTCTTTAGTCCGAACCAGCAACCAAAAAAAATACTTGAAACCTGTAGCTTTTCTAAAGCCATTTCCTGGCCACCTAGCCATCTCCCTGGCCGGCCACCACCACCACTTCCTCTGTTGAGGTGAGGGCTACCGTCGGGCGGCGGCATGGCCGCCAGAGAGGCGGTTTCCGGCGAACCCGCCACCATGAAATTTTTGGAAAACCATGGAAACGCTCACCCGATCTGGCTCTTTTGAGCTCGATATCTCTCCTAATGATTTCTAAGATCTATCCGCAGAAGAAGACGGAGGGGAGGACCTTGTTCGCGGGCTGGAGGCGTGCAGACCGTCGGGAAGCCATTAGCGCGGTGGTGGCGTCGCCGAAAATTCTTCAACAGCAAGGGGAGGAATCTGAATCCGTTTGATCGAGCGTGTAACCTTCTCCTCTTACTCTTAGGAGTCTTTTATAGATCAGCAAGTGGGAAGGGGAAAGGATGAAACGTTCATGGCCATTAATATTTCTCTTAATAACATTTCGGTTATGATAGAGGCAGTTGAAATGCTGGAAACAAAGAGGTGTTTGCCAGGTGGCGATTTCCTATTGGACCTCACTCTCTCTTTCTATTAAATAATTAGAGACGGAAACGGCCCATAAATATTCCTGCTATTCATTCCCATAATCAGAATTTATTACGACGTCGGTTACCGAAATTTCCAGTCTGGCTGACGTTTCGGCCTTGGTCACGGGCGTGACACATAGGTCACAGGCGTGACAGGCCCGGGTGGCCAATTCTGGGTTCGACGATCGTCGAACTGAGATCGACGATCGTTGAAGGGTGGTCACGCCCTTGGTCACGGGCCTGACACATGGGTCACGGGCGTGACAGGGTCATGAGGCAAATTCCGCGCTCGGCGATCGTCTCGCTGAGATCGACGATCGCCGAAGGGGGTCACTATAAGACCCCCTTTTTTTTCTTTTTAAACCACCAGGGTCTTAGCCCAAAATTGCCGCTTTGCGGTGGCGCTGACTCACGGGACGGACACCACTACAAAACGCCAATTATGCTGGCCCTTTTCGATCACAAGAGAGAGAAGTAATTTTACATAAAGAGTAAACAAGTCCACAGAAACATGTAAATAAAAGTGAAATCATATCCAGTCCATCAGTAGATAATAACAGGAAATAGATAAATGGGCTCGAGTCGGGTACATCAGAGTCCTCACTACAAATCACTCATTGCGGAAGCTATAAAAGTACTAATCACTCACGGAGCTGGTCGCAGGTGCACCGGTGCTAGATTGACCCACCTCCATGCGCACCGAACTCCGCTGGTGCTGGTCCCTGGACTGCTGGTCCCTGTCTCCCATCCGGAGATCCTATAATGTTGTGGTTCGAAAACCGTTAGTCATAAAGACTAAGCCCTATCATCCCCTACCCCTCCCCCCACGGCTCTAAAGCACCGGGCGGAGAGGAGGAAAGGGAAGCTTCAAAGTGGAGAATAATCAAGCAGATGATAATGGAGCTAATCTAACAATTATTTAGAATAAAGTAGGTCTAACAATCCTACGACAGTAAGTAATAAGGAGGACAATTAATAAGTAGCAATTGTATAAAAAGGCAGGTAGAGTACAAATAAGTAAATAAGCAAGTAAATAAGTAAGTAAACTTAACTTATATGAATGCCCATACAAACTTATAAGTTAAGGGGTCTTCTGCAGGGCTCCCATCGTATAAAAAGTCTCATACCGATTTATACGTTGGGGTGTCGGTTGTATGCAAATATGAGTGTAGTGATATGCTATGCCATGATTCATGCAAGTGCAACTCACGCACACGACTCTATGCGCACAGACCTTTAGTTCCCCCTGTTCGGGCAGCTAGCTTCACTCCCAGGAAGCTCCGTAGTGGCAAACGGAGACAGTGGGTCGGGCCCCCCACTCCTAGGCAGGTATCCACACTACCAGGCCTAGCCCCTCCGTACGCCCCTAGAAGAACACAACCTAGAGTATCCATATACTACTACTGGTTGTACCCACCAGACTTTCTTTGGCTAAGTGTCCCACACCGCCGAGTCAACATACCGATGCCGGTGTGAATGACAATATGATATCAAAGACCCACCACCTTTATTCTGTACTCCAACCCTCGAGCCCCCGGCTCCCCAGACTGTCCCGTCCGTGAATCTACCTTCAGAGCTACCGTCTGAATGGCAACCAAACCAATTATTCTACCTTCCTAGCTATCGGGGAGTGTGTATGTGCAACCCTAGTTATACCAGTCGCTCTTTTAATTTATTATTCCTATGGTTTACGTTAGCCCAGGACTGCCCCCAGCATACCCCGTGAAGGGCTCTCAAAGGGCACTAGGAACCAAGATGGCGGCATTACCGCCCGAAGTTCCCTTTCGCAAGGCACTTATTGTTATTGGTTGATCTCCCTTAACCCGATCCCCTTTAAGTTACTTTAGATCTAGCCCTAGAGTATTAAGACTCTTCCATTCCTACCCGGGGTGGACGATCTTTCGTCGTTCCCGTGTGCCACTTAACTTTAACCAGTCTCACACTCTACTTATCTTGACCTCCAACAATGAACTTAATCTTAGCTTGCCCTAACCAACCAGCAACTACCAAAATTCCATCTTCCAAGTTCATTACCCACTCTAGTTCAGTTTCCGTGGTTTTACTATATGCAGACCATCATAAGGTACATGAGGAGTATAAGGGGAGGTACTCCAATTTGTTTTCCGAATCTCCTATAATATTTACTGGAGGTCTACCATGACATAATTAGTCTAAATCCAAGGTTTCCAAATTTTCCTATTTATCGGGCATTTAATTTATTTATTCTAAGATTCCAAATGCCCTAGTACGAACATGAAGTGCAATAATGAGCCAACAATAAATCATCATAAAATCCTTTAAAATCCTATGAGACATTTAAACAGCAATTCCAAGTTTTGAGAAATTCCAGAGGTGTTTAGGCCTATATTTCCTAATTTACCGTTTTAGGCCATTTCTACTATATTATGAAGGAAGTAATGACAATGTGTATCCAAAAATCCCAAGAAAATTATAGGAGCTATATAGTGACCTAAAACCATCATAAACCAAGTACCATAATTTTTCTCCAACATTTGAACTCTGAATTTATTTTAATTCAAGATACTAATTTTCATAACTTAATGAAGGAGGTACTGTTTTTATCCATCTAAAATTCCAGAGAAAATTACAGGGTGACTATTATAATTTGAAACAACCACTAACCCAATTTCATAATTTTCCAAATAGTAATTGGACATTATTTGTATTTTTGACTCCATGTCACAACTAGTACGTTAAAGAAATATGTACCAGAAAAAATCAGTTAAAATTTCCAACAAAAATACAGAAGGTATAACAGGCTATAAGATGCCCTAATCCAAGATTTCATAATATTCCAGTGAACAGAAATTCCATAATCATCAAAATAAATATCTAAGGCACAATTAGAGTTGTAAATGAAGTACTGTATAAATTAACCCAAGAATCTCAACAAAATTATAACATGGCTATTTAGATTAGGAAATCACACTACTCATATTTTACTTGATTTGAAGTTCATTTGATGGTTTAACAATTCAATTTAAAGTTGGTGACCTAAACCAGGGTTAGGATTTTAGGTGGCCTGGCTGTCTCCAAATACCCTAAAATTTTGTTCAGGGAACTATACTGGTCATATGGTTCTCTCCACCAAATTTTAAGTCAGTCCAAGGTCATTTGACCCCATGACCTTCACAACCCTCAAAACCACCATTAAGGGATTTTCCCTAGGGTTCTAAGGCTACCCTACACCAAACCACTCCAAACTCCCTTGGAGGGTGTGTCATGCCCTAAAAAGTCAATGACCACAATATCAGCCCATGTTGAGGCGATATGGCCACTTAAATACCAAGGGGGTGTTTGATCCTAAATTATCCTATAAGGATCATCCTAGGGTTGAACACAACCCTATTCAAAACATCTCCAAATGAGATGAACTTTTTACCAGAACATTATGATAAACCCAGGGACCACTCACCAAAATTTGGGAGGATTTGGAAGTCATTTAGCCATCTAATTAAATTATGCTTGGATTATTGAATTTTCCTAAAAACTATAGAAAACTATTTTCCAAAAATCCTAATTTTTGGATAGCACCTAAATATATGTAAGATTAGGCCACACCCCAAATTTCAAGTCATTTTGATGACTGGATTGGAGTGGGGGAATTTTTCTAAGGTCATACAGCCCTATGGATAGGCCTCACCAAAAAGTGTGCTGTGGTCTAACCAGGACTCCAAATCGAGTGAAATCAATTTTAAGTTAAACTAGACTTCCAGGGCTACATTTTCTATGTTGACCACTTTTTATGTTACAGCCGCTACAGGCTATAATTTTCTGTTTTAACCAAGTGTACAGTAAAGGGATTTAAATTCCTAATTATACAATATATAATATAATAAAATGTTACTGTTCATCTCCTTCTTTAGCCCGAACCAGCAACCTAAAAAAAAGCTTGAAACCTGTAGCTTTTCTAAAGCCATTTCCTGGCCACCCAGCCGTCTCCCTGGCCGGCCACCACCACCACCACCTCTGTTGAGGTGAGGGCTACCGTCGGGCGGCGGCACGGCCGCCGGAGAGGCGGTTTCCGGCGAACCCGCCCCTATGAAATTTTTGGAAAAACATGGAAACGCTCACCCGATCTGGCTCTTTTGAGCCCGATATCTCTCCTAACGATTTCTAAGATCTATCCGCAGAAGAAGAGGGAGGGGAGGACCTTGTTCGCAGGCTGGAGGCGTGCAGACCCTCAGGAAGCCATTTGCGCGGTGGTGGCGTGGCCGGAAATTCTTCAACAGCAAGGGGAGTAATCTGAATCCGTTTGATCGAGCGTGTAACCTTCTCCTCTTACTCTTAGGAGTCTTTTATAGATCAGCAAGTGGGAAGGGAAAAGGATGAAATGTTCATGGCCATTAATATTTCTCTTAATGACGTTTCGATTATGGTAGAGGCAGTTGAAATGCTGGAAACGAAGAGGTGTTTGCCAGGTGGCGATTTCCTATTGGACCAACATTTCCTTATTTTACTAAATAATTAGAGTAGGAAACGGCCCATAAATACTCCTGGTGTAACTTCCCATAATCAGAATTGATTACAACGTCGGTTACCGAAATTTCCAGTCTAGCTGACGTTTCGGCCTTGGTCACGGGCGTGATACATAGGTCATGGGCGTGACAGGCCCGGGTGGCCGATTCTGGGTTCGACGATCATCGAACTGAGGTCGACGATCGTCGAAGGGTGGTCACGCCCTAGGTCACGGGCGTGACACATGGGTCACGGGCGTGACAGGGTCATGAGGCAAATTCCGCGCTCGGCGATCGTCTCGCTCAGATCGACGATCGTCGAAGGGGGTCACGCCCTTGGTCACGGGCGTGACACCTGAGTCACGGGCGTGACAGGGCCATGACGCAAATTCTGCGCTTCGACGATCGTCCTGCTGAGATCGATGATCGTCGAAGGGGTCACGCCCTAGGTCACTGGCGTGACACATTGGTCACGGGCGTGATAGGGCCATGACGCCAATTCTACGCTTCGACGATCGTCCTGCTGAGATCGACGATCGTCCTGCTGAGATCGACGATCGTTGAAGGGGTCACGCCCTAGGTCATGGGCGTGACATATAGGTCACGGCCGTGACAGGCCTAGGTTGAAAATTCTGCGCCCGACGATCGTCTCCCTAAGATCGACGATCGTCGAAGGAGTCACGCCCTAGGTCACGGGCGTGACGGGTCGGTCATGGGCGTGACCAACCCGTGACTCGAAATCTCAGTCGATTTATTTCAGTTTTTGGGCTTCCTAGGGTTCTGTCATTACCAACCGACTCCTAGGGGTCTAGCCGGAAATGGGATGTTACAAATCCCAATAAACAAAACAAAGATTTCGTCCCCGAAATCAAGGTTAAGCCTACGGGACACTAATCGGGAAAACGAAGCTTGTAACATCCCATGAGAATTGAAAGACTACATCTCTACGTTATGTTTACTTTGTGCGGTTTCAAATCTAAGATTAATTCGCCCAATTAACTAGGTATGTACACACCAATAAACAAAAGATTAGCCCCTATTCTTGAAATTTCAGTCCTATTGGTTGAAAACAGGAAGGCAAATTGATTGTCCAGAGGTGTTGTGAGGTATACCTGACGAAAAGTTCCGGGTATTTTTACCGCATCAAGTCCTGTGGCTCCCATGTATGCTCCTCCTGCCCATGATTGTTCCACAGAACCTTGACTAACGAAACCTTCTTCCGTCGCAAGACCAGCACTGCTGTATCGTCAATCCTGATAGGCTCCAAGTTGACTGACCGATCTGAGGCCACCGGGCCATCTGCCAAGGAGATCAGCTGCTCAGGGCGTAGCATAGCCCTCCGAAGTGAGGAGACTTAGAAGACGTCATGCAATCCCGCTAACTCTGGCGGTAGCTCCAGTCTATAGGCTAAGGGGCCGATCCGCTCCAGGATCCAATAAGGCCCCATATATCTCGGACTGAGCTTCTTCCGCCCTCGCACCCGCGAAACTCCGTGCATCGGCCGAATCTTCAAGAAAACTCGGTCTCCCACCTGGAACTCCACTTGACGATGCCTCGCATCGTAGTATTTCTCCTGTCTGCTCTCGGCTTCCAACATCCTGTCCCGGAGCAATCTAATCTGAGCATCTATATCTCTCACAAACTCCGAGCCTAGTGCCTGCGGATCATCATCCTGAACCCATGATAGTGGGGTCCTGCACCTCCTTCCATACAACGCCTCGTATGGAGCCATGCCTATGCTGGAATGATGAGCGTTGTTGTACGAAAACTCGACCAGTGGCAGCAATCTCTCCCAAGGCTTGCCACGGTCCAAAATACACAGTCGCAACAGATCTTCCAGTGTATGGTTGGTGCGCTCTGTCTGTCCGTCGGTCTGAGGGTGAAAAGCTGTGATGAATGTCAACCGAGAACCCAGATGGGCCTGGACTGACCTCCATTCCCTGGATGTAAACCGCCCATCCCGATCTGAAACGATAGTCTTGGGCACCCCATGATAACGCACAAACTGCTCAATGAACCTCCGTACTAATACACTGACCGGTGTGTCCTTTGCCACTGGAATGAACCTGGCCACCTTTGTTAGCCTGTCCACTATCACCCAGATCGATTCATTCCCAGCACGGGATTGAGGTAGCCCATGTATAAAGTCCATGGCTATATCCTCAAACTTCCACTCCAGCACTTGAAGCGACTGCAGCAAGCCTGTCGGGTTCCTACACTCTGCCTTCACGAGCTGGCAGGCCTCGCAATGTGTCACAAAATACGTAATATCTTTCTTCTTATCCGGGCAGTACATCGTCCTCTTCAAATCCTTTACCATCTTGGTGATCCCCGGGTGTACAGAATATCGGCTGCAGTGAGTTTCCGTCAAAATGTCCTCCCGGATTCGTCCTCCTGCTGGTATGTAGACTCTGCCTCGGAAACACAGGAGCCCATCCCTCAAAGAGTAATCTCCTGTCGTGTCTTCCTCCAAGGCTCGGAATATCGGCTCAGCTCTCTCATCCAGCATATGCCCATCTCTTTTGCGGTCTCGAATATCATCAGTAGTAACCATCGACCCCAGGTACTCCATGTATAGCTCCGGGTCCTCCTCAGACACTAGTGAATTCTGCATCTCCTCGAACGATCTAACAAACTCCAAGGCCATCAGCTGCGGGCCTACTCCTGTCGTACTCGCTCTCCATCTTAGAGAATCTGCGACCACGTTCGCCTTCCCCGGATGGTAGTGCATGGTATACTAATAGTCCGACAGAAATTCCACCCAACGTCTCTGCCTGATGTTTAACTCCTTCTGGGTGTCGACGTACTTCAGATTCTTGTGGTCGAATAAGATATCGCAATGTACCCCGTAGAGATAGTGTCGCCAGATCTTAAGAGCAAAATTAACTGCCCCCATCTCCAAATCATGCACGGGGTAGTTCTGCTCGTGCTGCTTCCACTGACAGGAGGCATAGGCTATTACGTGTCCATTCTGCATCAGAACGACACCCATCCCCTGATAGGAAGCATCTGTGTACACCTGGAATCCTTCCTTCCCTGACGGAAGAGCAAGGATGGGAGCCGAGGTGAGACAATCCTTCAGCTCCTAGAAGGCAGATTCGCATCGTGGCGTCAAAATAAAAGGGGACTCCTTCTTCGTCAGAGACGTAAGAGGGAGGGCAATCTGAGAGAACCCATTTACGAACTTCCGGTAGTAACCGGCAACTCCCAAGAAACTTCGAACATCCGAGGCCGACTTTAGTGGTGGCCAATCCCGTACTGGGTGGACCTTCACCAGATCCACTGCCAGACCTGCTCCACTGATGACATGGCCCAGAAAGGCCACCTCCATTAGCCAGAACTGGCACTTGTTGTACATGGCATACATCTCATGCTCACGCAGTTTCTCCAAGGTTAAGGCCAGATGTCTCGCGTGCTCCTCCTCCGTCCTTGAGTAGATAAGGATGTCGTCGATGAATACGATAACGAAGACGTCCAGATACTCTTCAAACACCCGATTCATCAGGGTCATGAATGCGGAGGGTGCATTCGTGAGCCCGAACGGCATCACTGTAAACTCGTACAAACCATATCTGCTGCTGATGGCCGTCTTCGGGATGTCCTCCTCCTAAATGCGAAGCTGGTAGTACCCTGACCTCAGATCCAGCTTTGAGAACCAATGGGCTCCCTCTAGCTGGTCAAATAGCTCGTCTATCCTTGGTAAGGGATAAGTATTCCGTACTGTCAACCTGTTCAGAGCCTGGTAATCTATGCACAGTCGAAGGGTCCCGTCCTTCTTCTTAACGAACAACACTGGAGCTCCCCATGGTGAAGAGCTAGGCCGAACGAACCCGGCCTCCACTAACTCCTGAAGCTGGCTTCGAAATTCCGCCAACTCCTTTGGGGCCATTCGATAGGGAGCTCTGGATACCGGCTTAGCCCCTGGTACGAGCTGAATTTGGAAGTCCTTCTCTCGGTGCGGGGGTAGCCCTGGTAACTTCTCCAGAAACACGTCGGCGAAGTCCCGCACTACTGGAATATCTGCAATGGAGTCCTTGGCCACGACCGCCTAAAAAAGGACCTGATAAACTTCTTTCCCCTGTAAGTGGGCCTTAACGGCCTGAATAAACGATAGTAAGGTACGGGGTGCTGGTATAATACCTTCGATGACAATGAAGGAGCCGCCGTGCCTCACGGTGATCCTCTTCGCCACGCAATCGATCTGGGCATGGTTCCAATACAGCCAAGTCATGCCCAGGATCAGATCATAATCTGGCATCTTCAGAACCGTCGCTGGTGCCTCAAACGCCTTCCCGCCGATCCTCGCTTCCATATTGCAATGAGCAGAGGTCATTATCTCTGATCCATCGGGTAGGCGCACCCTCATCATCTTCCCGGTGAATGGCTCCACACATGCCAGTCCTTTCACGAAATCCTCCGACACGAACGATTACGACGCACCAGTGTCGAAGAGGGTATGAGCGGGCTTGCCACTAATGAAGACTATGCCTGTGATAACCTGCTCCGGGTTCCGCGGCTGTGTCAGGTCTAGAGCATACACCTGCTCCCTCTCTGGCCTGCAACCTCGATCCTAAAATCCTCGTCCTCGGTCCTGTCCTCGTCCGCCAAACTGTCGGAGAGGTGGAGCGCCCTGATGTGCTGGTGGGGGTGCTCGCCTCATAGGGCAGTTCCTCTTGATATGCCCCGGCTGGTTGCACTGATAGCATACCGGTGGCTGCTCTGCCGTCCTTGGCATTTCCAGCATCTGTATAGGCTGGGGAGCCAATACCCCCTGACTCCTCTGCTCCTTCCCAAACTCTTGACGAGGCTGATCCCCGTTCCTTCTTTCCCCAATAACCTGGCCTCGAGGATGATCTCTACGCCCTCCAATCACTGTATCATCAGCCGGTCTCTTCCGGCTCTTCACTGTAAGCTGATCCGCCTCTCTCTTCTTAGCCATCTCCAGAATCCTGGCCAGACTCCCCTCTGAGACGAAAAGGAGGGCCTGTCTCATGTCATCTTGCAGCCCCTTATAAAACATCCGGGCATAGCCAGCATCGTCTAACTGGTAAGCGTCCGCATAGCGGGCCAGGTGAGTGAACTCCTGATAGTACTCCACCACAGTCCTGTTCCCCTACCTCAACCGTAGGAACCTATCCTCCAGGTCATCCTTCGCCGACTGAGGTACAAAATGTCCCAAGAGCGCTGCTCTGAACTCCTCCCAAGTAATATCAGCGCAGTCCATCCCCGCAAAGGTGGTGTCCAGCTGAGATTTCCACCACCTCTTTCCGTGTGACTCTAAGCAGGAGACTGCCAAAGCGACTGCCTCCTCCGTGGGGCATCGAATCCCTGTCAGCATCTCGTAAATGTTGTCCAACCATTCCTCCGTACGTACTGCAGACTCCGTCCCCTGGTAGGATGGAGGGGAAAGTCCCCGGAAGACAGTCATCCAATTGGCCCCGGGGGTTGGCTGTGGAGCCGGGGCTTGCTGAGCTCTGAAGGCCTCCAGAATGGCCGTCAGTGTTTGCCCCATCTCCGTCTGCTAGAACGGAGCTGGAGCCAGTGGAGGCAGGACCACATTTGGAGCCTGGGGTGTCCCCTGCTGCGATGTAGGGTTCGTCGCAGGCTACAAGTAAAAATTCCATTTGTTAGAGAGCGAATGAATGGAATTTAAGAAGAGTTAGGATGGACTTTCACATGTGATTTCCCCTATGGGCACACCACTGCTTCCGCTGCTAGTTTGTCCGCAAACTAAGCTCGCACGGGGGTGACCCAAGGTTTTGTGGACTACTTCTCTTTCGATCGAGGTCTCCTCTGATACCACTTGTAAGACCCCCCTTTTTTTCTTTTTAAACCACCGGCGTCTTAGCCCAGAATTGCCGCTTTGCGGTGGCGCTGACTCACGGGACGGCCGCCACTACAAAATGCCAATTCTGCCGGCCCTTTTGGATCACAAGAGAGAGAAGTAATTTTACATAAAGAGTAAACAAGTCCACAGAAACATGTAAATAAAAGTGAAATTATATCCAGTCCATCAGTAGATAATAACAGGAAATAGATAAATGGGCTCGAGCCCGGTACATCAGAGTCCTCACTACAAATCACTCATCGCGGAAGCTATAAAAATACTAATCACTCACGGAGCTGGTCGCAGGTGCACCGGTGCTAGACTGACCCACCTCCATACGCACCGTACTCCGCTGGTGCTGGTCCCTTGACTGCTGGTCCCTGTCTCCCATCCGGAGCTCCTGTAATGTTGTGGTTTGAAAACCGTTAGTCATAAAGACTAAGCCCTATCATCCCCTACCCCTCCCCCCACGGCTCCTAAGCACCGGGCGGAGAGGAGGAAAGGGAAGCTTCAAAGTGGAGAATAATCAAGCAGATGACAAGGGAGCTAATCTAACAATTATTTAGAATAAAGTAGGTCTAACAATCCTACGGCAGTAAGTAATAAGGAGGACAATTAATAAGTAGCAATTGTATAAAAAGGCAGGTAGAGAACAAATAAGTAAATAAGCAAGTAAATAGGTAAGTAAATAAGTAAGTAACCTTAACTTATATGAATGCCCATACAAACTTATAAGTTAAGGGGTCTTCTACAGGGCTCCCATCGTATAAAAAGTCCCATACCGATTTATATGTTGGGGTGTCGGTTGTATGCAAATATGAGTGTAGTGATATGATATGCCATGATTCATGCAAGTGCAACTCACGCACACGACTCTATGCGCACAGACCTTTAGTTCCCCCTATTCGGGCAGCTAGCTTCACTCCCAGGAACCTCCGTAGTGGCAAACAGAGACAGTGGGTCGGGACCCCACTCCTAGGCGGGTATCCACACTACCGGGCCTAGCCCTTCCGTACGCCCCTAGAAGAACACAACCTCGAGTATCCGCATACTACTGCTGGCTCTACCCACCAGACTTTCTTTGGCTAAGTGTCCCACACCACCGAGTCAACATACCGATGTCGGTGTGAACGACAATAAGATATCGAAGACCCACCACCTTTATTCTGTACTCCAACCCTCGAGCCCTCGGCTCCCCGGACTGTCCCGTTCGTGCATCTACCTTCAGAGCTACCGTCTGAATGGCAACCAAACCAATTATTCTACCTTCCTAGCTATCGGGGAGTGTGTATGTGCAACCCTAGTTATACTAGTTGCTCTTTTAATTTATTATTCCTATGGTTTACGTTAGCCCAGGACTGCCCCCGGCATACCCCGTGAAGGGCTCTCAAAGGGCACTAGGAACCAAGACGGCAGCATTACGGCCCGAAGTTCCTTTTCGCAAGGCACTTATTATTATTGGTTGATCTCCCTTAACCCGATCCCCTTTAAGTTACTTTAGATCTAGCCCTAGAGTATTAAGACTCTTCCATTCCTACCCGGGGTGGACGATCTTTCGTCGTTCCCGTGCGCCACATAACTTTAACCAGTCTCACACTCTACTTATCTTGACCTCCAACAATGAACTTAATCTTAGCTTGCCCTAACCAACTAGCAACTATCAAAATTCTATCTTCCAAGTTCATTACCCACTCTAGTTCAGTTTCCGTGGTTTTACTATATGCAGACCATCCTAAGGTACATGAGGAGTATAAGGTGAGGTACTCCAATTTGTCTTCCGAATCTCCTATAATATTTACTGGAGGTCTACCATGACATAATTAGTCTAAATCCAAGGTTTCCAAATTTTCCTATTTATCGGGCATTTAATTTATTTATTCTAAGATTCCAAATGCCCTAGTACGAACATGAAGTGCAATAATGAGCCAACAATAAATCATCATAAAATCCTTTAAAATCCTATGAGACATTTAAATAGCAATTCCAAGTTTTGAGAAATTCCAGAGGTGTTTAGGCCTATATTTCTTAATTTACCGTTTTAGGCCATTTATACTATATTATGAAGGAAGTAATGACAATGTGTATCCAAAAATCCCAAGAAAATTATAGGAGCTATATAGTGACCTAAAACCATCATAAACCAAGTACCATAATTTTTCTCCAACATTTGAACTCTGAATTTATTTTAATTCAAGATACTAATTTTCCTAACTTAATGAAGGAGGTACTGTTTTTATCCATCTAAAAGTCCAGAGAAAATTACAGGGTGACTATTATAATATGAAACAACCACTAACCCAATTTCATAATTTTCCAAATAGTAATTGGACATTATTTGTATTTTTGACTCCATGTCACAACTAGTACGTTAAAGAAATATGTACCAGAAATAATCAGTTAAAATTTCTAAGAAAAATATAGAAGGTATAACAGGCTATAAGATGCCCTAATCCAAGATTTCATAATATTCTAGTGAACAGAAATTCCATAATCATCAAAATAAATATCTAGGGCACAATTAGAGTTGTAAATGAAGTACTGTATAAATTAACCCAAGAATCTCAACAAAATTATAACATGGCCATTTAGATTAGGAAATCACACTACTCCAATTTTACTTGATTTGAAGTTCATTTGATGGTTTAACAATTCAAATTAAAGTTGGTGACCTAAACTAGGGTTAGGATTTTAGGTGGCCTAGCTGTCTCCAAATACCCTAAAATTTTGTTCAGGGAACTATACTAGTCCTATGGTTCTCTCCACCAAATTTTAAGTCAGTCCAAGGTCATTTGACCCCATGACCTTCACAACCCTCAAAACCACCATTAAGGGATTTTCCCTAGGGTTCTAAGGCTACCCTACACCAAACCACTCCAAACTCCCTTGGAGGGTGTGTCATGCCCTAAAAAGTCAATGACCAAAATATCAGCCCCTGTTGAGGCGATATGGCCACTCAAATACCAAGGGGGTGTTTGATCCTAAATTATCCTATAAGGATAATCCTGGGGTTGAACCCAACCCTATTCAAAACATCTTCAAATGAGACGAAATTTTTGCCAGAACATTATGATAAACCCAGGGACCACTCACCAAAATTTGGAAGGGTTTGGAAGTCATTTAGCCATCTAATTAAATTATGCTTGGATTATTGAATTTTCCTAAAAACTATAGAAAAATATTTTCCAAAAATCCTAATTTTTGGATAGCACCTAAATATAGGTAAGATTAGGCCACACCCAAAATTTCAAGTCATTTTGATGACTGGATTGGAGTGGGGGAATTTTTCTAAGGTCAATACAGCCCTATGGATAGGCCTCACCAAAAAGTGTGTTGTGGTCTAACCAGGACTCCAAATCGAGTGAAATCAATTTTAAATTAAACTAGACTTCCAGGGCTACATTTTCTATGTTGACCACTTTTTATGTTTCAACCCCTACGGGCAATAATTTTCAGTTTTAACTAAGTGTACAGTAAAGGGATTTAAATTCCTAATTATACAATATATAATATAATAAAATGTTACTGTTCATCTCCTTCTTTAGCCCGAACCAGCAACCTAAAAAAACTTGAAACCTGTAGCTTTTCTAAAGCCATTTCCTGGCCACCCAGCCATCTCCCTTGCCGGCCACCACCACCACCACCTCTGTTGAGGTGAGGGATACCGTCGGGCGGCGGCACGGTCGCCGGAGAGGCGGTTTCCGGCGAACCCGCCACCATGAAATTTTTGGAAAAACATGGAAACGCTCACCCGATCTGGCTCTTTTGAGCCCGATATCTCTCCTAACAATTTCTAAGATCTATCCGCAGAAGAAGAGGGAGGGGAGGACCTTGTTCGCGGGCTGGAGGCGTGCAGAACGTCGGGAAGCCATTTGCGCGGTGGTGGCGTCGCCGGAAATTCTTCAACAGCAAGTGGAGGAATCTGAATCCGTTTGATCGAGCGTGTAACCTTCTCCTCTTGCTCTTAGGAGTCTTTTATAGATCAACAAGTGGGAAGGGGAAAGGATGAAACTGTAACACCTCTACCCGTCAAGAAGAATATAATAGAGGGTCCGGCCGGGGCCCCACACCATATTCCACAAACAGGCGGAGACGCTACGAAATAATATCATAACCACGCATCCTAACACAGAGAATTCTAGCGGAAGTTTCACGGTTGAATCTTTGAACTCAAGATAACAATAATTGTCCACTATAACATAGGAACGTACACAAATATCAAAAGAGTCTGGCCTTAAGGCCTTACATTATTTCTCTGAACAAGAGTGTGGATTACAGACATCGGCACGCAGGCCGGCCACACATGAACAAAAAGAAACAACAATGCCTTCGAGGTCAGCAACGCAGCTTAGGCTTCAGCCAGCTAAGTCCCGCTCGGGCCAGCACCTCCAGTACCTATAAGCACCAATCCACCAAACGGTGGTAAACAGGGCAACGGTCAGCATTCAGCTGACCAATTATAACGACCCTTCCCCTCGCACGGGGCAGCGAAATTCCTTCCCTGCATAGCAATTCAGTGTATGTATAATAAGCCACCCAAGACGTGCACAAACGCACCGTCAATACATATCACAAACGTCGGCACGACGACTCGACGCTCCGTGCACTCAGGGCACATTATCGGTGTTCCGTAGTTCCACGGCCACACCACCGTTCAGAGGTCCCAGACATAACGGTCCAATATGAGCATTCTAGTCTGATCGGCACAGAGGCCGTCGACTCTCGCTATGTGATCCTAACAGGGTCTTAAGCACCCAAGGTTAGACAACCATAACGCGGGTACAGATCCACCTTGCCCGTTGCTCAAATCGTCAGACTCAAGCCTGGACTGACGCGGGTACAGCTTCACCTTGCCCGTTCCATTACCAAGGCATTTGCGTAGTTGCAGCCCAACGGCTCAACCTCACATAAAGTAGCAACTCACGGCCACAAGAGAGTCCAACTCTCATAATTTCCTGGACTTCCTCCAGTACTTTATCCATCATGCCTACAAGCAATAATCACGGAGTCTTCTCCGATATGCAAACAAGCATCACCAATCCAGACCATGTCCAGATGGGCTTCACACAGCATGCCTAGATCCGTACTCCAATTCCGGACTCTAACAAGGGGGACTTCACATATCTACCCCAAGGGACGCCACAACCCACTGTACACTCGCGGGGAAGGGTTTTCCCTATGCAATGCAGGAATTAAGGACTTCACATGTCCAAGCAGGAAATCGTTACCCTAGGAACTCGCTTCGGAGCCATGGAGAGAAATTTGAGACGGATGAAAGCCTTCGCAGCAGCGTTGCCTTCGCAAATCCGAACTCGGCTCGCGATTTGGACCACCGTAGCACCACCGGCAGCCGGATTCCACTTCTTCTTCCTCCCCTTGCTCTCCCCTCTCTCTTTGAGGAAAAATGAACGGCCAAGATCTTCCCAAAATAATTATTCTTTTGCCCGACACGGCCTGTGACACGCCTGTGTCACAGGCCGTGTACCCTTAAGCGGCACACGCGGCACTCACACCGACTGAAAATTACCAGAACACGAGCATCGACACGCCCGTATCGAACCTGACACGCCCGTGTCAGCCATGTGACACGCCCGTGTCACCCCTATTACACGGTACTCAACGAGCGCTAAAATCAATCAGAGCAGTACACGGGTAGGCACACGCCCTCTGACACGCCCGTGTCAAAACTGATACGGCCGTTTTTAAGGCTTGGTTCCGGGCTGTGTACTTCCCTGACTCGGTACGATGATTTCTTGAGTGATACGCCCTGGGACACGCCCGTGTCGAAGGCCGTGTCCCAGGCTCGACTATCGTCGACCACCGATCGTCGACTATCCTGAACACGCCCTGGGACACGCCCGTGTCCGAGGCCGTGTACCCCCGACACGCCCTGGGACACGCCCGTGTCCCAGGCCGTGTTAAGCAACCCGCACCTCAAATACAATTTTGAGTCTTTTTGGGGTGATACAATCCTCCCCTCCTTAATAAAATTTCGTCCAGAAATTTGAAGACAGTAGGGAGAAAATAACAAAACATTTATATGTAATAGCTATTACATATATAACGAGCAAACAAGTTACGAAAATAACTCGGGAAACTCGGCTTGCATGGTCTGCTCGCGCTCCCATGTTAGCTCATCTCGGCCACAATTGTCCCATCGAACTTTGACCATCCCAATCACTTTGTTCCGCAACTGTTTCTCGGCTCGATCCTCGATCTGTATAGGCTTCACCTTTGTCGTTAGCCCATACTCAACCGGCACTCGATCATTGTCAATTACTTGAGCTGGATCCTTGACTGCTTTGCGTAGCATCGAGATGTGAAACACATCATGCAATCCACTCAATTCCGATGCAAGAGCTAGCCGATAGGCGGCTTCCCCAATTCGATCCACCACTTCAAATGGACCAAGGTATCGCGGACTTAGCTTTTTCAACCGCCGAATCCGAGATACGCCTTTGAAGGGCTTAATCTTTAAATAGACCCAGTCACCCACCGCGAACTCCACGTTCCGGTGCTTAGCATTGTAATACTTGGCTTGCCGATCCTGGGCTATTAGGAGCCTCTCTCGAATAGAGCGTATTGTTGAGGTAGCATCCTCAATCTCCTTTTTGCCTAAAAGTTTGGTCTCGCCAGTTTCTGCCCAAGCTAGCGGTGTACGACACTTACGACCATACAACGCTTCAAATGGGGCCATGCCTATACTCGCTTGATGGCTATTATTATAGGCAAACTCCACCATAACAAGATGCTCTTCCCAATTCTTACCGAAGTCCAGGGCGCACATACGGAGCATATCCTCCATCGTTCAGTTGGTTCACTCAGTTTGGCCATCCGTTTGCGGGTGAAAGGCCGTACTAAATGCTAACTTCGTGCCCAACATCTGATGAATTAATCTCTAATCCTTCGAGGTAAAACGCCCATCTCAGTCACTTACGATGCTCCGGGGAACACCGTGCAATCGAACAATCTGCTCCACATAGAGCTTTGCCAACATTTCCACTGAATCGTCCTGCTTGTTCGGTATAAAGTGAGCCACCTTTGTCAATCGGTCTACAACCACCCAGATTGAGTCATGGCCACGCTGAGATCTCGGCAATCCGTGCACGAAATCCATAGAAATATCCTCAAACTTCCATTGCGGAACCGGCAACGACTTCAGGAAACCACTCGGCCGTTGACATTCTGCCTTTACCAAAGCACAAGTACGACATTTAGCCACATACGCGGCTATGTCCTTCTTTAAACCAGGCCACCAGAACAGTTTCTTCATGTCCTTGTACATTTTTGTGCTCCCAGGGTGAATTGAGTACTTTGTAAAGTGTGCTTCATATAGCAATCCTTCTCGCACTTTACCCGCACTAGGGACGCACAATCGGCCATCTTTCCGTAATAAACCGTCATCCCAGGAGAATTGATCACCAGACCCCTCCTTTGTATAGCGTTGGAGACTTTCAACCAACTCCGTTGCCCGCCGAACCCTGTCAGCAAGGTAATATTGAACCTCCAACCAGTTCACGCATGCATCAGTCGAAGAATCTCTTTCCACACAAGATATCTCCAAAGCTTCCAACTCCTGGATTAACCGCTCATCATGTATCCGTAACCAATTTGCCCGCACCGGAGTCCGACGACTCAAGGCATCAGCGACCACATTTCCCTTTCTGGGAACATAGTGAATGTCGAAGGTATAATCCCCAAGGAATTCCATCCACCTCCTTTGTCGCATATTCAACTCCTTTTGATCGAGCAGATACTTTAAGCTTTTATGATCTGTATAAATATCCACCTTCACGCCATAAAGATAATGCCGCCACAACTTTAGCACAAAGATCACCGCCGCCAACTCCAAGTCATGGACGGGGTAATTACGCTCATGCACTTTCAATTGACGTGAGCCATAGGCGATCACCTTGCCAAACTGCAGGAGAATGCAGCCTAAGCCGCTTCCTGACGCATCGCTGTATATTTCAAATCCATCTGTACCACATGGCGACGTCAAAACAGGCGCCGTGGTCAAACGACTCTTCAGCTCATCAAAAGCTCGTGCGCACTCCGGCGTCCAAACGAACTTCTGATCCTTTCTCGTCAACGTAGTCAGAGGCAAAGCAATCCGGCAGAAGTTCTCCACGAACCGTCTATAGTAGCCCGCCAGTCCAAGGAAACTCCTGACCTCGGCCACTGAAGACAACACTGGCCAATCACGAATGGCACTTATCTTAGTCGGATCCACCGCTATGCCCTCTCCACTTACCACATGGCCGAGAAAAGCCACCGACGAGAGCCAGAACTCACACTTAGAGAACTTGGCATACAACTTATTCCTTCGCAAGGTATGCAATACCAATCGCAAGTGGTTTGCATGATCTTCCTCCGATTGTGAATATACAAGGATATCATCAATAAACACAATCACAAACAGATCCAGGTATTCGCGGAACGTTCGATGCATGAGATCCATGAAGACCGAAGGCGCATTACATAAGCCGAACGACATCACTGTGAACTCATAATGACCATAGCGTGTGCCAAACGCTGTCTTGTGAATGTCACCTTCCCGAATCCGCAATTGGTAATACCCGGACATCAAATCCAACATTGAATAGACGGTTGAGCCTGCTAGCTGATCGAACAAGTCATCGATCCGTGGAATTGGATACTTGTTTTTCTCCGTCAGCTTGTTCAGTTCGCGATAATCAATACATAGTAGCAAACCACCATCTTTCTTTTTCACAAAAAGAACAGGCGCGCTCCAAGGTGACATACTTGGGCGTATGTATCCCTGCTCCAATAACTCTTGCAACTGAACTTTCAGTTCGGCCATTTCTTTTGGTGCTACCCGATACGGCGAACGGGCCACAGGTTTCGCATCCGGCACCAGCTCGATAGCGAAGTCGATTTCCCTTTGGGGAGGTAACCCCGAAAGGTCCTTTGGAAACACATCAACATATTCCGACACAATCGGCACTTCACTCACACTGGCCTTCGGCGCCACCGCCTCTATAAGTGTGAAGAACAACTCCGCACCCTTCCGAACTGCCTTAACAACTTGGAGAGCGGATAACAACATCCCACTCATCCCTTGCATACCAATGAACTTGGTCTCTTGTTCGGTATTTTGCCCAAGTGTGACCTCTTTTGAAGTGCAATCAATACAGGCACGCTGCTCTGAAAGCCAGTCCATACCAAAGATTATATCAAACTCTTTGATCGGCAATACTAATGTTTCCACCTTGAACTCCCGACTTCCTATCTTGACCTCAAGACCGCAAGATCGATCCGCGCACATCAAACATCTGTTAGGGAACAACACCTTTACACTGTCTGTCGTGGTCCGGATAGGCACCGCGACACGAAAGACAAAGTCCTCAGACAGAAACGAATGTGAAGCACCTATGTCGAACAGTGCTCGCGCCGGATACTCTCGTATAAGGACAAACCCTATAACATTACAATCAAAACAAGCACAGCATATCAAAAAAATAAGAACATTAAAACCTAAGTGCACCTGTGACGACATCCCCTGCTGAATGGCCTCCTGTTGTCCAAGGTTGAAGACCCTGGGCTGCGCGTGCGAGGCAGAAGACTCCACCACAGCCTTCCCCTTCTCCGCATAAGACGCTCCCGTCTTCTTATCACCCTTTGGAGTACCTGATCGACATTCACGTGCGAAGTGTCCAACCTTCCCGCACGTATAACAAGCACGAGATCCATACCCAGATGTATCCGTCACAGTCGCAGAAGGAGCTTGTCCAGAAGACTTAGACTTCTTGTTCCATCTCTTTCGGTAGCCAAATTTTTCCGGACGCAGCGGCTTAAACTCTGGCTTCCCAACAGCCAAGTTTCCCTTTGCTTGCCCCCGTTTCATGTCCGTTTCCAAAGAACGAGCCGTACAGACTAAGGCTTGGAATCCGTGACTCACAGAACTCGAGAGCAAATACCGTAGCTCATCTCGCAGTCCCGCATAAAACTGACTAGTCTTACGCTCTTCTTCGGCAAAGATCGTGCCCGCATATCTTCCCAAACGGGTGAACTCATGCAGGTAGTCATCCACACTTCAATCTCCCTGTGCTAACCGTTGAAATTCCATTTCCATTGATATCCTTTGCTGCATCGGCAGATGTTGTGCTAAGAACAGTCGAGAAAATTCTTCCATTGTAATCTCTGCCAATTGCCTGCCGGCCAAGTGATGCAGTTCAATCTCATCCCACCACAATCGTGCCTCTCCTTCTAGTAGGAAAGTGGCTAACATGACTTTCTGTTCCTCCTCAACCTTGATATCTCTCATAATCCTCTTGATCCTTGCAAGCCAATCCTCTGCTTGGGCCGGTGTACCCGCCCCATGAAACTGCGGAGGGTTAAAGCTCAAGAATTGCTTCCATTGTTGATCTGTTACCCGCGGATCAACTTCGGCTTCTACCGATTCTTGCCGTACCCCAGCTTGCGTTGGCACCACTATAGGACGTGCCTGCCCAACTTACTGAGCATTCATCACAGCAAGTACCGTTTCCGTGATGAGACGGACTGTCTCAGCGGATGGAGGAGTTGTGGGCACCTCAGCTGGTGCCGCACTCTCAACAGAACATTGTGGTTCGGATTGACCCGCAACACTTCTGGTCACCTATATGTGTAAAATACACAGGTTAACGACCAATGAAAACGACAACCATACAAAAAGAATACACAAGTTCAACAAACATGTGTATTTGCATTCCTATGTGGACAATCTTGAGTTCAAGTTAAGTGTTATAACGACAGCACTGACACGTGCTCGCCACCTCTCAAAAGAATTCGTCCGCGAATTCGGAAGAGATCGACCAACAAGCTGATACCAAATTGTAACACCTCTACCCGTCAAGAAGAATATAATAGAGGGTCCGACCGGGGCCGCACACCATATTCCACAAACAGGCGGAGACGCTACGAAATAATATCATAACCACGCATCCTAGCACAGAGCATTCTAGCGGAAGTTTCACGGTTGAATCTTTGAACTCAAGATAACAATAATTGTCCACTATAACATAGGAACGTACACAAATATCAAAAGAGTCTGGCCTTAAGGCCTTACATTATTTCTCTGAACAAGAGTGTGGATTACAGACATCGGCACGCAGGCCGGCCACACATGAACAAAAAGAAATAACAATGCCTTCGAGGGCAGCAACGCAGCTTGGGCTTCAGCCAGCTAAGTCCCGCTCGGGCCAGCACCTCCAGTACCTATAAGCACCAATCCACCAAACGGTGGTAAACAGGGCAACGGTCAGCATTCAGCTGACTAATTATAACGACCCTGCCCCTGGCACGGGGCAGCGGAATTCCTTCCCTGCATAGCAATTCAGTGTATGTATAATAAGCCACCCAAGACGTGCACGAACGCACCGTCAATACATATCACAAACGTCGGCACGACGGCCCGACGCTCCGTGCACTCAGGGCACATTATCGGTGTTCCGTAGTTCCACGGCCACACCACCGTTCAGAGGTCCCAGACATAACGGTCCAATATGAGCATTCTAGTCTGATCGGCAGACAGGCCGTCAAATCTCGCTATGTGATCCTAACAGCGTCTTAAGCACCCAAGGTTAGACAAACATAACGCGGGTGCAGATCCACCTTGCCCGTTGCTCAAATCGTCAGACTCAAGCCTGGACTGACGCGGGTACAGCTTCACCTTGCCCGTTCCACCACCAAGGCATTTGCCTAGTTGCAGCCCAACGGCTCAACCTCACACAAAGTAGCAACTCACGGCCATAAGAGTGTCCAACTCTCATAATTTCCTGGACTTCCTCCAGTACTTTATCCATCATGCCTACAAGTAATAATCACGGAGTCTTCTCCGATATGCAAACAAGCATCACCAATCCAGACCATGTCCAGATGGGCTTCACACAGCATGCCTAGATCCATACTCCATTCCGGGATCTAACAAGGGGGACTTCACATATCTACCCCAAGGGACGCCACAACCCACCGCACACTCGCGGGGAAGAGTTTTCCCTATGCAATGCAGGAATTAAGGACTTTGCATGTCCAAGCAGGAAATTGTTACCCTAGGAACTCGCTTCGGAGCCATGGAGAGAAATTTGAGACGGATGAAAGCCTTCGCAGCAGCGTTGCCTTCGCAAATCCGAACTCGGCTCGCGATTTGGACCACCGTAGCACCACTGGCAGCCGGATTCCACTTCTTCTTCCTCCCCTTGCTCTCCCCTCTCTCTTAGATGTAGAAAGAGAAGATGAAACTCAAAAATGAGCTTTTCCTCCTCCTTTCCCGGCCTTATTAGCCCAGGAATGAGCCCCAGCAACAGGATCCTCTTTGAGGAAAAATGAACGGCCAAGATCTGCCCAAAATAATTATTCTTTTGGCCGAAATGGCCTGTGACACGCCCGTGTCACAGGCTGTGTACCCTTAAGCGGCACACGCGACACTCGCACCGACTGAAAATTACCAGAACACGGGCATCGACACGCCCGTGTCGAACCTGACACGCCCGTGTCAGCCATGTGACATGCCCATGTCACCCCTGTTACACGGTACTCAACGAGCGCTAAAATCAATCAGAGCAGTACACGGGTAGGCACACGCCCTCTGACACGCCCATGTCAAAACTGACACGGCCGTGTTCAAGGCTTGGTTCCGAGCCGTGTACTTCCCTGACTCGGTACGGTGATTTCTTGAGTGATACGTCCTGGGACACGCCTGTGTCGAAGGCCGTGTCCCAGGCTCGACAATCGTCGACCACCGATCGTCGACTATCCTGAACACGCCCTGGGATACGCCCGTGTCCGAGGCCGTGTACCCCCGACACGCCCTGGGACATGCCCGTGTCCCAGGCCGTGTTAAGCAACCTGCACCTCAAATCCAATTTTGAGTCTTTTTGGGGTGTTACAGAAACGTTCATGGCCATTAATATTTCTCTTAATGACGTTTCGGTTATGGTAGAGGCAGTTGAAACGCTGGAAACGAAGAGGTGCTTGCCAGGTGGCGATTTCCTATTGGACCAATATTTCCTTATTTTATTAAATAATTAGAGTAGGAAACGGCCCATAAATACTCCTGGTGTAACTTCCCATAATTAGAATTGATTACACTGTCGGTTACCTAAATTTCTAGTCTGGCTGACGTTTCGGCCTTGGTCACGGGCGTGACACATAGGTCACGGGCGTGACAGGCCCGGGTGGCCGATTCTGGGTTCGACGATCATCAAACTGAGGTCTACGATCGTCAAAGGGTGGTCACGCCCTAGGTCACGGGCGTGATAGGGTCATGAGGCAAATTCCGTGCTCGGATCGACGATCGCCGAAGGGGGTCACGCCCTTGGTCACGGGCGTGACACCTGGGTCACGGGCGTGACAGGGCCATGACGCAAATTCTGCGCTTCGACGATTGTCCCGCTGAGATCGACGATCGTCGAAGGGGTCACGCCCTAGGTCACGGGCGTGACACATAGGTCACGGGCGTGACAGGGCCATGACGCAAATTCTGCGCTTCGACGATCGTCCTGCTGAGATCGACGATCGTCGAAGGGGTCACGCCCTAAGTCACGGGCGTGACACATAGGTCACGGGCATGAAAGGCCCGGGTTGAAAATTCTACGCCCGACGATCATCTCCCTAAGATCGACGATCGTCGAAGGAGTTATGCCCTAGGTCACGGGCATGACGGGTCGGTCACGGGCGTGACCAACCCGTGACCCGAAATCTCGGTCGATTTATTTCAGTTTTTGGGCTTCCTAAGGTCTTATCACGACCAACCAACTCCTAGGGGTCTAGCCGGAAATGGGATGTTACAGTCACGCCCTTGGTCACGGGCGTGACACCTAGGTCACAGGCATGACAGGGCCATGACGCAAATTCTGCGCTTCGACGATCGTCCCGCTGAGATCGACGATCGTCGAAGGGGTCACGCCCTAGGTCACGGGCGTGACACATAGGTCACGGGCGTGACAGGCCCGGGTTGAAAATTCTGTGCCCGATGATCGTACCCCTGAGATTGACGATCGTCGAAGGAGTCACGCCCTAGGTCACGGGCGTGACGGGTCGGTCACGGGCGTGACCAACCCGTGACCCGAAATCTCGGTTGATGTATTTCAATTTTTGGGCATCCTAGCATTCTGTCACGACCAACCGACTCCTAGGGGCCTAGCCGGAAAAGGGATGTTACACATGCAACCTAGCATAAAAATTTCCCAGAGAACAAGTTAAACAACCACAAAATAGGCAAACTAGTACCTTAGTTAAGTAATTAACATTTCCAAAAGAAAACCACCAGTGGGCGTCAACAACCTGAAACGAACCCACTGTTGAGCATGTATGTCTGCACTATCAAGAAAACAACAAAACTACATCACAATGGTGAGGAAGACCTCTGCAACGCAGCAGTCCACTAACAAGACCAACCTAGCAGCTCAACCAGCTATTGCCCTGAACTTGAGACATTCACAAGAAAAGAATACCTCAACGAGAAAATAAATAAGTGGCAACAAACTTGTCGATAAACAAAAGGAGTAGTAGGATTACCAACCCAACCAAGAATAGCTGTCAACACATAGTAAATTGACTAGAAGCCAAAAATGAAAGAGTTGACTTATAATATTCAAAGGTAAACAAATATGCACCAAGTGCGAATAGAGTCATGCTCCGAGAATATTTATGAGAGTAGGCAGATACAGCATAATCCTAACCATAAGAGGAATAAAAAGAGAATAAACTATCACCAACACGTGAATCAATAACACTAGTAAAACAACTGGGCAAGAGTCGGGACCAAACTGTCCAAACCGAACTAACAGACCCAAACATCTCAAAATGGAACTGCGGTGGTGGCCATCTTGTCCAACACAACCCAACAGTCAAAAAACAGACCAAAACATACCCAGGTAAAATGATTCACGAAAACAAGCCAACCAAACCCAACCTTATATCCAAAAACCCATAGAACTCAAACTGGGCGGATTCAACCGAAAAATGACAAATCAAACTTTGCAAAACTATGCAATTAGAGGAAATATGTCGAATTGGAGAAATTTCCCAAGTTTATGGAAAATACGTTGAGTACACTCGACGCCGCGTCGAGTGCAATCAACACACTCGACGCCGACCAGACTACTCAGCAAAACTAGCTTCACTCAATGCCGCGTTGAGTGTATAACACTCACTCAACGCTTTCACACTTAGGCAGAATTGTACAGGATGGCGTTGAGTGTATTCTGCTCACTCAACAAAGTGTTGAGTGTACTCAATATTTTCAATGCTTTTTAACTTAAGACATAACTTTCACAGGATGGCGTTGAGTGTATTCAACTCACTCAATGTCGCGTTGAGTGCACTCAACGCACTCAATGCTTTTAACTTAGATTCCAAGATTTTCCTGATGGCGTTGAGTGTACTCAGCACACTCAACGCCGCGTTGATTGTATGTAGCACACTCAACACCTTTTGACTTAGAGTCCAATTCTGATGGAATTGAGTGTATTTAGCACACTCAATGCCACGTTGAGTGTATGCAACACACTCAATGCCGCATTGAGTGCACTCAACGCATTTTCACTTAGCGTCGCAGACCTCTCAACAAGGCGTTGAGTGCATTCAACACACTCAATGCTTTTGGACTTAAATTCTCAGACCACTCAGCAAGGCATTGAGTGCATTCAACACACTCAACGCCGCGTTGAGTGCACTCAACGCACTCAGCGCTTTTGGACTTGGGCTAAAAACTGAACTTTAGTGCTATGGCTATACTCAATGCCTAACCTACCCGACGAAATTGCCTAAGTCTAAGCCTCAAATTCGACAAATTAACCTACTGTCATCAAGGATTAATTTCCTACTTAGCCTAATCAGCCATATAAGACACATTTGACTTAAGAGAAATGCCAAACCCGATAAGATTTCCCTAACCAGACTAATCCCACATTCAACTAAATTTTTTCAACTATCTTCTACTATTCAGGAGGTCATGATGGCCATACTCTACCAAAATCCTCATTTCTGTACAAGAAAGGATACAGACTTTTACTTCCCCTAATTAACACCAATCATAGATCATTTTATCTATAAGAAGGAGGGAGCATGAGGGACATTTTTTAACAGTAAAAATGACAAGAATTTGATTTCCTTCCTCTTCTTCTTCCCGACTATGATGACGATCTTGACCATGACTAATACTCAAATCATAAATATTTTGATATATCTAGGACTAGATTAACAGTAAGTATGACCCTCGATTAATTTGCCTAGACTAATAATTTTTTAGATGGATGGGCCTTGACCGGAAATTATATGACCAAACCCTATGCAATCTCAATT
This sequence comes from Platanthera zijinensis, assembly GCA_039513925.1. Lineage (NCBI taxonomy): Eukaryota > Viridiplantae > Streptophyta > Magnoliopsida > Asparagales > Orchidaceae > Platanthera > Platanthera zijinensis. Next base: position 138,500,342 of record CM077087.1, on the reverse strand, counting down.
TCTGTACAGGGAGAGAATAAAAAAAAAAGTAATAGAGAACAAGCAAGGGAAAAACCACCACTTGACTTAAACCTTGCCGAACTTGGAATCACCAGCACTCCTTCACACGGATCTGACCGAAAACCACCTATGCAACAATTATTGAAACTTTTTATGATGAAAGAGGGTTTAAACGAAATCACTAAGACCAAAAATTTCACGAAACGGAAAATACTTACCGTAGAAATGTAGATCTAGGTGAGATCTACCCGGATCTACTCTCCAAAGAAGATTTCGAGCACCAACACCCCAGATATCGGTGGCCAAAAGCTTAGAAGTGACCATCGCTCTCACTCTTCCCGTAACAGCCGGCGGTTTCAAGAAGGAGATGATGAATAGGGCTTGTCTATTCACAAGGCTATTTATACTTAGAATATAAGTATTATGATAATAGTTTATTATTAAATAATGGTCCAAACGACCAAAAATTTGCGCCAACACGGATTTCTATGAAAATCACACAATAGCTAAATACCTATGCTACGAACACAACAGCGCAGTTGAAATTAAGATTCGGCAAAATAAACTTGGGCAAACACCTCCTGAAGCCAAATCACAAGCATTCCCAAAGAGGCTCCACCGAGTCACCAAAACAGACGCGACTCGCTAGAGAATCTTGCAAACAGGTTAAACCCAGCAACACACAGAATAAAAACTAAGAGCTAAAATCATGCTCTAACAATGGCATATGCTGAAAACACATCAACGTAATGCCATGATATCATAAATATGCCAGACAACTAATTAAACCAAATATCGAAAAATTGAGGGTGTTACAGCCACTCCCCCTAAAAGAATGTTCATCTCGAAACTTTACGCACAAACCTCTATTACAAAAGAAAAAGAAATAACCAAGGGTTATTGAAAAGATTACATACCAATCAACTTGGAGAATAGATGAGGATTAGCCCCCCTCATAGCTTACTCCAACTCCCAAGTGGAACTTTGGACGTCTTGGTTTCCATAAAAACTTAACTTTTGGTATGGTTTTCCTCCGCAACAATTAATCGTGAGTATCCAGAATGCGGACATGCATCTCAACATTGGAACGATAAGGCTCCAACTGGGGCATATCTTCAAGATATTGTCGGTCGCTGAGCATAAATTTTAGCAACTGGCTCACGTGAAACACGTCGTGCACACCAGGAAAATTTGCCGGCAAATCCAGCCTATAAGCTGATACACCAATACGATCAACAACCTTAAAAGGTCCCACATACCTTGGGTCGAACTTATGATCCTTTCCAAATCTCTTAATGCCAGATATTGGGGAAACCTTAAGAAAAACCACGTCCCCAACCGTAAACTCCAAATCAGTCATCCGAAAATATGCGTTCTTCTCATAACGCTCCTAAGCTATATAGAGCTTTTCTCTTGTATGCTTCACAGAAATATCCATTTCTCCTAACGCTTCAGGACCCATCAACGATCTCTCACAAACCTCGTCCCAAAGTAAGGGAGTTCTGCATCGCCTCCCATACAAGGCCTCAAAAGGGGACATCTGCAAATTTTCTTGATAGCTATTATTATAAGCAAAATCCATCAATCTGCGTCGCTCATCCCAAGCTCCTTCGTGGTCCAAAATATAATATCTGATCATGTCCTCCACGATTTGATTCACTCTCTCTATTTGACCATTATTCTGCAGAGGATAAGCGGTGGAGTACCTAAGATCGGTACCCAACCCTTCTTGTAAGCTTTTCCAAAAGCGAGACATAAACCTGGTGTCTCGATCCGATAAAATGCTAACCAGTACTCCATGCAATCTGATGACTTCATCTAAGTATAATTCGGCTATCTTCTTCATGGAGTAGCCAATCTAAAATGACACGAAGTGAGCACATTTCGTCAATCGATCTACTATCACCCAAAAAGAATCGTGACCTTGGGGAGATCTCAGTAAGCCCGTAATGAAGTCAATGGAAATACTCTCCAACTTCCAGCTTGGAATATCCAAAGGCGTCAACTTGCCACAAGGCCTTCTATGATCGACCTTAACATGCTTGCATGTAAAACATTCAGACACAAATATGGCTATATCACCCTTCATTCCAATCCACCAGACAATCTGCTTTAAGTCTTGTTACATCTTTGTAGAACCTGGGTAGTAGGCAACACTAGAATCGTGTGCCTTACTACACAACTCTAATCGAATGTCCTCAACAATAGGGATACAATATATGTCGCGGTACTTCAAGGTACCCACGTCATTGATCGAAAAATCTGGTAACTCCCCTTTCTCAGTTCTCAGATAAAGGTGCAGCAAGTCCGGATCTTCCTTCTGATGTAGCCTCGTAAGTGTAATCCAAGAATGCTCTACTACAAAAAAACTACTTGACGAGTCATAACTTCCAATAGAAATATCCATCAAGAGAAATTCCTCTACCAGCAAATCAGTAGAAAGATAAAAAATCTTAGTTGTCTTCCTACTCAAGGCTTCAGCTACAACATTAACTTTGACCGGATGGTACTGGATCTCAACATCATAATCTGCAACATACTCTAACCATCTTCGCTAGTGCATATTAAACTCCCTTTGAGTGAAAATGTACTTCAAGCTCTTATAATCGGTGTAAATCTTACACAATGCACCATACAATAGATGCCTCCACAATTTTAGTGCATAAATTACAGCTGCGAACTCCAAATCATGCGTAGGGTAATTCTTTTCATGAATCTTTAACTGTCTCGACCCATATGCAATTACCTTTTCTTCTTGCATAAGGACACAACCAAGTCAAACGTACGATGCATCAATATATACGGTATATTATATTCCTTCCACAGGCAGGGTCAACACCGGAGTAGTGCATAATATCATCTTCAATTCCAAAAAAGCTTCCTCGCACTTATCGCTCCAAATGAAAGTTGTGTTCTTCTGCTTCAGTTTAGTGAGTGGAGCGGAATACGTAGAGAAACCCTATACAAACCTTCTATAATAGCCAAAAAACCTTAGGAAGCTCCTTATCTCCTTAGGAGTGGTAGGACTATTCCAATCCATAACAACAGCTATCTTCTGAAGGTCAACTGAAATTCCAACTTTATTTACCACATAACCCAAGAAAGAAACATGAGGCAACCAAAACTCACACTTGCTCAGCTTAGCAAACAGCTTATGGTCCCTCAAAGCAAACAAAACTAAACGCAAGTGCTGGGCATGCTCATCAGTACTGTGGGAATAAACTTGAACATCGTCTATAAATATGACCACAAAACGGACTAGAAAATCCATGAACACTTTGTTCATCATATCCATAAAGGCAGGGGGTGCATTGGACAAACAAAAAGACATCACCAAGAACTCAAAATGTCTGTGCTGGGAACGAAAAGCGGTCCGTAGAATATCCGTCTCATGAATCCTTAACGTGTGGTAGCCCGAACGAAGATCAATCTTTGAAAATACGGAGCTACCACACAACTTATCAAATAAATCATCATTCCATGGTAAAGTATATCTGTTCTTGATGGTGACCTTGTTCAATTCTCTATAATAAATGCAAAGCCTCATTGATCAATCCTTTTTATTTACAAATAGCACGGGGGATCCCCAAGGTGAAGAACTCTACCTAATAAATCTGCTTTGCAACAAATCATCTAGCTGGGTACGCAACTCCTCCAGCTCATGAGGGGCCATTTAGTACGGTGTCTTAGCAATATGATGGGTACCCGACTCCAAATCTATCACAAACTCCACATCTCTCTTAGGTGGAATACCAAGAAGATTACTGGGGAATACATCAAGAAACTCACACACCATGGGGATCTCCTCCAAATGCGACAAAACAACCTTAGTTTCCAAAATTGAAACCAAACAAGCAAAACTGCTGGAATCTAAAAGCTTCCGAGCACATACCGTTTAAATAATTGGAGAAACTTGGCGCAGATAGCCATAAACACTCCTGGGTTGACCGTTGTCCATCTTGAAGTCCAAGTGCTTAACCTTGCACTAGATAACCACATCATATTTGGACAACCAGTCCATGCCCAAGATCATATCAAAATCTTCCAAGTCAATCTCCTTCAAATCAGCCACTGCTAGAAAATCACTTAACAGAATCGGACAACTCTGAATACCTTAGTCCGATACCACAGAATCACCAGAAGTAAACTTGATAGTAAATGCGTCACCAACCCAATCGTGAGTCAAACAATGATGCTCTACAAAAGCCCTAGACACAAATGAGTGGGTAGCACCAGAATCGAAAAGAACACACGCCCAATGGTTCATTGCCTTAAACTTTCCTATAAAAACACATACGTAACTAAGGGAACGAACATTGAAACTATAATTACAAGCTAAAAAGCTAAAACTAGATTAGGATCTAACCTGAGAAAACCTTAGTATACATCTACGCTTCCTCTAAAGATTCCACGTTCAGCTTGCCCTTTCCCTTGTCCAAAATCTGTGGCGGTGGCAAAGCCCGAAGCGGAACTGGCTGCAGCGCGGGCTGAGACTGCACGAACTTTGAATTTAAATGGCCATCATGTCCGCGCTGAAAGCAAACTCTATTCTTATCCCAACAATGGGCAGCATCATGACCCTTCCTTTTGCACGAAGTACAAACCAAATCTCCTTTAGGAGCACCCTAGATTACATGAACCTGCTCCTACTTCAGAGCTCTTACTCTCTTGAAACATTTCTCGAACGGATGGCCTGTCCGGCCATAGAAACTTCCTGTCTCTTTGCTTGATTTCCTAGAAGTAGAACCGGATTCCTTGGAGTTTCTCCCCTCATCAAATTTTCTCTTATCTTTTCTAAACTACTGACCTCGGTTCTTAGCATTGTCAATCGCTTAGATCTTCAGAGCAGCTTCTACTGCTTTAGCATAGATTTTTGATCCATAAGCATTTGCAAGTTGTTGGATGTCACTCCGTAGACCACCCATAAAACATTTAACTATGCTAGCCTCAAAAACAACTAAATGTGGGGCAAACCGGCTCAGCTTGCTAAACTTTACCTCAAACTCACTCACCATGAGCTACATCTGCTTTAAGTGTAGGAAATCATTCAACAAACGGTATCCTCGACCGACTGCAGAAACTTTTTCAGCAAAACCTCCTTGAATACTTCCCATGAACATCCACCCTTCATGTTCTCCTTTTCCCTCAGCCACCAACTCTTTGCAAGTCCCTTGAGCTGATAAGCAGCGAAAATCACTCTCTGGTCGACAGAAACTCCCGAGTACGAAAACATCTCCTCGATGGCTATAATCTAGTCGTCCAAAGCAATGAAGTCTTATCTACCATCTTAGGTAGGGGGTCCTTATTGTTGGGAAATGAGAGATGAAATTCATCTCTGGAAGCAGCATAACTGGGGGCACTAGAAGATCAGGAGGAACTGGAACACCTTGACCTACAATAGGGTCCTGAACTCTAAGCGGTTGTCCTACAACGACAGTCAATAAGGCTTGGATCTGCGAATGTACCTCCAACATTTATCTAGATAAAGCTTTGTTTCTTTGTCGTAATTCTTCTATCACGGCCTCATTCTGAGAACCAGACAACTCGCACTCTAACTTGGGAGCCGACCTCATCATAGCTCATCTCGACATCCTAATAACACAATAAACAACGAATAAAAACCTAGCTTAACCACAAGAACCAAACAACCTAGTACAGACAAAACATACATAAGTACTTGCTCATGCTGCTAACTTTCTCTGGGAATTTTATAAATGATGAAATGCTTAAACCTTGGATGATATACCATCATCCTATTAACTCATGTTCATAGACTATGAATGCATGAATTTTCATTCCTTTTACTTTAAAACCATGTGTGTACATACGTAATCATGTAAATCTTTAGCTTGGAACGTGTGCTGATACAATGTTATGTAATCTAAAAAGGCCTTAATACATGTTATGAGCGGCGTACACATGAAATGTTATGCATCCCATACTACATAACATCGCATGCAATGAAAAAATAAAACGTGCTAATGGGAACCCATGTGATGGTGGTTATGCATCCCATACTACATAATCGTCACATGTTGCGACCTATGGTGGATCCATATACAAACACATATTATGCTTCTCTTACTACATAATATGCCCTATATATTTCTTATCATGCTTATGAGTGTAGTGTTTATTCTTCAACCAAGACGTATTGATGTCACATCGATGTGTGTATGAAATGGCACTAGACAACTAACACTAACTAGAGACAGTTGCTCGACCAATTGTCTACCAACAAACCCCTCTGATACCAACTGTCACATCCCGCATTTTCTCAACATATAAGTTATATCAGAGTAAAAGAAAATATGTGCCGGGATGCCACGCCGTGCAGGAGATAACTGCAGGCGCTCAGGTAAGACTCCAAACTCTACAGTTTATATGAAATCCATGAGTTATTAAGCAAAAACAAGTTTAAGTTTAGATAGTCGTATCCCTCGGCACAGTGGATCAACTAGTCCACTAGAAAATTATAGTTATATGCTACGGAAAATACTTTGATTATGTTGATTAGCACCCTACATGAGTATAAACATCCCCAAAGGACAACTCATGGTATGCAAGACTCTAGGTTTAGTATAAGTATGAAAATAACATTTACGTTAGATAGAAGATAGTGATTTTTGTTTTAGAAGGATGACATGTATGAAATACTAATAGTAATGTTTTTATAAGTTAAAATATCTAACATGCAACCTAGCATAAAACATTCCCAGAGAACAAGTAAAACAACCACAAAATAGGCAAACTAGCAGCTTAGCCAAGTAATTAGCATTTCCAAAAGAAAACCACCAGTGGGCGTCAATAACCTGACACGAACTGACTAGTGAGCATGCATATCTGTATTAATAAGAAAACAACAAAACTACCTCACAATGGTGAGGAAGACCTCTGCAACGCATCAGTCCACTAGCAACACCAACCTAGTCGCACAACCGGCTACTGCCCTAAACCTGAGGAATTCACAAAAAAAGAATACCTCAGCAAGAAAATAAACAAGTGGAAACAAACTCGTCAGTAAACAAAAGGGGTAGTAAGATTACCAACCCAACCAAGAATAGATGTCAAAACACAGTAAACTAACTAGAAGCCAAAAAGGAAAGAGTTAACTTATAATATTAAAAGGTAAACAAATTTGCACCAAGTGCAAATAGAGTCATGCTCCGAGAACATCTGCGAGAGTAGGCATATACCACATAAGCATAACCATAAGAGGAATAAAATGAGACTAAACTCTCACCAACACGTGAATCATTAACACGGGTAAAACAATCGGGTCATTGTCGGGACCAAACTGTACAAACCGAACTAACAGACTCAAACGTCTCAAAATGGCACAACAGTGGTGTCCATTTGGTCCAACACAACCCAACAGTCCAAAAAAAGACCAAAACATACCCAGGTGCAATGATTCACGAAAACAAGCCAACCTAACCCAACCTTATATCCAAATACCCATAGAACTCAAACGGGACGGATTCAACCAAAACACGACGATTCAAACTTAGCAAAACTATGATATTAGAGGAAATACGTCGATTTGGAGAAATTTCCCAAGTTTACAGAAAAGGTGTTGAGTACACTCGACGCCGCATCGAGTGTAGTCAACACACTCGACGCCGACCAGACTACTCAGCAAAACTAACTTCACTCAACGCCGCATTGAGTGTATAATAATCACTCAATTCTTTCACACTTAGGCAGAATTTTACATGATGGCATTAAGTGTATTCAGCTCACTTAATGCCGTGTTGAATGCATTTAACGTCGCGTTGAGTGCACTCAACGCACTCATTGCTTTTTAACTTAAGACTGAACTTTCACTGGATGGCATTGAGTGTATTTAGCCCACTCAATCCTGCGTTGAGTGCACTCAACACACTCAACACTTTTAACTTAGATTCTAATATTTTCTTGATGGCGTTGAGTGTATTCAGCACACTCAATGCCGCATTGAGTTTATGCAGCACACTCAATGCCTTTTGACTTAGCGTTAAATTCTGATGGCGTTGATTATATTCAACACAATCAACGCCGCATTGAGTGTGCGCCGCACACTTAATGCCACGTTGAGTGCACTCAACACACTCAACGCTTTTTCACTTAGCGGCACAGACCTCTCAGAAAGGCGTTGAGTGCATTAAACATACTTAATGCTTTTGGACTTAGATTCTCAGACCACTCGGCAAGGCATTTAGTGCATTTAACACACTCAACGCCGCGTTGAGTGCACTCAACGCCGTGTTGAGTGCACTCAACACACTCAGCGCTGTTGGACTTAGGCTAAAAACTGAACTTTAGTGCTATGGATATACTAAACGTCTAACCTGCCAGATGAAATTGCCTATGTCTAAGCCTCAAATTTGACGAATTAACCTACTGTCATCAAGGATAAATTTCTGACTTAGCCTAATCAGCCATATAACACACATTTGACTTAAGCAAAATGCCAAACCCGATAAGATTTCCCTAAGCAGACTAATCCCACATTCAACTAAATGTTCTCAACTATCTTCTACTATTCAGCAGGTCATGAAGGCCATACTCTACCCAAATCCCCATTTCTGTACAGGAAAGGATACAGACTTCTACTTCCCCCAATTCACACCAACCATAGATCATTTTATCAAGAAGAAGGAGGGGACATGCGGGACAATGCTTAACAGTAAAAATGTCAAGAGTCAGATTTCCTTCCTCTTCTTCTTCTCGACTATGATGACGATCTCGGCCATGACTAATACTCAAATCATAAATATTTTGATAGATCTAGGACTATATTAACAGTCAGTATGACCCTCGACGAATTTGCCTAGACAAACAATTGTTTAGACGGATGTTCCTTGACCGGAAATTATATGGCCAAACCCTATACAATCTCAATATTGTATAGGGAGAGAATCAAAATAAAAGGAATAGAGAACAAGCAAGGGGAAAACCACCACTTGCCTTAAACATTACCGAACTTGGCAACACCAGCACTCCTCCTCACGGATCTGGCTGAAAACCACCAAAGCAAGAATTCCTGAAACTTTTCAGGATGAAAGAGGGTCAAAACGAAATCCCTAAACCCCAAAATTTCACAAAATGGGAAATACTTATAGTAGAAACGTAGATCTCGATAAGATCTACCTGGATCTACTCTCCAAAGATGATTTTGAGCACCAATACCCCAGAAATCGGTGGCCAAAAGCTAAGGAGAGACCGCCGCTCTCGCTCTTCCCGTAACAGCCGGCGGTTTCAAGAAGTTGATGATAAATAGGGTTTGTCGATTCACAAGGCTATTTATACTTAGAAATATAAGTATTATAATAATAGTTTATTATTAAATAATTGTCCAAGTGACCCAAAATTCGTGCAAACACGGATTTCTATGAAAATCACACCGTAGATAAATACTGACGCTACGAACCCAACGGCGCAGTCGAAATTAATATTCGACGAACCAAACTTGGGCAAACACCTCCTGAAGACACAACACAAGCATTCCCAAAGAGGCTCAACCGAGTCACCAAAATAGACCTTGCTCGCTAGGGAATCTTGCAAACAGGCTAAACCTATACACACACAGAAAAACCTAAGAGCTAAAATCATGCTCTAACAACGGCATATGCCGAAAATGCGTTAACATAATGCTCTGACATCATAAACACCCATGACAATGAATTAAACCAAATATCGAAAAATTAGGTGTGTTACAAGCCCCAGGTTTGCAAGTGGAGGAGGAAGAACAAGTACCTGATTACAGGATTCCTACTCCACCCCCAAGTGAGATTACTGATGGCATGAGTGTAGGAATTGGGTGGGAGACAGTTGCTATTTCAGATTCAATTCCAGTGGTTTCAGTTTCAGCTCCAACGATTCCATATCCAGTGGCCCAAGATGTCGTGTTTACCAACTCAGAGCCAGTTGATCTCCTAGCACAGGTTGCTTCTATTGTTAATGTTACCGCTGCTTCGGTTCAATCAGTTGAGAATGCTGATGAAGAGGATCCAGCTCCTTCTAAGCATGATGAGGATGTTGAGAATCTTGATGAGGATGCTGATGGTGAATATTTAAATTTTGATGATTATGACCTAGAGGATGCTGCTGGTGAGATTTTCATTGTTGATGATACGTCTGTTACTGCTAAGGTGGGTTGTGATGCCCATATTGTTTTAGAGCATTTATCTGTGGATAATCGAAGTGCCTTCCATAATCATCAATATTAAAATCTTCACCATCAGCATCCTCATAAAGATTCTCAGCATCCTCATCATGCTCAGAAGGAGCTGGATCCTCTTCTTCAGCCTTTCCTTTTGATGGAGATTTGGAACCACATTCGTGGGCCGATAATTTTTCTGGTTTTTTCTCTCCCTAGGATTGTCTCTACTGTGTTGTCTGAGGTGGAGGAACCTCAGTCCCGGATATCTATTTCCACTCAGGTTGGCAGATTGATGCGCAACCTGGAGACAAGGATTGGTAAGCTGCCAGGTGCCCCTCCAGTTATTAAGGAGGAGGTGGTCACCTTATCTGATGAGGAAGGAGATGCTGAGGAGCATGCTCCTGTCCTAGTTACTGCTATTACAGTGTTTCTTTCTCCGACAATTTCTATACCTGTGCTGACTTGTGTTTCTAGCTTAAGTTCAGGTGATAATATTATGAAAGCTGTTGAAGCTATGCTGGCAAAGCAACATGCACAGTTCGATGCCTTGTTGGAGAAAGTAGTAAAAAGAGTTAAACAATCTGAGAAATTTATGTTAGATGGTCTTGTTGAAGTTAAAGTGAAATTTGATAAGCTTGATGCCAGGTTTGAAGAAAAGTTTGTAGAAGGTACAACTGCACTGATACTTATGATGAGAGGACTTAAGCACAATGAAGGAATACTGAAAATTGTTGACATGAACACTCTCTCTCTGATCGAGGCACATAATAGATCAATGGCACATTATGATTCTTCCATGCGTGCTTATGCCAATGCAATTGCTGTAGAAGACAAAAAGGGGGGAGGAAGCCCTTACAGCTAAGGTTGCCAATGTTAAAAACTCTATGTTCGATCAATTCAAACAAACCAATGATTATAGCTATGATAACATCGAATGGTTACATGGACAGCTATTCCCTTCTCTAATTCCAACTCAGCCTGGTCATGTTGACGTTCATCCGGTTGAGCCTTTACATGTTGACGTTCTCCACTTCAGGTCTTAATTTAATTTTAATTGGTATGTGCAAGTCACCTTAGCTTGTAGGATTTTGGCTTCTTCAAATAAGGAGAGATTGCTGGGTATTGCATCCATAATAACCCTTATTTGAAGAAGGGTCCAGTCAAGCTAAGATGTATTGAGTTTGTATTTGATGCTATATTCGAGATGTGTACTTGCAGGTATACTTTGCTAAGTACACACCAATGTCAGTTATAGTGTGACAGTAAACACGGGACTATACAATGTAATCCTTCATTGTGTAGGCCAATGTGTTGACTCACGTGCTATCTCTCTTTTGGGGTATACTTCTATCCCAAGTATAGGAGAAGGATCAAGGAAGTCCAAGGACCTGGACTTAGAGAATAGGATTTTACCTAAGTAAAATTTGGCGAGTATGGTGAGTCATACACGTCGAATTCGTCGAGTATCCCCTTGATACTCACTGAATTCGTCGTGTATGCTTCTCGATACCCATCGAATTCATCATATATACTTAGGATAAAATTCTTGAAATCTAGAAATCGACCAAAGAAAATTCGTCGAGTATCACTAGCGATACTCACCGAATTCGTCGAGTATCACTTGCGATACTCGCCGAATTCGACGAGTATCCCAAGCGATACTCGCCAAATGTATCGAGCCATAAGTTGACAACTCTAGATTTTATTCTAAGGCTTATTCGATATATATCGTTCTCTGGTTCGATGTGTATCATATATAATACTCGACGAATTCCGTCGAAAAAGACTAAGGTAGTTTTTCCGAAAATTTCTCTAGTTCCGGATTTTCGACCATGCACAGTGTTTTTCTTGGTTTTTTTGGAAATCTTTATAGCCGATATTTCAAATCTCACTATAAAAAGGATTGGGATGATTTTGAAATAAAGAATCTTAACCTAATTGCTTTTCGATTTCATAAAGAACTTTCCATAATCCAATCCCGTCGGTTGCACGCACGCACCTTCGCGATTTTCTTCCGATTGGCCGCGACTTCAAACAATCTTCTTCTTTGACGACTTCTTTGACTGGATCGTGCCTTATCTCAAGATGTAATCTACTCCAGTGCAAGTTATTTGAAGATCGAAGGTTTAAGATTCAAGATCCAATACATCTTCAAGTTTCTAAATTCTCTGAGTTTCTAGTTCAACACTTTCAAAGAACGTCGGATCGAAGACTTGCAATCGCGTTTATTGTTTGTATTTTTTTAAAAAAATATTGTAAGAGTTTTATCTCCAAGTTAGTAGTTCCGTTTGTGGATCAAGAGTTTGTTGATCTGTTAGTGGATCGAGTTTGAAGATCCGTGTGTGGATCGAGTTATAGATCTGGTTATGGATCAAGGTGTAGGAGAGTTTGTTCTCCGAGGTGTAGGAGCATTGCTCCGAGTTGTAAGATTTGACGAAATCTGAGAAAGGTGAAGTATCTTAATCTTACCCTTTATGGTAGATAGACGTGGCGGGACAGTGTACATACCCAATATCGGGAACCACTATAAATCTCTGTGTTTGTGTGCTTGCTTTTTTTTGAGTAATTTTTAATCTGCAAAAAGACACAAATATCACCTATTCACCGCCCTCTAGGTGAGTTAGGTAGACGTTAGATACTTTCAAAGGGTGTGAGGATGAATGTTAGAAATTCTTCCCATTTTCTTGATGGTACATATCTTGTTGTCTCAATCTCTAGTTAGAGACCTAAGGAACTTATCATTCAACTCTTAATCTGTGAAGACCCTCTCATAGGTCCTCAACTCATTCACTATCTTGAAAATATTTTCATAGCAATCAATAATGTTATCATTGCCTCTCTTCCTAAAGGCCTCATATTCCTGGTTGAGGAGGGATTTTTTGTCATCCCTTACCTCTTCTGTTCCCTTTATATAGACAATTAGGGTGTCCCATATTTCCTTTGCAATTTGGCAGTGGACCAACTTCTGAAAGGTGGAGTCATCAATGGCACTGACAATTACATTCTTTGCTTTTTTGTCCATTATGACCAGTGTAATCTCATCCTTTGTCATGTATGCATACCTATTGGGAACTTATAGATTAGGATCAATAGTGGAGGCCTTCATGGGAATCAAAGGCCCCTCTTCTATAGTGATGTATATTCTTGGGTCAGAGGTGATAAGTAAAACTAGCTTTGGAGATAGTTTAAATTGAAAATTAAGTTGGATTTATAAAATTAGGCGTTTGTGTATTCTATCTTTTTTTACTTATATACTTTGAATAAGACAAGTGTACCTATCGCGTAATAGTATATTATTTTAAAATATCAAGGTCATACTTTTCCACGGACCTGTGTCAAATACTCTACTTTAAGGACTAGAACTATTATTTTATCAAAAAGAGTTGAAATTTTTTAAAAGTTAAAATAAGAGTAATACTTAGGGTTTTTAAAATAGATGAGGTAAAGATCCCTCAATTTTGAGTTACATTGGGAAAGAATTTTAAATGAGAAAAACTCTTCTTTTCATTTAATTAATTAAAATACTTGATCGTAGAGGTTCCATAAATATAAGTGCACCTCCATCGAGGATACATCCACCTGAGATTACGTACTTTGACAGAACTTTTGCATCTAATCAAAATACCTTAAAAATGCTTTACGAACCTCGCTATTGACCTCGTACTATGATTCGAAGGTTGGACCCGGGAGGCTTATGTTCATCTCTTTCGAGAGTGAGGCGTAGTTTCTCTTTATCTGAGAATGATCAATTCCTGATAAATCTTAAGTTTTTATTAATTTAGAAAATAGAGTTTTAAATTGTAGATATTATATCCTTCTCAAAGTTCATCTCAATCGAGTGCTAAAAGGTTCTTAGCCTCTCATCGGGATGGGGGTGGTAGTAGAAAATTAAAATACTTATAAAAGTTCAAAAATAATACCCGTCCTAAAGTATCTCAGTTGATGCTAAAAAGTTCTTAGCCTCTCTATCAGGATAAGGGTGGTAGTACTAAAATTAAAAGACTTATAAAAGTGCAGAAATTATATCTGTCCCAAGCATCTAAATCAAGCGCTAAAAGAATTGCGAAAAAAAGAAAGAAAGTACTTATGTACACACCCTGTCTCAACAGAAATGAAAACTAAGTTAAACAAGTAATAAGAGTGTAAGAATTACTATAAACTGAAATTTATTAATTAAAAAAATGTTACACAGTAAATAACCCAAACTAGGGTTAGGAAAATATCACTAAGAAACTAGTCATTACTATTATGTACAGCTATGTGGAACTCTACAAGTTCTCCTTAAACCTCTGCCTTGGCCCTCCTTTTATGGAAAAAATTTTAGAGGTGCACGCCCCCTAGGGCGTGTTACCTGGGCGTGTCGCTGACGTGGCATATTTGGATAGATTTTCCGGCAACTTCTATCTTGGATTGAATAAGTACATAGGCATGGTTTGAGGGTCACGGGCATGTAATTTGGGAGTGTCTGTATGGCGTGGCAGATTGTATTCTTCGGGGCATGATAGCTGGACTTTTGCTTGGTCACAACTGATGGCACGGGCATACCAACAGGACCACAAGTGTGTCGCTTGGCTTGAATCGAGCATGCTGGCTTCAGGACTTCAGTACGGCAAGACCGCGGGTTCCTTGTTTGGTCACAGGTGATGTCACTGGCATGCCAGGTGGACCACGGGCTTGTCTCTCGGGCATGTCTTGAGTTTGATGGCTGAAATCTACCGAACTACTATTTTGCTTATTTTTAAGTTACACGCCCTAGGTTACGGGGGTAATATAAGGGCGTGACTTAGGAATTTTTGTTTAATTTGCCTAAAGTCACAGAAATACATGTAGGGCACAAAAATAGGTTAAGTAAGAACTGAAAATAAAAAAGAAATGATTTATTTAGATATGTACATTAAATAATTACATTTTTTTATTAAAATAAAATAAAAAATACACTAAAAATATGTATATTTTGCTACTCTTCAATTATCCCCATACTTAAGCTTTGTTATTCTAGAGCAAAAGTATGAGTCGACTATATGAATAGTTATAGAATTTCTAATTCAACTATCAATTTATTAAATCAAAGGAAAATAGATATAAAAATCTAAAATATAGAGAGTTAAGTCCTACTTTATGCAAATGATTTTGCAAGAAATAAATGTTTGTATCCATAAGAATTCTTGGGAAAACCAAATAGCAAGCAACATTGAAATCATTAGTAACAAGTTAAATTGGAATTATAAAAACTGTACTTTGAAAGAGATATGATGGAAAACAGACAACCTATTAAATATGCTCTCTCAAAATTTTAAGCAAAATTAGATCTATTTGTAGTGGTTTTATGGGGTACAAACTTGGTGTTTGCCTATATAGTAGGCTTTGATGTAGGAGGTGAAGAATTTTATCCTCTCACCTTATTCTTTCTTTGTTACAACTACTTTAGGAAAATAATTTCCAAGGTAAAAAAAACAAAGCATAATTTTTTTTTAATCCAATGTATATGTTTATGAGCACATACTCCATTTCATATAGTCCTTTAATAATTATTGGATGCATATGTTTACGTAATGAAATCTTATTCCCATTGACATAAGATCTTTTCTTTTCTAGGATCGCATACTCCTAGATGCTTGACAGCGTAAGAAAAATGTCGAGCAAAAAGTAAATATATTGGGGGTTTAAAACAACATTCGAATTTTGATAAAAGTTTTTTAGAGCAACTATAATAGCTTGAAAATTCTTATATTTCAATAAGAGTGGTGTTTAGATAATTACAGTCTATGATGTTTAGCTAACATAATACACATGCCTTTATTTATTGTAAATCAGAAGTAGAGCTCAAAACAAATCTTTTAACTTATACACAAGATATTCTGTAAAACATAACCTCAGATATTTAGATCTATCTATTTATGATAAATAAAGGACTAGTAATTTTAAAAATTAGAAAACTATTTATATAACAACTCAGAAAATATTTTTAGTTTTGGAAAAGAGACAAACGAAGTAGGGGTTTTAATTTTATTTTCGGATGATTGATTAAGCAATATATATATATATATATATATATTCAAGTGGATTTTCTTTATATATATATTATTATTTTTATTTTTATTTTTATTTATTTATTTATATTTTTTTATTAATTATTTTTTTATTAATTTAATTTTTACTTTAAAACAAAAAAGAAGATTTTTGGAAAATATTTATACGTATAAATGCTGTTTTTGAAAAGAGATGCATACCTCCATACTTATATTATGCAGAAATATGAAGAAAAAAAGAGGATACATACAAAACTATAAAGTACAATAAGGCAAAGAGGCTTTTCTAATTAGAGGTCAGGGAGGTCGCAAGAAAACCAATAAAAAATAAAAGACAAGTGAAAAAATAGATAACTATGGGGTGTCTCCCACAAGCGCTTTGTTTACCATATTTCTTTGTAAAGCTCCATGATGGCGCTCCGACGACATCTTTGAAATCTGTATAATTTTAGTTTCCAGATTTTTAATTGATCCGACCAGATTCCGGATATTGGGTTCATTTGTAATGACGTATTTTTTAAAGATGTCTTCTATCGGGGCTGGTAGTAGTGGTTGTGATTGGGTGGTGAGTGTGATGCAAATCCTATTGGATTTGCAATAGGCGGACGCTGAGCATTATTGGGGTTGTTTCATGATAGATTTGGATGATTCCTAAACCCTAGATTATATGTATTATTATTAAAATTTGGGTTATAGGAAGGAGGTTGATATGGATTCCCCATATACTCAACGTTTTCTTCTATTATATTATTTGTTGAATTCCAAGTAGGGTTGGCGGAGGAAGTCAACATCTCCACTACTTTCCTAGTTAGATATTCTACTTGAAGTGTTAAATTAGAAGAAGCATCGAGCTCATAAATCCCAGCGAGTTTATTAGGGCGTGACCTAGGAACATTCTATTGGTAGGCATTCATGGCCATTTCCACAAACAAGGCTTGAGCGGCCTCCGGGGTTTTATTATTTAACGTACCCTCGATGGCAGCATCAATCATTTGTCTGGTTTGAAAATTCAAACCATTATAAAATGTCTGCACTTGGAGCCAAGCCGGCAGTGCATGATGTGGATACCTACGTAAAAATTGTGTAAAGCGTTACCAAGTCTCATAGAGAGACTCAGACTCGCCTTGAAAAAAGGAGGAAATATCCGCACGTAATTTAGCGATTTTAGCAGGCAGAAAATACTTTGTTAAAATTTTTTTGTTCATTTCAATCTAGGTAGTGACGGATCCTCTAGGTAGAGAACCTAAACACTGCATGTCTTTTGTCCGTAAAGAAAATGGAAATAAACACAAACGAATGACATCATCAGTTACGCCATTTATTTTAAAAGTGTCGCATATTTCTAGTAAATTTGACAGATGGGTATTTGGATATTCATCGAGCAATCCATCGAATTGAACTGAGTTTTGAATCATTTGGATTATGCTAGATTCGATTTCAAAATTATTATTAGCAATCGCGGGACGAACTATACTTGACTCGGTGTCTTCTAAGTTCGGTCGCGCATAATAAGACATAGTCCTTTGTAGGGTCGCGACTGGAATTTATTCTGGCATAGCTTTTACGTGTATGGTTCTGATAGACTCTTCCAGATTTAATGCTTTGTCTTGGTCACAAGATTGAAGGCGCTTGTGATAGGTACAGTCGATATCAGGATCAAAGTTAAGATTAGGATTAATCTGAGAGTTTCTTTGGGTCATGCACTAAAAAACTATTATATAGTTTTTTTTTGTGGTTTTATTTTTTGGAAAATAAAAAGACAAAAATAAAAGTGTTGTTAATAAAAAAAAGTTTTTATAAAAAACAAAGGTGTTATAATTAACAGAGAATTTGTGGTTTGTTTATTTTTATAAAAAATAGTGTTTTTTTTAAAATAAGATAAAAGTAATAGTGATTCCTTTTTATTTCAAATATCAACACAAAATGATTCACGATAACGGCGCCAAAAACTTGATAATTAAAAACTAGCTTTGGAGATAGTTTAAATTATAAATTAATTTGGATTTATAAATTAGGCGTTTGTGTGTTCTATCTCTTTTTACTTATATACTATTAATAAGGCAAGCATACCTATCGCGTAATAGTATATTATTTTAAAATATAAAGGTTGTATTTTTCCACGAATCTTCATCGAGTACTCTACTTTAAGGACTGGAACTATTATTTTATCGAAAAGAGTTGAAGATTTTTAAAAGTTAAAATAAAAGTAATACTTAGGGTTTTGAAAATAGATGAGGTAGAGAGCCCTCAATTTTGACTTAGTTTGGAAAATAATTTCTAAACGAGAAAAACTCTACTTTTCTTTTAATTAATTAAATACTTGATCATAGAGGTTCTATAAATATGAGTGCACCTCTATCGTGGATGCATCCACCTGAGATTACATAATTTGACTGAACTTTTGTATCTAATCAAAAATACCTTAAAAACGCTTTACGTGGTGAACCCCACTATTAACCTCTTACTGTGATTCAAAGGTTCAACCCGGGAGGCTTACGTTCATCTCTTTCGAGAGTGAGCCGCAGTTTCTCTTTACCTGAGATTAATCAAATCCTGATAAATCTTAAGATTTTATTGATTTAGATAATAGGGTTTGAAATTGCAGAATTAATATCCTTTCAAAGCTCATCTCAATCAAGTGCTAGAGGGTTCTTATCCTCTAATCGGGATGGGGGTGGTAGTAGAAATTAAAAGAATAAAATTAAAAGACTTATAAAAGTGCAATAATATCTGTCCCAACCATCTTAATCAAGTGCTAAAAAGTTCTTAACCTCTCATCCGGGATAGGGGTGGTAGTAAAAGAATTGCGAAAAAAGAAAGAAAGTACTTACACACACACCCTGTCTCAAGAGAAATGAAAACTAAGTTAAAAAGCAATAAGAGTTGAAGAATTACTAAAAACTAAAATTTATTACTTAAAAAAGTATTACACACTAGGAAACCCAAACTAGGGTTAGGAAAATATCTCTCAGAAATTACTCCAAACTACTATGTACAGTTATGTGGAACTCTACTAGTCATCCTTAAACCTCTGTCGTGTCCCTCCTTTTGTAGCCGAAATTTTTGAGGTACACGCCCCCCTTACAGTCCCCCCTAGAGCGTGTCGCTAATGTAGCATATTTGGATAGAATTTCTGGCGACTTATGGCTTTGATTGAAAAGTACATGGGTGTGACTGGAGGGTCACGGGCCTATCATTTGGGCGTGCCTAAGAGGCATGACAGATTAGCTTCTTCGAAGCATGACAACTGGACTTCTGTTGTGTCATGGCTAATGGCACGGGCATGCCAACTAGACAACGGGCGTATTGCTGGGCGTGACTCTAGCTTGCTGGCTTCAAGACTACAGTACGGCATGACAAGAGGGTTCCTTGATTGGTCATGGGTGATGCCACAGGCATGCCAGGTAGACCACGGGCATGTCTTGAGTTTAATAACTGAAATCTGGCGAACTACTGTTTTGCAGATTTTAAAGTTACACACCCTAGGTCACGAGCATGACATAGGGGCATGACTTAGGAATTTTTGCCGAATTTTGCCTAAAGTCGCAGAAATACTTGTAAGGCACAAAAACAGGTTAAGATAGAACTGAATATCAAAAAGAAACGATTTATTTAGATATGTACATAATATAATTACATTTTTTATTAAAAATAAAATAAAATAAACACACTAAATATATATATATTTTGCTACTCATCAAGATGCTAGAAAGTCTCTAGTGTCGACTAAATCCACCTATGAGGCGGGGGGAATTGGTGTTGTGCAGTCTTTTGCGGAATTAATTTTACCTTCACAAATTAACAAACAGAGCAAAAAAAAACACACACAGAATTATAGTGGTTCCCCGATTTGGGTACGTCCACTTTCCCCCTTCGACCTATCTCCCACCAAGGGACGACTCGGTCACTTCTCTAAACGGATTGAAATCCAATCCTCACACTATAGAAGGAACCCTTCCAACAAAGGAGTCACAACTCCACCACCACGGGTTGCACCCAACCCTTACAACTAGGAATGAAAAATTCCTTTACAACAAACAAAAATGGAATGTAAAAGAAAATACAAACAAATTTTTTGGAGATTCTGATGTCCTTCTTCATTCGTTGAAGCTTGCTTGAAAAAAACGAAGAATCCACAACCGGATTTCTCTCTTGGAATGGGTCTTCTCAAGATCGGCGACGGCATGTGATTGCGGCGGTGATACTTTGTAGATCAAAACTTCTTGACGAATCAAGCAAGGTCTATCAACGAATCAGTCGGATCAATCGTCTCCACCGATTCGGAATGGAAAACTTGTCTCGTTCAACGAATCAAGAGACAAAAGATCTCAAGAGAGATGCATGAGACGCTCGGCTTGCCTCGGTACTGTCGTCGTAAGATCAAGGAAAATCATAGATTAGTGGCAATGATGAACTGCGAGCGGCGACAAGCGATCAGAGGTTTCCGCGATCGTCTAGGGCACGGCATCGACTACTTTTGATTTCGCGTGGATGACTGTCTGTAGAGGTTCAAAATATGGGTATATATATAACAGAGGCCAACCCTAAAGACCATTGTGGGACCCACAAGGAGAAACCCTAGCCCTGGCCAAAACAGCGCACGACATCTTGGTTCGGTCCAGCGAACGGAGGAAATTTGCCTAAGGCAAAATCGGCGGGAATCGTTGGTGATTCCCGTCGAAGTCGGCGGGAATCACTCACGATTCCCGCCGATCTTGCCTTGGAAGAATTCCTGTTGGACAAATGTCAGCTGGAAGAAGTCGGCGGGAATGCAGACTGATTCTCGTCGAAGTCTGCAGGAATCACTCACGATTCCCGTTGATTTTGCCTTGGTAGAATTCCTTTTAGAAAACTGTCAGCCGGAAGAAGTCAGTGGGAATGCAGACTTATTTTCGTCGAATCGGCGGGAATCACTAACGATTCCCGTCTAAGTCGACAGGAATCACAAGTGACTCCCATCGAAGTTGGCGGGAATGACTTAGTGATTCCCGTCGATTTTGACTTAGAAGATTTTTCTCTTCATTCATTTGAAGACTTGGTCTTTGACCCATCTTTGCTCCATCTTCTTCTCTTGAACTACCTTAACCCTGTACTTGAAAATAAGTACACTACAATAGAGAGAGCACATGTGAGTCAACACACTGATCTACTCAACGAGGGATTACATTGCGCAGACCCGTGTATATTGACCCACTGCACCTTGACATCGGTGTGTACTTAGCATGGAACAGTTACAAGCACAACTTGATAGAAGATTGTCAAATACTTTGTCAATTCAGCTTAGCTTGTTCAGGGGCTTTTTCAAATCAGGTCCATTGTGGATACAATACCCAACAATCTCCCCCTATTTGAAGAAACCTAAACCCTAAAAGCTAAGGTGAATAGAACAGATGAGAATGAAAATCATAAAATGAAAATGCAGTTAAGAGTGAAATCCATTACCATTCTCCTGAGAGCATACTTAGCATTGGAAGCCACCTTAGCCTTAGCCGGGAGGGTAATCTCCCCCTTTTCGGCTTCTGCAAATCTGGGACTTCACTTGGAGCATAAAGCTCCCCCTTAATTCTTGCATCCATGCCGATCTTGAGTTCCTCGCTGATTCTCCCCCTTGATCCAAGAGCCTGGAGCCCTTCAGTCTTCAATATTCACAGTTCAGCATGCCGAGTTAAGTTTTGAAGAGACTGAACTTGGCCTCGTCCAGGGGCTTTGTGAAGATATCTGCAATCTGCTTATCCGTGGGGACATAGTAGAGAGAGATATCTTTGTTTTCCACATGCTCCTGAATGAAGTGGTAGCACACTTCAATATGCTCTGTTATGCTGTGTGACACTGGATTATTCACAATTGCTATTGCGCTCGAGGAGTCACAATACATAGGAACTTCTCTGAACTGCAAGTCATAATCTTTGAGTTTATTTCTGATCCATAGAAGTTGTGCGCAATAGCTACCTGCTGAGATGTACTCAGATTCAGCCGTAGAGGTTGCGACACAGTTCTTCTTTTTACTGTTCCACGAAATAAGCCTTCTTTCGAGGAATTGGCACGTCTTGGAAGTGCTTTTCCTATCATCCCTACTTCCTGCAAAGTCAGCATCTGAAAAGCCTATCAGCTCGACATCATTGTTTCTTGGGTACCACAAGCCAAGATTTGGTGTACCTTTAAGGTATATAAGAATTCGCTTTGCAGCGACATAATGAGATTCCTTAGTGTTCACCTGATATTTGGCACAAATGCATGTGGAAAACATAATATTCGGTCTACTAGCAGTAAGGTAGAGAAGGGATCCAATTATGCTTATGTATTTGGTTTCATCAAAAGGTTTCCCTTTCTCATCCTTGTCCAGAGACACAGTGGATCCCATTGGAGTCCTCATAGAGGTTGCATTCTCCATTCCGAATTTCTTGAGGAGTTCATTTGTGAACTTCATCTGAGAAATGAAAATTCCATCCTCAGACTGTTTCACTTGAAGTCCCAAGAAGTACTTCAGCTCACCCATGCTGCTCATTTCAAACTCCCCTTGCATAAGTTTAGAAAACTTTTTGCACAGGTTGTTGTCCGTTGAGCTGAATATTATGTCATCGACATAGATTTTCACCAGCAAAATCTTGCCTTTGACTTCCCTAAGAAACAATGTCTTATCTATTTTTCCTCTCGAGAACTTGTTCTCAAGAAGAAAACTAGACAGAGTCTCATACCAAGCTCGAGGAGCTTGTCTTAAGCCATATAATGCTTTATTAAGAAAGTAAACATGATTAGGGAATGTTGGATTAACAAAACCTTGGGGTTGCACGACAAATACTTCCTCTTTCAAATTTCCATTTAGGAACGCAGATTTCACGTCCATCTGATAGACAGTGAATCCATTGTGAGTGGCATATGCCAGGAACAACCTTATTTCCTCGAGCCTTGCAACTGGTGCAAAAGTTTGGTTGAATTCAATCCCCTCCTCCTGTCTATAACCTTGAGCCACCAGTCTGGCCTTGTTCTTGATGATGACACCGTGTTCATCCAGTTTGTTTCTGAAGATCCACATAGTGCCGATCACATTCTGTTTCTTTGGTCTGGGAACAAGCGTCCAGACGTTGCATCATTCAAATTGATGCAGTTCATCTTGCATGGCCAATATCCACGATGCATCTTTGTTCGCTTTGTTGAACTTCTTTGGCTCAACCTGTGACAGAAAACTAACGTGCAGAATCTCGTTAATTGTACCTCTGCGAGTTCTGATACCATCACGAGGACTCCTATGATCTGATCTCTGGGATGATCCCTCATGTGTTGGAGCTCTAAGAGTCTGATATCTAGAGCTCTAAAAGCTTCTCGGGCTCCTCCCTCTTCTGGGAGATTTTATCAATCCTGATCGTCATCTTCTCTAGTTGGCATTGAGGTGGAGACCTTTACGTACTTGGGAGTTTTATCTTTAGCAGTCTCATCGAGACTTAGCTGTTCAAGCCTTGCACCTGCATCTTCAAGAATGCCACTGGAAGAATTTCTGTGAAGCAAGCTTCCTTCATCAAATACAACATTAATGGACTCCTCTACCACTAGGGTTTTCTTATTGAAAACCCTATATGCCCGACTATGGCTACAATAGCCCATGAAGATGCCTTCGAAGCATTTTTCTCCGAATTTACTACGTGGGTACTTCCCATTATTGAGTACATAACATCTACAGTAAAAAAATCCTTAAATAGGACATGGTCAGTTTCCTGCCTTTCAATAGCTCATAAGGCGTCTTACGATGATTCTTGTTGATCAATGCTCGGTTCTGTACATGACAAGCCGTATTGACAGCCTCTGCCCAGAAGTACTCTAGAAGAGAAGCATCATTCAATATTGTCGTACATGCTTCAATGAGCGTTCTATTTATCCTCTCCGCATCTCCGTTTTGCTGAGGAGTATGCAGGGAGGAAAACTCATGAAATATACTATGTTCTTCACAGAATTCTATCATAGCACTAGACTCGAATTTTATTCCATGGTCACTTCTGATTTTGACCACGGAGCAGTTAAGTTCATTCTGAATTTGCTGGATAAAATAAGTGAAGATGTCAAACGTATCTTACTTTCATTTCAAGAAGAACACCCACGTAAACCGAGAGTGATAATCAACAATCACTAGCGTATATGATTTGCCTCCTAAGCTATGAACTTGCACTGGACCGAACAAGTCCATATGCAGAAGATAAAGACATCCGGATGAGTCTTTGTCTGCAATGCCCTTAAAGGTAGCCCGAGTCTGTTTTCCCTTCTGGCATGCAGGATAGGGCTATCTTTGATGCACTTAATAGTAGGGGCATCCCTTACTAAATTCTTGGAAAACAACATATTAATAGTCTTGAAATTAATATGCGTTAATCTCTTGTGCCATTGTTCATAGAGAGATGCACTGCCTTTTGCTACTAGGCACATGGGGTTAGAAGAGTCTAAGCTAAGAAAATCTAAGCAAAAGATATTTCTGCTCCTAATGCCAGTTAATACCGTCTCCGAAGAGGAACACGATATTATCAAGCACTTCTCCTTGCAGAACATAACGTCGTATCCTTTATCACACAACTTGCTTACACTAATCAGGTTATGGTTTAACCCTTCAACATAGGCCACGTTTATGATAGAGAATACACAGTTGGAAATCATACCATAACCCATGGTGAATCCTCGATTTGATCCTCCAAAGATGACTTTGGGTCCATTTTCGACTAGGGAGTAATCACGCAACAGTCTTCTTGTCCCGGTCATATACCGGGAACAACCACTGTCCAAGTAGCAGATTGGCGTTTGGGTGGCCTTTGGACATACCTGCAAAACAAAATTAGTTTCCCTTAGGAACCCAATTGAACTTGGGTCCTAGATTCCTTATTAGCATACTCCCCCTCTGGTGGTTAACCCTACGAGTTGTCGGCCTCGCATTGCTAACATGAGGAGTCTCGTTGAATCTTGGATTAAACCATCAATTCACGGTGAAGTGACAAACTTTGCCACAGCACTAACAGTCAAACATGTTGTACCGTTTCTTAGGCTCCTGCTTCACCCTTGGAATGGTGGGTTAAGTCGGGGCCATAGATCTGGAGGTGGAGGCATCATGATGGCAGCAGACACACGACTTCTTCACTTCCTGTTCCTTCAGTATGACAGGTTTGGCCTTTGGTGCCTGCTTCCTATTATGGCCGCTAGAGAAATGGCCATAATTCTCCACTTGGATTTCCTCATAAGGTGCCTTGAAGACACTATCACTGTAGTTGCGGGGGAAGGTCCAACAATCATACCGGCTCTTGCTTTTTTCAACCGAGGGCCGGAAGAAGTGTCCATATGTTGACTCAAAGTCCTGCTCATTGCAAGGAAAGACAGGCTTTCTGAATGAAACTGGAGTGAGTGGGGCCTTTCCCTTTTTTGCAGCAGAGGCCTTCTTAGCAGCCTTATTTTTCCTCTGATTTCTGTTTCTCCTGGATGATTTGCCAGGCCCTCCCATATACCTTAATCCAGCGTCCTTAGCCTTAGCAGAGAATACATCAACCAGAGGAAGAATGGTCTTGGGCATAGAGAAGCTTTTGACAATCTTCCTCTCTGCCGCAAGTTGTTCTTCCAACTTGTTGATTTCTTCCTAATTTTGGTCAAGGAGCCTTAGAGAATCTGAGTGCTCAGAAGTCAAGTCCATATGTTCCTGTCGGAGAGAAATCAAGCTAGTGATCTCTTCTTTTAGGGACACACCCTCAGCCTCAAGGAATTTGACTTCCTTTTTCTGAGCGCTAAACCTCTTTCGGCACTCTTCGAAAGTATTGAGCAGAAGCTCATGCTCCTCGAGGAGGTCAGCTTCACGGGCAGATTGACTGTCCTCGTGATAATCTTCAGGAGACTCAGAGTCAGAGTCAGAGAGGGGTGTGCGATATTTTACCATCCAAGTAAATGGGGGACTGTCTCTATCTGTGTCAGAGCGACCCATTAGCCCGAAGTAGGCTTCCTCATCATCATTGGAGTCTGACGAATCAGATTCACTCAGTGTCTTTGGCTTCTTAGCAATGTATCTCCTCTCCTTCTTCTTATCTTTAGACGACTTGTGCTCCTCTCTTTTCCCCTTATCTCTCTTACTTTTGTGGCAGTCAGCAACGACATGGCCTGGCTTATTGAATACAAAGCAGATAATGTCAACAGAGCGATGTTTGTTCTGTTTAGACTCATACCTATCAGAAGAGTAATTCTTCTTCTGATGTTTGGAGGAGGAGCCGTCTCTCTTTCTTTGATTCCTCATCTTGAGGAACTTCTTGAACTCTCGAGTGATGAAGGAGAATTCTTCTTCAGATAGATCTTAGCCGGAAGAGCATGGCTCAGAGTCTTCTTCCTCATCCCTTTTCCAAGAGAGAGACGAGGCTGCACCCTTGCCTTTCCTTGAGTGATTGGCTTTCAGGGCTACCGTCTTTTCTTTGGCAGCGGCCTTATCGGCTTCTTCTTCAGCTTTTTCGGTGTTCAGCTGAAGCTCATAGGACATAAGCTTCCCAAACAGAATATGGGGATCATTTTCTGCCAGCTTGTCAAACTCTCTGATGGCGCAGATCTTGGTGTCCCATTCCTTAGTAAGGGATCTAAGAAATTTGTCATTTAGTTCACCATCGGTGAACACTCTGCCATAACCCTTCAGGGCATTGACGATCTTCAGGAAGTTCTCGAATGTCACTCCGATTTCTTCCTTGGAACCTTGCCTGAAGTCCTCATACTTCTGGTTCAGAAGGGATCTTCCATCATCCCTTACTTCATCTGTTCCTTCCATCAGAATGATCAGGCAGTGCCATATGTCCTTGGCAGTCCTACAGTTGCTGAAATTCTGCATCATGGAATAATCGACGGCACTTACTAAGATGTTTTGATCTTTCTTGTCTAGTCCAACAAGCATCATCTCATCCTTATCAATTTCGTAGAGCTTCTTAGGCACCATCTTGGTCGGATCAATGGTGGAGGCCTTAGTGGGGATATAAGGTCCCTCCTCCACTATCATAAAGAGTCGGGGGTTGACTGCTTCCATGTAGAACTTGATGCTTTCCTTCCAGATGGGAAAGTTCAGCTTGGTGCATACTGGGATCTTTCCTGAATACTTGAGTCCGTCCATTCCCGAGATCTTCTTCCTTCTTGACACTAGACACAGGATCTTACTCAAGGTGTTAACCTTACTAATGAGCAACCTCCCTCTGATACCACTTGAAAGTCTCTAGTGTCAAATAAATCCACCTATGCGGGGGGGGGGGGGGGGAATAGGTGTTGTATAGTCTTTTGCGGAATTAATTTTACCTGCATAAATTAACAAACAGAGCACAGAAAACACACAAAGAATTATAGTGGTTCCCCGATTTGGGTACGTCCACTTTCCCCCTTCGACCTATCTCCCACCAAGGGACGACTCGATCACTTCTCCAAACGGATTGAAATCCAATCCTCACACTACGGAAGGAACCCTTCCAACAAAAGAGTCACAACTCCACCACCATGAGTTGCACCCAACCCTTACAACCAGGAATGAAAAATTCCTTTACAACAAACCAAAATTGAATGTAAAAGAAAATACAAACAAATCTTTTGGAGATTCCGATGTCCTTCTTCGTTCGTTGAAGCTTGCTTGAAAATAATGAAGAATCCACAACCAAATTTCTCTCTTGGAATGGGTATTCTCAAGATCAGAGGCGGCAAGTGATTGCGGCGGCGATACTTTGTGGATCCAAACTTCTTGACAAAGCAAGCATGGTCTACCAACGATCTCAATCGGATCAATCGTCTCCACCGATTCGGAATGGAGAACTTGTCTCGTTCAACAAATCGAGAGACAAAAGATCTCAAGAGAGATGCGTGAGACGCTCGGCTTCCCTCGGTACTGTCGTCGGAAGATCAAGGAAGATCGGATATTAGCAGCGACGACGTACTGCGAGCGGAGAAAAGCGATCGGTGGTTTCCGCGATCGGCTAGGGCACGGTGTCGGCTACTTTTGATTTCGCGTGGATGACTGTCTGTCGAGGTTCAAAATATGGGTATATATAGACCAGAGGCCAACCCTAAATCCGTTGTGGTACCCACAAGGAGAAACCCTAGCCCCGTCCGAAACAGCGCACGACATCTTGGTTCGGTCCAGCGAACGGAGGAAATTTGCCTAACGCAAAATTGGCGGGAATCGTTGGTGATTCCCGTCTAAGTCGGCGGGAATCACTAACGATTCCCGTCCATTCTTTCTTGGCAGAATTCCTGTTGGACAACTGTCAGCCGGAAGAAGTCGGCGGGAATGCAGACTGATTCTCGTCGAAGGCGGCGGGAATCACTCACGATTCCCGTCGATTCTACCTTGGCAGAATTCTTGGTTGAAAACTATCAGCCGGAAGAAGTCGGTGGGAATGCAGACTGATTTTCGTCCAATCGGCGGGAATCACTAACGATTCCCTTCGAAGTCGGCGGGAATCACAAGTGACTTCCGTCGAAGTCGGCGGGAATGACTTAGTGATTCCCGTCGATTTTGACTTAGAAAATTTTTCTCTTCCTTCCTTTGAAGAATTGGTCTTTGACCCATCTTTGATCCTTCTTCTGCTCTTGATCTACCTTAACCCTATACTTGAAAACAAGTACACTCTAATAGAGAGAGCACACGTGAGTCAACACACTTATCTACTCAACGAGGGATTACGTTGCGCAGACCCGTGTATATTGACCCACTATACCCTGACATTGGTGTGTACTTAGCATGGAATAGCTGCAAGCATAACTTGATAGAAGATCGTCAAATACATTATCAATTCAGCTTAGCTTGTTCAGGGGCTTCTTAAAATCCAGTCTATTATGGATACAATACCCAACAAGGCTTCCATGAACAACTGAACCCTCCACTTACATATGCCAAATGTTTCCTTTTTATATATGGGCAATTTCATAGAGCTCATCTCCTTAAGATGCTCATAAAAAGACATGGTGAAAGGTTAGGCTACCCTTTTAGGATATGGTTAGACTGTTAAGTTCCTTTTTTACCAACATCCCTCTGATACCACTTGATATTTTATATTTAGTGGAAGTCTAACTCACCTAAAGGGGGGTGAATATGTGTCTTGCATTTGTAGTGGGTTTTTTAGTTTCATCAGTTAAGTATGAAAGAAACGAAGCACATAGAAAACACGCAGAGATTTATAGTGATTTCCCAAGGTCTGGGTAAAATGCACCGAAACTCATAAGGGTGACGGGTGGCATTTTGAGCCAAATGTGGGTTTTGCTAGAGGTGACATGGCCTGGGATATGGTCGTGTCCCAGGGCGTGTCGTGCTCGGGTTCGGCATTGGTCGCGTGGTCGACGATTTTAGAGTCAACGATCGTCGGGGGGGGGGGGGTGAACACGGCCTGGGACACGGCCATGTCCAAGGGCGTTTCAGTCACTTAGAGCCTTATACTCAACGATCGTTGAGTGAGGGGCGCACGGCCTGAGCCTAGGTTTGTTCAAGTCCGACACGGGCGTGTGCAATTCGACACGACCGTGTCGAATGCCCGTGTCCTCCTCGGGTCGTGCGGTATTTTGTGCTAAGGTAGTTGTATGGCCTAGGAAATGGGTGTGTCCCAGGGCGTGTATAGCACGCGGTATATGACACGGGTGTGTCACATGGACGTGTTGTGCTCGGGTTATTTTGGACCTGTGTCATTGGGGGAACACGCCCAGCGAAATGGGCGTCTACTGGCTGACACGGGCGTATCAATCCTGACACGGGCGTGTCGGGTGCCCATGTTCTTTTCAGGATGCATCGGTTTCGACGGCGAATGGGTGACACGGCCCTGAACACGGCCGTATTGCAACCCGTTTTATGCCCAGGATTTCTAATTTTTTGCAGAATCGTGGTTGTCCATTTCCTTAGTTTGGGATCCAACGGCTGGGGGCTGTTCCTGAGGAGATATACTCGGGAATGGGGCTTGAAAACCCTCATTATACTTGAGCATTCTCTTTCTCAAAAGCTAGAGAGAAGGGAGAGCAAGGAGGAAGAAGGAGAGCTAGATCCGGGCACCAATGGAGCTTCGGAGCTCCAAATCGCGAGCCGACTTTTGATCCATTGAGGCAAGGAGATTGCGGTGCTTTCCATCCGTATAGATTTCCATGGCACCAAGGAAAAATGCTAGGGTAACGATTCTCATCCTAGGACATGTGAAGTCCTCTTTTCCTTTGCATAGGAATCCCTCTCATGCGAGTGTGCGATAAGTTGAGGCATTCCTTGGGGTAGATATGTAAAGTCCCCCTTGTGTAGAGTTTGTATGCGAGAACGGACATAGGCATGATGTATGAAGCCTATCCGGACAAGTTGGTCTTGATCGGTGATGTTTTATTGCATAATAACCCGAGAAGACTCCGTGTGAATGATTGTTTTACGGGTTTTCAACGAGGTAGATTGCAACAGGGAGCCTTGGGGACTAACTCCAAGGTGCACCTGGAAAACTGGGCAAATGCGGGATGTTGCCAACATGGTGGCCGGAGAGCCAACTTGAACATAACCGAGTTATGTTAATTGTGTGATGGAAACGGGACTCAGGGAGTCTTGACCTGCGCATATGGCTTAAATTGACGTTGCGGTATGAGAATGGGTCAGGCGGAACCGTACCCAATCTATGTCATTCGGTGGAACCGTTGGCATAGATGAGGGTCTTCGGCGATCTATGGCTTAAATTGACGTGACCAATGCCAGGAAGACAAAATGCTCATATGGTTCGCCGTCCAAGGGACAGTGGTGAGACGGGAACTTTTATTGCTTAAATTGACGTGACAGTAGCCGGTTCGCCGTGAATGTGCCCTGAGTGCACGGGGTGTGTGGCTGTGAGTTCCTATGCCTGTGATGAAGTGTGTTTACACTATACTGCTTTGTTATGCTAATATTATGCAGGGAAAGAGCATTGCCGCCTCGAGTTGGGGGCGGGGTCGTTATAATTGGGTCAGCATAGCTGACTGTTGCTTTTATTTACCACCGTGCGGTGGATTGTTGCTTGTAGGTGCTACGGAGCCGAGCGGTAAATAGCGGGCTAAAGCCCAAGTTGCTGTGTCGGCCCTCGAAGGCCTATATTTGAGTGTTTTTCTTGTTTACTCATGTATGACCGGCCTGCGTGCCGAGGTTTGGAAGACATGTTTATTTAGCAAACTATTGTAAGGCCCTAAGGCCAATATTTGCGTATTATACATTCCTATGGGTTAATCATAGTGGACATTCATACTTGGCTGGGTTCTTCTATCTGTGCAACTTAATAATTTACTTCCGCTAGATGCTCTGTGTAGGATGTGGTGATTGGTTGATTTGTTTCAATAAGTAACTAACCAGTCTGTCCGTAGTATATGACGTCGGGCCCTGGACGGACCTACTATTATATACTATGTGATGGATAGGGGCGTTATAATTTGGTATCAGACTACCGGTTTCGGTCAAGCTTAAATGAATCTGTGGGTGAATTCACTTTAAGGGGTGGTGAGCACATGTGTGTGCGTCATTGTTATAACATGAAAAGAACCCATGAATGCCCACTTAGGAATGAAAATACACATGTTTGAGGAACCTGCATGTTCCTATAATTGCTGTTTGCAATATCGTTTGGTCGCTTATTGGTGTTTTGTACGATTATAGGTGACCAGGAGTGGTGCTGGACCGTCAGAATGGCCAGGTTCTGAGGCAAGCAGCGCACCAAATGATGTGCCTGCAACACCTCCTTCAGTCGAGACAATTAGATTGGTGGCGGAAGCTCTATTTGCAATGATCAATGCACAGCCTGCTCCTACTATAGAGTAAGTAGCGCTACAAGCGGCAGAGCCTAGGAGGGTGGAACAGGTGATGGTAGAGCCGGAGTTGCCTCAGAGAACAATTGAGAAAAAACTTAAGCATGTGAAGGGTTTCCATCTGCCAGTGTTCTCGGGAACAGGAACCCCGACTCAGGCAAAGGATTGGCTATCGAGAGTCAATAGAGTGCTGACAGCAACGGAGACTGAAGAGTGGCAGAAGACCACAATTGTGATGTTCTTGCTGGACGGGAACACGAGGTTATGGTGGGAAGGGCTGGAGCTACACCACCTGAGGGGAAGACAGTTGGCTGATATCTCTATGGAGGAATTTTCGAGGTTGTTTATGGCTCGATACCTCTCCTCAGCTCAGAGGATCGCGTTGGAAAATGTGTTTCAAAAGTTGGTACAAGGAGACAGCACCATGGACGAGTATCTCCACGAGTTCACTCGTTTGGGATGATACACAAGAGCTACCTTTATCGATGAGGACCGCAAGACGAACCGTTTCTATGAAGGGTTAAGAGATGATTTGAGGTTGTTACTTTCGGGGCCTATGGCGCAGTGTTTCATGAACTTGGTCAACTCGGCCTAGTCCTTTGAAAAGGACATAAAGAATGTTCAAGCGAAGAAGGAATCCAGTGGCAAGAAATCAGAGTTTAAAGTGCCGACTACATCGAAGTCTGGATATCGCAGGTTCTACAAGAAGGCTATGACGTCGGGTACAACCCCTTCTTCAAGTGCCTCGGGGGCAAATACCAACCGAACCCCGGGCGCTTGTTATACTTATGGAAATACTGGGCACTTTGCCTGCGATTGTTGGAGCGTACGTCCGAAGTCTGAGAGAAAGAAAGGAGCCACTTATGAAGAGAAGGGCAAGGCGGTGGAGTCAACTGCGTCCCACTATGCTCCGACTCAACCGAGAGTCTATAACTTGGGCCAGCAGGAATCCATCAAACAGGCCGACGTGGTGACAGGTACGGTTTAATTTATAGCATGTTAGCTTTAAATACTGCTACCTAGTGCTTATTAGCTTAATGCTGTTTGTATAGGCTTTGTTCTGATTGGCGATAGTCCGGCACGAGCACTATTCGATACGGGAGCTTCACACTCCTTTTTGTTTGAAAGTTTTGTATCACGCATCGGAGCCCCTTCTTCGATGGAGAAGGACAAATTTGATTTGTTGCTACCGAATGGGTGTTCGATGCATGCGAACAGAGTATATGCCATAAATGTTCATATTGGAAGCCAAGAGTTCGACTTGCTAGCGTCATTGCTGCCGCTAGTAGAGTTTGACGTTATCTTTGGTATGGATTGGCTTTCAGAGCAGAAGGCTTGTATCGATTGCAACCGTAAGGAGGTCAAGCTTGGTGTTGGACAGGAGATGACGTTTGCGGGATTGAAGCGGTCGAGAAAGACGCTGATGTCTGCTCTTCAGGTGTTGAAGGCGGTTCGTGCTGGAGCAGAGCTGTTCTTCACGTTAGTGGAGGTTGTAAAGCCTAAGGCCACTTTGGATAGTATCCCAGTGGTATGTGAGTACCCCGACATGTTCCCGGGCGATCTTCCTGGAGCCCCACTGCAGCGAGAGATTGATTTCACCATCGAACTCATGCCAGGTGCCAAACCTGTGTCACGTTCTCCTTATAGCTTGGTGCCTAAGGAGATGGCGGAGTTGAAGGTTCAACTAGAGGAGTTGATGGAGCAAGGGTATGCGCGTCCAAGCTCGTCGTCTTGGAGCGCACCGGTCCTCTTTGTTAAGAAGAAGGACGGGAGTTTGTTGCT
This sequence comes from Platanthera zijinensis, assembly GCA_039513925.1. NCBI lineage: Eukaryota > Viridiplantae > Streptophyta > Magnoliopsida > Asparagales > Orchidaceae > Platanthera > Platanthera zijinensis. The sequence continues at coordinate 138,466,637 of CM077087.1, read as the reverse complement.
GTGTATCGACTACAGGGAGTTGAACAAGCTAACGGAGAAGAATAAATACCCGATCCCAAGGATTGATGATATTTTCGATCAGTTAGTCAGATCGTTAGTATATTCGAAGTTGGATTTGAAGTCTAGGTATTATCAGCTGGGGATAAGGGAGTGTGATATCCCGAAGACGGCATTCAGCAAAAGGTATGGGTATTTCGAGTTCACGGTCATGCCGTTTGGACTGACGAATGCGCCATCAGTGTTTATGGATTTGATGAACAGGACATTTCGAGAGTACCTAGACCGTTTTGTTATCGTATTTATTGACAACATATTGGTGTACTCGCAGTGCGAAGAAGATCACTTCAAGTATCTACATCTAGTCTTGGAGACGCTGAGAAGGAATGAACTTTATGCAAAATTCTCCAAATACAAGTTCTGGCGACCCTCAGTAGCATTCCTTTGTCATATTGTTAGTGGGGAAGGTATAGTGGTGGATCCGATGAAGATTGTTACAATACGAGAGTGGCCTGTGTTGTCTTCGGTAGTGGAAGTCCGTAGTTTCCTTGGGCTTGCCGGCTATTATAGGCGCTTCGTAGAGAACTTCTCGCGGATAGCATTACCTCTCATGAAGTTGACAAGGAAGGATCAGAAGTTCTTGTGGACGCAGGAGTGTGTGTAAGTGTTTGAGGAGCTGAAGGGATGGTTTACAACGACGCCAGTGCTTAGTTCGCCGAATGGGACTGAGGGCTTCGAGATTTATAGTTATGCCTCAGGTAGTGGTTTGGGCTGCGTGCTGCTACAGCATGGGAGTGTGATTGTATATGGATCGCGTCAGTTAAAAGTGAACGAATGGAATTATCCGGTCCATGACTTGGAGATGGCGGCCGTGATTTTTGCGCTTAAGCTGTGGAGACATTATTTGTACGGCGTAAAGGTCAATATTTATACCGACCATAAGAGCCTGAAGTACCTATTTGATCAGAAGGATCTAAACATGAGGCAGCGGAGATGGATGGAGTTCATAGGGGACTATACGTTCAAGATTCATTATGTACCCGGCAAGGTCAATGTCGTTGTAGATGCGTTGAGTCGCAGGGCTCCCGCCCAAGCCAACTGGTTGTCGGTTCATGATGAGAGGCTAGTTCAGGAGTTGGAGGTGTTGGAGATCTATTGTGTGGACAAGAAGACAAGCGCTAAAGCATTATTTAACTGGACGGAAGTTCAGTATGACCTGGCTAATCGCGTTCAGCAAGTATTGGAGTTGGATGGTAACATGAAGGAGCTTATGGATGCAGCGTTGGATGGGTCAAATTCCCAGTTTTCAGTTGAGGATGGGCTGTTAAGGAAGGACCATCGTTTTTGCATCCCAAGCGGGGGAAATCTACGGGAGGAGTTGATGTACGAGGCTCATAATACCAAGTACTCAATCCACCCAAGGAGCACAAAGATGCACCGGGACCTAAAGAAGCTGTTTTGGTGCCATGGCTGTAACGCCCCCGATTTTTCTGCGTTTATTTTTATTCTCGTTTGGCATTACGATGACGCGTTTCCGTGGCTTGTGCCATTTGTGGAGTGTGGTTTAGCTCCTTAGAACTGAGTGCCCTATTCTGTAGCCTGTTGGCAAGATCTCCCTAGCAAGCCGAGTCGTTTTGGGTGACCCGGTGTGGCCTCTCGGGGGGATGTTGGTGTTTGGCTTCATTTGGGTATAACTCGAGTTCTGTTCGTCGAAAATTAATTTCGACTTCGCCGTTGTGTTCATAGCGTGGGTATTTAGCTACGGTGCGAATTTCGTCGAATTTCGAGGTAGTTCGGTTTTCGCATCGTTTTGGTGCTTTATGTAATTTTGTAATTAATTATATTATTATATATTAATATATATATATAGGATAGAAATTTAAGCCCGATCATCATCTTCCCCACTTGAAACCACTGCCCCTGTACGAGAGGAAACGGAGAAACCGCCGAGCCTTGCCTTCCACCGCCGATTCCCGGAGCGTTTGTGGACGGAATTCGATTCCGAGAGTAGATTCGGATTGCTCTCGTCGAGACCTTCATTCCTACGGTAAGAAATTCGATTTTCGTGGAGCTTTAGGGGGATTGGAATTTTTGGTTTTTGAGATTTCCGCCATTAAAGTTCGGATTTGCTTGTTAGGTGAGTTTTTGGTGCTGCTCTTTATAGTGCAGCGTGAAGAGGAGGGAAAGCCGACCAAGCTTCGCCGGAAATCGAGGCAAGTGGTGTTCTTGCCCTTGCCAAGTTGTTTTCTTTTGTTTAAAGCCTATTGTTTCTATCGTTTTATCTCCTATTTTTCCGTCTCGAATGATTAGTCATAGTTTGAATGGTAGTGGCACGCGTCGTTGGTAGTTTTCTACTGCTATTGTAGTTGCGTGGGTCGTGTGCGCGTTCCGGTGTCGTTCGGGAAATCCCAACGGTACAAGTTACCCGCGCACGGTCATCAACCGTTAGGGCGCACGACCACTGGTCGCGTGCCTCTGTTCGTGCGCGGCTGTCTTTTTATTTTCCAAAGTTCTGTCTCGGCAATCGCACGAGCGCTGATAACAGTGCGCACGACCAATGGTCGTGCGACACTGATCGTGCGCAGTTGCTAGGTTTTCTGTCAGGTTTCCCTGGTTCACTTCGCACGACCATCAACCAATGACCGCGCACGACCACTGATCGTGCGCCACCGATCGTGCGCTTTGAATATTTCCTTTCGCTCCGTATTTAGCTGGCGTCGATACGCGGGTTAGGTGGGCATGAGTGTTTTGTGTAGTGTTAAGGTAGTAAGGTAAGAGTTATTGTTGTGATAGTTCGCCTTGCGTGGTACATTGAGTGGGTGAAGCTCACTCAATGCGGTGTCGAGAGGACCCAGCGCCACGTCGTGTTGAGTCATTTCAACACTTTCTTCTTCTCTTTCCTCGATTTACGTTCCCGAGTGAATTCCTTGTTTATATTTGTAATTTCCTTGTCGGTCATGTTTCTCTTTCCTAATGGCCGAATCGTGGGTCGTGGGTAGTACTGGTGGTTTGTAGCTCTTTATGGGGGTGGAGTTGTGTAATTTAGCCAAGGCCACTCGTGTTTTTCTTGCTCCAGGTACGGGCTGGGCATGTGTGGGTGGAATGTCCCTTGTGCTTTCACGTGTAGACCCTCGAGCTTGTTGACTTGGACAAGGTGGATGGGGGGACTGAGTTTGCCTCCAATCTGGTTCCTCGTTGTTTGATTTTGCTACTACCACCTCCCACAGTTTAGGGTGTTAGAAGTTTCTTCCTTGGTAGTTTGCAGCACTTTGGGCTCTTGGTAGCCTAGTAGGCCCTGCAGGATGTTGTTCCTGGGCTGGGTTGTTGCTGTTTCCTCGCACGTAGTGCTTTTCTTGTTGTCCTGTTTTGGGCAGTTGTGACTCTTTCTACTGCATGTTTTACATGTACTTTTCCCCTTTTGGTTGACTCTTTCATGCAGTTTTACTTTGTTTAGCTTGCTGAGGTATTCTGTTTTCTTTTGGAATACCCCAGGTTCTGAGCCGTAGCCAGTTGGGTGGCTAGTTTGCAGTGGTGGTGTTGGTGGTCTGCTGGACCTTGGTGTTCCGTTTGCTGTGTTGGTGAGGTAGTTTTTCAGTACTTTCTTACAGACATACATATATGCCAGTGGGTTCGTGTCAGGTTATTGGCGCTCACTGGTAGTTTTTTTACCTTTGTACTGGATATATTTACTTATGCTGCTACCATTTTCTGGAGATAGTCTACTTGCTCTGAGAAGGTTTTATGCTAGGTTGCTAGTTATTTTTAATCTATAATTATTATTATAAATAAAGCTCATGATCAGCATGTTTTATAAGACGTATTCACTATTTTCCAAATCACGTATAAAGACCGTTTTCTTATATATTATATAAATTAAATGTAGGGTCTTGCATAGCATGAGTGGTTCTCTTGGGACCCTTATGTGCTCTTTAGGATGTCAAACCTAAATAAAGTATTTTTCCGCAGCATATAAATATAGTTTTTCTTTTGTGGACTAGGTGATCCACTGAGCCGAGGGATACGGTCTCTAAAATATAACTGATTTTCTAATCATTAATCACATGATTTTCATTCATTAAGTTGGTAGTTGGTTTTGCCTGAGCGTCAGCAGTTATCCCCTGCTTGACGTGTCATCATGACGCGTGTTTTCTCTTACTCTAATAATTCTTAATTCGGAGAAAATGCGGGTTGTGACAATGGATCAAGAAGGACGTGGCACAGTTTGTGGCTAAGTGTCAAACGTGTGCCTTGGTAAAGGCAGAGTGACAAAAGCTTGGAGGATTCTTGAAATCCTTGCCTATTCCGGAATGGAAGTTTGACGATATATCGATGGACTTTGTGCATGGCTTGCCAAGATCGCAGAAGGGGAACGACGCCATATGGGTGATCGTAGACCGGTTAACAAAGGTATCACACTTTATTCCGCATAGGAAGGATGATTCAGTAGAGAGACTGGCGAAACAATATGTGGATAATATAGTCAGACTGCATGGTGTGCCCCGCAGCATCATGAGTGATCGCGATGGGCATTTTACGTCCAATGATTGGAGGTTGGTGTAGAGGATGCTGAGGAATAAATTGAAGTTCAGCACAGCCTTCCATCCGCGGACGGATGGGCAGACCGAGAGGGTCAACAGAACTATGGATGACATGCTTCGCATGTGTGTTCTAGACTTCGGGAAGCATTGGGAATACCACCTGTATTTGGTGGAGTTTGTGTAGAACAACAGCTAACAGACGAGTATTCAAATGGAGCCCTATGATACCCTGTATGGTAGGACGAGTCGCACACCGTTATCGTTGCTAGAAACGGGTGAGGAAAGGTTGTACAAGAAACAGGAGGTGGAGAGTACTACTTCTTTGGTGTGGATTATTCGAGACCGTTTGCTGATCGCTCAGGACAGACAAGCTAAGTACTACAATGCCAAGCAACAGAACGTGGAGTTCGCGGTCGGCGATTGGGTGTACTTGAAAGTAAAGTCATTCAAGGGTGTTTCGCGGGTGAGACGCTTGAAGAAGCTAAGCCTAAGATACCTTGGACCATTTGAGATTCTAGAGCGGATCGGCGAAGCGGCTTATCGTCTGAAGCTATCAGTAGAGTTGAGTGGTCTACACGATGTATTCCACATTTCAGTATAGCGAAAGGCAGTGCAAGAGCTTTCGCAGGTGATCGCAGTTGTTCAAGTGTCGGTGGATGAAGGGTTGACGACTAGGGTCAAGCCTGTTCGTATTGAATACTCTGAGGTTAAGCGACTCCGTAACAAGGAGATTAGGATTGTCAAGGTCCGCTGGGACAATTGCGGACTGAAACTGTAAAGTTGTCAACCTAAATCACCTAGAGGGGGTGAATAGGTGAATCGTGCGACTATTTGCGGAATAAAAATTTTAACGATCTAGCACAAGAGATCAAGTAATCACAGAAGACAAGAAGATTTATAGTGGTTCCCCAATCTTGGGTACGTCTACTTTACCTCACCGATTAAGCAAATCACCAAACTCGACTACTCCACTATCTCAGATTGAAAACAATCCTACGCCTCGGAACCAAGTTCCTACAAACTCGATCCAAATGGATCTACACTCGGAAGACAAACAAAACTTCCTACAACTCAGAGAGCAACGCTCCTACACTCGGAGAAAAATCTCCTACAATAATAACCAAGAGATTTGAAAAATACAAATACAGAAATTTCTCAGATCTTGAAAAATAAGTCTTTGAGTCTTCTTCTTGAACTTTGCGGCTCTTTCAGAAAAGGTCGAAGAAGACTGGTAGATCTGACCTGAGAAATCTTTGACCTACTCTATAAAGGAGAGGATGAGGATCCCTTGAACAACAAGTTTTCCTTGATCGAAAAAAGAAAAGTCAATCTATTCGTGAGCGGCGGCGGCGTCGGCTTCAGAGAAATGTCTTTTAGAAACAGTCGGCCGATCCAGAAAAATTTCAGAGAGAAGAAATCCGCTTTTGTAATTGTTTATTCATAGGGTTTGGTCTTAATGAAAAGACTATATATAGGTTTACTATTAATGGTTAGAAAAGACATTAATGATTACACGTGGACCAATCACGTCAAGTCATTTGAAAATACGGCCAATCTGGACTTAAGAGAAATTCTGAAAAAAAATATGACCTGTAGTTCTCGAGAAGTGACATTAGTTCTCGAGAACTAGATTTGATTTCTTGAGAGCTATACTATCTGGAACTTAAGTTAGTTTTCGAGACTTCAGGGCTAATACTTCTCGAGAACAAACTTTACTTCTCGAGAACCATAAGCTGACTTATCGAGAACTATGAAGTTAAGCTTGTCGAGAACTATAAGACTTCTCGAGAACTACACTTCTTCTTCTCGAGAAATATAAGGACTTCTCGAGAACTACACTGGACTTCTCGAGAATTTATACTTGGAGAAATTATTGAAGCTGTCTGGACTTCTCGAGAACCAAAAGCTGGGACTTCTCGAGAACTTTGAAGCTATGCTTCTCGAGAACTCTAAGCACTTCTAGAGAACTTTGAAGCAAAGCTTCTCGAGAATTCTAAGCAATTCTCGAGAACTAAGAGGCACTTCTCGAGAAGTGGACTTAGAGAATTTTCTGAACTTTTACAAAAAAATGTTTCTCTTCTCTTCAAGAGTCCAATCTTCATTCCATGATCTAAGGTTTGAAAATGAAGTGTATCCCAATGGAGAGGCTACACAAGAGTCAACACCTTGGATCACACAGTGAGGGATTACACTGTAAGGTCTTGTGTTTATGACCCACTATAGACTGACATTGGTCTACACTTAGCAATGGTAATCTGCAAACACACAACTAAAACAAGGATATCAAATACAACTTAATTCATCTTTGTTCAAGGGTGACTTCAAGCAAATCTGGGTTATTGTGGATGCAATACCCAACAATCTCCCCTTATTTGTAGAAGTCAGAACCCTCTACACTAAGGTTAATTATGACAATTAAGAAAGAACTGGAAATGAATAATTTAATCTAAATGCAATAAGAGATTAATTAAACACACAATTAGGCAAAACTAGGAATTGTATATATGTAATGTTTTAGATTTCTAATCAACAACCATTTCATCCAAATTCTCAAAAACATATCAACAAGAGTTCATTCTTTGCTTTGATGTTGTCTGTCCTGCTTCTCCTGCTGTCACCTCTGATAGCTGAAGAGCTTAGGATAGTACCTAGGAGGCTTTGGAGGAGCTTTGGGATTATTCCTACCAAACTCTCTATCAGATATTCTTCTCATGGTCATGGACTTCTTATATAATTCCCACTCAGAGGAACTGTAGTGGATATTCCTATTCTCATTAATGTCCATCACTAATTTTAGAGTATCAAGAATTAAGCTTTTAGAAGTAGGGCTCAAGACTTCTGCAAACTCTTGGGCTTTCTTTTTCTCTAATCCTATCTTAGGGATGCTTCTGCTGGCAGAGGGGCCTTCCCCATACTTTCTCTTTGTAGAGGTGTTGATTTCTAGTAAATCCTGAGGAATAATATCATCCCAAACCTGGTCATAGGAAGCAGGAGGAGGATCCTGATCTTCTGACATTGGAGAAAAGGAGGGCATCTTAGGTTGTTGCATCTGAGCTGCCATCTGACTGGGTTGTCCTTCAGCAAGTGGGTTCAGGTGATGAGTAATAATATTAGGATCAGCCTGAAAGTCAGGGAATATTTTGTTGTCATCCAAACTATGGTGTCAAAAGTATAGAACATCACTGACTGGATTTGATCTAAAACATTCTTATTAATTTCAGAAATTTTCTCAGACTAGAGAGTGTTTGCATCTTCAGTAAACTTATCCACAAGTTTGACTACATGTTCTTTCACTAGATTCTTCCCCTTTCTGAATTCTACAAAGAGCTTTTCTATGGCATCTTCTTTGAAAGTACCAACTTCCTCACAAATTTTCATCACATGTTCTTGAGCTTTCTTTTCTAACTGAATTTGGTTATTAGTAAGAGTGACAGACAGTTCCATTCCCTGTCCAATACTAGTAATGTTGTGATCTATACCTTTGCCACCAATCTGAAGCAGTCTTTTGAGAGAGTTAGTGTTATGTTGTATTTCAGCAAATCCTCGGCTCATTTCTATTTCAAGAGCAATCACTTTGTCTTGCACTATTTTCAGAGAATTATCAAAATGTTTCCTTTGTTTAGTCAGCAAAATATCAATCTTACTCAAAATGTCAGAAGAGAGAGAGGAATCAGCAGCAGCAGCAACAGGTGTAACATCACCAGCAGAGTTATTTGGGGGTGGAAGAGGAGCTACCCAGGGAGGTATCTCTGCCACTAACACAGAGTTATTGGCTCTTATAGTGTGAAATACTGTATTAGCCTCATCATCAACAATTATGGGGAGGGATAAGTCAAGGTTCTTGAGAGGTGCTTCCACTTATTCAGGTTCTTACTCATCCTCTGCAGTGAGAAGGATGGTCTCTAGTGCTGAAGGGTGTTCAACTGGAGTTGAATCTTTCCTTGGAGAGGGAGAAGGAGTTGGAGTAGCTTGGGGTGAGGATGGAACTGATGAAGGATCCTTTGAGGGTTCTTCTGTAGTTTCCTTGAAAAGAGGAAGAAGAGATTCATCTGAAGTGAGTTCTTCAACCATTCTGTCAATGGCTTAACTGTGTTCTGGAGGGTTTCCTGTACTTGAATTTCTGAGAGAGTATCATCTGGAGCAATTTCCACTAGGGACCTGGTTGGAGAGGAAGGAGTAGATCAGACAATAGGAACAGAGGCTGCAGGCTCCCCCTTAGTTGCTATACTAGATGGTTCAACAACATGATGAGAGGAGGGAGATAGGGTCCTGACCTCAGAGGCAGAAGCTGCAAGTTCTTTAGCTAACTGCTTGGAATTCTTCAGCTTGAGTTCCCATATTTGGATGGAGGCCAATGAAATCTTTTTCAGGTGATGGATCTGAGTACCTTTAGAGGTTTTAAAGGTGACTGGGTCAATCTCACTCAGCAACAGGGAAATTATCTTTGCAAACATGGGAGCCTGAATACTATCCCTAATCAATTCAAATACCATCATTCCATATTGAAATTTCTTTCTGCAGATAATAGCTGTCATAACACCAAATAGTTCATTAGTTATGAAACTAATGAACCCTGTTCTGCACCACAAGATCTTTCCAATTAAATCTACCTGAAGCTTTCCTACATCAGTGAAGAGATTTCTCCTTTAAGAGATGAAATCCACAGAAAATCCACAGAAAGAGTAAGTTCTGTCATAATCTTCAAGTGTTAGGTCATCCTTTTCATCCATAACGGGCAGCTTTAGAAGCTTTGAAACTCTTATTTGTCCAACTTGATTTTGATCCCCCAGACTTTAGTTTTTAAAAAAGTACCATTTCTCCTCACCTTGGCATTCCTGAAGAATTCCTCTATATCTGGAAATGAAATCTTGCAGGGTTTTGAGAGAACGAAAGTCAGACCGGCTGCTTCAAGGAGAAGGAGCAAGTTCTTGAAGTCATCAGAAATGTATGTAATCCCTGCGATGACGAGTTCACTCCCGACTCCTATTTTCGAATGTTGCGCTATGGACGCTGATGGCGGTGATGGATGGAGCGCAAGACGACAGCTGCGACGAAGCTTTCTATCGGCGGAAGACGAAGCGTTTTCGAGAAGCCTTTTTGAAGTGGCGGTTGATTTGGGATTTTAAAAGTATTACATATATTTATAATCCTAGTAATGTCAATTAAGTGTCTAATTAATCTAGGGTTAGGACTGAAATCAAGCGGGTTTTCGAAATAGAAGAAATTATTCAAAAATCGAAAAAGGACGAACATTTCTCGAGAGGTAGGGTTAGTTCTCGAGAAGTATGATATTAGTTCTCGAGAACTGAAGCGACTTCTCGAGAACTGAAGAGACTTCTCGAGAACTGCAGAGACTTCTCAAGAGACAGATCAAAGTTCTCGAGATGTAGCTTGAGTTTTCGAGAATTAGTACTTTACTTTTCGAGAAGTAGACTGAGTTTTCGAGAACTAGTACTTTACTCTTGAGAAATTTCTGAACTGTTTGAGGTATCCTCGATTCTTGAGCTTTGAACTATTTTCCTGTGACTTATCCTTCTTTGTTCAGCATCCCAAGTTCAGTTTTGAAGAAATTGAACTTGATCTGGTCCAGCGGCTTCGTGAAAATATCTACAACTTGTCGATCTATTGGCACGTACTATAGATCCACATCCCTTTGCTCCACATGCTCCCGGATGAAATGATATCTGAGCTCGATGTGCTTTGTCCGGCTGTGCGAGCTTGGTTGTTTGCTATTGCAACCACGCTGAATGAGTCGCAGAACAATGGAATGTCTTTTACCTTCATATTGTAATCTTCTAGTTGATTCTTGAGCCAAAGTAACTGTACACAAAAACTACCGACAGAAATGTATTCTGACTCGGCTGTTGAGATTGCGACACAATTTTGCTTTTTGCTTCTCCATAAGATAAGCCTTCTTCTAAGAAACTGGCATGTCCCGGAAGTGCTTTTCCTGTCATCTTTGCTACCTGCAAAGTCTGCATCTGAAAAACCAATTAGTTCGTTGTCATTACTTTTTGGGTACTATAAGCCAAGATTCAGTGTACCTTTAAGGTATCTAAAAAACCGCTTTGCAGCAGCATAGTGAGATTCCTTACAGTTCACTTGGAATCTAGCACAGACACATGTAGAGAACATTATGTCTGGTCTACTGGCAGTAAGGTATAGAAAGGATCCAACTATGCTTCTGTATTTGGTTTCATCAAAAGGTTTCCCATTCTCATCATTGTCCAGAGACATAGCTAAGGCCATTGGAGTGCTCATAGAGGTTACACTCTGCATTCCGAATTTCTTAATCAACTCTTTGGTGAACTTCGTCTGTGAGATGAAAATTAAATCTTCAGATTGTTTCACCTGAAGTCCTAAGAAATACTTCAGCTCTCCCATACTACACATTTCAAACTTCCCTTGCAAAAGTTTAGAGAACTTTTTGCAGAGATTGTCGTCTGTAAAGCCAAAAATAATGTCGTCGACATAGATTTTCACTAGCAAAATCTTGCCTTTAATTTCCCTAAGAAATAATGTCTTATCTATCTTTCCCCTTATGAACTTGTTCTCGAGGAGAAAGGTAGATAGCGTTTCGTACCAAGCTCGAAGAGCTTGTTTCAAACCGTACAACACTTTTGATAATAAATACACATACTCAGGAAAGTTAGAATCAACTAAACCTGGGGACTATTCCACGTACCCCACTTCCTTTATGTCACCATTCAGGAAGGCGGACTTAATGTCCATTTGATAGACAGTGAACCCCTTCAGTGCAGTATAAGCTAGGAACAGTCTGATGGCCTCCAGTCTTGCCACTGCAGTGTATTTTTTGTCGAACTCGATCCCTTCTTCTTGACGATATCCTTTGGCGACGAGTCTGGCTTTGTTCTTGATGATTATTCCATTCTCATCCAACTTGTTCCTGTAGACCCATTTTGTTCTGATGACATTCTTACCTTTGGGTCTTGGAACAAGCATCCAAACTTTGCAGCGCTTGAAATGATTCAACTCTTCTTCCATGGCCAAGATCCATGATGCGTCTGAGTTTGCTTCCTCAAACTTCTTTGGTTCAACCTGTGAGAGAAAACTTAAATATAAATTCTCATTAGTTGTACCTCGATGAGTTCTGACACCATCCCAGGGATCTCTTATGATCTGGTCCATTGGGTGATCCTTCAGATGTCTGAGCTCTAGATTCCTCGCATCTGGGACTTCTTCAGCCACTGGAGTGACTTCATCAACTTGGACAATATTTTCATCTTGATCCTTTACCTCTCCAATAGGGGTTGGAGAGGTGATCTTGATGAACTTTTCATCTTTACCTTTGGTCGATTCATCTAAGCTGATCTCTTTAATCCTTGTACCTGAATCTTCAACAAGCACACTAGACGATTTGCTTTGCAGCAAGCTCGTCTCATCAAATATAACATGTATGGATTCCTCTACAACCAAAGTTTTTCTATTGAAAATCATGTATGCCTTACTATGATTACTATATCCTACAAAAATACCTTCAAAACTTTTATAAGTAAACTTGGTAGTATGATACTTACCATTGTTAAGCACGAAGCATTTACAGCCAAAAATTCGAAAATATGAAACTGTTGGTTTCCTGTCTTTTAGAAGTTCATAAGGTTTCTTATCATGATTCTTGTTTATGAGGGCTCGATTTTGCACGTGGCATGCAGTGTTGATGGCTTCAACCCAGAAGTACTCCGGTAGTGAAGCATCACTCAACATAGTTCTGTAGGCCTCTATGAGTGTTCTATTCCTTCTCTTAGCTACTCCATTTTGCTGTGGAGTACGAGGAGAGGAAAACTAATGAAAGATACCTAGGCTTTCACCAAATTCTGTCATGGCCCTAGATTTGAATTCAGTTCCATTGTCACTTCTGATTTTGACTATGGTGTTGGTGTATTCATTCTGGATCTGCCTAACAAAGTTTTTAAAGATATCGAAGGTATCTGACTTGTGTTTCAGAAAGAACACCCACGCAAAGCATGAGTAGTCATCAACAATTACCAACGTATAATCCTTACCTCCTAAGCTTCTAATTTGCAGTGGACCAAATAAGTCCATATGAAGTAGGTGTAAACACCTATTAGAGTTTTTGCCTATGATGCTTTTAAAGGTAGCCCTTGTTTGCTTGCCTTTTACGCATGCATGACAAGGTCTCTCTTTGACGTGCTTGACATTTGGGGCATCACGTACTAAGTTCTAGGAGAATAATTTATTAATAGTTTTAAAATTAATATGTGCTAGCCTATTGTGTCATTGGTCACCAAGAGACGCACCATCTTTTGCCAAAAGACACACTGGTGTAAAAGAGTTTATACAAATGAAATTTAAGAAAAATATATTACTGCTTCGAGTGCCTGATAGAATTGTTTCCATATTGTCAACAGACTTTATCAAGCACTTGTCAGCATGGAAATCAACTATGTATCCTTTGTCATATAGTTGACTTATGCTTATGAGATTGTGTTCCAATCCCTCCACATAAGCTACATCCAAAAAAGATACACTACCGTTAGTGATCATACCGTAGCCTTTAGTTATCCCTTGGTCTGAACCTCCAAAGATGACCTTTGGTCCATTGCAGACTGAAATGAAATTCTAGAGTAGGCATCTTGTCCTGGTCATATGCCGAGAGCATCCACTGTCTAAGTACCAGATTGGGATTTTGGTGGTCTTTGTACATACCTGTATTCATAATCACATTGCCTTAGGAACCCAAGCATGTTTGGGTCCTTGGTCTCGGGTTAGAACACTCCTCCTACGAAGATTAGCATTCTGAGTGGTCAATCTCATGTTGCCAACTTGAGGAGTAGTAACCTTCCTGGTATTAAACCAACAATCGATGGAAAAATGACCAATTTTGCCACAACACCAACAGTCAAACTTGTTGTATCTTTGCCTTACGTACTCCTGCTTGACCTTTTGAGATGGTGGTCTAGCAGGGGTAGCATCCTTGGAGGAGGAAGCTTCATGGTGATGGCAGTCACAGGATTTCTTCTCCTTCGGAGGCCTTTCCCCAACGGGCTTTACTTTAGGTGCTTTCTTGAAGTTGTGGCCATGATTATAAGGACCATAGCCCTGAAGAATCACTTCTTCATAAGGTGCCTTAAAACGCTCTCACCAAAGTTTCGAGGGCGAGTCCATCCTTAGTACCGAGACTTTGGCTCTACATAAGTAGGCCTGGTCAAGTGACCATAGGACGAGACCATATCAAAATTATTTGTTGGAAAGATAACTTTCTTAAAGATAGTCTGTTCTAGAGGGACTTTCCCCTTTTCTTTGCCTAAGGCCTTCTTGGTGGCCTTATTCTTCCGTTGAGCCTTGTTTCTCCTAGAAGATTTACTAGGAGTGTCAACATGGCCTAGTCCAGCTCCTTGGGCCTTAGCTGAGAATTCATCAACGAGTGGAAGAACTGTCTAAGGCTTAGAGAAACTTTCTACAAGTTTCTTCTCAGCCCCGAGTTGTTCTTTCAACTCTTTGATGATTTCCTCTTTAAGGTCGAGGGGCTTAAGATCTTGATTGTACTCTTCAATAGCAAGATTGAAGTTCTCTTGAAGAGAGTCAGTCTTGGTGACTTCTTCTCACAAGCTGCTCTCAATAGCCTTTAGAGACTTAATCTCTTTAATCTGAGTTTTCACGACTCGGCGACATTTGTGGTAAGTCATGATCAACTCCTTGTACTGGGCCATAAGTTCCGACTCATCGTCAGAAGAGCTGTCCTCATGTTCATGCTCAGAACTTTCAGATTCAGAGAGAGGAGTGTGAGATTTTACCTCCCCAGTAACCTTGGGCTCTTGTTCGTCATCTGATTTAGCCATAAGCCCAAAGTAGGCTTCATCTTCTTCACTCGACTCAGATGAGTCGGAGTCGCTGAGAGTCTTTCCCTTCTTGGCCAACAGGCTCTTCTCTGTCCTATTCTTGTGGTATGAGGACTTCTTTTCCTCTTTTCTGCCACCCTCCTTCTTCTTGTCGGGGCAGTCAACTATCATGTGACCTTATTTGTTACAGTAGTAACAGGTTACAGTAGTAATAGACAATGTCAGTAGAAATCTGTTTGTTCTGTTTAAAGGTATACCTGTCATGGCTACTTGAGCCTTTCTTTCGCTGATCACCGTCTTGTCGTGATCTTCTATATGAGGCATCCTTGCCTCTCCACAGCTTCTTCTTGTTCAATAATTTCTTGAACTGCCGAGAGAGCAATGAGAATTCTCCTTCAGATAATTCTGAACCTGAGGTGCTTGGCTCAGAGTTTTCTTCTTCACTCACTTCTTGAGCAGGTGCTGGTGAGGCAGCTCTGCCCTTCCTTAAACTGTCAGCCTTTAATGCAACTGACTTCTCTTTTGAGGAGAAGAGACTTTTCTCTTCTTCAGCTTTTCTGAAATTGATCTGCAGTTCATAGGACATCAGCTTGCCAAATAGATTATGTGGGTCTATTTCATCTAGTCTGCAAAACTCCCGGATGGCACAGACTTTGTTGTCCCATTCCTTTGTGAGAGACCTCAGAAACTTATCATTCAACTCCCCATTATTGAAGAATCGGCCATACACTCTTAGGCCATTTACTATATTGAAGAAATTCTCAAAAGTATCTACAATGGTCTCCTTTGACCCTTGCCTGAAGCCTTCATATTTATGGTTTAGTAGGGACCTTCTATCATCCCTCACTTCTTCAGTACCTTCCATCAGAGTTACTAGAGACTGCCACATCTCCTTAGCCGATTGGCAGTGAATCAGATTCTGCAGCATCGAGTCATAAACTGCACTTGCTATAATATTTTTAGCTTTCTTGTCCAAAGAGACAAGTGCAATCACGTCCTTATCGAGATCAATCAATTTCTTATGAACCATCTTGGTTGGATCTATAGTGGAGGTAGTCATTGGTACGTAAGGACCTTCTTCAACAATCATGAAGATCCGGGGGTCCACAGCTTCCATAAAAAATTTGATTGTCTATTTCCACATGGGAAAATTATTCTTTGTGCACAGGGGAAGCTTGGCAAAATCTTTGGCCTTGTCCATTACTTGAATAACCAAATGACAACTTTCGATAGAAAATTGATCAAGGTGTTAACCTTTTAACGACGAACCTCTCAATGATACCAATTGAAAGTGTAAAGTTGTCAACCTAAATCACCTAGAGGGGGTGAATAGGTGAATCGTTCGAATATTTGCGGAATAAAAATTTTAACGATCTAGCACAAGAGATCAAGCAATCACAGAAGACAAGAAGATTTATAGTGGTTCCCCAATCTTGGGTACGTCCACTTTACCTCACCGATCTAGCAAATCACTAGACTCGGCTACTCCACTATCTCAGATTGAAAACAATCCTACGCCTCGGAACCAAGTTCCTACAAACTCGATCCAAATGGATCTACACTCGGAAGATAAACAAAACTTCCTACAACTCGGAGAGCAACGCTCCTACACTCGGAGAAAATCTCCTACAATAATAACCAAGAGATTTGAAAAATACAAATACAGAAATTTCTCAGATCTTGAAAAATAAGTCTTTGAGTCTTCTTCTTGAACTTTGCGGCTCTTTCAGAAAAGGTCGAAGAAGACTGGTAGATCTGACCTGAGAAAGCTTTGACCTACTCTATCAAGGAGAGGATGAGGATCCCTTGAACAACAAGTTTTCCTTGATCGAAAATAGAAAAGTCGATCTATTCGTGAGCGGCGGCAGCGTCGGCTTCAGAGAAATGTCTTTTAGAAACAGTCGGCCGATCCAGAAAAATTTCAGAGAGAAGAAATCCGCTTCTGTAATTGTTTATTCTTAGAGTTTGGTCTTAATGAAAATACTTTATATAGGTTTACTATTAATGGTTAGAAAAGATATTGATGATGATACGTGGACCAATCACGTCATGTCATTTGAAAATCCGGCCATACTGGACTTAAGAGAAATTCTGAAAAAAAT
Organism: Platanthera zijinensis; assembly: GCA_039513925.1. Classification (NCBI taxonomy): domain Eukaryota; kingdom Viridiplantae; phylum Streptophyta; class Magnoliopsida; order Asparagales; family Orchidaceae; genus Platanthera; species Platanthera zijinensis. The sequence goes on along the minus strand of CM077087.1, from coordinate 138,450,179 downwards.
ATGACCTGCAGTTCTCGAGAAGTGACATTAGTTCTCGAGAACTAGATTTGATTTCTCGAGAGCTATACTGTCTGGAACTTTAGTTTGTTTTCGAGACTTCAGGTCTAATACTTCTCGAGAACAAACTTGACTTCTCAAGAACCATAAGCTGACTTCTCGAGAACTATGAAGTTAAGCTTCTCGAGAACTATAGGACTTCTCGAGAACTACACTTCTGCTTCTCGAGAAATATAAGCACTTCTCGAGAACTACACTGGACTTCTCGAGAATTCAGACTTGGATAAATTCTTGAAACTGTCTGGACTTCTCGAGAACCAAAAGCTTGGACTTCTCGAGAACTTTGAAGCTAAGCTTCTCGAGAACTCTAAGCACTTCTCGAGAACTTTGAAGCAAAGCTTCTCGAGAATTCTAAGCACTTCTCGAGAACAAAGAGGCACTTCTCGAGAAGTGGACTTAGAGAATTTTCTGAACTTTAGAAAAAAAATCTTCCTCTTCTCTTCAAAAGTCCAATCTTCATTCCATGATCCAAGGTTTGAATATGAAGTGTATCCCAATGGAGAGGCTATACATAAGTCAACACCTTGGATCACACAGTGAGGGATTACACTATATGGTCCTGTGTTCATGGCCCACTATAGACTGACATTGGTCTACACTTAGCAATGGTAATCTGCAAACACACAACTAAAACAAGGATATCAAATACAACTTAATTCAACTTAGTTTAAGAGTGAATTCAAGAAAATCAGGGTTATTGTGGATGCAATACCCAACACGTACGTGAGGAACTCTCTTGGAAACGGGAGCATACCATGCTGGAGGAGTACCCAGAGTTATTTCTCTCAGGTAACGCTTTTGGTTTTTGTTTATCTTTCCTTTGGTAATTTTGTGGATGAAATTCTTTTAAGAGGGAGAGAGTTGTAATGCCCCGAAACTCAAAAGGGTGACGGGTGGTATTTTGAGCCAAATCTAGGTTTTGCTAGAGGTGACACGACCTGGGACACAGGCGTGTCCCAGGGCGTGTTGTGTTTGGGTTCGGCATTGGTCGCGTGGTTGACGATTTTGGAGTCAACGATCGTCAAGGGGGTGAACACGGCTTGAGACACGGGCGTGTCCCAAGGAATTTCAGTAACTCAGAGCCTTACACTCAACGATCATTGAGTGAGGGGCACACGGCCTGAGCCCAGGCGTGTTTGGGTCCGACACGGGCGTGTGCAATTCGACACGGGCGTGTCGAAGTCCCGTATCCTTCTCGGGTCATGTGGCGTTTTGTGCTAAGGCAGTTACACAGCCAGGGACACAGGCGTGTCCTAGGGCATGTATAGTACACGGCATGTGACACGGCGTGCCACATGGCCATTTTGTGCTCGGGTTTTTTTGGATATATGTCATTGGGGGAACACGCCCAGCAACACGGGCGTGTACTGGATGACACAGGCGTGTCAAGCCTGATACGGGCATGTCAGGTGCCCGTGTTCTTTTTGGGATGCGTCGGTTTCGATGGAGAATGGGTTATACGGCCCTGAACACGGCCGTGTTGCAACCCGTGTTTGGCCCAGTATTTCTAATTTTGGGCTGAATCGTGGCCGTCCGTTTCCTTAGTTTTGGATCCAACGGCTGGGGGCTGTTCCTGAGGAGATATACTCGGGAATGGGGCTTGAAAACCCTCATTCTACTTGAGCATTCTCTTTCTCAAAAGCTAGAGAGAAGGGAGAGCAAGGAGGGAGAAGGAGAGCTAGATCCGGGCACCTGCGGAGCTTCAGAGCTCAAAATTACGAGCCGACTTCGGATCCGCGGAGGCAAGGAGATTGCGGTGCTTTCTATCCGCATAGATTTCCATGGCGCCAAGGAAAAATGCAAGGGTAACGATTCTCAACCTAAGACATGTGAATTCCTCTTTTCCTTTGCATAGGAAGCCCTCTAACGCGAGTGTGCGATGAGTTGAGGCATTCCTTGGGGTAGATATGTAAAGTCCCCCTTATGTAGAGTCCATATGCGAGAACAAACATAGGCATGATGTGTCAAGCCTATCCGAATAAGTTGGTCTGGATCGGTGATTTTGCATTGCATAATAACCGAAGAAGACTCCGTGTGAATGATTATTTTTCGAGTTTTCTATGAGGTAGATTGCAACAGGAAGCCTTGGGGACTAACTCCAAGGTGCACTCGAAAAACTGGGCAAATGCGGAATGTTGCCAACATGGTGGTCGGGGAGCCAACTTGAACATAACTGGGTTATGTGAATTGTGTGATGGAAACAGGACTCGCGGAGTCTTGACCTGCGCATATGGCTTAAATTGACGTTGAGGTATGAGCACGGGTTAGGCGGAACTGTACCTGATTTTTGTCATTCGGTGGAACCGTTGGCATATATGAGGGTCTTCGGTGGTCTATGGCTTAAATTAACGTGACCAATGCCAGTAAGACAAAATGCACATATGGTTGGTCATCCAAGGGACGGTGGTCAGACGGGAAAGTCTATGGATTAAATTTACGTGATGTTGGCCGGTTTGCCATGAATATGCCCTGAGTGCACGGGGTGTGTTGTCGTGCATGCCTACGCATGTGATGAAGTGTGTTTACACTATACTGCTTTGTTATGCTAATATTGTGCTGGGAAAGAGCATCGCCACCCCAAGTTAGGGGCGGGGTCATTATAATGGGTCAGCATAGCTTACCGTTGCTTTTGTATACCACCGTGTGGTGGATTGTTGCTTGCAGGTGTTGCGGAGCCGAGCGGTAAATAGCGAGCTAAAGCCCAAGTTGCTGTGCCGGCCCTCGAAGGCCTATATTTGAGTGTTTTTCTTGTTTACTCATGTATGACCGGCCTGCGTGCCGTGGTTGGAAGACTTATTTATTGAGAAAACTATTGTAAGGCCCTAAGGCCAATATTTGTGTATTATACATTCCTATGGGTTAATCGTAGTGGACATTCATGCTTGGCTTGGTTCTTCTATCTGTGCAACTTAATAATTTACTTCCGCTAGATGCTCTGTGTAGGACGTGGTGATTGATTGATTGGTTTTAATAAGTAACCAACTTGTTTGTCCGTAGTATATAGCGTCGGGCCCCGGTCGGACCTACTGTTTTATGCTATGTGACGGATAGGGGCGTTACACTAGGTATGTCCACTTTCCCTCTACACCTATCTAGCCATGTTCTAGAATAGGCAACCACCTCCAAGCTCGGCTCAACAGATCTTAAAACACAAATCCTTCATGGTTTCTTAGGTCTCCCCAAAGACTCTACAACAGGCACACTGGCCGTACACTTAGGCTTTTCAAGAAGCCCTACCTCAGAGTTCTCCAACTCCTACAGCTCATAAACCTTCCAGGTTTCCTACCTCAGTTTTCTACTAAAATCTTACCACTCAGGCTGGGAGTACAACCCTATAGCTGAAGCACAATGGCCCTACAACTCAGGCATAATGGTTCTACAATAAATATTATGAATGATATTACAACAGATGTCTAATTTATGGTTAGACCATGAAGATTGAGACCTATTGTTCTTGATTTAATGGCAAGATCTGGAGTTAGTCCCTGACTGAATGATCCTCGGGTTTAGTACAGGTTAAGACAAGATCCACCTTGATCTTCTTCTCCTTGTAGATGGAAGTGGATCAATCTTTGAGTTACAAAATCAAATCCACTTGTTCTTTTGAAAGCCTTCAACTAGAACTAACTTCTTTCTTTGAGCGTCATCAAGCTCTTTCTTCTGATTAGGTTTTTGTATAACGGCACTGTTCCATTGATCTCGAAGCTCCACTTTATACTCTTTGACAATCTGCAACGGCTTCGGAAAATATCTTGTCAAAGCATGGATAGAAAAAGAATTGTTTATTCCTACTTTTGACGCTACCGCCAAATTTGACTTCCATTCAACAGAATTGGCTTAACGGTATTATTTGAATCTTGTCAGCTATACTGCCGAGTATAAACTTCATTCCCAGCAGTATTAAACTTGGTGATTAGTCATGCGGCTTTCTGCGGCTGTATTTTAATCTTCTTGACTATACCGCTGCGAAGATCATTCATTCCTAGCGATATTTGCCTTAGTGCTGAGATCGGTGACTCTATGCGGTTCCTGTACTTTTCTCAAAGTCTCAGAGATATAGCTGAGAACTATAAGCAGTCTCAGTTGTATAGTTCGTCTTAGCTTTGATCAATATCTTATAGTAAAAACCAAGTTCCCTCCATACTCAAAAAGTGGATATGCATTAAATACAATATGTTCTTAGCATTGGTAGTGATGCCACTACAAATCATGGAAGATTGAGGGCAATCTTCCCAACACTGCCAATAACAAAAAGTTTTTTTTCCTCTTAGGAATTGTACGACTCTTTCAATCCAAAACTGCCCTTATCTTAGATGGGTCCACAGAGATACCATCTTTACTTACAATGTGACCCAAGAAGGACACCTGAGATAACCAAAATTCACACTTACTTAACATCTCACACAACTTGTGCTCCCTTAGAGTGACCAAAACTAACCGCAAAAGCAAATCATGCTATTCAGCACTTCTAGAATATACTGGTGTTGAATTTTCCAAATCTTGGAATGAGCAGGAGTTATCTCAACTAAAGTTATTCACAACCAGAAACACATGCAACAATAAGAATCTTTATTGATAACATCAATCTTCTTCACAAGGCGAGACATAGATGGCGAGACATGATTCACCAAAACCACCACAGGGAGAGCGGAGACAAATACAATTACAAGACATATCGCGTGGACTGAACAAGTAGCTTCTAGATCTACTGTTGCATTATGGAGTCCGCACAAACCGCCAAGTCTGCTAGGTCGCCAGACCGCAAACCAAGCTACGCAGACTACCCCTTATTCAAATGCTTAGCTCTAGCCGACGATCTGCAAGCCGCCTAACCGCCAGGTCGCCTAGGGATGCATTTGAACAGCAAGTGTACCGGTCACACAAGTTATAGAAAATGGGTGAATTTCCCTAAGTATCAATCTCTTGAAGGAATACAGTAAGGTTGGCATTAATATCGAAGAGGACTTGAGATTGAAGTCCTTAGGTCGAAGTTAACGATGTGGGGTTTTGATGGTTGTGATAAAATAAAGCAAAACACTAACAACTACTCCTATGCAATGCCGCTATGCAATGCTTCGCTAGGCGGGATGGAAGAATAGTCGGGCCACTATGCAGCGAATCACTAGGCGGATGGACGAGTAGGGAAGCATAAGAACCAAACAAACAAAGGAATATGAGGGTCGTAAGCACCTCTTCGCAATGCACGCCACTAACAATTGTTAGTGCGGCAAGAATATCTATAGTGGCAGATGGAAATAAAGGCGCAACTCAAGCAACTTAAGCATAAACAATACAAGTTCACATAAACGTTAAACTAATAATGTTTACAACTAAGAGCACATCATCAATAAAAAAGTTTTAACAGCATATAAACAACAATAAAGGAAGAACGAGTCAACAGATCGACCGAATCCAAAGTATTGCTGAGGATTCATGGTAGGATTCGTCGGGTTATCATTCCGCGTCCTAGCTCGGTCCTCAACTTCATTCGGGGTTGAGAAGGGCTGTCACTACCTTCCAATGGACCCGTCTTCTTCGTGTCACGATCCGGAAGAAAGTTGCAAGCTTCCCTTTGCTTGTTAGCTATGGCGTTGAAGCTTGAATAGAGCTTAGAAGATGAAGGAGAAGGCCGAGAGCAAGCACCGACAAGGTATAGGCTTCGCGAGCATGGTCGGAGCTTCTCTCCTTAGTGGAAGATAAAGGGTGGAGGTGGAAGGGCGGAGCTTTGCCCTAAAACGCGGCTGGAATGGCTCAAAATGAAGGTGTCTCAAATGGTAGGAAATCTGGACTTAAATAGAAAAAGATCAAAAAAATGGTCACGCACGGTCATGCGCACGACCGTTCGTGAACCGTGTGATTTTGGTGCGTAGAAAATGGCCTGTGAGAGAGATGCATTGACCCGTGCGCTTCCGCCCGTGCGTGAAGGAAATCACACGAGTACACAAAGAGCACAAAAAATAGGGTAAAATAGGGGAACCGTGCGTTTTATTCGCGCACGGGCGCGTTTGCCCGTGCGTGAAAGAAACGCACGATTTACCACAGATCACTAAAAAGCTAGGCAAAAGGTGCGGGCCATGCGATTCCATCTCGCACGGTTTGGCCGAAACCGTGCGGGAACAAATCACATGGGTAGAAACAGAAGTTCCCATAATTGTTGTATAAAACACACGATTGTCGTGAGACCGTGTGAGAAGAAATTTGCACGATCGTGCATTTTACACAGAAACGGGAAAATGAATCTGGGACGTCCCGACTACCTGCACAGCATTGAAACCAACTGGAAAGAACCACGGGGATCACCTTGTGCTTACCCACAAAAATAGAATGCGCAATTGCACACCCTTGGGCCAAAACAACGCACGAAATGGTCAATGACCGAATGATGCAAATATAACCGAAATCCGGTTGAAATGCAGTGCACGAGTGAGAAAACAAGCTCAGATGAGTCCGGAAAACCTTATAAATATCGGACTCATCACACCACCAGACATAAACATTTGCTCATCACGAGCAAATCATCTCTCCGTGGACTAAAAAATAGCTAGCTGGCTTAGAAATTTAAAAATAAAGTAAAGCAAGAAATCAAATACTCATGGGTGCAGAAAATATAATAGATAAACTTTTTAATTATGCTACATTGTTTATAAATTTCGATTGGTGTATTTAAATATTGTAACTACTCAAAATGGGAATGTTGGAGAATCGTCCGGTCATGCGCAGGAAGAAAGTAGGTAGGCCACTAAGGTGAGCATTGCCCAAGACCGGGGCTCAGGATCACCTCCAAAGGAATCCACCAATGTCGGGGACCATACGCTTGCCTGTACACACTCTCTCCACGATGCTAGTCGACTCAAGAAAGAATCCATAGGACTTGGAGTTTAATATAGGCTTAGGCAAAGGTGGGATAGACAAAGGTAAATAAGATGGACACGCACATCCAAAATGAGACTGCCCGAAAACACTCACAGCTATAAACAATGGCAATCATGTGCGGCGCACCACCAGACTTGGATTTTTTTACTGTGCGTGCACGCCCACCACGAACACAATACCAAAAAATTTCTCAACTAAACAACAATATAATTTTTTTCTTTTATTCCCAATTGGGGAATTTCATTTAACTTACTTTGTCTATATTTTTTTCTTTTTCGTTTTCTTTTTATCCAAATATCCGAAACCACATACAAGAACATGGCAACACCACAAGCTGCAAAAACACCCACATAACTATAACACATAATAGATACAAATGACAAAAAAACAAACAAACTAACCGAGCGAACACATCCGGATGTGCGAGTAGGAAAGGCTATATGGCTTTGGTAGCGAGGCGTAGGGATGTCGAAGGAAGGGATAGGCTCAACGGGGATAGAAATGGATAGTCGTCGGGAATGGTACAAGGCTCAAACAAGACAAAGTGACGGACTACATCACACTCATGCTTGACTAACCATGCACCAATGCTTCGAGAGTAGCTTGGGGGAAAGTTCTAAGCCACCGAGAAAGATGATCCTTCCTCCCGACTCGAACAATACAAGGCTAGTGTCGGCTACACACATTCCTACTATACTGTTCGATTACTCCAGATTCAGAAATTTTGAAAAGTACAAAAGATATTTACAAATGCATAAAAACATAAATCTACGAGCATAAAGAAAAATTAAATCTATGTTATTTCTCCTCAAAACAAGAGTACTCGATTAGGAGCACTGCACGAGTTTAATTCTACCCTATCCTAAAATCCTAAGTCAGCACCACTATCTTAGAGTTAGCACAAAAGAAATAAATTAAACTTTGGCCGAGCGCGTGCTTAAGTGCGCACTCATGCGGTGTAGGTGCATAATGATGTCATGGTAAAATAAAATTTGAAAATGAAAATACTCTTATGGTATGCAAGTGAATGTAGTGCATGTGCACAGGTAACGAATAACTCTCCCCCACCAGACTTAAACTAAACAACCTATCATAAGATTTACAATAATAACAATGAAGTAAAAGTCGGGGAAGAGGTTACCCAAAGTTCTGCAAATGAGCATAATAGAAGATTGGCATTAAAGCATGAAGCCAAACCTGCAAACAATTTTAGCTCACCCCGCCGCACCAAGGAAAGACCTCCTACAAAACAGCTCCAACAAAAATTGCAAATACTAGCTATACAAAATGTAAAACAGATTTTAAAACAGTAAAAATAACTAACTATACCTACTCCTAGATAAGTACTGGGGTTACTATCATCCCAGCACAACTTATTCAAAAGACGAAAAGTCCTAACTAATGGGCCTATGAAAAGAAAAGTGCACAGGTAACTGTTCCATTATCCGTTTCGGTAGCGGGTACCGATACGGCGATAAAACAGTTACCCCTCTACCTAAATAATAATACCCAAAAATCTCAGGTAGAGGAAGCAGGAAATAAGAAGAGGAGGAGCACTGGTCCTCGTTCATCTTATAACAAAACAAATCCTTGCATGGCAAGGTGTCATCCACCTCAGGTGTGTAGGAAGCGATGTCAACGGCATGAGCACAAGGCTCATCATCATGCCAGCTTACCCGTGGAGACTCGACCTGCACAGGCTCAGATAGAGTAAGGGGATCAAGAAATAAAGGAGATGAAGAACTAAAATAATCAGAAATATGGGGAGTGGTCCCGGTCTCACTCCTAACAAGATCCAAGCATAGATCATCATCGGTGTCATATGAGTCATAGCGAGGGGAATACGAGAACTTGAGATCCACAGTGGTAAGAGGGACCGCCTCATCCAATAAGGAGGTGTAAACCTCCGCATCGGAAAGAGGATATTCCTCAACCCACTGGGGTGCGTAATCATGTTCCAAGATATAATACTCTCCATTGAAGAGAATCACATCCTCATCACACATGGGCGCAACCTCAGGCTTTGAATCATCCACAAATACAACATAATCAGCCGACTCACACGAAGGAGGTGTAGCAAACTCAGGCAAAAAATGTGGAGGGGCAAAGCTGCTCTCAAAATCAAGCACTGAATGAGCAGGCCCCAATGCAAAATCATTCACAGAAGCCACCCCGTCGACGAACGGAACAATCTCATCGTCCCATTTAGGAGCATCCATGAGTTCAAAATCCACTTCTTGCAGGCAACCACAAGAGTGATTATCATCACTCAAGGGAAGCTCGTAAAAAGGGACCAAGGGACGCATGAAGGATCTGTATGCAACGAGAGATTCTTCGGTAATCTCAACGGGCAAAGAATGAGCAAGTTGCGCCATGTTAGTGTATGAGCCAGGAAACACCCTGGTAGGCCTGTCCACAACAATCTTCGCCGAATGGGAGGTTGTTGCGCGCACGCCCATAGAGGGAGAAGGCTCGCACAGACGAGGGCAATCCTTCACCATGTGGCCTACACCTTGACATAGCATACATCGAATACAATGCTCGTCATTCTTATCAGCCATGGCATCGATGCCTCGACGCAAAGCGTCAAGTAGATTGTACTCGGCAACAGAATACATTGCGAATAAAAAAAATTACCTAAAAGTACTACACAGCTATAATAAAAATAGCACGGATCTGCTATCTAAACAAAAAAGTAGAAAAAGGCAAAAATAAATAAGCAAAATAAAAAATAAAAATTTTAACAGCTAAAGCAAAAAAAAATGAAATGTACAAATGGAAAAGACCTTCGATCTACTATCTCCCTCTCCAATAACTCGCAAGACTGTGTTCCCCAGCAACGGCGCCAAAAACTTGATGCGTTTGAACGACAAGTTTACTAGTCGCACAAGTAATATAAAATGGGCGAATTTCCCCAAGTATCGATCTCTTCAAGGAATACAGTAAGGGGGAGTTAATATCGAGGAGGACTTGAGATTGAAGTCTTTAGGTCGGAGTTAACGATGGGGGGTTTTGCTGGTTGCGATAAAATAAAGCGAAACATTAACAACTACTCCTATGCAATGTCGTTATGCAATGCTTCGCCAGGTGGGATGGAAGACTAGTCAGGCCGCTATGCACCGAATCGCTAGGCGGATGGACGAGTAGGCAAACATATAAACTAAACTAACAGAGGAATATGAGGGTCATAAGCACCTCTTCACTACGCACGCCACTAACAATTTCTAGTGAGGCAAGAATAACTATGGTGGCAGATGGAAATAAAGGCGCAACTAAAGCAACTTAAGCATAAACAATACAAGTTCACATAGAGGATTCGTCGGGTTGTCATTCTGTATCCTAGCTCGGTCCTCAACTACGTCCCGGGTAGAGAAGGGTTATCACTACCTGTAACGCCCCCGATTTTCCTGCATTTATTTTTATTCTCGTTGGCGTTACGATGACGCGTTTCTGTGGCTTGTGCCATGTGTGGAGTATGGTTTAGCTCCTTAGAACTGAGTGCCCTATTTTGTAGCCTGTTGGCAAGATCTCCCTAGCAAGCCGAGTCATTTTGGATGACCCGGTGTGGCCTCTCGGGGGGATGTTTGAGTTTGGCTTTATTTGGGTATAACTCAAGTTCTGTTCGTCGAAAGTTAATTTCGACTTCGCCGTTGTGTTCGTAGCATGGATATTTAGCTACGGTGTGAATTTCGTCGAATTCCGAGGTGATTCGGTTTTCGTGTCATTTGGTGTGTTAATAGTCTATGTGATCAATTAGTTAAGTTGATTTGGCTGTCCTGTAGCCTTTCGGTTTTGACCGATTGTTAAATTCTGCGGGAGAATTTAATTGGGCAGTTATTGCCTTGCCTTGGTGGCAGCCATATTTTTGGCTTATGCGTATTTTGGTATTTACTTAATGAAATTAAGTAATTAGGCGTTTTAGGGTTCGGTTATTGCTGAACCGGCGGGTTAGCTTTAGTATAAAAGCTCTGTTTAAGAAGTAACGACCCACTTCTTCTTCTTTTCCTGAGAGAGAAACTGTCGGCTTGTTCTCGGAAGAACAGAGGAGAAAACCGCCCGTCCTGTACCTCCTTTGGTCGGCGATTCCGGGCTTGTTCGTGGATGGAATTCGAGTCCGAAAGCGGCGTTGTCTTGCTCTCTCCGAGATCTTCGTTTCGACGGTAAGATATTCAATTTTCGTGGAGTTTTGATGAGATTTGGGTTTTCGGTTTTGGAGTTTTCGGCCATTAATGGTCGTGAGATTTGTTCTAGGTGCTGCGGCTGCTCGTTCCGTTTGAAGAGGAGGAGAGCTGTCCGTGTTTCGCCGAAAGTTGAGGCAAGTGGTATTCTTGCCCTTGCCAAGTTTCTTTTTTGATTATTCTTACTGAAATTGAAATCCCTGTTAGCCCAAGTTAGAGGCCTTGTTGTTCTCATTTTTTTTTCTTGCTAACTATAGGAGTTAGTTCTTCCTATTGAACCCCCCCTACTTGTGCTGTTGGAACCCAACTTTGCCGGCATAATGCCGTTTATCTTTGTTCAGATTTGCTCTGGTTTGGGTGTAGCCGAGAGGGAGTGTTAGGAGGGGGGTGGGGGTGATTTTCCCAAATTTGTTAAGTGTATTACTCGAGTATTGGAGTACGTTACTCGTGAGGTAGAAGTGGACTACTAGGGTATTAGTTCTGGAGTACTCGAGTAGTGGATTCGAGATACTCGAGTATAAGCTTTGAGATACTCGAGTAGAAGGCATTAACTCGAGTATTAGCCTTGGAGTTACTCAAGTAGTAGGTAACTACTCGAGTAGGGGTTTTGAGTTACTCGAGTAGAAGGTAACTACTCGAGTAGGGGTTTTGCGTTACTCGAGTAGAAGCTAACTACTCGAGTAGGGGTTTTGAGTTACTCGAGTAGAAGGTAACTACTCGAGTAGGGGTTTTGAGTTACTCGAGTAGAAGGTAACTACTCGAGTAGGGGTTTTGAGTTACTCGAGTAGTAGGTAACTACCCGAGTAGGGGTTTTGGGTTACTCGAGTAGTGGACTCGAGATACTCGAGTAAGTGGTTTGGTTTACTCGAGTAGTAGGCATCTACTCGAGTGCAGGTTTGTAGATACGCGAGTAGTGGTTTTAGCATACTCGAGTAGTAGGCAACTACTCGAGTAGCGGGTTGGGGTACTCGAGTAGTTGGTAACTACTCGAGTGCTGGTTATATTTGAGGTACTCGAGTAGTAGGCGACTACTCGAGTAGAGGGATGAGGTACACGAGTAATAGGCAACTACTCGGGTACTGGAAGTTCCCTGCCTCTTTTTGTCTTAGAATCGTTCGACTATCGTCGATCTCTGAATGGAGATCATCGATCTCGGTTTCTTCCTTAGGCCGTTCGACTATCGTCGACCTCCGATCGACAATCGTCGAGCTCCGTTTTACCTTAGTGGAATTGTGGTTAGAGTTTGGTTTTAGCTTTAAGTGAGGCTAGCTCACTCAACGCCAAGGTTTAGGTTGGCACTGAGTGGGTCTCACTCAGCGCCTTGTCGTGTTGATTCTTTTCAACACTCTTCCTTTACCTTGTTTTTCGTTCCCGAGTGGTTTTCTTGTTTTATTTCTGGTATTTCCTTGTCGGCCGTTTTCTTTACCTTCTTAAAGGCCGAATCGTGGGTCGTGGTTAGTAGTGGTGGTTTGTAGCTCTTCAGGAGGGTGGAGTTGTGTGATATAGCCAAGGCCACTCTTGTTTTTCTTTCTCCAGGTACGGGCTGGGCATGTGTGGGTGGAAGGTCCCTTGTGCTTTCACGTGTTAACCCTCGAGTTTTTTTGACTTGGACATGGTGGATTGGGGGACTGCGGTTGCCTCCGATCTGGTTCCTCGTTGTTTGTTTTTGCTACTACCACTTCCCGCAGTTTAGGGTGTTAGAAGTTTCTTCCTTGGTAGCTCGCAGCACTTTTGGCTCTTGGTAGCCTAGTAGGCCCGGCAGGATATTGTTCCGGAGATTGGGTTGTTGCTGTTTGCTTTGCTCGTTGTGCTTTTCTTGTTGTCCTATTTTGGACAGTTGTGACTCTTCCTACTGCATGTTTTTCAATTACTTCTTCCTTTTGGTTGACTCTTACATGCAGTTGTTTTCACCTTGTTGCTTGCTGAGGTATTCTATTTTCTTTTGGAATACCCCAGGTTCTGAGCCGTAGCCAGTCGGGTGGCTAGTTTGCAGTGGTGGTGTTGGTGGTCTCTTGGACCTTGGTGTTCGGTTTTCCTTGTTGGTGAGGTAGTTTTTCAGTACTTTCTTACAGACATACATATGTGCCAGTGGGTTCGTGTCAGGTTGTTGGCGCCCACTGGTAGTTTTTACCTTTGTGCTGGATATATTTACTTATGCTGCTACCGTTTTCTGAAGATAGTCTACTTGCTCTGAGAAGGTTTTATGCTAGGTTGCTAGTTATTTCTAACCCTAATTAGTATTATAAATGAAGCTCCTGATCAGCATGTTTTATAAGCTTAATTATTATTTTCCAAATCACGTATGAAAACCGTTTTCTTATATATTATATAAATTAAATGTAGTGTCTTGCATAGCATGAGTGGTTTTCTTGGGACCCTTATGCGCTCTTTAGGGTGTAAAACCTAAACAAAGTATTTTTCCGCAGCGTACAAATATCGTTTTCTTTTGTGGACTAGGTGATCCACTGAGCCGAGGGATACGGTCTCTAAAATATAACTGATTTTCAATTCATAAAACACAGGATTTTCTTGCATAAAGTTTGTAGTTGGTTTTGCCTGAGCGTCAGCGGTTATCCACTGCTTGACGTGGCATCATGACGCGTGTTTTCTCATACTTTAATAATTCTTATATTTGGAGAAAATGCAGGTTGTGACAGTTGGTATCATTGGGAGGTTGCTTGACAAGTTAGTTGAGCAACCTTCCTTTGTGTGCTTTTGGTAGTTCTGCATCATGTCATTCACACACCGATATGTCATCAGCACGTCTTGGCAAAAGCACGAACACTACACTCATGGCATAACATGAAGTATACGGGGCATATTATGTAGTATGGGATGCATAATATGGGTTCGTATATGGATCTACCATAGGGGCTACATGTGAGGGTTATGTACTATGGGATGCATAACCTCACCACATGACTGCGACTAGCACGTTTCTTTTTCGTTGCATAAAAATGTTATGTAGTATGGGATGCATAACATTTTCATGCGTACGCCGCTCATAACATGCATTGGGGCTTTTTTAGAATGCATAGCACAAACATGCATAGCATATCATTGCATAAGCACAAAGTGCCAAGCTAAAGATTTGCAGGATGACATATGTACACACATAAGTTTTCAAAACAAAATTAAGTCATGCATTCCCGATCTAGGCACGAGAGTTAGCAAGGTGATGGTTAACCATCCTAGGTTAGGGCATGTCATCAAATTTTTGTTAAAAAGATAAACTCTCGGAGCAAGTTTAGCAGCTTTAAGCCTATATCTATATATGTATGGTCTGTACTTGTGTTTGAGTTCTAGTCGTTGATTGGGGATCTGATTTGGGGTGGTTATGATTTTAGTATGGCTAGGCGACCTGCGACGCGTTCGACTCCACGGTCTGAAGGTGAGTCGTCCGGAGCTCAGAATGGTGCGGTGATCGAGAGTCTGCGTCAGAGTAGCGAAGCTATGGGCAGATAGTTGGAGGAGGTGCGAGCCCAGATTCAGTCTTTGGTGGCAGTTGTGGCAGGACAGGCTCAGGGTGCGCAAGTTCCTGCTGGGGGGTTAGCTGTCCCTCCTCCCCCTGCACTCGTGAGACCTCCAGTGGTGGTGCCAGCGGAGATGGCCTTCATCTCGTAGTTTCAGAGGCTGAGCCCTCCCACTTATGACGGGAAGGCAGATTTCATAGTTATTGATGATTGGCTGATCTCCATGGAGGAGATGTTTTCGTATTCAGGGATCGCAGGTGACCAGAGGGTGATGCTAGCCACCTATCAGCTTAAAGGATTGGCTAAGAGTTGGTGGCTGAGAGAGAAGGAGAGCTTAGTAGCTGGATGCTCTTGGGAAATGTTTAAGGAGATGTTGTTGAGGAAGTTCTTGCCTTCGGTCGAGCGTGACCGCCTCATGAATGACTTTCTCTATCTGAAGCAAAGGCAACTCACGGTGGGTGAGTATGAAATAGAATTTAGTAAGTTGAGCCGTTTTGCCCCTGCCTTGGTCAGCGTTGAGGCTAATCGAGTTAAGAGATTTCTTGGTGGTTTGAGGAGCGAAGTGCAGCAGTTGACTAGTGCTTATGGGTCAGTGACTTATGCTGGAGTCGTAGAGGCTACTCTTAAGGTTGAGGCTATTGAAACAGCAAAGAGCAGAGGCCAGCAAATGAGAAAGGACAAGAGAAAGTCTGTGGAGGGGAAGAAGCCCCTGGTACCCGATGCTGTTCTGGGAAAGAGGAGCCGAGTAGTGTGCAGTTTTTGTGGCCGGACAGGCCATCCTGTCGAGAAATGTTTTAAGAGGTCAGCAACTCAGAAGAAGGAGCAGGTTCATGCGATCTAGGGTGCTCCTAGGAGAGATGTCTCCTGTTCAGTTTTCATCCGGGCATGATGCGGCCCAGTGTTGGACCAAGGACAGAGTCTGCTTTCAGTGTGGGCAGAAGGGTCACATCAAGTCGCGGTGTCCTCAGGTTCAGTCAGTTCTTCCTGCAGTTCCGTTATAGGCTTTACCTCCACCTCCATGTGTGGACAAGGGAAAAGGGAAGCTGAACGTGATTTCTTCTGAGGAGGCTCAGACTTCGACCCAGGTTATTTCAGGTTAGCGGTTTGTTGTCTTTCTAGCCTGGTAGTTTCATTTGCTTGTTTGTTGCGGTATTGCTGTGGTAGTACCTTATTTTATGTGTTCCTATAGGGAAGTTTAAGGTGAAGAACCGCTGGGCGCGTGTTCTGTTTGACTCCGGCGCTACCCACTCGTTCGTGGCTAGAGCCTTTGTAGAGCGTCATCGATTGACTCTAGATCGTGTTCGGGATTCCTTCCGTGTCAAGTTTCCTTCTGGTGAATCTGTGTTGTCAGATTTGGGCATTTTGGATTGCCCGGTTTTGTTGGGGGACTTTCTTGCGAAGGCGGACCTGAAAATGATTGATCTGGAGAACTTCGATGTCATTTTGGGCATGGACTGGCTCTCTCGGTATGATGCGGTCATTCAGTGCAAAGGAAAGCGCTTGGACTTCATCAGGGACGACGGTCAGCCCGGCAGCGTGTATGCTGCTCTGTGTCAGGATTTTCCTGTCATCTCTGCGGTATGTGCTCAGAGATTGTTTCCTTCTAATTGTTGTGTTTGTTTAGTCTCGGCGGTTGGAGCCGCTGTTAGCGTCCCACGCTTAGAAGAGATTCCTATTGTTCGTGGTTTCGCAGATGTTTTTCCTGATGATCTTCCTGGTCTTCCTCCTGATCGGGATGTTGAGTTTGTGATTGATTTAAAGCCGGGTACACGTCCTATTGCTAAGGCGCCGTACCGGATGGCCCCTCGTGAGTTAGAGGAGTTGCGAGTTCAGTTGGATGAGCTGTTAGCTAAGGGGTTTATTAGGCAGAGTTCATCGCCTTGGGGTGCTCCTGTTTTGTTTGTAAAGAAGAAAGATGGGTCGATGCGACTATGCATCGACTATAGAGAGTTGAACAAGGTCACTATCAAGAACAGGTACCCTCTGCCGAGGATCGATGATTTGTTTGACCAGTTGCGTGGTAGCACGGTGTTCTCCAAGATCGATCTTCGTTCTGGCTATCATCAGCTTAGGATCCGTGAGGCGGATATTCCACGGACTGCGTTTAGGTCGAGGCATGGACACTTTGAGTTCTTGGTGATGTCGTTTGGTCTGACCAACGCACCTTCAGCCTTCATGGATATGATGAACCGGGTGTTCAAGGATTTTCTCGATAAGTTCATTGTGGTCTTCATTGATGACGTGTTAGTTTATTCACGCAGTGCTGAGGAGCATGAGCAGCATTTGCGTTTGGTCCTATCAGAGTTGAGGAGCCACAAGTTATTCGCCAAATTGAGCAAGTGCGAATTTTGGTTGCCTCAAGTTTCTTTTCTAGGCCACGTGGTGAACAAGGAGGGGATCTCGGTCGATCCAGAAAAGATTGCAGCAGTGATGGATTGGAGTAGACCGAGTTCGCCTAAAGAGATCAGGAGTTTCTTAGGGTTGGCTGGTTATTACAGGAGATTTGTAGAGGGTTTCTCTTCCCTAGCCGCACCTTTGACCAAGCTGACTCAGAAGAATGTGGCTTTTGTTTGGAGTGAGAAGTGTGAAGAAGCTTTTCTAGAGCTAAAGGAGAGATTGTGCACTGCTCCCGTCCTGACCCTGCCTACCGAGGGAGTAGATTATGATGTTTATGTGGATGCTTCGCTCGTAGGTCTGGGATGCGTATTAATGCAAGATGGAAAGGTAATTGCCTATGGGTCAAGGCAACAGAAGACTCATGAGAAGAATTATCCCAGGCATGACCTCGAGTTTGCAGCGGTTGTTTATGCTTTGAAGTTATGGAGGCACCTACTTTATGGGGCTCAATGCAAGATCTTCACTGACCATAAGAGCCTAAAGTACGTGTTCACGTAGAAGGAGTTGAATCTGCGTCAGCGGCGGTGGCTGGAGTATGTGGCTGATTATGATGTAGAAATCCAGTATCATCCGGGAAAGGCCAACGTGGTGGCCGACGCCCTGAGCCGAAAGACGGGAAAGATCTTTAACCTCACCGCCGATCGTTTAGTGGAGGAGTTCCTCCTTATGGATATTTAAGTGGGATGCTGTAGTTTGCAGAGTACCTTGTCAGTGGCAGAGCCGTCCTGGATTTCTTTGACTAGGCTGCACCAGAAGGAGGATCCTGATCTTATGCACCTTTTCACCAGGATTGAGAAGGGAGAGTTGCCCGATTTTGCTATCGATGATGCGGGTACTTTGAAGTACCGCGACAGGTTTTGCGTTCCCGCTGTTGGGGATATTAGGAGGATGATTTGCAGTGAGGCTCATGGTTCCAGCGTTTCCTACCATCCAGGATCTACGAAAATGTACCATGACTTAAGACAAATTACCTGGTGGTATGGCATGAAAGGAGATATAGCCGATTTGTTGCTGAGTGTCGCACTTGCAAGCGTGTGAAGGCCGATCATGGAAGGCCTGGTTGTAAGTTGACTCCGCTAGAGATCCCGACTTCGAAGTGGGAGAGTATATCTATGGATTTCATTACGTGTTTACCAAAATCCCCGAGAGGATTTGATTCTGTTTGGGTTATAATAGATAGATTGACGAAGTGCGCTCACTTCGTGCCTTATAAGATTGATTACCCGATGAAGAAGATAGCGGAGTTGTACATGAATGAAGTCATCCGACTCCACGGTGTGCCGGTTAGCATCATTTCTGATCGAGACTCCCGGTTCACTTCTCGTTTTTGGCAAAGTCTGCAGGAGGGTTTGGGTACGGATCTGAGGTATTCTACTGCCTACCACCCGCAGACCAATGGACAGACGGAGAGGGTAAACCAAATTGTTGAGGATATGATCCGGTGCTATATTTTATACCACGGTGGAGCGTGGGATGAGCGGCTGCGACTCATGGAATTTGCCTACAACAACAGTTATCAGGAAAGTTTGCAGATGGCTCCGTTCGAAGCCTTGTATGGGAGGCGCTGTATGACTCCGTTGTTTTGGGCTGAGGCTGGTGAGAGGCCTTTGTTGGGTCCCGATGCGCTTAAGGAAATGGAAGTCGCAGTGAAGCTTATTCGGGAGAAACTTCGTATAGCCCAGGAGAGATATGAAAAGAACGCCAATCGGCGTAGATCTGCTTTGGAGCTTTCCGTCGGGGACCTTGTATTCCTCAAAGTTTCCCCGATGGTAGGTGTTAAGAGATTTGGTAAGAATCGGAAGTTAGACCCAAGGTATGTGGGCCCGTTTGAGATCTTGGAACGGATTGGTGTGTCGGCTTATAGATTGGATTTACCAGCGAACTTCCCAGGTGTGCATAATGTTCTTCATGTTAGCCAATTGCGGAAGTGTGTGCGCAGCAGTGGGCAGCTCTTGGATGTTGTGCCCCAGTTGGAGCCCAATCTCTCTTTTTTTGAGGTGCCGGTTCGTATTTTGGATACTCAGGAGCGTGTGCTGCGAAAGAAGTCCATACCGATGGTTAAGGTTCTATGGAAGAATCAGGATTTGGAAAGCGCGACTTGGGAGTTAGAGTCGACTATGAGGAGGGCTTACCCTCACCTGTTTCGTTGATTTGACCGGTATGTTTCCTTCTTGCAACTCCTATTAGTCCCTTTCCCTTCTTTAGTAGGAGTGTTGTGCGTAAAGTTTCGGGACGAAACTTTCTTTTAGGGGGAGTGACTGTAACGCCCCCGATTTTCCTGCGTTTATTTTTATTCTCGTTGGCATTACGATGACGCGTTTCTGTGGCTTGTGCCATGTGTGGAGTATGGTTTAGCTCCTTAGAACTGAGTGCCCTATTTTGTAGCCTGTTGGCAAGATCTCCCTAGCAAGCCGAGTCGTTTTGGGTGACCTGGTGTGGCCTCTCGGGGGGTATGTTTGAGTTTGGCTTTATTTGGGTATAACTCAAGTTCTGTTCGTCGAAAGTTAATTTTGACTTCGTCGTTGTGTTCGTAGCATGGATATTTAGCTACGGTGCGAATTTCGTCGAATTCCGAGGTGATTCGATTTTCGTGTCGTTTGGTGTGTTAATAGTCTATGTGATCAATTAGTTAAGTTGATTTGGCTGTCCTGTAGCCTTTCGGTTTTGACCGATTGTTAAATTCTGTGGGAGAATTTAATTGGGCAGTTATTGCCTTGCCTTGGTGGCAGCCATATTTTTGGCTTATGCGTATTTTGGTATTTACTTAATGAAATTAAGTAATTGGGCGTTTTAGGGTTCGGTTATTGCTGAACCGGCGGGTTAGCTTTAGTATAAAAGCTCTGTTTAAGAAGTGACGGCCCACTTCTTCTTCTTTTCCTGAGAGAGAAACCGTCGACTTGTTCTCGGAAGAACAGAGGAGAAAACCGCCCGTCGTGTACCTCCTTTGGTCGGCGATTCCGGGCTTGTTCGTGGACGGAATTCGAGTCCGAAAGCGGTGTTTTCTTGCTCTCTCCGAGATCTTCGTTTCGACGGTAAGATATTCGATTTTCGTGGAGTTTTGATGAGATTTCGGTTTTCGGTTTTGGAGTTTTCCGCCATTAATGGCCGTGAGATTTGTTCTAGGTGCTGCGGCTGCTCGTTCCGTGTGAAGAGGAGGAAAGCCGTCCGTGTTTCGCCGAAAGTTGAGGCAAGTGGTATTCTTGCCCTTGCCAAGTTTCTTTTTTGATTATTCTTACTGAAATTGAAATCCCTATTAGCCCAGGTTAGAGGCCTTGGTGTTCTCATTTTTTTTTCTTGCTAACTATAGGAGTTAGTTCTTCCTATTGAACCCCCCCTACTTGTGCTGTTGGAACCCAACTTTGCCGGCATAATGCCGTTTATCTTTGTTCAGATTTGCTCTGGTTTGGGTGTAGCCGAGAGGGAGTGTTAGGAGGGGGGGGGGGGTGATTTCCCAAATTTGTTAAATGTATTACTCGAGTATTGGAGTACGTTACTCGTGAGGTAGAAGTGGACTACTCGGGTATTAGTTCTGGAGTACTCGAGTAGTGGATTCGAGATACTCGAGTAGTAGCTTTGAGATACTCGAGTAGAAGGCATTAACTCGAGTATTAGCCTTGGAGTTACTCGTGTAGGGGTTTTGAGTTACTCGAGTAGAAGGTAACTACTCGAGTAGGGGTTTTGCGTTACTCGAGTAGAAGGTAACTACTCGAGTAGGGGTTTTGAGTTACTCGAGTAGAAGGTAACTACTCGAGTAGGGGTTTTGAGTTACTCGAGTAGAAGGTAACTACTCGAGTAGGGGTTTTGAGTTACTCGAGTAGTAGGTAACTACCCGAGTAGGGGTTTTGGGTTACTCGAGTAGTGGACTCGAGATACTCGAGTAAGTGGTTTGGTTTACTCGAGTAGTAGGCATCTACTCGAGTGCAGGTTTGTAGATACGCGAGTAGTTGTTTTAGCATACTCGAGTAGTAGGCAACTACTCGAGTAGCGGGTTGGGGTACTCGAGTAGTTGGTAACTACTCGAGTGTTGGTTATGTTTGAGGTACTCGAGTAGTAGGCGACTACTCGAGTAGAGGGATGAGGTACACGAGTAATAGGCAACTACTCGGGTACTGGAAGTTCCCTGCCTCTTTTTGTCTTAGAATCGTTCGACTATCGTCGATCTCTGAATGGAGATCATCGATCTCGGTTTCTGCCTTAGGCCGTTCGACTATCGTCGACCTCCGGTCGACAATCGTCGAGCTCCGTTTTACCTTAGTGGAATTATTGTTAGAGTTTGGTTTTGGCTTTAAGTGAGGCTAGCTCACTCAACGCCAAGGTTTAGGTTGGCACTGAGTGGGTCTCACTCAGCGCCTTGTCGTGTTGATTCTTTTCAACACTCTTCCTTTACCTTGTTTTTCGTTCCCGAGTGGTTTTCTTGTTTTATTTCTGGTATTTCCTTGTCGGCCGTTTTCTTTACCTTCTTAAAGGCCGAATCGTGGGTCGTGGTTAGTAGTGGTGGTGTGTAGCTCTTCAGGAGGGTGGAGTTGTGTGATATAGCCAAGGCCACTCTTGTTTTTCTTGCTCCAGGTACGGGCTGGGCATGTGTGGGTGGAAGGTCCCTTGTGCTTTCACGTGTTGACCCTCGAGTTTTTTTGACTTGGACATGGTGGATTATGGGACTGCGGTTGCCTCCGATCTGGTTCCTCGTTGTTTGTTTTTGCTACTACCACTTCCCGCAGTTTAGGGTGTTAGAAGTTTCTTCCTTGGTAGCTCGCAGCACTTTTGGCTCTTGGTAGCCTAGTAGGACCGGCAGGATGTTGTTCCGGAGTTGGGTTGTTGCTGTTTGCTTTGCTCGTTGTGCTTTTCTTGTTGTCCTGTTTTGGACAGTTGTGACTCTTCCTACTGCATGTTTTTCAATTACTTCTTCCTTTTGGTTGACTCTTACATGCAGTTGTTTTCACCTTGTTGCTTGCTGAGGTATTCTATTTTCTTTTGGAATACCCCAGGTTCTGAGCCGTAGCCAGTCGGGTGGCTAGTTTGCAGTGGTGGTGTTGGTGGTCTCTTGGACCTTGGTGTTCTGTTTGCCTTGTTGGTGAGGTAGTTTTTTAGTACTTTCTTACAGACATACATATGTGCCAGTGGGTTCGTGTCAGGTTGTTGGCGCCCACTGGTAGTTTTTACCTTTGTGCTGGATATATTTACTTATGCTGCTACTGTTTTCTGGAGATAGTCTACTTGCTCTGAGAAGGTTTTATGCTAGGTTGCTAGTTATTTCCAACCCTAATTAGTATTATAAATGAAGCTCCAGATCAGCATGTTTTATAAGCTTAATTATTATTTTCCAAATCACGTATGAAAACCGTTTTCTTATATATTATATAAATTAAATGTAGTGTCTTGCATAGCATGAGTGGTTTTCTTGGGACCCTTATGCGCTCTTTAGGGTGTAAAACCTAAACAAAGTATTTTTCCGCAGCGTACAAATATCATTTTCTTTTGTGGACTAGGTGATCCACTGAGCCGAGGGATACGGTCTCTAAAATATAACTGATTTTCTATTCATAAAACACAGGATTTTCTTGTATAAAGTTTGTAGTTGGTTTTGCCTGAGCGTCAGCGGTTATCCCCTGCTTGACGTGGCATCATGACGCGTGTTTTCTCATACTCTGATAATTCTTATATTTGGAGAAAATGCGGGTTGTGACACTACCTTCCAATGGACCCATCTTCTTCGTGTCACAATCAGGAAGAAAGTTGCAAACTTCCCTTTGCTTGTTAGCTATGGCGTCGAAGCTTAAAATAGAGCTTAAAAGATGAAGGAGAAGGACAAGAGCAAGAACCGACAAGGTATAGGCTTCGCGAGCATGGACAGAGCTTCTCTCCTTGGTGGAAGATGAAGGGAGGAGGTGAAAGGGTGGAGATTTGCCCTAAAACATGGCTGGAATGGCTCAAAACGAAGGTGTCTCCGCAGGAAATCTGCACTTAAATAGAAAAATACCAGAAAATTGGTCACGCACGGTCTGTCGCACGACTGTATGTGAACCGTGCGATTTTGGCATGCAGAAAATGGCCTGCGGGAGAGATGTGTTGAGCCGTGTGTTTCCTCGCACACGGGCTCTTCTGCTCGTGCGTGAAGGAAATCGCACGGGTAAACACAGAGCGCAAAAAACAGGGTAAAATAGGGGAACCGTGCTTTTTACTCGCACACGGGCGCGTTTTCCCATGCGTGAAGGAAATGCACGATTAACCATAGATCACTGGAAAGCTCGGAAAAAGGTGCAGGCCGTGCGATTCCTTCTCGCACGATTTGGCCGAAATCGTGTGGGAACAAATCGCACGGGTAGAAACAGAAGTCCCCTGTAATGCCCCTGGTTTTTCCAATATCCTTAGAAGCGTTACATTAGCACGTGTTTGGCGTATGCCATTTTTAGAGAATGATTTGGCCCTTTGAGTTCTCTGTAGGGTTGTATCTTAGCCTGTTGGCGAGATTTCCTAGCAGGCCGGGTCTGTCCATGTGACTCGACGGAGCCGCTTGTGTTTTGGCTTTGGTAGGTGTTTACTTGAGTTTGGCTCATCGGATTGGGATTTCGACCTCGCCGTCGCGTTCGTAGCGTTGGTTTTTGGCTACGGCGCGAGTTTCGCGCGTTTCCGAGTTCGTTTGTGTTGGGCGTGGTACTAAGATTGTGTGTTATTATATATATTAATATTATATAAAATATTATGTTGTAATTAGGGTATAAATAGGGTAGATAGGGTTTGGGCCGTTTCGCATCCTCTTCTTCTTCCCCGAACCCGATGGCAGCTTCGTTTCCGCGATATTTGGGAAGCGGCGGACACGGCGAGGCCTTCGGCTAGCGGTGTGCGGAGCAGGGGGGCTCGTTTTCCTCGTCTGACTGGATTTTCGGGCTGCTCTCGGCAAGGGCTTCGCGGTAGAGGTAAGATTTGTCCGTTTCCTTGAATTTTGAAGGTTAGGGTTAGGGGTTTTGGCTTGATTTCGTCCCCAAAAGTTTCAGGAATCGTTGCTCGGCGCTCCTTGTGGCCGGATCTGGAAGCGGCAGGGACGGGCGACGTCTTCTTCGTGGGTTTTGAGGCAAGTGGATTTTCTTCCCTTGCTTGCTCCGGTTCTTCCCTTTATCTTTTTTCTCTCTCCTTTATTTTGAGTAGGTTTACGCTATAGGGCGAATATGCGATCTTTCCCGCACAACGAGAGGAAACCGTCGAGTATCCTCGTTACCCATGGTTTGGCTGTCCAAGATTTACTAAGTAAAAATCGGCGAGATTGACTAGGTAGAATCAGCGAGTATCACCAGGCAGAGTCGACGAGTATCGGGTTGGAGTCGTCGAGAATCGCTAGCCAAAATCGTCGAGTAAGGATCGTCGAGAATCACCAGTAGAGGCGTTAGCGCTAAGTTAAAATCGGCGAGAATGACAAGGTAGGGTCGTCGAGCGCTAAGGTATATTCGGCGAGAATCGTTGTGCCAAATCGTCGAGAATCCCAGGAAAAATCGTCGAGTATTGTCGCGATACTCGACGAATTTAGGGAAAATTGTCGAGTATCGCGGCAATACTCGACGACTCCCTTCGGCTTTGTCGATAATTCTCGACGAATCCGTTGAGTATCAATGGTGATACTCGATGAATTCCAAAGGAATTGTCCGCCATTCCTTGTTTTCGCTGAGTGAGGTCCTTGGGGGCCTGTTTTGGGTTGTTTACCCCAATCCTTTGGAAATTATGACCAGGAAACGTTGATAGAAGTCAATGTGGATGGAACTGTTAGTTTGTATCGCTTGTTAGCATGCGGTGATACCGAGGTCTTGGTGAGGTGTTCTGTGGGTGTTGGTTTCCGTGGCAGGTCTTGTAGATTCTGGCTACACCACTGGAGTGCCATGGGTCCTCCATGGGTAGCTAGTGGGTCGGGCGACGCTGTGCCACTTAGCTTGCCAGGTCGTTACAAGCAAATAAAATTCCTTTGAATTAAGGGTCACCCACTCCTCCGAGACAAGGATCACTAAGTGTTAATGATTTTCCTACGCTGATCCTTGGGGCTATTACTCCTATCCTCATGATGGATGTTGACTGGTTAGCCATTTCTTGCTTTGCTTCAGCAGGTTGAGCCGAAGCGGGTTGTTTCCTTATGGCACTTGGTGCATTTTTCTTCAGCTTTTGTTGATGCTTTGTTTGCTATAATCTCGTTCATTTACTGACTTGTTGCAGAGTTTGACAGCTTGCTCGCTGAGGGTTGGTTCTTCCCTGTTTGTCGATCTTTTTTTAACTCCGAGCTTTTCTCTCTTTTTGCCACTTGCATTGTTATATTCGTGCTGAGGTATTCTGTCTTTGAATGCCTCAGGTCCAGGTTGTGGCCGTCCGAGCAGCTAGTTTGGAGCTGCGTTTTGGTTGAGCGCTTTGCAGGAGTCTCTCTCTCACTTTAGGTGAGATTGTTTTGTTGCTTTGTTGACTCAGACTTTTGTGTACACCGAGGGGTTCGTGTCAGTTTGTTGGCGCCCTTCGGTGGTTGTTTTCTCAGTCTACTGTATACTCTTCTATGTTGTTTGGTTATCCAACTGGGAGCGGTTACTTGTCTCTTGGGAATGTTTTATGCTAGGATGCATGTTAGTTATTTTAAGTATTAAACCTTGCTAATAGCATGGCATACACCTCATGTCTTCAAACTTAAAAGAAGTACTTTACAACTAGCGTAAAAAGGTATTTCCTTACTTATACTAAATCTAGAACCTTGCATACCATGGGATGTCCTTCGTGGACGTTTGCACTCATGTAGAATGCTGATCTAATTGAATTAAGGTACTTTCCGCAGTGTAAATTATGTTTTCTTCTAAGTGGGCTAATAAACCACTGAGCCGAGGGATACGGCCCTTATAAATATAAACAGCTTCCCAAACATTAAACTTATGAATATTTTTATGTTAATAGTTCCCGTTGCCTGAGCGTCGACAGTTATCCCCTGCCTGACGTGGCATCATGATGCACATTTTCTCACACTCTGATACTTGCTCTTCCGGAGAAAAATGCGGGTTGTGACATCCCCAAAATTGTTGTATAAAACGCACGATTGTCGTGAGACTGTGCGAGAAGAAATTCGTACGACTGTGCCTTTTACACAGAAATTGGAAAATGAATCTAGGACGTCCCGACTACCTGCACAACAATGAATCCAACCGGAAAGAACCACGAGGAGCACCATGTTCTTACCCCCAAAAATAGAATGCGCAATTGCACACCCTTGGCCCAAAACAGTGCACAAAATGGTCAATGACCGAATGATGCAATTATAACCCAAATCCGGTTGAAATATTGTGCACGAGTGAGAAAAAAAGCCCAGATGAGTCTGAAAAACCCTATAAAAATTGGAATCATCATCTAGCTCCAGACCGCACGAGCTGCTGATGCCGAACTGAACAGGCCTCCTGAAGCAGATGAATTATTGAACCCTGAAACAAGTTGCCAAAGAGAAAATAGCCTGATCGCTGTCTGCAACCTATTGTTTACCGCATGTTGCTTAACCGTAGAGTCCGCACTGTCCCTGACCGTAATCAGAGCTAATTCCTACCTTTCCAGCGCTATCCGCACAACCTGCACATCACAAACTGGTCAACTCCATCAAACCGGGTGGATACCAAAATTCAATCCGAAGCAACTATTTGCGGGCTCACTTACTGTTCATTCGCTCTCTCCTTCCTGATGTGATAGGGGTCCTATTTATAGACACGATGAGGAGTGTGGTTACCGCCCCAGCCGATAGAATCACCTCCTCATCCCGCAGCAAGAATAACTATATCAGCAAGCCATGGATATACTACTAGTACGCCACGACCTCTGCGAGATAGCCAGACCGTCTATGCTTCACCAAGGCTGGACATCAGGCCAGTCCTCCATGTCGCCCAAGGCAAAGCCAGGACGCCTCCACAGCCGGACTCTGCAGTAACAGTCCGCTAATCCGTGGACACAACTCCAGTCTGCATACCCCGAGCCCACAACCAAGCTACCAAAGAACCTGCCAAACTCAACGGACACAGCTCTAGTCCTCACGCCTTGCAGACGCAACTCTAGTCCGCATTCTCTAAGCTCACAACCAAGGCACATTACATTGTTGTCGAGCTCGGCGGACTGAGTAGCAGATCACACTAAATTGCGTGATCTCTCCGGACTGAGCCAAACCTAGACTTGGTTCAGAACCAACCAAGTCCACACCACTAAACACAAGGGCAAGTCTGCACTTACTGGCGGACAATGGATCCAGTCCTCCCACCTTAGAGAACTCCAGCAAGTGTCCGCACTGACTGGAAACCTCCGCGACTACCGCTAGCCACTCCATAGCTAGACCATGGCTTCTGTTAAGCCAGTCTGTCGAACTCCAGTCCAGTCTACTACATGCCGGACTCTGCGGATAGAGTCGCTATCCGCCCAGTTACCTTTTGGGATCCAACTTCCTGCTGAGCAAAATCCGGCCTGGCAGGCCACCGCTTCTATTCGCATAATAAGCGCGAACAGACCCCCTAGGCTGCCAATGAACAAGCTATCTAAAACAGCTCTGCCGACCTGACTGTCTGCCACTCTTGTCCGCGTAGTCCATGCAGACAGGTCGCCCAAGTCGTATAATCACCCACTTTCACTTCAACATTTTCAACACTCCCCCTTGAAGTGAGAAGTTGTGAACAACCCCAGGAGCTCCCGTAACCATGCACCTGGTCCCTCCGATAGCATCTTTGAGGAGATGTCCAAGGCATAGTCCCTGCCCTACATATCTTGGACCATGAGGGAGCCCTCCAACATCTCCCAAAAGGATCCATGCTTCCCTCTGCCTTCTTCTTCAACTTCGACCTCCACTCGTGTGTCATAGGAGTATCACCAACGATCTTGGGCACAAGGCCCCAAGCCTCATCACTACTAAGAGTAGTCACCTCCTCCGTCATGGCGTCATCCATCTCCTTGACTCCAGTGGTGTAATCACAGCTAGAAGGTAATCGCTCGACCTGAGGTCCTGCAAGTAAACATGATACCAAGCTCACCGCGTTTCCTTTGCTATATCGAGTTGGTGGGTTGTTGATCCTTTTCAACCTCCGAAGAGCCTAATCATGGCTCGCCACCTCCGCTACTTCTCCTGAACCAGCTCCATTCTCGGGAAATCCCAGAAAAATGCTCCCTTGCTTCCTAAATAAGAAGCCACCGTACTAGAACCAGGATCTCCTGGAGCAATGCTCCCCCTACTACCTGAACTAGAAGCCTCCGCTCTTTAAAAAGAACTATCTGGAACATCGCTCCCCCTACTTCTTAAACCAGAAGCCTCCATCTTCGAGCCAGAAATACGTGGAGATTCGCTCCCCCTGCTTCCCGACCCAGAAGCCTTTTCCCCGGAGCCAGAACAAACTGGAGCTCCTGGTGATATAGGCAACTCCAACTGACCCTTAGTAGCAGCCTCCTTCAGCCCACCGTCTGACCTGCTCTCCTCCAGCTCCATACATGAGCTGCCCCAATAGACGTCAGCTCATTGAAGACAACGTCTCTCGACACGATGAACCTCTTCGTCGCAGGATCCACACACCTCCATCTTATCTTCTGCTCATCATACCCAACAAAGACTAGCTTCTTCTTGAGAGTATCTAGTGCGTGTATGTAGCAGGTAGATCCAAATACCCGAAGGTTCTTCACACTAGGCTTCACCCCGAACATCAGCTCATATAGAGTCTTCACATTGATAGGACTAAGAGGCATCCGAATGATTACATGTGTCGCACAGGCCATCCCTTCCGCCAAAAAGGCCTTAGGAATGCCTTTGCACTAAAGCCAACAATTGCAGATCTCTGTCAACCAACGGATCATCCGAGCTGCAACACCACCTTGTTATGAAGTATATCCACGAGAAAGCTCCCTTCGGATCCCATGCTTCCTACAAAAGTTCGAGAACTTGGTTGAGCTGTACTCACCACCGATACCCGCTCTCAACTTCTTTATTCACATGCCAAGCTGACCCTCCACAAGCTTCTTGAACTCCAAAAACAAGAGGAACATGTTCGACTTCTCCTTCATGAAGTATACCTAAGTATACCTCGTATAGTAATCAACCAATATCAGTATGTACCTGTTGCCTCCAAGACTGGCGGTGACGGTTGGTCCCACCAGATCACCATGGATAACCTCTAATAGTGCCTTACACCTAGATTGCACCTTATCAACCGTAAAGAGATAAACTTCACCGTGTTGACATCCCATGCATGCCTGACTGTCGCCGAAGGATGACATCCTAGGCAAGCCTCTCATAAGGCTTCTCACTGTCATTGCTTTCATCTTGTCCATCCCCACGTGCCCCAATCTTTCATGCCAGATAGCTGAACTATCACTGGCATTCATCCGATCATCGCCAGAAGTTGTTGATGATACATCAAATTTCTTCTCCTTACTCTCAGCATGAGCTACGTTCACTGAGTATAGGACAACCTTACACTCCTTCCTGAGATGACCATGCTTCTTGCATCTATATCACCTTGGTCCTTCCTTCCTCTTCCCATCACGCCTAGGAGAATCACTCCACTCTTGCTGATATGAAGTAGAAGGACCATCCTCCGCAGCATCCATCATCTCCTTATTAAACAACCCATCAAGGGAAGTCCACATCTCTGCAGCTGACTAACATCCACTGATGTGGTCCAAGATCTTTGATGAGATTGCCTGGTTGAGAATAGACTCTGCTCTCTCATTTTTCTCCTTCCAAGCTCTCATCACATCAGCATTGCCAGCAGTAACATCTTGTCTTTCTGCTCCGCACACCACCTCCCAAAGGTCCTCGCCAAGAAGATAGCTCTCCAAACAAGACTTCTACTTCTCAAAGTTAGCCTCTATTAGGAGATCAATCCAAAGATCACTTGTATCTCCCATTGTCATGGTTATACCACTGGTTCCCTCTTCACAAGAGCAACAACCACTTCAGTTGATCACTGCTTATCGACTCCAACCTCCCTCTGATACCATGTTGAATTTTCCGGATCTTGGAATGAGCAGGAGTTATCTCAACTAAAGTTTGTCACAAACAGAAACGCATGCAGCAATAAGAATCTTTATTAATAACAACAATATTCTTTACAACGCGAGACATACATGGCAAGAGATGATTTTCCAAAACCACTGCATGGAGAGAAGAGACAAATATAATTACAACACAAGACTAGCCGCGCGGACTGAACAAGTAGCTGTTGGATCTACTACTGCACTATGGAGTCCGCACAAGCCGCCAAGTTGCCAGGTTGCCAGACCGCAAACTAAGCTGCGCGAACTACCCCTTATTCCAATGCTTAGCTCTAGCCAACGATCTGCAAGCCTCCTAACCGCAAGGTCGCCTAGCTGCCAGACCGCATAGGCTGCTGAAGCCGAGCTGAACAGGCCGCCTAAAGCAGACGACTTATTGAACCCCAAAACAAGTTGCCAAAGATAAAACCGCATGATCGATGTCTGCGACCTATTGTTTACCGCATGTTGCTTAACCTCAGAGTCTGTACTGTCCCTGACCGCAATCAGAGCCAAGTTCGGGATTTCCAGCGCTATCCGCACAACCTGCACATCACAAACTAGTCAACTCCATCAAACCGGGCGGATACAAAAATACATTCTACAATAACTATTTGCGAGCTCACTTACTATTCATTTGCTCTCTCCTTCCTGATGTGATAGGGGTCCTATTTAAAGGCACGATAAGGAGTGTGGTCACCTCCCTAGCTGATAGAATCACTGCCTCATCCCACAACAAAAACAAGTTTAACTGCAAGACGTGGATACACTCCCAGTCCGCCGCGACCTCTGCGAGATGGCCAGACCGCCTATGCTTCACCAAGGCTGGAAATCTGGCAAGTCCTCCTTGTCTCCCAAGGCCAAGCAAGGATGCCTCCATAGTCTGACCCTACAGGAATACTCTGCTAATCCGCGAACACAACTCCAGTCCACATACCCCAAGCCCGCAGCCAAACTACTAAAGTAACTTCCAAACTCAGCGGACACAGCTCCAGCCCTCACGCCTTGCGAACGCAACTCAAGTCCACATTCTCCAAGCTCGCAACCAAGGAACATTGCAATGCTGCCAAGCTCGGCGCACTGAGTAGCAGACCACACTTAACTGCGTGATCTCTCCAGATTAAGCCAAACCTGAACTTGGTTCAGAACCAACCAAGTCCACACCACTAGCCAGAATGGCCAGTACGCACTTATTAGTGGACACTGGATCCAGTACGCCCGCCCTGGCGAACTCTAGCAACTATCCACACTGACTGGCAACCTCCACGGCTACTGCTAGCCGCTCCTCCAGAGATAGACCATGGCTTTTACAAAGCCAGTCTGTTGAGCTCCAGTCCAGTCCGCGGCTTGCCAGACTCCGCGGATAGAGTCGCTATCCACCCGGTTACCTTCTGGGATCCAACTACCTGCTGAGTAAAAGCCAACCTGGCAGGATGCTGCTTCTGTTCTCATAATCCGCGTGAACAGACCGCCCAAGCCGCCAAAGAACAAGATGTCTGCAATAGCTCTGCCGACCTGACTGTCCGTCACTCCTGTCCGCATAGTCCGTGTGGACAGGTCGCCCAAGTCGTCCAATCACCCACTTTCACATCACCATTTTCAATAACGAGAACATCATCGATGAATATAACTACGAAATGATCAAGAAAGTACTTAAACACTCTGTTCATCATATCCATAAATGCAGAAGGTGCATTCGTCTGTCCAAAGGACACACTAAGAATTCATAATGTCCATAACAGGTACAAAAGGAAGTCTGCGGTACTTCAGACTCACATATTCTCAACTGATGTTAGACTAAATGAAGGTCAATCTTTGAGAATACATAACTAACCCATAATTTATCAAACAAATCATCAATCCAAGGTAACGGATATCTATTCTTTTTTGTCACCTTACTCAGCTTCTGATAATCTATACACAACCTCATCTATCAATGTTTTTCCTTATAAAGAGAACTGGAGAACCTCAAGGTGAAAACTAGGTCTAAAGAGGCCATACTGCAGTAGCTCATCCAACTAGGTGCACACCTCCTATAACTCTTGCGGCGTCATACGGTACGATGTCTTTGCAATAGGACAAGTACCAAGCTCAACAACTATAATTAACTCTACCTCTCTCTCAGGTTGAAGTCCAGGAAGACTGGCAGGAAAACAACAAGAAACTCTCGCACAACGAGAATATCCTGAATATGCAATGAGCTATTAGCAGCTTCCAAAAAAAACCAAAAATGGAGCACAACCCGACTTTAAAAAATTATCAAGCGTGTACCACAGATATAATTGACAAGTCCTAATGCGGAAATCCATACACACTCTTGGGTTGTCCATTGTGAATCATGAAATCCAAATGCTTAACCTTGAACTAGATGACTGCATCATATCTTGACAACCAATCCATGCCCAAATTATAGGGTTTTCCCATAATAGCACATCAAATGTGTGTAGCAGAGTAAAGTTCAAGAAAACCTTAAATAGAAACTTGGATATTGCGATGAACATTGATCAAGAAGTTTGCATAGCATAAAATAGGAGTATACCTTAGGGGTAATTAGTTGGCACTCAATCAAGAAGCTCCATAATAGTTTATGGTCGGCAGGTTAGTTCACAAAAAAATGGATTTGCGGCTCTACAGGTATCCATAAGAATGGTATAACATGGGCACCTTATCAAATAAGATTTAGGATGGATAATGGAAAGCCCTCTACGTCTTCACAGACTCCTAGGTCTGCACCAGGAGAGGCGACGAAAACGGGATGCGAAATCGTGGCTTACTGGAGCGGTGGGATCGGCACTTCTGGAAACACTTTTTGCCAATTTCGGGTTCGCCCTAACTCATACAAACTAAAACACTAAGACAACAGATATATATACCCAGGGGTATAAACAGGTTTGAACCGACGCTATCTGCATAACCAAAATAGATAAGATGACTCGATGAATCGATGAGATGTCTCAATGCACTCGACGCACTCAATGCCTTGGGTGTGAGGTCTCGATGCACTCGACGCCTTGGATGTGTGGTCTCGATGCACTCAATGCCTTGGTTTTGTGGTCTTGACGCACTCAATGCCTTGGCTTTGTGGTCTCGACGCACTCAACGCCTTCAAGTGCTTAGTCCTTCACTTACCATATATATGTAAGACCAACACAATCCATTCCTCCAACTTCTCCAAACGCTCTAGTGTGCGACCCTATAGGCTCATATCATGTTGGTAGTGAGACTATCTGTTTGACCACTTTCAGATCATCATGGTAACACCAACAGTCTCCCATAGGATCTTGAATATATCAAACAAAAAAATCACAAATAATGAGTGGCATCTAGGAATACATCATTTCTCCCCAAGCAATAAGAGTTTAAAACTAAATAATCCTTTATGGCCAATGAATCAGTGTTATCATGTCCCTTTGTCCCTTATATCCGGATAGAACAAGAGGAATGGACCGTGTCACCCTCATAATTATTCAATCCAACTTTATCGATCTAGAATAGACTTCTGAAAATTTGTGAGATCAATATCACATAGTGACTCAACTAAGAATGGTCATGCATTTCTCAGTCCCATTCCATCAAGGGGCCCATGGATGTAACTCCTGTCTAATAGGATGACAAATCACATTTTTGTCCACACACAAACAATCAAATGACTCGTAATATACCCAATAACCATTGACACTTGAGACCTGCTTGTGATATGTTCATATAACAATCCACAAAGCAGTCTCAAGATGGGTCTATCTAGTATAACTTGTTCAATAACAAGTACAAATATGATGACATGATATCATAATATCATGACCTGTGAGAACCGGTCATCAATAAACGCACATGCTAGTCTTAATGTATCATCATTGCCCTAGGCTTCTAAGATGATACGCCAACTAGGGACCACTTAAGAATGAAGCCTCTAAAAAATATAGACCCTCACATTCAAGTCATCAACTTGAATCCTATGGAAGAAAACATTCTAAGGGAATTTATTACGTTAATTAATCTCACATAAAAATAAATTAACATAATAGTAGAACATGCCATAAATATAAAGTGAAATACATAGTAATCTATTCATCAAATGAATTATAACAACCAAAAAACATACAATCCACAAGACTCCCACTAGAGTTGATCATTCAAGTATCTAATACCCATTAATCTAGTATGACAATTATGCTTTCTTTGTGCAAGAGGATTCATTAGTGGATCCGAAATATTTTCTTCAGTCGGTACTCTACATATGCTCACATCTCCTCAATCGATAATCTCATGAAGAAGATGGAATCGGCAAAGTATATGCTTGGAGCGCTAGGTCGATCTATGTTCCTGGGCTTGTGCAATTGCACCATTATTGTCATAGTAGAGAACTACGTGATCAACAATGCTAGGAACTACATCAAGCTCGCCGATGAATTTCCTAATCCACAAAACCTCCTTCATTGTAATTGCAGCGGAGATATACTCGACCTCAATTGTAGAATCAGTAAATGTCTCTTGCGTGGAACTCCTCCAGCTAATAGCTCCTCCATTCAGGTAAATCACAAACCCTAACTGAGACTTTAAGTCCTCCCTATAAGTTTGGAAGCTAGCATCTATGTAACCATTTACAACGAGCTCCTCCTCTTCACCAAATACCAAGAACAAATCCTTTGTTCTTCTCAAGTACTTTAGGATACACTTGACGGAGATCTAGTGACCATCACAAGGTTTAGACTGATATCTGCTAAACATGCTCAAATCATAAGAGACATCGGGGTGAGTACATAACATTGCATATATGATTGATCTAATTATCGAAGCATATGAAATCAACTTCATGCGATCTTTATCTTCGAATTATTTTGGAGACTGGTCCTGAAAGTTATTAAACTAGTAGACTAAACTACCTAGAGGGGGTGAATAGGTTAATGGTCACTTTCTAATTTTTTTAACTGTTTTATTTTTAACTACACAATCACAGAAAGCATAACGATATTTATAGTGGTTCCCCAAGGTATGGGTACATCCACTCTCCCTCCAACCTTTCTAACAATGTGTTAGACAAGACAATCTTCTCCAAACTCGGCTCAAAGAGCTTACAACACAGATCCCTCAAAATCTCTCAGGCTTCCTCCAAGCCCTACCTCAGGCCACAACCCTACACACTGAGAGTAATCTTTACTCCTACAGCTCAGTGACCCTTCAGATCACCTACCTCAGGCTTATCAAGAAGCCCTACCACTATGGATAGGAGGATAGCCCTACACTCAGAGATAATAAATCTCCTACCTCGGATCAAACCAAGATCCTACCTCAGGAACATATTCCCTACCTCAGATCCTCAACAGGATCCTATAGCTCAGCCTTTATAATTTAGGCTTACAACTCAGATCACTAATAATCCTACATAAGGAGTGAATGTTTGATGTGATTGACTCTATATAGAATGTTCTCTAATTCTTCTTGTTCCTAAACTTAGAAAGCTCATTCCTTACTTATTCACAGCAGCATGATTGTTGATCTTCAAATTTTGTTCTGCTTATGCTGAGAAGTCAACTGTAGAGTTTTGTTTCTCCAAGTCTTTGATGTAGCAGAGTTGAGTGCAGTGGTCATGAAGGTGAATAACAACTAGAGTTTGTTCTACTTCTTCTTCTTACATTGAAAAATTAGTTCTCTGTTCTTGTTGTAGAAGACTTAGTGATCTTATAGTTCTTGATCTCTTCAAATAGCCAGCCTTGCCTGTATTTTCAAACCTTCTGTAAACTCGATAGTAAAGGATTTTCACTACTGATCGAGAGAATGACTATGTAGATAAAAAACTCTATTTATTTTTTCTGTAAAGTCCACTTTATGTCCCGCCGTCCAACGACTCTTTTCACTATATGGGCAAGCCGAAATTAGTAACTGCAAAGTATCTATAGCTTTAATTGATGTACTAAAGACATACAACGCCTTTTGACATCTAGCGTGTAAGTCCTGCAACATTTAAATTTTGGATAACGTCAGCATGACCCAGCGCTTAGGGACTTAGCAATTTTTAGTCAATCTGTATAGGCATTGAGTGAGGCAATGTGACTCAAGGCAGAAATACTTAGCAGAAAATATATATCTTGAGGCATTGAGTGACCTTCAATACTCAATGCATTTCACTTGTACAGCCTAACTGATAAGGCATTGAGTGAGCCTTCATCACTCAATGCTTTTGGACTTAGTAGAATTTTCCTGTATGAAGGCATTGAGTGAAAATTTTAAAATAATCGCTTTTGGACTTTGCTTACTTCATGATGAGGCATTGAGTAATCTGTCTTCACTCAATGCTTATGTACTTAACAAGAAATCCTTTTGAGTAGGCATTAAGTGAACTGCCTTCACTCAATGCTTCTGTCCTTAGACAGGTTTCAAGTCAGCAACACTGAGGCTTTGATTGTTGGATCTCCTATCAGTGCTTTTAGACTCCTGGCGTTGAGTGAAGTGTGTTCACTCAATGCTTCTAGACTTAGCCTTTTTTCTACTTATCCAGCATCATGTCTTGAGTACAAATCTTATTGAGACCCTAACAACCTATTTAATCAATATAATAGTATATAACCTGCATACAATGAACTTTGAACATATATCAGATACAATCATGTGTATACCATTGACCTGTCGGCCTTCTTAAAATCTAGGAGAATGTGATCAATGGACCCAACAATATCCCCCTATTTGAAGAAGTAAGAACCCTAGTCAATGATATACACTTCAATATGAACGCGATAAACTTTCACAGCAGATAAGAGCAATAATTGACACATAATCAAAAATGTGATTAAAATTTAAGTGTTAATTATAAATAGACAGTGTGCTTATAATTAAGTTCACAATCTTAGTGCCCTTAAGGAATACATAAACATTTCAAGTTTCAGGTTCCTTGATAACTATTCCCCTACTGGGTTTCTTAGTAAACTTTTGATCAGCATCAGTCCTTTTCGCTTCTATCTTTCAAAGTAACTGTAGGGCTTTGGGAAGTATTTGCTTAGCTCCAAAGCATCTGGTGGCACTGCACCTGTCTTCGTGTCTCTTCTGAATTTTCTCCTAGCCTCTTCATTTCTTTCAAGCTTAGCCCATTCCAGGGAGCTATACAGCTTTGCCTTATCAGTCTTATTTTTTTATTTGATCCCAGACAGACAAAATGATAGTCCTTGATTGAGGACTCCATTTTTCAAAGTCTATCCTTGTTTCCATCTCTTATTTGTAACTCTTTTTACTGAGCTTGATTTCTTCATCTTCTTTAGTTGACTTGCATTTAGCTTTCAATAATTATTCAGCAATGGGGCTGAAGGTAGGAATATCAGGAGCAGTAGAGGTTCAGCCACCTGATCATCATACTGATCACAATACTGATAATCATACTGGTCACCATCAACAAACTGTTCTTCTAGAGGAGGAGCAGGAACATTGTCATATGTATATTGTTCTAGTCCAAATGATCCCCTGATTATATTGGTTACCCAAACAACTTTTTTTGTGCTTGTTTTTATCATTGCTTTCTCCCCCTTTATGACTTCTTCACAAATTGTTTTAGTCAGGGAGTTCTTTGCCTGAGAATTCTTTTTATACAGATAGTTTACCCCTTTGGTAACATGATTCTTGACCTCTAACATGCAATCATCCAGATACGAAGTGTAGGCATCCATCCTTCTCTCAAGATTTGTCTTGTGTGTTTCCATGAGGTTCTTCTACACATTATGTACCATTTCCATGTTGCTAGCAGTGATGTTCTGATTCTATATTACATCATTCTGCGTTATCCTAATTTACTCAAGCTTGCTTTCAGCATAGGTTACAGCAGGGGTAGCACTCATGAAGAATGAAACTGTGTTAGCCTTTAGCAAGTTTACTTCAAATCTGATTGACTTGATTTCAGTAGATAGATCCTTTCTCAGCTCTTTGATGGAATCATCATCATAATGCTCTATCTGTCTCCTCTGGTCATCCACAGACCTTTCAGTTGAGGTAAGAATGTGGAGGACATTAGATCAGCCTGATGAGATGTCCCTTGGAAGCATACCTCATCATCCTTCTCCCTTGCAACTTCCCTGGATTCTGAGTCAGCCATCCTGTACTCAGATTAATGTTCAGTAGCAATAGTCTTTATCTCAGCAACCTAAGGTTCACCATCCTCAGATATGTCAATTAAATTTCCAGTTTCTTGAGTGTGGATCTCTATTGGAATCTCCCCCTCAAGATCTGTATTCCCCATAGGAGCTTGTTGGTCTATGTCAATTATGACAGGAGCATCTTCATTCATGGAACAGGAATTTGCTCCCCCTCAACTTGAGGATAGAAGAATATCACCTCAGGACCATCTGGAGTTTTATCAATCGTGCTTTATAAATTTTTTATGAAGGAATCAAGTTGGTCTGGAACTAATTGATCTTTCTCCCCCTCAGTAGGAGAATCTATTTGAGTAGTCTCCCCCTCAATGTCTGCATAGATCTTTTCTACCATATTCCTTGTCAATCTTTCCATTATTTCAACTAGAGTCTCTTCAGACTGAGAGTCACTAAGTTTAATCTATGCTGTAGGTTCTGAGGACATAGAAACCTGAGTACTAATATCTCTTCTGGTCTCTTCAGAAGAGTCAGACAACTGAGGGTCATGAGGCTTTTCTTATCTACTCTCAGAAGAGCTGCTTTTAGTGCTTTCTTCAATGATTATAACTTCCTTTTTTTCTTCTTGACAGTTGATTCTTGGTGTGGAAGCAACACTCTATCCCATTTGTCAAACATTTTTGAGTCCATTCTCCTCATATGATAGATCTTTGTTCCTAGCCTTATATTGAGGATTCCTGGAATAGTAACATATATGTATAGGGACAGAATTCTTCCTAGGTTTAGCTTTGGAAGACATTCCATAACCATATCTAACAGCACCTTTCCCCAGTCAGTTCTTTTGGATAGAATTATCCTTGTCATTACCTCAAACATTTTCCTTAAGATCTTGTCATGGGATCTTGTTTTGCAGGTTAAAGCTTTGCCAATAACGTATGCTATAAACTTTCCTTTTAGATACATCTACTTTCTTAGAACAAATCCAGTGGTATGCTTTGAAAGCCTACACCACTTGAGGGTGGATTTCACATCATCATGATACAGTTCATCTTCCTCATCTAATGGTCTAAACTTGGGCAGATTCAGGGCTTTGCTCAGTCTTTTGGAAGTGATCATATCTTGTGTCCACTGATAGATTACTTGATTTTGTTTGAGGATGAGTCGATGGTGGCATTCGAATAGATTTCAAGAACATCTCACTTCCATATTGAACTCAAATCAAACAGGAAAAACACTAGGTCAGCAACCTTCAGTAAGTGGAGAACTAGTTATACTTCCTCTGGAGCATCCTTGAATCCATTTCTTACTAACTCTAATCCCTCAAAAAGGAAATATATTCCTCTTGGTTCCATGGAACCTTTGAATTTCTTGAGTTTTGCACGAGATATCATCGCAAGGAGGTAGAAAGTCGAAGAGGTCTAAGAATAGTGAATTTTTTTTTTAAGCACATACACTTCTATTTATACTTACCCCTATTTGAGAATGTGGAGAGGTGCGTACCTGTCGTGTTTGATACAAGTTGATCAACGGATGAAATTAATTATGGAAGATAGTTGTAATCAGAATAGCCTGAGTAGATTCATTGAGTGTTCTCGACGCACTCGATGCCTGAAGTTGTCTCAGCATACTCGATGCCTAGACACTTAGTCTCAGCACACTTGATGCTTGGACACTTAGTTCAAATCTTCCTTAATATCCTGCAAGGGTCAATTCTGCCTTCAATATATATGCATGTAAAGATAGTGATGTTATCCTAAGTTCAACATGCCTAATTCAAATTTGAAGGTGTTGAACCTGGCTTTATCTAGTGGGTTAGTGAAAATATCAGTCACTTGTCTGTTTGTGGGGACAAACTCAAGAATGATGTCTTCCCTTTCCACCTGTTATCTTATGAAATGATTTTTAATCTCTATGTGCTTAGTCCTACTATGAGACACAGGATTCCTAGCAATAGAGATTGTAATAGAAGAATCACAAAACATTGAAGTTTTACTTAGCTGGAGATTGCAGTCTTGGAATTTATGCTGAATCCACAATAGTTGTGCACAACAACTTCCAGCTGAGATATACTCTGATTTAGCTGTTGAGATTGCAACACTAGTTTGCTTCTTATTGCTCCAAGATACAAGTCTTCTCCCGAGAAATTGACAGGTGCTTGATGTGATTTTCTTGTCTTCTCCACAACCTCCAAAATCTGCATCTGAATACCCAATTAGTTCAAAATCATTATTCCTAGGGTACCATAGACCAAGATCAGGTGTGCCCTTAAGATATCTCAGAATTCTTTTTGCTGCATAATAATGAGACTCTTTAGGGCTAGCCTGGTCTCTAGTACAAACACATGTAGCATACATGATGTCTGGCATACTAGTAGTCAAGTAGAGGAGGGAGCCAAATATGCCTTTATACAAGGTTTCATCAACAGGTTTTCTAGTCTCATCCTTGTCTATTGACACACTTGACCCCATAAGAGTTTTCATTATGGTGTCACTCTCCATTCAAAACATATTAATTAACTCCTTAGTGAACCTATACTGAGAGATGAATATACCATCCTCTGACTGTCTAATTTGGAGGCCCAAGAAGTATTTGAGTTCATCCATACTGCTCATCTCAAACTGCATGCCCTTGCATAAGTTTAACAAACTTCTTGTATAGTCCATCATCTGTAGACCCAAAAATTATGTCATCTACATAAATTTGGATTAGAATGATCTTACCCTTGACTTTACTAAGGATTAAGTTCTTGCCTATCTTTCCCCTAAAGAATTTGTTCTCAATAAGAAAGCTAGACAGGATTTCATACCAAGCCCTAAGGGATTATTTCAACTCATACAAAGCTTTTCTTAGCTTAAACACATAATCATGAAGGTTAGAATTAACAAAACAAGAGGGTTGCTCAACAGAGACCACCTCTTTTAGGTCACCATTTAGGAAAGCAGACTTAACATCCATTTGGTAGACCTTAAAAACTTTATGTGCAGCATATGCAAGGAATAGTCTTATTGCTTCCAATCTAGCAACTAATGCAAATGTTTGATTAAAGTCAATATGTTCCTTTTGTCTATATCCCTTGGCAACCAGTCTAGCCTAATTTTTGATGATAACACCATTCTCATCAAGTTTATTCCTATATATCAACTTGGTCCCAATGATGTTAATTATGCCCATATAGTCTGGGAACCAGCTTCCAGACCTTACATCTCTTGAATTTGTTCAGTTCTTCTTGCATAGCCACAATCCAAAATGGATCTATGTTGGCATCTTCAAACCAATTGGGTTCAACTTGAGAATGAAAGCTTGAATACATAGCAATGCTGAGGCTTCTGCTCCTTGTTGTAACACCTTTGCTTGTATCTCCTATAATTTGATCTTTGGGATGATCCCTTAAATGCCTGATAGCTGATGGAATTCTATCTTCAGCATCGTGAACTTCAATGGCTAGATCCTGCTAGTCTTTACTTGTGTCTTATGTGTTTAGAACTTCTTTAGGGATAAGCACACCATCATCCTCCTCTTGGGCAGTAGGAGGAGTGTCCTTGATGGTCAGTTTATCCATCTTCAATTCTGCACCTGTAGATCTAGAGTATCATGGCGCTCACTGTTAATCATAAAAGATTCATCAAACACTACATTCACAGACTCTTCTACAACTTGATTCTCTAAGTTTTAGACTATATAGGCTTTATTATGGTAGTTGTACCCAACAAAAATTCCCTCATAGGATTTGGGAACAAACTTAGTCAATTAGGACATCCCATTATTGAGCATAAAGCACTTGCTTCCAAAGATTCTAAGATAGGCAAGATTTGGTTTTCTGCCTTTCATAATCTCATAGGGAGTCTTATTGTGATACTTGTTGATCAAAGCTCTATTCAGGACATGGCAAGCAGTGTTTACTGCCTAAGTCCAAAAGTACTCTGGGAGAGAAGTGTCACTTAATAATGTCCTGCCAACTTCTATGAGAGTCTTATTTTTCTCTCAGCAATCCCATTTTGCTGGGGTGGTTTTGGGGAAGAAAACACTTGAAGAATACCTTTATCTGCACAGAACTTTATCATGCCTTCAAACTGAAATTTAGTACCATGGTCACTTCCAATTTTAGCCATAGAGCTGTCCTTTTCATTCTGAACTTGCCTAACAAAGGTCATAAGTATGTCAAGGGTTTAAGACTTTTTCTTAAGAAATAAGACCCAAGCAAATCTGGAATAGTCATCAACTATCACCAGTGTGTAGACTTTCCTACCTAGGCTATGAACTAGCATAGGACCAAACAAGTCCATATGCAAGAGGTACAAACACCTCATAGAATCCTTGGCCCCAATTCTCTTAAAGGATTCCTTTATTTGCTTACGCTTTTGGAATACAGAACAAATGCCCTCTTTGGTGCATCTCAGATTGGGTCCATTTATTACTAGCCCTTCACTAAAGAGTTTGCTAATTGTCATGTAATTCAAGTGAGCATGCATCTTGTATCATTGCGCACAATAAGAGACTTTCTGATTTACTACCAGACATACTGGTGAGTCTGTACTTAAACATAAGAAGTTTGGATAATAAATATTTCCACTCCTAGTGTCTGTCAAAATGACCTCTTGTTCACTTGACCTTTTGGTCCGACACTCTTCCTTGTGGAAGACAATGACATAGCTAATATCATATAGTTGGCTTATGCTAATCAGATTGTGTTGTAATCCTTCCACATATGCTACTTGTGTAATAAAGACTGTCATTGGTGATCATACCATATCCCTTGGTAACTCCTCTATCTGAACCTCCAAAGATTACTTTAGATCCATTCCTCACTAGAGTATAATCCTTGAGACGGCTCCTTATTCCAATCATATGTCTGGAATATCCACTATCCAAGTACCATATTGGAATTATATGTGTACTTGGACTATCCTACAAACATAGATTAGTTTACCTTAGGAACCCAAAAGGGATTGGGTCCTTGGTTCATGTTAGCCTGAAATTGTCTATGTCTGCCTGCAACAACCCTAACAGGAAGACTCACCATTGCTATTGTCACACTTGGATTGTGTTAATAGTCTATGGCAAAGTGACCCACTTTGACACAGCACCAACACTCATGAATATTATATCTCCTCTTCTGAACAGCCTTTGGAGTGTGCAAGCTATCAATAGTTATCTTTTCAAAGGGGAGAGCAGAAGCGTTCTTCCTATTTCTTTCAACAAGAATTTAACTAAAGGTGAGCCTACTAATAGATGTATTTCGCTTACACTGAGTTTCACCAATAGAAATCTTCTTTGTAGTTGACATACTATTGATGGAATAAGAGACAGCAAAGTGATGCTTACTGACTGACTTACCATTAGTCAAGGTTTTTGCTGAAGGAACTTGAGAATAGACCACTGCCTTATTGCTGGGTCCATTGCCCACAAATTTCTAGAATTGAGGAATTCAATCTTGTCAATGATATTGATATAGTTGTCAATGATATACATATAGTTGTAATTGATAGTGATGTGATAGGTTGTCACAAAGTGAAGATGTTGTAAAGGCAGGAATATGCATAAGTCCACAGGCGTTGAGTGGAGTTGAATCACTCAACGCCATACAGCTATAGACAGAAATATGGACAAGTAATTTGCCAATGAGTGATGAAGACACACTCAACGCCATACAGCAAAAAGGCTGTGAGTTGAATTGGATTCTGAATTTGTCGAACTAAGTTATGAGTTCGTCGAGATGAGCTCACCGTTCGTCGAACTTAGTTCAACATTCATCGAACTCAGTTTAGAGTAGAGTGAGGCAGGCTGAGAAAGTCCAAGTCTAAGGTTTGAGAGGCAGAAAAGTGGTAAGTCCACAGGTGTTGAGTGAAGGTCATTCACTCAACACCATAGCCTCATAAATGTTGAGTAACATTTAGTCAGTCAAAGCCAGTGTTTTTAAACACAGAAATTTTGCTAATGCAAAAAGCTTTGAGTGAGTCGTGCTCACTCAACGCTCTCAACTCCTAAGATGTTGTAGAGGCAGAAAGTTTGCTAAGTAAAAAAAAAGCGTTGAGTGACGCATGCTCACTCAATGCTCTCAACGCCTAAGATGCTGCAGAGGCAGAAAATTGGCTATGGCAAAAAGCATTGAGTGAGGCATGCTCACTCAACGATCTCAACACCTAATTTATAGAATGATTAGGCTAAGGCACAAGGCATTGAGTGAAGTGTGCTCACTCAACGCTCTTAATGTCAGGCATGGAGAAAAAGTTGCAGAATTGGTTAAGGCAAAGAGCGTTGAGTGGAGCTTGCTTACTCAACATTGTCAACGCCTAGATAGACAGATTTATATCTAAGTGTTTTGGCATTGATTGAAGCTCATTCACTCAACGCCTATTCTAATGATGCTCGATTTTGGCTAAGTACACAGGTGCTGGCGTCAGCAAAATCGACAAAGTCAACTAAGTTCAAATCAAGTACGGATAAGCTACAGAACACGACAAACTCTGCCGAGAAGCTACTATACGTCTTATTTCGATAAAGCAAAGAGTAGATGGAAGATGCAGGTGGGGCCCATAGATGTCTAAGAGTCATTGATTGGGGAACTACAAAAGGATGAGATGGGCCAAGACACAAGAAAACTTCTAGGGCATTCTCAATTCAAAAAGGATAGCAGCCGACTTCATCTTCCTCATCATTGTTGTATGTAAAAATCTTGAAGCTCTCCAACAAGAGAAGTTCAGATATCTATGTAGTCTCCATCTGCCACAGTAGAATCAAAAATAGTTCTGAATAAAGAAGAACCTTCACACTTAGGCAGGTTCAGTGAGCTTCTTGAAGACTCAAGATCAACAAATCATTAACCTTCTACTTAAAGTTCAGAAGTCAGCTTCTGAGTTGCTCCAACATACTTTTTCTCTGCTGAGAGGAGAGTTAGAGCAGAAATTTCT
This sequence comes from Platanthera zijinensis, assembly GCA_039513925.1. Classification (NCBI taxonomy): domain Eukaryota; kingdom Viridiplantae; phylum Streptophyta; class Magnoliopsida; order Asparagales; family Orchidaceae; genus Platanthera; species Platanthera zijinensis. The sequence continues at coordinate 138,405,228 of CM077087.1, read as the reverse complement.
CTGTTCTAGTAGTTGACACTGAGCAATTTCTCTGTGTAAAAGTTAATTAAATTAATTCTTGTTGTAGGATCCTTTTGGATCTGAGCTGTAGGTCCTTGGGCCTAAGGTAGGGCAAATTTACCAGAGCTGTAGGAGAGGGCACCTCTTTGAGTATTAGATCCTGCTGGGATCTGAGGTAGGTGAGTTTTACTCACTGAGAAGTAGGGCAATGTTTCCTGAGTTGTAGGACAGTGAATCTCTCTGAGTTGTAGTAGCAAGTTTGCTCTGAGGTAGGGCTATCCTCAATAGCCTGAGTGGTAGGGCTTCTTTGCCTGAGGTATGTGATACTTGTATCACTGAATGTAGGCCCCTTTGGCTGAGGTGTAAGTATTGTAGGAGACAGAGATCCTGATGGATCTGAGGTGTAAGCTCTTTGGAGCATTATTTTGTAGAAGTGCCTTGACTAACAGGAAGTTAGCAAGGTAGGAGGAGAGTGGATGTACCCATAATTTTGGGGAACCAATATAAAAACACTTGTGTGCTTTTCTGTGATTATTTTTTGTTTGCAGGTTCTTAAAAAGCTATCATTTATTCAATCCCAAAGTAACTCAAAAAAAAGGAACTCAAAATACCTAGACACACCTATTCACCCTCCCCCCCCCCCCCTCTAGGTTGTTAGGTACCTTGAAAATAAGAACTTTCAGGTGGTATTAGGAGAGGTTGCTCAAAAATGGGATTTAACAATCTGAGTGATCTCCAAAGGTAGCTGTAATTAAGTGATCATGGGCTCTGGAGAGAGCCAGAGAGAGATGAGTTCCATGAAACTAACCATCAGCAAAAAGGAGTATTTTGGAATATGGAAAGAGAGGGTGAGGCTATTTATGGAAGCCTATGATCTAAGGATCTTTGTAGCAATCAGGGAGGGACCAAACATTCCTATGAAGGTCTCTGCTCTTAATGCCAACATCAAGACACACAAAACATACTCTGAAATGATAAAAGATGAGGTCATCTTAGTTGGATTAGACAAGAGAGCACAGAACATCATTACCAGTACATTAGATGACTCAACTTTTCAGAACTTGGTTCACTGCCAGACCTCCAAGGAGAGGTGGGACACTCTTGTGGTCTATATGGAGGGTACTGAAGAGGTAAGGGATGATAAGAAGTCTCTTCTCAACTAGGAGTATAAGGTTTTCAGGCAAAATCTGAAAGAGAACATAGCTGCCTACTATGAAAGATTTTTTTCGGATCATAAATGAGTTGAAACCTATGGGAGGGTCTTCAATAATTATGAAATAAATGAAAAGTTTCTCAAATCTCTCACTAAATAATGGGTTACTAAGATCTATGTCATAAGAGAGGTGGCCCAGCTTGCTAAAACTCCTCCCTAAACATTGTTTGGAAGCTGCTCTCCAATAAGATGCAGCTATCTGCTAGGATAGAGGAGGAGACCACCAAAAAATCCCAAGCCAAGGAAAAGTCCTTTGCCTTCAGAGAAAAAAGCACAAGGAAGGGAAAGGAGAGGATTCCCTCTCCTCCAAGAAGACCAGCTGAGTTAGACAGCTCAGAATCAGAAGCATCAGATAGCAGATTGTAAGATGAGGATTTCACAGCTTTCTCCAGAAAACTCCATAGGCTAATAAAGAAAAAGCATTGGAAGAAGAGGCCTTCCAATTGCACTTATCACAGGAAGAATCAATCCAAGACTAACTGGTATGGTTCCAAACCTAATAAATATAACTCTTCTAATGTAGTTTGCTATTATTGAAGAAGCTTGGGCATATGATAGCTGACTACCCAGAGAAGATAAAGGAGGCTGAGGAGAAGAATAAGCATCAATACAAAGGGAAGAAGGAGAATTCCTTTATTGCTAAGAAGGAAAAGAGTTGGACATACTCATCATCATCTGAGTCTGAAGAAGAGGAAGTATGCATTGGGTTGGTTGCTGCTACTGCTAAAGATAAAGCTATTGCAGTAGGAGAAGTCAATCCTCCAATGAGGATAGGAATCAGGGCCCCTCTGATACTATCAGACAGTGACTCATAGGAGGATGAAGATTCCCATAGCTACAGAGGGCTGATGGAAATGACATATGAAGAGGGCATCCAGGATCAGCTTGGTCAATGCAAGGTACATTCTTTACCAACTCTGCTTCTATGTCTGAGTATGAGACCTATCCTTGTTCAGAAACCTCTTCACCTAGTAGTGAAGAAGATTCTGGATCTGAAGGACATGTCAATCAACTGATTGATAAGTATGAAGAACTTCTGAATGCCTTTAAGAAGGTTAAGAAGTTGTCTAATAAGCAAGCTAAAGAGATTTCATTTCTTAAGCTTATAGTTTCCCAGTAGACTATAACAGCTAATCTGCTGGATTAGAAAGCTAGGGAAATAAGTCAACTGAAGTCCCTCTAAGACATCCAGATATCCTCCATCAAGCACAAGAACTGTCTCATCAGGGAGCATGAAGAAGGGCTTGAGAAGGAGAAAACAATAGTTGCTAGCTATTCTAAGCCACTTATAGTACTACCCTTGATAGACACCTTCTCCTCTAAAAAGGGTAAGAAGGGGTTGGGATTCAAGGGAAGTACAAGGGTTGCCCCATGCAAAAGGAAGGTCAAAGCTCAGGCTCCTGCTAAGCCTATTGCTTCCAAGCCTCCCATTCTTTTTAGAAAAGTTTTGTTATCTTCTAACTGGTATGACCAAGAAAGTTTTGTAGACACTGGGAGAATGGTTGTTCCTCAGGGGTGAACAAAGATGTTCACTTCCATGATGAAAGCTCTAGTCGGGTGAGTACTTTTATGGCTTCCCATGAGAAAACTCAAATGGCCCAAACTGGACCATTTGTTTTTAATGCTTTAGCTCCAACACTCAAAAATGTTGTTGCAGCCAAGGCTCTGAATCTGACAGCTAAGGCTCAAACTAAGGCCAAGTCTAACAGTCAGGATGATTTGGGAATTTCTGATGCCATAAAAAGCATGCTCTCTGAAAAGAATCTTGCTGCTGATAGCACTCAGAGCAGACCAAACAAGTAAGCTAGAAGACTTGCCTTCAGTCAAATTTTAGCTGAAAGAAATCAGAAAAGGGCTGCGATACATTTTCCCCATGTTAAGGATGCTGATAACCAAGCTGCAAGGCCTACACAGAAGAGAATATATAACATACATGATTGTTGGTACTGTGGTAAGATAGGGAATTTTTCCATTAACTGCTTGCACAATCCCAATGTGGTCAGAGCTAGGGCCAGTCCACCTGTCAGAAATTCTACTGGTGGACAAGTTCAGTTTTATACTAATATACACCTAGGACGTAATAGATATTGGGGTCCTAAGGTTAAGTAAACTGTATATTGTAGGTAAGTCCAAGAGTCCATACCCCTATATGGTACTTGGAGAGTGGTTGTTCCAGGTACATGACTAGGACAAGGAGCAACTTGAAGGAGTACACTCCAATAAAAGATGGACCCAAAGTAATATTTGGTGGTATAGATAGAGGGGTAATAAAATGCTATGGTAAGATCACTAATAGCATAATCACCATCACTAAGGTGGCTTATGTTGAAGGGTTGCAACACAACCTTATAAGCATAAGCCATCTCTCTAATCTTGGCTTTGTTATTGTCTTCCATAAGGATGAGTGCCTAATGAGGAGGTCATGTGACCAAGAGGTCATCTTGACAAGCACTAGGAGTGGAAATGTTTATTGCTTAAACTTCTATGTTTAGATACAGATTCTCTTATCTGTATAGTAGCAAATGAGAAAGCATCTTATTGTGTCCTATGGCACAAAAGGCTAGCCCATGTAAATTACAAGACTATTGGTAAGCTCTTCAGTTAAGAGCTAGTTAGGAATGGTCCCAATATGAAGTGCTCCAAGGATGGCATTTGCTCTGCTTGTCAAAAGGGCAAGCAGACAAATGCTTCCTTCAAGGGTATTATTACCAAAGATTATGTGAGGTGTCTATACCACCTACATATGCACTTGTTTGGTCCTATGTCAGTTCATAGTCTTGGTAGGAAGGTCTATACCCTTGTGGTGGTTGAAGAATTTTCTTGGTTTGCTTGGGTGTTCTTCCTAAGGAGAAAAAATGAAAACCTTGATATCTTCACTAAGTTTATCATGAAAATTCGGAATGAGTTCAACAACTCTATGGTCAAAATCAGAAGTTACCATGAGACTAAATTCTAGTCTGATAGCATGACAAAGTTCTGTGAAGAACATGAGATTCATCAAGAATTCTCTTCACCTAGAACACCCCAGTAAAATGGGATTGTTGAGAGGAAAAATAGAACTCTCATAGAGGATGGAAGGACCCTACTGAATGACACATCTCTCCCAGAATTTTTCTGGGCTGAGGCAGTCAACAATGTATGGCATGTCCTCAACAAAGCCTCTATCACCAAGAACCTCAAGAAAACTCCCTATGAGATATTGAAAGGCAGAAAACCAAACATGAGCTATCTCAGAATCTTTGGTAGTAAGTGTTATGTGCTTCATAATGGAAAATACTATGTGACTAAGTTTGCTGCCAAATCCTTTGATGGGATTTTTATTGGGTACAACAATCATAGTAAAGCATATAGGATATACAACTTGAAAATCAAAGTTGTAGAAGAATCAGTTCAAGTAATCTTTGATGAGTCTACTATGATTAATCATGAGCTACCAAGCTTCTCTTATAGTATTGCAGGTACAAAACATATGATGGACCAACTAACTATCAAGGAAGAATCACCAGTCATCCAAGATGAAGTGGATACTCCTGAAGATCTACTAGGGACACTTGGAGTGGATGAAGATCAACAAGAGGCAGCACTAGAATCTGCACTTGTTGCTGATACTTAAAGAAGACTGCCACATGCAGTCAGACATATGAGAGATCATCCAGCACACCAAAATCCGCACCACAAAGACATAATGCCATTGGAGACAAGTGGATTTACAGGAATAAACTTGATGAAAATGGCATTATAATCAAGAATAAGACTAGGCTAGTAGCTAAGGGGTACAGACAAGAAGAAGGTATTGATTTTGATCAAACCTTTGCCCTTGTAGCAAGATTGGAGGCCATTAGACTCTTCCTTGCATATGCTGCATTCAAGGGATTTAAAGTCTACCAGATGGATGTGAAGTCAGGCTTCCTTAATGGTGACTTAAAGGAAGAAGTCTACGTTGAATAGCCTCCAAGTTTTGTTAATTCTAACTCACCTGAATTTGTTTATAGACTTAGGAAAGCTTTATATAGGCTAAAGCAAGCATCTAGAACATGGTATGACACATTATCTATCTTCCTCATTGAGAAAAAATTCTAAAAGGGGAAGATAAACAAGACCATATTCCTATGGGAATCTAAAGGTAAGATCCTCCTAGTTCAGATCAATATAGATGACATCATCTTTGGATCTACTGATGACAACCTTTGCAGGAAGTTTGCCAAACTTATGCAGGGGACGTTTGAGATGAGCAGTATGGGTGAACTTAAGTTCTTCTTGGGTCTCCAAGTAAAATAGACTGATGATGGTTTATTCATATCCCAGTCTAAGTTCACTATGGAGTTAATAAAGAAATTTGGTATGGAGAATTCCTCCACCATGAGAACTTCCATGGGATCAAGTATGCCCATATGTAATGTCGAGGTAGGGAAACTTGTTGATGAGACTTTGTATAGGGGATAATTGGCTCCCTTATTTATCTAACTACTAGTAGGCAAGGCATCATGTATGCTACATATGTTTGTGCTAGGTATAAGGCTTTCCCCAAAGAATCTCATTACTCTACTACAAAGAGAATTCTGAGGTATCTTAAGGGCACACCAGATCTTAGCGTATTGTACCCTAGGAATGGGGAATTTGAACTACCTAGATATTCAGATGTATACTTTGCAGGATGTAAGAAGGACAGGAAGAGCACTTCTGGCACCTTTCAATTCCTAGGTGTAAGGCTAGTTTCATGGAGCAGTAAGAAGCAAACTAGTGTTGCAATTTCAAATGCAGAGTCCGAATACATCTCAGCAGGTAGTTGATGTCCTCAGTTTCTATGGATCCAGCATCAGCTCCAGGACTACAACCTTCAGATAAGTAGAAGTCCTTTGTTCTGTTATTCTACTAGTGCAATCTCAATTGCTAGGAATCATGTATCCCATAGCAGGACTCAGCATATAAAGATTAGGTATCATTTAATTAGGGAATGAAAGATAGGGGATATACCTTATTTACTCTAGAGGGGGAGGGGGTGAATAGAGTAACTTAAAACTTTTGGCTATTTTCAAATTATATCAGAGAAATTAGTGATAATAATAGTAGTATAGAAATGAAATAAAAACTAAGCTAAGCTACACTATCACAGCACTGCTAAACAAAGAAAGAATGATCACACAGACAACACAAGAATTTTATAGTGGTTCCCAAAATCTGGGAACATCTACTATTCTACCAGTCTGGTAGGAATCCAATATCAGGTTTTTGATCAGGAGACTGCCACCACAGGTTTTTGCTCATATGCCCTATCACCACAAAATCTATTTGCAGGGAGATCTCACAACCCTTTAGGATTTTGATAAGGTGCCCAAAAACCAACACAAGAACTTTTGAAGGGAGTTAATAAACCCTTTTTATAGTGAGATTGAGAGAGTTTATGTTGTCTTCTCTTTTCTCTATATAATAGAGAAGACTAGTGGATTATTGTTGTCAAAGCTCCTCCTGAAATGTTGAATGGTTCAAGAAGACAGGAGCTTTGCTTAGGGTGTAGGTGTTAAGCCTTATCTTGATGAGATCCAGGAACTAGTAGACTGACCTAAGAGTTGTTGTCCTTGAAGATTCTAAGTGTAGAAGTTGAAGAAGACTCTTGATATAGGATTGATGTTCTTCTTCAGTCTTCTGTAAGATCAAGGGGAAAACTGATTGTTTTCTACAAAGAGAAGAAACAGATATTCTTCTATATATTTCAGTTTTTCTTCTCTGTAATGCTTCTTTTGTTCTTTTGTTTTAACTACTCTAGAAGCTGTCTGAAAGAAAAATCTCTTTTATATCCTGCTGTATAATTCTCCTTTGAATTTTGAATTTCAAGCATTAATTGCAGATTGGATTCTGGAGAATGAAACGGCTGGAAATATATTCTTTAATGAGTTTCCCCAACTATCCCATTAAAATAAGCAAGTAATTAACTCTGATAAAATCCATAATTAATGTTGCCATGAACGGCTATATTCTTGAGAATATGAGCATTAATTACTCAGAGAATTATTGCCAAAGAATAGAATGAATAGAGGGACAGATATGGAAAAACTTATCATTTTTACTCGGGATAAAGTTCGTCGACCTCTAGGCAGATTTCGTCGACCGAAGTTCCAAGTTTGTCGAGCTGAAAAATCCTATTCGTTGACCTAAGAAATCTTATTTGTCGATCTGAGCTCAGCGAATCTCAATCTGGAAGTATCTGCTAATTTTGCGCTCCAAGTTCATCGATTAGAGAATCTGTCTTGAGGAATAAATCTTTTACCTGAGCTCGAATATCGTCGAGCTAAACTCAAAGAAAGAACTCTTAGTTCATTGATCTGAGATCGACTATCGTCGATCTGAGATCGATGATTGTCGAGCTGAGTTCAAAGAACTTCGAACTATTAAACTAAACTCTGAATTCTTTTAAGTCTTGAGTCTACTGAAGTTCTCTGCAGGCCGGTCCACGAAGATTTATCCTAAATACTAGCCTAAACTCTAGGACTAACAGACTTGGCCCTGGCTATATATGGTGGTTCAAACTTCCTAAATAGAGAACCTAGCCCAAATCCAAACTACGTATCTAACAATCTCCCTCTATTTGGGTGAGGTAACTAAACAAAAAGAAAAAATACAATCATAAAGCATAATAATAGATATCTAGCAGAGAATTAAAATCTAGAGGATATATATACAACAAGTGCTTTATGTTTAACACAAAGAATTAAGAAAAATAAACTTATTAAAAATTTATTTATTTTTCTTTGACTTCTCTTTCTTAGTTTTCTCAAAGGGCTGTCTGAATACGATTTCTCTGTTAGGATTTGCAGTTTCTTTCTTAGACATGGTCATGTCAGATGCTCCAATAATATTGCAAGAAGCAGCCCTTGGTACTACAGCTTCAGGATGGAGACTCATGTAATCATCTATATTGAAAAATTTGTTGGCTTTATCATATGTTTTGAGCTCTTCTCTTCTATATGATGACATAGTGGAGTATTGAGATGGATCCTTTCCTTCTGCTTTTGCTTTGTTAATCAATGATAGTCCTATTAACTCTTTAAATCTGACCATTTTGGCAGTGGTCTCTTGTTCTGGATCCACAAAGGGAATTGGAGGAGATTCTGGCCTTTTAGGACTGGTGTCCTTCTTTGAGTCATCAAGAGATAATTAAATACTTTTCTTCTCTGCAATGGAGGAGGATTTCTCTTTGAAGATTGTTGTTGTTGATTACTGCTGCCTTGAGAACTTGGCTTGGAATGTCTTTGATAATTTTTAGTGAATAAGGTAGATCTTTGTGATATATTTCCTAAAGCACATGTTGCTAGAGGAGGAGGAGGAACTCTCCAGTTCCTTTTAGAAGGAGGAGGAGGAGAGTACCTTTTGCTCTTCTTCCTTGCTTTCTGTTCATTCTTAGACAACTACATCCATTGAGGCATGCCAGGGTAAGGGTAATCTTGTTAAGAATATAGTATGATGTGTCATGAGTTGGATTAGGCTTGGGAACATCCTTAGCAACAGCTTTCCTATTCTTAGATATCTTATTTTTAGCTTTTGGATCTTCAGATTCTTCAGAGTCCTCATCTTCATTATTATCTTCAGAAGAATTAGGAGGATTATCATACATATCATCAATCTCTTTCAGTACTTCCTTAGAGATTTGCTTTTTAGCAACACTCTGATTTTCTTTTTCTTCTATTTCTATATCTACAAGAATAATATCATCCAAGGATGGTATAGGACTTTCATCCATTTTGGAAATTGGAGGAGATATAGCCTTTTGCTCAGGAACAGAATCTGGTACAAAAACATTCTCAGCTACTGAAATATCTGAAAGAACTGGGGCCACAAAACTTGCTCTAATTATTTGGTCCATAGCTGTTGGACTTACTAGAGCAGAATAACAAAAAATTGCCTTGGAGTAATCAACACCAAAACTAGCTAAAGCATTGCTGTAAATCATGCAGATTGGATCGAAAGAATGGAGTAAAGATTTTAGATCAACTGTGGGATTTATAGTACAATCACCAATATTGACTTATATCTACATCAATATTATCAGCCATATCAATATCAATGTCAACTATAGTATCAATAATATCTGTCAAAACTTTTGCTGCTACTAGAGGAAGAAGATCTGTAACTACTACTGCTACTACTGCTGTAAGAGAGAGCACTGGAACTTCTTCATTGGAAATCTCCTCCTGCCTTGTTTCAGAGGGTCCTGAAGCCAGCCCACCAGAAGAAGAAGGGACAGAGGGGGCAGCAGCAAAGAGAGCAGAAAGAGAGGAAATGGAATTAGCAAGAGGTTAAATTTCCTCTGCTATGAGATTTTTGAGGATAGGAGTGATGAGCTCCAAGATTGTGGCAATGGATGGAGAATCTAGATGCATTAACGCAGGTGATGTTTGAGTTGAGGCAGTGGAATGGATGATGGTAGATGGAGATGGAATGATAGGAGGGATTATAATGATATCTGTCATATCTTCATCTTGGATGGGTGAAGATGGAGGAGTATGTGAAGGGGATAGAGTATGATTGTGTTGTGGAGATGAATGTGGAGAAAATAGATTAAAGTTTATGGAGGACATGAGGTTTTGCGATGTTAAGTTGGCAAGGTAAGGTGGTAGAGGAGATGAAGGTGGTGTGATATGTTCTTGAGATGCAGTGTGTGTTGGTTGATGCACTGGAGAGACAGGGGGTGTTGGAGTATGAATTTGTGATGTGGAGGGTAGTTGGAGGGGAGTTTATGAGGGAATTGAATCCTATGGAGGAGTAGGTTTTTGTTGAGAGGGAGGTAATGGAATCTGAATAGAGGGAATATCTTCTGGAGGGGGTGGAGTGGATGTCACTGCCCTGGTGTCCTCAGTAGTTCTGGAAGAGGATGAAGCTTTGGATGTCTTAATGATTGTCCTCTCCCATCTTCCAAATAAGGCAGAAGTCAACCTTTTTGAAGCATTTATGAATATGGTCTGGGAGACCAGTGATTCAGATCCCTTTTCCTGAAGGAAAATCCCAAGAATTTCCCCAAAAAAAACTTCCTTCTTACTATTCTTCTTTTTGATTAAGTCCAACAGAATCTTTGCCTAGTTCACTGCTTTCTTATTCGCCACAACACACATTACCAGAAATTGGTGCCTGGTAATGTAATCATAAGTAGTATGCTTTCCTATCAAGACTTTTCCCACAACATTAGCCAAAAACTTATATTCAGTAGATAAAATTTTCTTGAGAAGCTTGTTAGGGTTCTCACCAGTATGACCAGTTTTTATTAACATATCATCAAAATCAGAACTTTCTATCTCTAAGTAGTTTGATTTCCTTCTCAGAATTTATTAAATCAATACATAGTAATTTAAATTTAGTTCTAAAATCATCTGAATTGAAATCAAAGAAAGAAAGTACCTGATCTTCTTCAGATTAAAGTTCTTCACTGTCTGACTACTTAGCTTCTGAGAGGCTACCTGATGCACTGATAGCCATCAAGCAAGCTTCTCTTGCTTTTGTTTCTTCTTCCTCTTTACTGGATCTGGAATATGAAGATTCATCTTTAGTGTCACTCCTAGTTTCAACAACAAAACCTTTCTCCTTCCTCTTATGCTTGCTGGAGGAGGGCTTGATGTAGTGCTGCTTCCTGGGCTCCTTTTCTCTTCTTCTCTCCTTCTTTTGATTCTCTGGATACTATGATATGATATGTCCAGGTTTACTGCATCCAAAACACACAATCTCATTAGTAGGTATTTTGTCATACCTTGGTTTGTCATCCTGTCTGGATGACTTCCTTCTGAAATCCTTCTTGCCCATTTTGTAGAATCATTTGGCTAGGAGACTCGAAAATTCTTCACTAGCAAAGGGAGATTCTGTTTCTTCAGATGATTTGAATGTAATGCTCGTCTCTTTTCTTCCTAGTGTGGAGGTCTTCTACTCAGTATCTTCTCTGGTCTTCATCAACTGCTCATATGACTTGAGCTTTCCCAATAGAGATTCAATAGAGATCTCAATCAGGTTTATGTCCTTGTCCAAGGTTTTCAGCTCATTAATGATTGAGCTGAGTCTATTGTACATATCACCCACTGACTCAGATTCTTCCTTATTGAAGTTCTCATACTGGGAGATGAGATTAGACCTTCTATCTTTTCTTTCATCAGCAGATACAGCTACCATCTGATTGAGAGAGTCCTAGATGGCTTTAGTAGAGGTGCATTTAGTCACCTTTCGGAATATGTCATCTGACATAGTCTGTGTTAAGATGTTCATGGCCTTGGCATATGCTATCTTGGCCTTCTTCTATGCATATGTCCACTCAGGTGGTGGAACAATATGTGTGTTGGAAGTTGTAGTAGATGTAGCCACTAGAGTTGGTGGTCCTAAAAAATAGAGTTGTATATGTCTTCATCAATAGAGTTCATATAAAGCTTAATTCATGCCTTCCAGATTGGAAACTTGTTCAGATTGAAAACTGGAGTTCTGGTGCTTGCATAATCCTTGTTCTGTGTCATGATATAAAATAAAAAAATAACTAGGAATAAAAAATCAGATCTATCTAGGATCTTTTGGTTCAAGTGTTAGCTTGTGAAACCAAAGGAACACCCCTCTGATACCAATTGAAAGATAGGGGATAGACGTGATTTACTCTACAGGAGGGGGGGTGAATAGAGTAACTTAAAACTTTTGGCTATTTTTAAATTATGTCAGAGAAATTAGTGATAATAGTAGTAGTATAGAAATGAAATAAAAAATAGGCTAAGCTATACTATCACAGCACAGAAAAACAAAGAAAGAATGATCACACAGACAACATAAGAATTTTATTGTGGTTCCCCAAATCTGGGTACATCCACTCTTCTACCACCCTGGTAGGAATCCACTATTAGGTTTTTCATCAGGTGACTGCCACCACAAGTTTTTGCTCAGGTGCCCTGTCACCACAAGATCTATTTGCAAGGAGATCTCATAACCCTTTAGGCTTATGATCAGGTGCCCAAAAAATAACACAAGAACTTTTGAAGGGAGTTAATAAACCCTTTTTACAGTGAGGTTGCGAGATTTGATGTTGTCTTCTCTTTTCTCAATACAACAGAGAAGACTGGTGGATTGTAGTTGTCAAAGCTCCCCTTGAAATGTTGAATGGTTCATGAAGACAGGAGCTTTTCTCAGGGTGTAGGTCTTCAGCCTTGTCTTGATGAGATCCAGGAACTAGCAGACTGATCTAAGAGTTGTTGTCCTTGAAGTTTCTTGATGTAGAAGTTGAAGAAGACTATTGATATATGATTGATGTTCTTCTTCAGTCTTCTGTAAGATCAAGGGGAAAACTGATTGTTTTCTATACAGAGAAGAAGCAAATATTCTTCTGTATATTTCTATTTTTCTTCTCTGTAATGCTTCTTGAGTTCTTTTGTTTTCACTACTCTGGAAGTCGTCTAAAAGAAAAATCTCTTTTATATGCTGCTGTCTAATTCTCCTTTGAATTTTGAATTTCAAGCATTAATTGTAGATTAGATTCTGGAGAATGAAACGGCTGGAAATATATTCTTTAATGAGTTTCCCCAACTGTCCAATTAAAATAAGCAAGTAATTAACTCTGATGAAATCCATAATTAATGCTGCCCTGAACGGCTATATTCTTGAGAATATGAGCATTAATTACTCAGAGAATTATTGCCAAAGAATAGAATGAATAAAGGGACAGATATGGAAAAAATTATCATTCTGACTCGGGATAGAGTTCATCGAACTCTGGGTATATTTCATCGACCAGAGTTCCAAGTTCGTCGAGCTGAGAAATCCTATTTGTCGACTTGAGCTCAGCGAACCTCAATCTTGAAGTATCTGCTAATTCTGTACTACAAGTTCGTCAATCAGAGAATCTGTCTTGAGGAAGAAATCGTCGATCTGAGCTCGAATATCGTCGAGCTCAACTCAGAGAAAGAACTCTGAGTTCGTCAGTCTGAGATCGATGATTGTCGAGCTGAGTTCGAAGAACTTCGAACTAATAAACTGAACTCTGAATTCTTCTAATTCTTGAGTCTACTAAAGTCCTCTACAGGCTAGTCCACGAAGATTTATCCTAAAGACTTGCCTAAACTCTAGGACTAACAGACTTGACCCTGGCTATACAAGGTGGGTTAAACATCTTAAATAGTGAAACTAGCCCAAATCCAAACTAGGATCCAACAAGGAGCATGTGGAATATGAAGACATCACCCTTGAGTTTGTTCCAACAAACAAGCAAGTGGCTGATATCCTCCGATAGGTATAATCTTTAACTACTCTTGGAGATCTATTAAATCATGTCCCTTTGTCGCTTACATTCTGATAGAACAATAGGCATAGACCATGTCACCCACATAATTGTTCAATCCAAGTTTCTTGATCTAGAATGAACTTTTAAAAATTGGTGAGCTCAATATCACAACTAAGCATGGCTATGCATTTCTCAGTCTCATTCCATCAAGGGGCCCATGGATGTAACTCCTGTTTAATAGGATGACAAATTACATTTCAGTCCACACATAAACAATCAAATGACTCATAACATACCCAATAACCATTATTATCATCAACCTTTCTCAAAGATAACTTTTGATGGCATCAAAGTATGCTCTTTCTCACTTGATGAATGTTGTGACTTCAGGTCAAATAACCACAAACACCATTTCCACTTGAGGCCTACTTGTGATACGATCATATAACAATCCACAAAGTAGTCTCATGATGGGTCTGTCTAGTACAACTTGTTCACTAACAAGTACCCATGTGATGACTTGATATGATAATATCATGACATGTGAGGACCGGTCACCAGTCAACGCACATGCTAGTCTTAATGTATCATCATTTCCCTTGGATTCTAAGACTATACGCCGACCAAGGACCTTTTAAGAATGAATCCTCTAAGAAATATAGGCCCGCACATTCAAGTCATCAACTTTAATCCTATGGAAGCAAACATTCTAAGGGCATTTATCACGTTAATTAATCTATCACATAGAAATAAATTAACATAATAAAAGAACTTGCCATAAATATAAAATGAAATACATTATACTTTATTCATCAAATGAATTACAATAACCGACAAATATACAATTAACTAGACACCCACTAGAGTTGATCATTCAAGTATCTAATACCCAATAATCTAGTATAACCATTATGCTTTCTTTGTGCAAGAGGATTCATTAGTGGATCCGCAATATTTTCTTCTGTCGGTACTCTACATATGCTCACATATCTTTAATCGACAATCTCACAAATAAGATGGAACCAGTGAAGTATATGCTTGGAGTGCTGGTGGGATCTAGGTTCCTTAGCTTGTGCAATTGCACCATTGTTTTCATAGTAGAAAAATATGGGATAAACAATGCTTGGAACTAAATCAAGCTCGCCGATAAATTTCCTAATCCACACAACCTCCTTTATTGTATTTACAGTGGCGATATACTCGGCCTCATTTGTAGAATAAGTAACTGTCTCTTGCATGGAATTCTTCCAGCAAATAGCTCCTCCATTCAGGAAAAATACAAATCCTTACTGAGACTTTGAGTCATCCTTATCAATTTGGAATCTAGCATCCGTATAACCTTTTATAATGAGCTCTTCCTCTCCACCAAATACCAAGAACACATCCTTTGTCTTTCTCAAGTACTTTAGGATAACCATGATGGCGATCTAGTGACCATCACCAGGATCAGACTAATATCTGCTAATCATGCTCAAAGCATAAGAGACATTGGGGCGAGTACATAACAATGCATACATGATTGATCCAATTATCGAAGCATATGTAATCAACTTCATGCGGTCTGTATATTCAAAAGATATAGGAGACTGGTCCTGAAAGTTATTATTATATACTAAACACCCTAGAGGGGGGTGAATATGTTAATGGTCACTTTCTTATTTTTCTAAACTATTTTAGGTTTAACTACACAATCACAGAAAGCCCATAGATATTTATAGTGGTTCCCCAAGGTATGGGTACGTACATCCACTCTCCCTCCCACCTTTCTAAAAGTTTAGTAGACAAGGAAATCTTCTCCAAACTCAGCTTAAAGAGCTTACAATATAGATCCTTCAGGATCTCTCAAGCTTCTTCCAAGCCCTACCTCAAGGTATAACCCTACACACTCTGAGTAATCTTTACTCCTATAGCTCAGTGACCCTCCAGATCACCTATCTTAAGCTTATCAAGAAGCCTTACCACTCAGGCTAGGAGGATAACCCTACACTCTGAGATAATAAATCTCTTACCTCAGATCTAACAAAGATCCAAACTCAGGCACACATTCCCTACCTTAGATCCTCAAGAGGATACTATAGCCCAGTCTTTATAATTTAGGCTTACAACTCAGATCACTGATGATCCTACATAAGGAGTGAATGTTTGATGATGATTGACTCTAGAGAGAATGTTCTCTGAGTCTTCTTTTTCCTGAACTGAGAAATCTTAGTCCTTACTTCTTCTGCTTGTGCTTAGAAGTCAACTGCGAAGTTCTGTTTATCCAAGCCTTTGATGTAGCAGAGTTGAGTGCAGTGGCCTTGAAGGTGAATAGCAACTAGAGTTTGCACTACTTCTTCTTCTTGCACAGAAAAATGAGTTCTTTGTTCCTGTTGTAGAAGACTTAGTGATCTTTCAGTTCTTGATCTCTTCAAACAGCCAGCCTTGTCTGTATTTTCATACCTTTTGTAAATCCGATTGTAAAGGATTTTCTCTACTGATCAAGAGAATGACTATGCCGAGAAAAAACTCTATTTTATTTCTCTTTCAAGTCCACTTTATGTCCCGCCGTCCAACGTCTCTTTTCACTGTATGGGAAAGCCGAAATTAGTAATTACAAAGTAACTTTAGCTTTAATATATGTACTAAAGGCATACGATGCCATTTGTAATCTAGCGTGCAAGTCCCGCAACATTTGAATCATGTATGATGTCAGAATGACCCAGCACTTGGGGACTTAGTAATTTTCAGTCAATCTGCATAGGCATTGAGTGAGGCCATGTGACTCAACGTAGAAATACTTAGCAGAAAATATGTATCTTAAGGTATTAAGTGAACCTTCAATACTCAACGCATTTGAATTGTACAACCTAACTAATAAGGCGTTGGGTGAACCTTCATCACTCAGTGCTTTTGGACTTAGTAGAATTTTCCTATATGAAGATGTTGAGTGAAGCTTCTACACTCAATGCTTTTGGACTTTGCTGACTTCATGAAGAGGCGTTGAGTGATCCGTCTTCACTTAATGCTTCTATACTTAACCAGAAATCCTTTTGAGTAGCCATTGAGTGAGTTGCCTTCTATCAATGCTTTTGTCCTTTGACAGGTTTCAAGTCAGCAACAATGAGGCTTTGATTGTTGGATCACCTGTCAATGCTTTTAGACTCCTAGAGTTGAGTGAAGTGCGTTCACTCAATGCTTCTAGACTTAACCTATTTTTTTCTTTTCCAGCATCCTGTCTTGAGTCCAAATCTTATTGAGAACCTGACAACCTGTCTAATCAATATAATAGTATACAACCTGCATGCAATGAACTTTGAACATATATCAGATACAATCATATGTATACCATTGACCTATGAGGCTTCTTCAAATCTATGGCATTGTGATCATTGGACCCAACAATCTCCCCCTATTTAAAGAAGTCAAAACCCAAGTCAATGATATACACTTCAATATGAAGGAGATAAACATTCACAGCAGACAACAGCAATAATTAACACATAATAAAAAATATGATTAACATTTAATGTGATAATTATAAACAGACTGTGAGCTTATAATAAAGTTCACAATCCTAAAGCCCTTAAGGAATATATAAACATTTCAAGTTTCAGGTTCCATAATAACTATGTGTTGGAACACCCTATTACTAATTTGGGTAAGGATCACTATGCGATTAGGTTTTTGTTTTGACCTTGTTGTATAGTCTGATAGGTAAAAAAGAATGAGTCTTAGGGTTAGTACTTAGGTTTGAATGCTGCCATCAAGACCTTCTATAGATCAGAATTCATGTGCTGAGACAAAGACAATTTTCGTCGAGCTCAGGTCGACGAAACATCAAACTCAGTTTGACGTTATCTGAGCTCAGTTAAATGAGTTGTCGAACTCCGTTTGAAGATCATTGAGCTCAGATCGACGTTCTGTTTCCAGCTATTTTCAAGGTCGCTGAGCTCAGTTCGACGATCGTAGAGCTCAGTTTGATGATTTCTGTCTTCAGTTTAAATCCAATCTCTGAGCTCAGTTCGACGATCGTGGAGCTCAGATCGACGATTTTTCTAAGAGATCGACGATTTCAGAATTCAAATTCAGGATAGTTATGGAATTCATTCATATTTATTTTCAGCATTTATGATAAAGGATTCTGTAGCTGTTTCAAGCAATCTGGAGCAAGTTTCAAGGAAGAATAATTGGAATGTTACTTAGGACTTTCCCCAGAGATAGTTGTCAATTTTGGAAGTCATTTATGACTGAGTAACGACCATCTAAAGTCAGAATCCAATATACTCCTTAGAGAATAATTTTCAGAACAGAACAGACAAGATTTGAAAAAAAGATATACAGAAGAGAGAACAAAAAATTCACTCATCAAGAATTCATCTTCTGAGAATAGATTCAGTAGACAAAAGCTTACAGAATTACTGAGTTAGAATTCTTCAAGAACACGAGGAACATTATTGTGAAGGAGATCATCTGCTGTTCTACTCCTTCAAGCTTCAAGTGTTCAAAAGCTTCATTATCAAGGACTCCAGACAACACACATTTCAGCATCTGTTGAAATCATCTATTGCTGGAGATCTGAAGCAACTGAAGGCTTATCACCCTAAGCAAAGCTTATCTTCCTGAACCCTTACATATCTCAGGGGGAGCTTTGACAACATCTTCCACTTGCCTTCTCTCAGATTGTTGACAGAGAAGAACAACTCAACTCATTTTCTTTTTCCTTTCTCTCCTGTAAAAGGGTTTCTCAAAACTCCCTTCAAAAGTTTTGTGGCTGGTTTCTTAGACCTTGTCAAAACTCAGTGGTGGTAAGACACCTTATCAAAAAATCTAGTTTTTGTTTTTGAGCACCTTATCAAAAGCTCATTGGTGCCCAGGACACCTGATCCACTATTCCTGCAATGGATTCCTACCTAGGGTGGTAGAAGAGTGGATGTACCAAGGTTGTTGGGGAACCACTATAGCTCCTTGTGTCATCTGGTTTGCTGTGCTTTTTACTTTGCTGTGTGCTGTGTGATTTCCTATTTCTTGCTTACTTTGTTTTTCTTTTTGCAAGCACCTTACACATATACATAAATCAAGACTTCAACTGCTTTACAGTTTTTGAATTGTAAATTATTTTAAAATACTCTATTTACCCCCCCCCCCCTCTAGAGTTAAGGTAGATCTTTCACTCACTTTCACTATGCCCCTGTTGGATTTCTTATCAGCCTTTTCATCAGCATCAGTCCTCTTTCGTTTCTATCTTTCAAAATAACTATAGGGCATTGGGAAGTATTTACTTGGCTCTATAGCATCTGGTGTCACTACACCTGTCTTCTTGTCTCATCTGAATTTTCTCATGGCCTCTTCATTTTTTTCAAGCTTAGCTAATTCTAGGGAGTTATACAACTTTTCCTTATCAGTCTTATTTTATTTTATTTGATCCCAAGCAGAAAAAATGATAGTCCTTGAATAAGGACTTTAATTTTCAAAGTCCGACCTGGTTTTCATCTCTTCTTTGTACCTCTTTTTATTGAGCCTGATTTCTTTATCTTCTTCAGTTAACTTGTCTTTGGCTTTCAATAACTGTTTAGCTATGGGGCTGAAGGTAAGAATAATAGCAGTAATAGAGGGTTCAGCCACCCGATCATCATACTAATCACCATACTAATAATCATACTGGTCACCATATTGATCACCACCAAACTGTTCTTTTGGAGGAGGAGGAGAAGGAACATAATACGCAGCAATAATAGGCAGATCTCTTGTAAACACAAGGTACATCTTCATTCTTTATAAAACCAAACTCTTTGATTTTCTCATTAAAATGAAGATTCCAACTTCAATAAGCTATTTTAATCCATAAATGGATCTCTGCAGCTTGTCATATTTTAGTGGCTTCACCTGGAGATACAAAACCCTCGGGTTGTGTTATATACACTTACTCAAGGAGGTTTCCATTTAAGAAATCTATTTTCACATCCATCTGCTAGATCTCGTAGTCATAATATGCAGTAACAACAAGCAGAATTATGATGGACATTACCATAATAACAAGGAAAGGGTCTCAACATAGTCAATACCATGAATTTGCTTGAAACCTTTAGCCACAAATCGCCCTTTGAATGTTTGTACATTCCCATCCTTGACGATCTTCTTCTTGAAGACCCACTTGCATCCTATGGGTCGTACCCCTTCAGGTGGTTCCCCCAAGGTCCAAAATTTATTTGAGTACATGGAGTCCATTTCAGATGTCATGGCCTAGAGCCACTTCTTGGAGTCTGTTTCACTCACAGCCTCTTAGTAGGTTGCAGGCTCATCAGCATGTTCTATAAGCAACACATTAACTATTTGAGATACGAGAAATCCATATCTCTTTGTCTTAAATCTAGGTCTTCCAAATCTACGTAGGACTTGTGTTTCAGGCTCTCCAGCTAAAACCACTTATAGTCCTGACTCATGTTCTAATTCAAGTTAATCACTGTTTGCGGTTCCTGCACTTCTTCAAGTTCCACCTTTGTTGTCTTTATATATAGTAACTATTTCTCCAAAAAGACACCAGTCCTTGCAACACAAACTTTGCTCTTAGTCGACAGGTAGAAGTAGTGCCCTTTGGTTTCCCTAGGATACCCCACAAGATAATACTTATTCGACTTGGGTTCCAACTTTTCAGACATTTGATGCCGCATGTATGCCTCACAGCCCCAAATCTTCATGATTGACATACTAGGATGCTTCCTAGTTGACATCTCATATGGTATCTTTTGAACCGTTTTCATTGGAGCACGATTTAGTATGAAATCAACAGTCTCTAAAGCAAAACCCCAAAAGGAAACAGGTAAATCTGCATGACTCATCATCGACCGCACCATATCTAACAGAGTATGATTCCTCCTCTCAAACACACCATTATGTTATGGTGTTCTAGGTGGAGAGAGTTGTGATACAATACCGCACTCTTTTAAATGATCACAAAACTCATGACTTAGGTATTTGCCACCTCGATTAGATTAGAGTTCTTTAATCCTTTTTCCGAACTGGTTCTCTACTTCACTCTTAAACTCTTTGAACTTTTTAAAGGTTTCGGATTTGCACTTCATAAGATGCACATATCCATATCTACTGAAATCATCAGTAAATGTAACAAAGTAGTAGTGCTCGCCTCTAGCCATAGAATTCATGGTTCCACATGCATCACTATGTATTACACCCAAGAGATCAACAACCCTCTCAGTATGACCAGTGAAAGGGACTTTAGTCATCTTGCCTAATAAACATGATTCGAATCACTCAAATGATTCTTAATCAAATGAGTCCAGTAGTACCTCTTTATAGATCTACGATATGCATTTCTCATTTATATGGCCCAAACAACAATGCCAAAGGTATGTGGGATTTGAGTCACTCATTTTTAGTCTTTTAGAGTTTTTTATATTATAGATCAGATGGTCTAAGTTCAAAACATACAAACCATTAAACTTTTGGGTTACACCATAACAAACATCATTCATAAAAATTGAACAATAGTTGTTCTTAATTATAAATGAAAATCCTTTCATGTCTAGACATTAAACAGATATAATGTTTCTAGTTATGGAAGGAATGAAATAACAATTATCTAGTTCTATTACAAGCCCTATGGGCAAAGAAAGACGGTAGACACAAATGGCAATGACAGCAACTCTTACTCCATTACGAACACGTAAGTCCACCTCTCCTTTACTCAGCAATCTCCTCCTTCCAAGTTCCTACACATTTATAAAAATATGAGAACCATATCTGGTATCAAATACCCAAGATGAAGGAGCAGAAAGATTTATCTCAATAACATAAATACATGAAGCGAAAGGCATACCTCCCTTAATCTTCTGCAAACCTTCAATGTAACGACAATTCTTCCTCCAATGACCTGTATTGTTATAATGGTGGTGTAGAACTCCCTCCCGGAACACAAGACACGGTCGAGGGGAATTTTATGCCCAGAACAGATGCCTTATGGTAGCATCAACACACTGGCCAATCTGTACCACAAGTCACCTATTCTTTCGGCTAATTTTGGATATCACAAATATCAACCCAACAAGTAGAAGAACATAGAAGTCATAATTCACATAAAGTAAAATTTCCAAAATAGTACATCATTATAAAAAGCTACGTCAACTTCTTTAATATCAGAGTACACAAACCCGCATTTTCTTAACATTTAAGTTATATCAGAGTAAGAGAAAATATGTGTCGTGATGACACGTTGTGTAGGAGATAACTGCAGGCGCTCAGGAAAGACTCCAAACTCTACAGTTTATATGAAATCCATAAGTTATTAAGTAAAAAACCAGTTTAAATTTAGGTGGTCGTATCCCTCGGCATAGTTGATAGCTAGTCCACGAGTAAAAGTATATTTCTACGCCGCTGAAATACTTTTATTATGTTGGATTAACATCATACACAAGTATAAACATCCCTGAAGGACAACTCGTGGTATGCAAGACTCTAGATTTATTATAAGTATAGAAATAGTCTTTACGTTAGTTAGAAAATATCTTTTTAGTCTTAGAAAGATGGCATGCATGAAATACTAGTAGTAATTGAAAGTTAGGGTTAGATCTAATATACTCTAGAGGGGGGGTGAATAGAGTATGTCTGTGTGTTTTTTTATTTTAAAATTTTCTTCTTTAACAATATATTATCTTTACCTTTAACAACTATATCTAACTATCACAGATTAAAGTAAATCAAAGATGATAGAATATCTAAAAAAAACACAGCCACAGCAAGAACAGAAAATATGGAGCAACCAGACGACACAAGAAATTTATAGTGGTTCCCCAACTGGGTACAACCACTCTTCTACCACCCTTGGTAGGAATCCACTGCAGGTTTTGATCAGGAAACTACCACCAATGTGCTTTTGATCAGGTGCTCAAAAACAAAACCTCAAGTCTTTTGGAAGGAGACTTGCAACCAGAATAATTTTGAAGGGAATTAAAACCCTGTACAGAGGTGGGAATAAGAGAGTGATGTAAGTCTTCTTTTCTCAAGTCAAAATGAGAAGACTGTGTGGATTCTTATTTGTTGTCAAAGCTCCCCCTGAGATCTTGAATGGTTCAGGAGTGGAAGCTTTGTTCAAGGGTGTGGGCCTTCAGCTTTTCAGATATCCATGACTGATTTGAATGTTGTTATCACTTGAGATCCCTGAAAACAAAGGGGGAGGGAAAGAAAGATGGACTCTTGATGGTGATGATTGTTCTTTCTTCTTCTCTTGAGAGCAGTTGATTTTTCTGAGATTTTTTTTCACTGCACTTCTTGACGTTTTATTTGCTGTGACTCAAGGTGATTATCAATCTCTGCTCTTCTGTGTGATTTTATTTTCTTGGCAGAGGGATGTATTTTAGATCACTGCAACTTCGTCAAATTCAAAATAAATTCTGCAATAAATGTTCAGCCGAAATCTTGGGAACAAGAAAATGGCAAGAATGTTGTCAATTATTCTATTCTATGTCTGTCCCGAGATATAAACAATTAATTTTATTGAGAATGTTAGCAATCAATGCTGCCAGTAACGGCTCTATTCAGAGAATATAAGTGCATTGATTTACAAAAGAATTAATAGCCTATAATATTTAAAATGATGAGACAGAAAGAGAAAGAATAAATAACAAAATGTCTTACAGTTTTCGTCGACCTGAGATCAGCTTTCGTCAACCTCTAATCAGCTTTCGTCGACCTCTAATCAGCTTTTGTCGACCTGAGATTTCGTCGACCTCTGATCAGCTTTCGTCGAATTGAGATCAGCTTTCGTCGACCTGAGCTCTGTGAATCAACTGCTGTGCATAAACTGAATAATTCTGCGCTCTATGTTCATCGAACTGAGACTGTGAAGTTTGTCGACCTAAGAACTTGGTCAATCTGTTGGTGTTGATTGAATAACATATCTGGCATCGAGTGTTCTTTGTACCTGAGTCAGCCTTGGCTTTGAGTGAATTATGGCGCTGAGTATTGAAGAGTTTGTCGATCTGAGAACGGAGTGCGTCGAGCTCAACTCAGAGATTTTAGCTCTGAGTTAGTCGAGCTGAGCACGACTATCGTCGACCTGAGATCGACGAACGTAGACCTCTTTCTCTAAATCTTGATTTCTCTAAGTCTTGAGTCTTTGGCAGTGTTGTAGGTTGGTCCTTTGATCTGTTGACTCTAAGAACATGGCCTAGACTTAAGAAACACATAAAATTTTACCCTTCTATACAACATGGGTCACAACCTAAGAAGAGAGCCTAGCTCAAATCACCTAGGTGTTCCAACAATCTCCCCCTATTTGGGTGAGGTTACTTCAAATAAACAGAAAGAATCACAAAACAAAATGAAGTAAACATAGCATGAAAACTGAGATAACTAATAGAATAAATAATCTATTAGTAACTTTATAAGGCTATGTACCCAGATTGTTCACAGTAAGCACAGAAAATAAACAATTTAAATGTTCTATTGAGAGTCAGAAGGCTTAGCAAATTTGATTATCCTATTTTGATCATGAGCCTTCTTCATAGTATGGATGTGGCTATCTCACAAACTTCCCCCAGTTCGTCGTTCTCCGTTCGACGATCTTTGAAAAATTTGTCGAGTGTAGACAGAAATTAAACTAATTCTTCTTCATTTATCATTCCAAGCTGATTTATGAAGAAAACATGATTTCTTTCATCCAGAGGTTTGGTGAAGATATCAGCTCTTTGTAAATCAGTGTAGATATAGACAAGGTTAATTTTATTTTTATCTACACACTCTCTAATGAACTGATGTCTAATGTCTATATGCTTAGTTCTGCTGTGATGAACTGGATTTTGTGTTATGGTTATAGCACTTGTGTTATCAAATACTAATATTGAATTATTTAAGTTGAGACCATAGTCTAGTAGTTGGTTTTAAATCCACAGCATTTGGGAACAGCAACTGCCAGCTGCAATATATTCTGCTTCAGTAGTTGATGTAGACACAAATGACTGCTTCTTGCAAAACCAAGACACTAATCTCATACCAAGGAACTGACAAGTTCCTGAAGTACTTTTTTTGTCCACTCTTCATCCAGCAAAGTCAGCATCTGAGTATCCAATCAACTCAAACTCTGACTCAGTAGGATACTAGAGACCTAGACTAGGACAACCCTTTATATATCTCAAAATTCTTTTTAGAAAAACTAGATGAGATCTTTTAGGGTTCACCTAGAACCTAGCACAAAGGCATGTAGCAAACATAATATCAAG
Source organism: Platanthera zijinensis (assembly GCA_039513925.1). NCBI lineage: Eukaryota > Viridiplantae > Streptophyta > Magnoliopsida > Asparagales > Orchidaceae > Platanthera > Platanthera zijinensis. The sequence continues at coordinate 138,380,579 of CM077087.1, read as the reverse complement.
TCTTCTTGCTGTAAGGAATAGTAGGGATCCAACAATGCCCCTATAAAGTTTCTGATCCACAGGTTTCCCATGTGCATCAGAGTCTAGTGCAGCATTTGTAGGCATGGGTGTTTTCTTTGCTGAGGCATCAGCCATCCCAAACTTCTTTATGAGCTCTTTGGCATATTTAGCCTGGGAAATGAAGATACCATCAGGGAGCTGCTTCACTTGGAGACCAAGGAAGTAGGAAAGCTCACCCATGCTACTCATCTCAAATCTGGAATACATTAGATCAGAAAATCTCTTGCATAATTTTGGATCAGTAGAGCCAAATATTATATCATCTACATATATTTGTACTAACAGTATTTTATCATGATGCAATTTGGTAAACAAAGTCCTATCAACTATGCCTCTTGAAAAACCATGCTCTAATAGAAAGCTGGCTAGGGTCTCATACCATGCTCTTGGAGCTATCTTTAAACCATAGAGAGCCTTGTGCAACTTAAACACAAAAGAGGGATGAGTTGAAGAAATAAAACCTGGAGGCTGTTCAACATAAACCTCTTCTTTAAGTTCCCAATTAAAGAAGGCACTCTTCACATCCATTTTATAGACTTTGAACTTTTTGAATGAAGCATAGGCAAGAAATATCCTTATTGCTTCTAGCCTGGCAACTGGAGCAAAGGTTTGATCATAGTCAATCCCTTCCTCTTGTCTATATCCTTGAGCAACAGGCCTAGCCTTGTTCCTCACAATCACACCTTGGTCATCAAGCTTATTTCTGAATACCCATTTGGTTCCAATGACTGGGTAGTCTTTTTGTCTTGGAACCAAATCCCAAACCCTGCATCTCTCAAACTGATTGAGCTCTTCTTGCATTGCAATGATCCAGTGGGGATCTTGCTCTGCATCAAATATGGATTGAGGCTAAAATTGAGAGAGGAAAAGGGAATGCATCAAGTCCTGGTTAAGTTGATGCCTTGTCTGTACACTTACTATTATGTCTCCAATCACTTGGGATCTGGGATGATCCCTCAGTATGACAAGATCAGTGGGTGGAGTTGGTTCAGCAATAATATTTTGGAAGGATTCCTCTTGTGGAATTACTTCTGCTGTTGTGGAGGGTTCAACTGCATCTAGATTTTCTTCATCACATTCTTCATTGGCTTGTTGAGGAGACTGGGATGTAAATTTCAATTCATCCAATTTCTCACACAAGTTGTTTACCTGCAGGAGGTTTTTGGTAGAAATTTCTTTCTCCTTATAAAACATGTTAGTCTCATCAAATATAACATGTATGGATTCTTCTATTTTCAATGTTGATTTATTGAAAACCCCCTATAAGCTTTGCTGACTTGGGAATATCCTAGAAAAATTCCCACTGCAGCCTTTGCTTCAAACTTTCTAATGTGCTTTTTGTCATTATTATGAATATAGCATACACAATCAAAAACTTTAAAATAGTTAATTATTGGTTTCTTCCCTTTGAGCAATTCATAGGGGGTCTTATGTTTTAGTTTGTGTATCAAGCTTCTGTTCAAGACATAGTTTGTTGTGCTCACTGCCTCTGCCCAGTAGGATAGGGGCATGTAAGCATCTGTAAGTAATGTGTCTGCAGCTTCAATGAGTGCTCTATTTTTCCTTTAGGCTACCCCATTTTGTTGAGGAGTTCTAGGAGCTGAGAAGCAGTGTCTTATACCTTCTTTCCTACCGAGCTCTAGCATAAGAAGAGACTCAAACTCAGTGCCATGATCACTTCTGATCAATGTAACTTGAGTATAAAACTCAATCTGTATGTTCTAGAGAAAATCTATAAGAACTTGAAAAGTATCTGACTTTGCTCTCAAAAAGAAAACCCAAGTGAATCTGGAGAAGTCATCTACAACCACTAAGGTATAAGATTTCCCTCCTAGGCTTTGTACAGCAATCGGTCCAAAAAGGTCCATATGTAGTAAGTACAATATCCTAGGTGAATCACTCTTATTAATGGACTTAAAACTAGATTTAGTTTGCTTGCCTAGTTGATAAGCCCTGCAGAGACCTTCCTTCTTGTAGGGGCCAGAAGGTAAGCCTCTCACAAGGTTGTCCTTAGATAACCTAGCAATGTTTTTCAGATTTACATGTCCTAATCTCTTATGCCATAAGTCATTCTGACTACTAACTAAGTTAAGCAGACATATATCTGAAGTAATGGACTGGAAATTAACTAAATATATGTTTCCTTGTCTACTGCCAATTAAAACTGGTTTGTTTTCTCTTGATGTAATAGTACAAGATTAAGAGTTGAATGATACCTGATAGCCTTCATCACAGAGTTTGCTTATGGAGATGAGATTGTGCTTTAGTCCACTCACATATGCAACTTTCTTGAAAGTTACATCTCCAATCCTGATTTTGCCATAGCCCTCTGTTTGGCTACAGTTTGAATCACCAAAGGTTACCTTTGGTCCCAGCTTGGACTTATAGTCAATTAAGTTGTCCTTGCTGCCTGTCATGTGCTTGGAGCAGCCACTATCCAGATACCAGTGTTGATTATATGCTGGATAGGTCTTCATCTGCAAGTATAATACTTAGTTGTTCTTGACCAAGGTGACCTTGGGTCCTTGTTGATTTACATAGGAATAACTGGAAATATATGAGCATTCAGGTTGATCTTTATAGCCTTTGGGATGATATCTTTTGGGTGGTATTATCCATGTGCTAAAGGGATTAAAGTTGCTCTTAGAATTTGGATTTCTGTTGTTAAAATCTGGGATCGACAATTTCTAGTTGGATCGTCGAACTGAGCTTGACGATATTGGATGAGATCGTCAATCTCTACTTGAAGAATGAGAGTATTATTCATTCTTGGAGTACAAAAATCGTCGATCTCTGTTCGACAAACCATACTGAAGTCGTCGATCATAGATCGAGGAATGATTATTACTCAAGTTTGCGTTCAGAGATTGTCATTCTGAGTTCGACGATCTGTTCATATATCGTCGATCTACATTCGACGATAATTGCTGAACATTGTTATTTTTAATTTCAATCAGTTCAAGAACTTTATTAACCATATTGATCTGTTCAGTATTTATCTTTCCTTTGTCAGATATAGACTTTACTGGTTTAGAAAGATTATTTTTCTGAATTATAGGAGGATTACTAGGGGAGGCACCTAATCCAAGTTTACTATTATTGATCCTAGCATTTACAGTACTAGTGATATCTAATAATTGTAGACTTATCCCATTTAAGGATTCTTCTAATATCCTTGCTTTGCTAAGTTTAGATTTCAAAAAGGATATTTGTTGATTAGCAGAAAAAAGTTCATTTGTTAGGTTAGCATTCTCTATAGTAGTTTTTTTAGGTCATTTAATTTTTCTCTGAGAAGTTTGATTTCCTTCTCAGAGTTGATTAAGTCTAAGAACAATTTTTAAATTCAAGTTTAAATTCCTCTGATTCAAAATCATAAGAGGCTATTACATGATCCTCAACTGATAAGAGCTCTTCATCTTCAGACTCATCAGCATCTGATCTGCTACTGTCTTCCTCAATAGCCATGAGGAAAACTTCTTTGGCCTTCTGCTCTTCTTCATCCTCACTGGAGGCTGAGGAGGTTGACTCTTCTTCAGTGTCACTCCATGACTCAGCAATAAAGCCCTTGTCCTTCCTCTTGTGCTTGCTTGAGGAAGGCTTATTGTAGTGACCCTTCCTTGAGTCACCCTCCTTTCTTCTATCCTTCTTCTGAACTTCTAGGCACTCAGAGATGAAATGCCCAGGTTTCCTGCAGCCAAAGCACACTACTTCTTTAGATGGTGTTTTTTGTCATACCTTGGCTTGTCTTCATACTTGGATGGTTTCCTTCTGAAATCTTATCTAGCCATCTTAAATAATCTCTTGAAAAAGAGACTCATCAATTCTTCATTCACAGGAATGACTTCAGAGTCTTCTGCAGCTTTGAAAGCTATGTTGTGATCTTTCCTAGTTGGTGTAGGAGTCTTGACTTCAGCTACTGCTTCCCTTTATTTTATTAGCTGCTCATAGGAATTTAGCTTTCCTTGTAGAGCTTCAGTTGAGATCTCTGTTGTGCTTCTTGCTTCTCTGAGGGGCTAGATTCTTGAGTCCCATGTGCTGGGGAAGCACATGAGGATCTTGTCATTCACTTCAGTCATAGTGATTTCCTTATCTAGAGTCCTCAGCTCACTGATAATGGAGCTGAGTCTGTTGTACATCACTTCCACTTTTTCAGCTTCATCCTTTTTGAAGTTTTCATATTAAGTGATGAGGTTGGATCTTCTATCCTTCCTCTCATCTGCTGATCCAGCCACCATTTGGTTCAGGGAGTCCCAAATGGCCTTGGCTGATGAGCATTCAACAACCTTTTGAAATATCTCATCTGATATTGTTTGAGCCAATATGTTCATGGCTCTAGCATCAGCTATCTTGTCTTCTTTTGTGCATCTTTCCACCCAGGTGGTTGAACTGCACTCATGTCTGTTGAAGTTGATGGGGTTGAAGCCACTAGAGCTTGTGGTCCTATTAAGATGGAATTATATATATCCTCATAAATAGAATTCATGTAGAGTCTAATTCTTGCCTTCCAGAGTGTGAACTTGGACAAGTTACACACTGGAGGTTTGGTGCTTGCAAATTCTTTGTTCTGTGTTATACTGAATAGATCTAGAAGAAGTAAGAGAACAGCTCTAACTTAGGAACCTTGGTTCAAGGGTTAGCTTGTACAACCAAAAGAACCTCCTCTGATACTAATTGAAAGTTAGGGTTTAATCTAATATACTCTAGAGGGGGGTGAATAGAGTATGTCTGTGTGTTTTTTTATTTTAAAATTTTCTTCTTTAACAATATATTATCTTTACCTTTAACAACTATATCTAAATATCACAGATTAAAGTAAATCGAAGATCACAGAATATCTAGAAAAAACCACAGCCATAGCAAGAACAGAAAAGATGGAGCAACAAAACGACACAAGAAATTTATAGTGGTTCCCCAACTGGGTACATCCACTCTTATACCACCCTTGGAAGGAATCCACTACAGGTTTTGATAAGGTGACTGCCACCAATGAGCTTTTGATCAGGTGCTCAAAAACCAAACCTCAAGTCTTTTGGAAGGAGACTTGCAACCAGAATAATTTTTAAGGGAATTAAAACCCTGTACAGAGGTGGAATAAGAGAGTGATGTAAGTCTTCTTTTCTCAAGTCAAAATGAGAAGACTGTGTGGATTCTTATTTATTGTCAAAGCTCCCCCTGAGATCTTGAATGGTTCAAGAGTGGAAGCTTTGTTCAAGGGTGTAGGCCTTCAGCTTTTCAGAGATCCTTGACTGATTTGAATGTTGCTGTCACTTGAGATCCCTGAAAACAAAGGGGGAGAGAAACAAGGAAAGACTCTTGATGGTGATGATTGTTCTTTCTTATTCTCTTGAGAGCAGTTGATTTTTCTGAGATTTTTTTTTCACTGCACTTCTGGACGTTTTCTTTGTTGTGACTCAAGGTGATGATCAATCTCTGCTCTTCTTTGTGATGTTATTTTCTTGGCAGAGGGATGTATCTTAGATCACTGCAACTTTGTCGAATTCAAAAGAAATTCTGCAATAAATGTTCTGACGAAATCTTGGGAACAAGAAAACGGCAAGAATGCTGTCAATTATTCTATTCTATGTCTGTCCCGAGAAATAAGCAATTATTTCTATGGAGGATGTTAGCAATCAATTCTGCCAGTAACGACTCTATTAAGAGAATATAAGTGCATTGATTTACAAGGGAATTAATAGCCTATAATAGTTAAAATGATGAGACAGAAAGAGAAAGAATAAATAAGAAAATGTCTTACAGTTTTCGTTGACCTGAGATCAGCTTTCGTCGACCTCTAATCAACTTTCATCGACCTCTAATCAACTTTAGTCGACCTCTATCAGCTTTCGTCGACATGAGATTTCGTCGACCTCTGATCAGCTTTCATCGAACTAAGATCAGCTTTCATCGACCTAAGCTCTGTGAATCAACTACTGTGCATAAACTGACTAATTCTGCGCTCTATGTTCGTCGACCTGAGACTGTGAAGTTAGTCGTCCTAAGAACTTGGTCAATCTGTTGGTGTTGAGTGAAGAACACATCTGGCGTCGATTGTTCTTTCTCTCCGAGTCAGCCTTGGCTTCGAGTGAATTATGGCGCTGAGTGTTGAAGTGTTAGTCGATCTGAGAATGGAGTTCGTCGAGCTCAGCTCAGAGATTTTAGCTCTGAGTTAGTCGAGCTGAGCACGACTATCATCGACCTGAGATCGACGAACGTAGATCTCTTTCTCTAAATCTTGATTTCTCTAAGTCTTGTGTTTTTGGCATTGTTGTAGGTTGGTCCTTTGATGTGTTGACTCTAAGAACATGGCCTAGACATAAGAAACACATAAATTTTTACCCTTCTATACAACATGGGTCATAACCTAAGAAGATAACCTAGCCCAAATCACCTAGGGGTTCCAATAGTAATGCTTTTATAAGTTAAAATACCTAACATGCAACCTAGCATAAACATTCCCAGAGAGCAAGTAAATACAACCACAAAACAGGCCAACTAGGCAGATTAGCAATGTAATCAGCACTTAAAAAGACAAACCCCTAGTAGGTGTCAACAACTTGACACGAACCCACTTGAGAGCATGTATGTCTGTACTAACATGAAAGCAACAAAACACTACCTCACTATTGTGAGGAAACCTCTGCAAAAATACAGTCCACTAGCAAACTTCCAAACCTAGCCCGCTCACCCGGCTACTGCCTTGAACCTGAGGCATTCCAAAAAAAAAGAATAACTCAACAAGAAAATACATGTGGCAATAGAATTCAATCAATAGACAATAAAATTTCAAAAGGGTTACCAACCCATGACTAGATGATTATAAGGAATCATCAACATTTAAGCCCAAGGAAAAAGGGAAGAAGGAACTAACAAAGGTAAAACATCCCAAGTTGCACCAAGTGCTATAAGGATCAAGGCTTAAATAACATAAGCAAAAATATGTGCATAAATGAAAAGAAATTGGTCAATTCATCATTAGAGAGAAAAAACACCGGCCAAGTCTGGCACAAGCAGTGGGAGGGACCTACCCAACACACCACGGTGGAAGGGACCTACCCAACACACCAAAAGTAAACCTTCACTAGGCCCAAGAAAAAGGTGGTCTCATTCCTCGACACACCCAAAACTTGGTAAAAACTAGTACCTTCGGTGGAAGGGACCTACCCAACACACCAATAGTCACAAATCCATAGTAGAATGGACCTGCCCAACACACACGCAGCCACCAACCCATATAGGGTAAAGATGCACAAAATCGGGCACCAAAGGTCCTAACATCCATGAACCGGCAAAACATCAACCAACACTAGTTTATTCTGCTTAAATGAGGAAGAAAACCCCAAATTCACCCTGAGGCTCATACCCAAGGAATTAGACAAGAATCGGCGAAATAGTTCTAAGTCCACGAAAAGCGTCGAGTACACTCAATGCCGCGTCGAGTGTAGTCAACACACTCGACGCCATCCAGCTAAACTCAGTGAAAAACCAAACAACTCAACACGGCGTTGAGTCCGCTCAACGCCGCGTTGAGTCCGCTCAACGCCGCGTTGAGTCCCCTCAACGCCGCTTTGAGTCCGCTCAACGCCGCGTTGAGTCCGCTCAACGCCGCGTTGAGTCCGCTCAACGCCGCATTGAGTCCGCTCAACAATGTCGATGCTTTTTGAATTAGACTCAGAATTCTTACATGGCGAGGATTCACTCAACGCCGCGTTGATAGAATACCACTTACTCAAATCTTTCTTACTTGTGCAGTAAATTAAGCGATGGTGTTTAGTGTATTCAACACACTCAACGCCGTGTTGAGTGAAGTCAGCTCACTCAATGATTTTACACTTAGCCACACAGATAATTATCATGGCATTGAGTGCATTCAACACACTCAACACCGCATTGAGTGAAGTCATCTCACTCAATGCTTTTACACTTGGCCGCTGAGACACTTAGCATGGCGTTGAGTGCATTTGACACACTCAACACCACGTTGAGTGAATTTAGCTCACTAGATGCTTTTACACTTAGCCGTTGAGACACTAAACATGGCGATGAGTGCATTCAGCACACTCAATGCCGCATTGAGTGAAGTCAGCTCACTCAACGCTTTTACATATAGGCAAAAAACTGGCTTTCAGTGCTAAGGTTACACTCAATGCTTAAGACAAAAACTTGGCAGAAGTGCTATCCTACCTAAACATAGGATATTAGACTTAAAACAACCACTAATTTTTCAATAATTTAATTAATAGTATTAATATTTTTTTACAATATCTAAACCTAGACCAAGAACAACTTACTGTTATGCTCACACAGGAAGAGAATTCTCCTGTAACAATGCTTCCTAACCACAACCACTAGTTTGCTGCTAAGCTAAGCACTATTCGGCCTACTAGGACAAAAATAGTAACATGAAAGCTTGGCAGGGGTTTAAATCACCACTTTCCCCAAGATTTATAGAAAACGAATTCAACAAGAAAGACATCCTACCCTAATTCAGCTTCTGTATTGGGAGGAAATCAAGAAAATGTGACATAAAAACAAGCAAGGGGGGAAACCACCACTTGCGTCAAATCACCGAATCTGGCCACGCAAACGCTCCTCAAGAATTTGGCCACAAGAACGCCGAAGCAACAAATCCTGAAACGTTTCTCAAAGAGGCTCCACCGAGTCAACAAAACAAACCTTGCTCACTAGGGAATCTTGCAAACAGGCTAAACTCAGCCACACACAGAAAAACCTAAGAGCTAAAACTACGCTCTAACAACGACATATGCCAAAAATACGTTAATGTAATGCCCTGACATCATGAACATGACAGATAACAAATTAAACCAAATATCGAAAAATCGGGGGCGTTACAGCAAATCCCCCTAAAAGAAAGTTTTGTCCTGAAACTTTACACACCAAAGATTCCAATATAAAAGGAATATTATCAAAGATTATAGAAGGGAAATTCATACCGTAAGAAACTAGGAGAATAGATGAGGATGAGCCTCCCTCTTAGTTGACTCCAACTCCCAAGTGGCGCTTTCCACGTCTTGGTTTCGCCATAAAAATTTAACCATTGGTATGGTTTTCCTCCGCAACACTCGATCTTGAGTATCCAGAATGTGTACAGGCATCTCAACATAGGAAAGGTTAGGCTCCAACTGGGGCACAGTATCAAGAATATGTCGGTCGCTGAGAACACATTTTCGTAACTGGCTCACGTGAAACACGTCGTGCACACCAGGAAAATTTGTGGGAAAAACCAGTCTATAAGCTTATACACCAATACGCTCAACAACCTTAAAAGGTCCCACATACCTCGGGTCCAACTTATGTTTCTTTCCAAATCTCTTAACGCAAGACATTGGGGAAACCTTCATAAAAACCAGGTCCCCAACGACAATCTCCAAATCAGTTCTATGCCGATTGGCATTCTCCTTATAACATTCCTGCACTATCCAAAGCTTCTCTCGAATTAGCTTTATAGATATTTCCATCTCTTCTAGCGCTTCAGGACTAAACAATAGTTTCTCACTGACCTCGGCCCAAAACAAGGAAGTTCTGCATCGCCTCCCATACAAGGCTCAAATGGGGCCATCTGCAAACTTTCTTGATAACTGTTATTATATACAAACTTCATCAATCTGAGACTCTCATCCCACGCTCCTCCGTGGTCCAAAATATAACATCTGATCATGTCCTCCACGATCTGATTTACTCTCTCCGTTTGACCATTAGTCTGCAGATGATAAGCGGTGGAATACCTTAGAACGGTACCTAACCCTTCTTGTAAGCTTTTCCAAATGCAAGATGTAAAACTGCAGTCTCGATCTTACATAATGCTAACTGGTACTCCATGAAATCTGATGACTTCATCTAAATATAAATCGGCTATCTTCTTCATAGAGTTGCCAATCTTAAACAGCACAAAGTGTGCACACTTCATCAGTCGATCTACTATTACCAAAACAGAATCGTGACCTTGGGGAGATCTCGGTAAACCCATAATGAAGTCCATGGAAATACTCTCCCATTTCCATCTTGGAATATCCAAAGGTATCAACTTGCCATCAGGCCTTCTATGATCGTCCATAACACGCTTGCATTTAAAACATTCAGACATGAACCTGGCTATATCACCCTTCATTAAAAATCACCAGACAATCTGCTTTAGGTCTTGATACATATTTGTAGAACCTGGGTGGTAGGCAACACTAGAACCATGTGCCTCACTGCTTAACTTAATTCGAATGTCTGAAATAGCAGGGATACAAAATCTGTCACGGTACTTCAAAGTACCTACGTCATCAATGTAAAAGTTTGGTAACTCCCCTTTCTGAGTTCTAAGATAAAGGTGCAGCAAATCCGGATCATCCTTCTGATGTAGCCTCATAAGTGTAATCTAAGAAGGCACTACTACAACCAAACTGCTCGACGAGTCACAACATCCAACAGAAATATCCATTAAGAGAATTTCTTCTACCAGTGAATCCACTAAAAGATTACAAATCTTAGTTGTCTTCCTACTCAAGGCATCAGCTACAACATTAGCTTTGCTCGGATGGTACTTGATAATGACATCATAATCTGCTACATACTCTAATCATCTCCGCTGGCGCAGATTCAACTCCCTTTAAGTGAAAACATATTCAAAACTCTTGTTATCGGTGTAAATCTTACACAACGCACCATACAATAGATGCCTCAACAATTTTCGTGCATAAATTACAGCTGCGAACTCCAAATCATGCGTAGGGTAGTTCTTCTCATGAATCTTTAACTGCCTATACTCATACGCAATTACCTTTCCTTCTTGCATCAGCACACAACCAAGTCCAACATGCGATGCATCTACATATACGGCATATTTTATTCCTTCCGTAGGTAAGGTCAACACCATAGCAGTGCACAGTCTCTTCTTCAATTCCAGAAAGCTTCCTCGCACTTATCGTTCCAGACAAAAGTTGCATTCTTCTACGTCAGTTTAGTAAGTGGCGCAGACAATGTAGAGAAACCCTCTACAAACCTTCTATAATAGCCAGCCAACCCTAAGAAGCTTCTAATCTCCTTTGGTGTGGTGGGCCTATTCCAATCCATAATAGCAGCTATCTTCTCAAGGTCAACTGAAATTCCACCTTTATTTACCACATGACCCAAGAAAGAAACCTGAGGCAACCAAAACTCACATTTGCTCAGCTTAACAAATAGTTTATGGTCCCTCAAAGCAGACAAAACTAAATGCAAGTACTGAGCATGCTCTTCAGTATTGCGGGAATAAACTAGAACATCGTCTATAAATACAACCACAAAACGGTCCAAAAAAAACTTGAACACTCTGTTCATCATATCCATAAAGGCAGAGGGTGCATTCGTCAAACCAAAAGACATCACCAAGAATTCAAAATGTCCGTGCTGGGAACGGAAGGCAGTCCATGGAATATCTGATTCACGGATCCTCGACTGATGGTAGCCTGAACGAAGGTCAATCTTCGAAAACACAGAACTACCACGCAACTGATCAAACAAATCATCAATTCTCGGTAAAGGATTTTTGTTCCTTATGGGGACCTTTGTTCAATTCTCGGTAAAGGATTTTTATTTACAAATAGCATGGGGGCTCCCCAAGGTAAAGAACTAGGCCTAATTAATCCGCTTTATAACAAATCATCCAGCTAGGTACTAATGCGCCGGTAAGTGTACCGATCATAGTCAATTAATAAAGTTGAGGAGTTTAATCCCCCGGATATCGATCTCTCGAGGAGTGCAAGTAGGGAATGTGATTTCTCTATTTGAAAAAGTGATTGCAAGAGTAAATGTAACAACGAGGGGTTTTGATTTGGGGTTTCCTAAGATTAACACTAATCATCCTAATGGGGGTCTCCGTCACCGCGTCTCTTTGGGTAATTACTCAAGAGAGTAAAACGGAAGATGGATGAGCAAATGAGGGTCAGAATCACCTCTTTGCAACGCACACTTCTAGCAATTTCTAGAACGACACAATCACAACTTGAACAAGAGAAAATAGAGCTCAACACACTATCAAGAACTAAAATATATCAACACTAAGACATGCTGAAATATTCAAGCTATCAATGTTCTTACACATTATTCCAACACCCAAATATTCAGAAAAAGGAAATACTACAAGTGAAGGGTGAGAGAAACAACAAAACGCACGAAGACACTCCGAGATTAACGGCCGAATTCAAGGGTTGTCGGGCCTTGTCCGGGATCGGTCTATAGATGACGTCCGGGGTCTAGAAGGGTTGTCACTTCCTTCGAATAACCCGTCTTCTTTGTCAATATTTGTTGGGCTTGATCTATCCAGAGAACTCCACGGATGAAGTAACCTATGAGCTTGAAACTGAGCTTGGAGCTTGGAGATGACAATGGAAGCTATAGATCAAGCTTTTGCAGGCTCTTGGAGGAGAAATGGTGGCCGGATCAACTCTCCAAGGAGGAGAGAGAAAAAGGTGGCTGGAGGGAAGATTTCCCGCTCAAAGGAGCAAGAATGGTGGGCGGGAGGTGAACTGGTATGAACTTCGTTGCAGGGAAGAAGAAATCTGCACTTTAAATAGAAGAAGGTCAGAAAAATAGGCATGCACGGTTTGGCGCACTACCGTGCATAAATCGTGCGCTATTTAACTTATAGGATAAGCCTGAGAATGGAGAAGCGTTGACCCATGTGTTTTACTAACACACGAACGCTTCCTCCAGTGCGTGAAGGAAATCGCACGGGTAACGACAGAAAGCTGGAAAACATGAACAAAAAGGAAAACCGTGTGTTTTACTCGCGCACGGGCGCTTCCGCCCGTGCGTGAACAAATCGCACGATTAACCACTGAATGGAATAAACATGGAAGCTACAGAAAAACTGTGTGTTTCCTTATCGCACTGTTTGGCCGAAACCGTTGTTAAAAATTGTCGAGTTCATCTCGATGAAATTCATCGAGTTCATCTCGATGAAATTCGTCGAGATCCACTCGACTAAGTAAAATGCACGCTTAGGAAGGAACCGTGCGCTAAGGAAACGCACGACCGTGCATTTTCCACAAATAAAAATTCCTTGCATAACAAAAACCAAGCTGGAGAACAAGTTCCCAGCACCAATACACATCATAAAATAATTGGGAGAACCATGTGCTTACCCCCGACAACAGAATGTGCAATTGCACACCCATAGGAAAAAAAATAGTGCATAATGTGGTCAATGACTGAACGATGCAAATATAACTGATATCCCTTTGAAATGTCGTGCACGAGTGAGAAAACAAGCCCAGATGAGCTCGTAAACCCCTAAAAATATCGGACTCATCACACCACCAGACTTAAACATTTGCTCGTCCCGAGCAAATCATCTCTCCGTGAACTAGAAAATAGCTAGTTGGCTAAGTAATTTCTAAATAAAGTAAAGCGAAAAATCGAAAACTACATGGCCATAGAAAATATAATATATGCAATTTTTAATTATGCTACGAAGTTTATAAATTTTGACAAGTGTAAATAAGTATTATAACAACTCAAAAATAGAATTCTGGAGAATCGTTCGGTCATGTATAGGAAGAAAGCAGGCAGGCCACTCAGTTGATCATTACTAAAGATTGGGGCTCAGGATAACCTCCAAAGAAATCCATCAATGTCGGGGACCATACGCTTTCCCGTTCACACTCTCTCCACGACACTTGTTTGACTCCAGCATGAATCTGTAGGACTTTTAGGAAGATAATGGGGATTGGGTATATATGTATGTAAGGATGTAAAAGGGATAGGTACGATGGCTACACACATCTCCAAATGAGCTTACACAAAATAAATCCCCTCGCCAACCAAACATGCAGGTGCACCGCACCACCAGACTTGAACATGACAACACGGGTGTGCGCACCGCCTAACACCACAACAATACCATAAACAAACTCTGCATTTTCACTTTCTTCTTTTATATCATCAGCACATATATATTATTTTTTTAGATTTTTTTTAATGTACCTTCAGCCAAATTTTCAAAAAAAAAAACTTCACCGCGCAACCACATAAAAACACCACAGCCACAACACCAATGGATGAAATATCATTCTACTACAACTACAGCGAAATTGGTGTGTGCAACTAGGTAAAGCTTTAAGGCTTTGGTGATCGTGAAGTGGGGCTTAATCAATAGGAGGGGTAGGCTAAAAATAGGCTAACAAGGATTATCGTTAGGATGGGTACAAAGCTCAACCGGGCCAAAATGATGGCCTACATCACGCTCACGCTAGCCTAACCATGCAAAAATGCTTCAAGAGTAGCTTGGGGCAAGTTCTTAGTCACCGAGAAAGGTGATCCTTCCTCCCGACTCGAGCAATACGAGGCAAGTGGCGGCTACACACATTCCTACACTACAGTTCGATTACTCCAGATTCAATAGTTTTGAGTAGTACAAACAGTATTTACAAATGCAGAAAAGGTATAAATCTACGATCATAAAGAAAAATTAAATCTATACTATTTCTACACACCATGAGTACTCGATTAGGAGCACTGCACGAGTTTCACACTACTCTATCCTAAAATTCTAAGCCAGCACCCTATTTTAAAGTTAACACAAAAGAAATAAATTTGACTTGAGCCAAGCGCGTGCTTAAGATCGCGCTCATATGGGTGTAGGTGCATAATGCAGACATGATAATATAAAAACAGAAAATGAAAATTTACTTCTTGTATGGAAATGCTAAAAGTGCATGTGTATAGGTAACCCGCGAAACTTTCCCCCACCAAACTTAAACAAAACAAACTATCCAAGATTTGCAATAAAAATAGAGAAATAAAAGTAGAGGGAAGAGGTTACCCCATGCTCAACAAATGAGCATACCAGAAGATTTTCTTTAATATAAGCAGAAAGTCCACGGCCCACGAACTCAACCTGCATAAGAAAACATCTCTAACCACGCTAACGCAAAACATATAATTACAGTAGCATATTTGAAAAACTAAATACAATAAAATAGGGTTGTCTCCCATAAGCCCTTTTCTTTACCGTCCTTAAGGTGGACCAAATTCCTATATTAGAAGTAATATAAATATTGTTTAGGGAATAAGTTCAAAACATAATGAAAAAGGTCTACAAATACACACAGCAGTAAGCAGAAAATGAGACTAGAAAAAGCAGCAAAGGAAAACACCGGAGATCCTTCACTCCTCAGCTGATCGTTGACTTGTGATAAATCCCCCCAGTCACATTATATGAGGGCGAGGTGAAGGCTTTAGGGTCAAAGTAAGACATGTATCCCCTACCCCTAACCTCGTCCTTCTCGCGCCGGCGGGCAAAATTCTGTGCCTTGCCCAGGAGCAGCTCCTTTCGTTTCAGATCCATAGAAGGGGATCGTCATGGTGGTATGATCATACCCACCAATTCAGCAGCAAGTTTATCTTTCGTGTCTGGGGGCATCCTTTCCTCACCTGCAGCGGGTGAAAGATCAGCCCAAGTTACCTGTTTAATAGTCTTACAAACTTTGTTAGAACAAATAGATGTTTTTAAATCAGTTTTCTGCACGCTTTTTACAGGCGTGTTCAGCTCATGTTTCTTCTCAACTAAATCTTGTTTCACATCAAGTGACTCTGCCTCTATCTCTCCTTCAGCTACCGTCAGCGGTTCCACAACATTCTTAACTTGATCTTTCTCCTTCAGTAGAAGATCTGTCTTAGCAGCACTAGATACATCATTAGATAAAACAATAGTCAATTTCATAAGTTCTCTCGGTTCATCTGAAATTATAGAGGGAGGTGAAGGTGGTAGAGGAAAATTTATCTTGGAAGCCAAGGTGACACCACACGCATTAAATTGCAGTGTAGTTTCACTGGCCTTTAGGAATGGGACCCCTAAGATGGGTTTTGACGTATTACCCATGGGTCCTTACACCTGAAAGTCAGTGACCACAGCCGCCCCATTAGAATCACTTCCACTTCTTTAATCTCACCATCGGTCTTAACTACTAATCCATCTACTAGCACTAGAGATTTCTGGACATCAGATTCGACATTTAAATTCAATTTTTCAACATCTTGCAAAGCAAGAATGTTGCAGGAGGATCCAAAATCGCATAAAGCTATCGTCTCTACTGCATTAATCTAACATTTAACGGCCACTTCATTTTTCTCACACTCTTCCGCATGACCAGTACTCTTCCCTTGTTCATGGGGATTTTTCTTCATATCACATGGGAGGGTGTCGCGAGTATGCTCAGATAACACTTGGGCTAATTGCCCCAGCTGTGTTTCCAAGTTCCACATGGACACGGTTTGAGTGGTCATATTAGATTGGGTCATCTCAACAAACTTCTCCATCATTTCTTCCAGCGCACTCTTGCGCGTCCCTTATACGTTCAGATTATAACCCGTATGCGGATGGCTACTAGAGGCTTGAGCATCAAATTGATGCTGGCCTCCCTGCCACCTTTGACCGGGAGCATTTTGATTCCACGAGAAATTAGGGTGATTTCTCGCTTTGGGGTTATACATGTTATTATAAGAAACAGTGCGGTTTTGACTATTTATAAAATTTACATTTTCTTCAGAAATTATACCTGACGGCTCAGCAAAGGTCTCTCCAACAGTGCACTCGAAAGCATGATGGCCAGGGTTACTACAACCCTGGCACGATATGTCCATATACTGAGCTAGAGGAGGGGTCGATCTGGTCAGCATAGTCCTTCCATCCAAATTATGATGGCTCGCTTCAGCTTGTTGCGCCATCACATTTACTTCAAACAAATTTCTCGCCCCACTAGGGGCATTTCTTCCGGTAGTCCAGTATGTGCTATGGGAGGCAGTGTCATTAAGCAGCCTCAACATCTCATCAGGAGGTAGGTTCATTATTGTACGTCCAGCCTCCGCGTTGATCATGGCCCTAAAATTAGGCTCAATACCAAAATAAAATATTTCAACTAGATTCCATGGCTCACAGCCGTACTGGGGGAAACGATGTTGCAGGTCTTAGAATCTCTCCCATGCCTCAGATAGCGTCTCTTGATCTAGCTGCCGAAAGGTTGCAATATCCCTCCGAGCATTCACAATCTTGTCCACAGGGTGGAACTTAGCCAAGAAGTTGGAGGTTAGGGTCTCCCATGTAGTAGCGGTCCCTTGGACAATAGTATGAAGCCAGGTTTTGGCTTTGTCCCTCAACGAAAAAGGGAGAAACCTCAACTTCACTATGTCATCAGAGATAACGACATATCGGAATGTGCCATAAATTTCAGAGAACTCTACCATATGGAGCTACGGATCCTCACTCGGCAAGCCCGATAACTGAGTACTATTCCTGATCATATTTAGGATGGCTGGTTTAATCTCAAAGTGGTTGTTTACGATGGCTGGTCCGAAGACAGGGTAAACACTTCCTGCAATAGGGGTTTTTAAATCACGCATTGTTCTAACACATGGTTGGGCCACCTCTTCCCCCTTAGCAACCTGTTCATCGTGGTCATTTCCTCCTAGGCCAAGATTCTCCATCCTCTCTTCAGCAGCAGCAGTACGCAGGCGAGCTCGCCACGAGCGTGCGGTTTCCAGATCCAACACAAGATCTTCAACCCTATCACCGGAGTTGGGATCTGTCATACAACACAAAAAAAACTTTCAAAAATACCAAAAAAACACTTATAAACTTTTTCAAAAGAAAAATACACACAACGGTTGCACTCTCCAGCAACGGTGCAAAAAACTTCATTCGTCGGCAAGTGTACCAATTGTAGTCAAGTAATAAAGTTGAGCATTTTTATCCCCGGATATCGATCTCTCGAGGAGTTCAAGTAGGGAATGTGATTTCTCTATTTGAAAAAGTGATTGCAAGCGTAAATGTAACAAAGGGGGTTTTGATTTGGGGTTTCCTAAGATTAACACAAATGATCCTAATGTGGGTCGCCGTCACTACGTCTCTTTGGGTGATTACTCAAGAGAGTAAAACGGAAGATGGATGAGCTAATGAGGGTCACAATCACCTCTTCGCAACGCACACTTCTAGAAATCTCTAGAACGACACAATCACAACTTGAACAAGAGAAAATAGAGCTCAACACGCTATCAAGAACTAAATCATATCAACACTTAGACATGCTGAAATAATTAAGCTATAAATGTTCTTACACATCATTCCAACACCCAAATTTTAAAAAAAAGGAAATTCTACAAGTGAAGGGTGAGAGAAACAACCAAACGCACCAATAATCTCTGAGATTCACTGCCGGATTCAAGGGTTGTCGGGCCTTGTCCAGGCTCGGTCTACGGATGACGTCTGGGGTCTAGAAGGGCTGTCACTTCCTTCCAATAACCCGTCTTCTTCGTGAATATTTGCTGGGCTGGATCTATTCGGAGAACTCCACGGATGCAACAACCTATGAGCTTGAACCGGAGCATGGAGCTTGGAGATGACAATGGAAGCTGGAGATCAAGCTTTTGTAAGCTCTTGGAGGAGAAATGGTGGCCGTATAAACTCTCCAAGTAGGAGAGAGAAAAAGGTGGCTGGAGGGAAGATTTCCCGCTAAAAGGGGAAGGAATGGTGGGCTGGAGGTGGACTGGTTCGGACTTCATTGCAGGGAAGATGAAATCTACACTTTAAATCGAAGCAGGTCAGAAAAATAGGCACGCACGGTTCGGCGCATGACCGTGCGTCAACCGTGCGTTATTTAACTTACAGGATAAGCCTACAGATGAAGAAGCATTGACCCGTGCATTTTACTCATGCACAGACGCTTCTGCCCGTGCGTGAAGAAAATCACACGGGTAACGACAAAAAGCTGGAAAACAGGAAAACAGTGTGTTTTACTCGCGCACGGGCGCCGCCGCCCGTGCGTGAACAAATTGCATGATTAACCACAGGATGGAATAAATAGGGGAGCTACAGCAAAACCTCGTGTTTCTTTCTCGCACGGTTTGGCCGAAACCGTGCGTTAACCGTGCATTAAAAATCATCGAGTTCATCTTGATGAAATCCGTCGAGATCCACTCGACTAAGTAAAACGCACGCTTAGGAAGGAACCGTGCGCTATGTAAACGCTTGACCGTGTGTTTTCCAAAAATCAGAATTCCTACCTTGGGGAAAATACACCCCCTGCACAGCAAATATCAAGCAGGAGTACAAGCTCCCAACACCAATACACATCACAAAATAAACAAAAAGAGCCATGGGGAGCACCATGTGCTTACCCTCGACAACAGAATGCGCAATTGCTCACCCATAGGCCAAAATAGTTCACAATGTGGTCAATGATCGAACAATGCAAATATAAACGATATCCGGTTGAAATGCAGTGCACGAGTGAGAAAACAAGCCCAGATGAGTCCAAAAAACCCTATAAATATCGGACTCATCAGGTGTACAACTCCTCCAGCTCATGAGGGGTCATTTGGTTTGGTGCCTTTGCAATAGGACAAGTACCCAGCTCCAAATCTATCACAAACTCTATATATCTCTCAGGTGGAAGACAAGGAAGATTATATGGAAATACATCAGGAAACTCACGCACCACGGGGATCTATTCTAAACACGGCAAACTAACCTTGGTTTCCAAAACTGAAACCAAACGAGCGAAACATCCGGAATCTAAAAGCTTCCGTGCACATACCGTAGAAATAATCTGAGAACTCTAGCATGGATAATCATAAACACTCATGGGTTGACTGTTGTCCATCTTGAAGTCCAAGCGCTTAACCTTGACTGGATAACAACATCATATCTAGACAACCAGTCCATGCCCAATATCACATCGAAATCATCCAAGTCTATCACCTTCAAATCAGCAACCCACTAGAAAATCACCTAATAGAATCAGACAACTCTGAATGCCTTGGTCTGATACCACTGAATCACTAGAGGAAAACTTGACATGAAACGCATCGCCAACTTGATCAAGAGTCAGACGATGATGCTCAACAAAGGTCCTAGACACAAATGAGTGGGTAGCACCAGAATAAAAAAGAACGCTTGCCCAACGGTTCTTTACATTAAACCTTCCTATAAAAATAATCGCATACGCGACTATAAGGACGAACATTGAACCTATAGCTATGAATTAAAAAATAAAACAAGAATAGGATCTAACCTGAAATAACCTTAGTAGATGTCTGGGATTCCTCAAGAGACACCACGTTCAGCTTCCCCTATCCCTTGTCCAAAAGCTACGGTGGTGGAAAAGCCTTAAGTGGAAATGGTTGCAACAGAGGCTGAGCCTGTGGGCACTTCAAATTGAAATGCACTTTCTGCCCGCATAAAAAGCAGTCCCTTTCCTTACCCTAATAGTGGGCAGCATCGTGCCCCCTTCGTTTGCATGAAGTACAAACCATATCTCCCTTAGGAGCACCCTGAATAGCATGAACCTGCTCCTGCTTCTGATCTCCTATTATTTTGAAACATTTCTCGAACGGATGGTCTGGCCGTCCACAGAAACTGCATATTTCTTTGATTCTCTTTCTTGAGGCAGTACCGGATACCTGAGAACTCTTTCCATCATTAGATTTTCTTTTATCCTTTCTCATTTGTTGACCTCGGTTCTTAGCATTATCGATCACCTTAAACTTCAAAGTGGCCTCTACCACTTTAGCATAACTTATTGATTTGTATGCACTAGCTAGTTGTTCGATGTCACTCCTTAGACCACCCAGAAAGCCCTTGACTCTACTGGCTTCAGAAACAACTAAATCCGGGGAGAATCAACTCAGCTTGCTAAACTCCACCTCATAATCACTCACCGTGAGCTACCTCTGCTTTAAGTACAGGAATTCATTCAACAAATGGTCTCGCTCTACCGACGGCAGAAACTTTTTCAGCAAAAGCTCCTTGAAGGCTTCCCATGAGCATCCAACCTTCAAGTCTTCCATTTCTCTCAGCCACCAACTCTTTGCAAGTCCCTTGAGCTGGTAAGCGGCGACCATCACTCTCTAGTCTGCTGAAACTCCGGAGTATGAGAACATCTCCTCGATGGCTATAATCTAGTCATCCAAAGCCATAAAGTCCACCCTACAATCATAGGTAGGGGGTCCTAATCGCTTGAATGTGAGATGAAGTTCATCTATGGTAGCAGCACAGCTGGGGGCACTAGAGGAGCAAGAGGAACTGGAACACCTTGACCCATAGATGGGTCCTGAACTCTAAGCGGCTGTCCTGTAATGACAGTCAACAAGGCTTGGATCTGCGAGAGAATCTCCAACATTTGCCTAGACAAAGCTTCTTTGCTTTATCGCAGTATTTCTATCACAACCTCATTCTGAGCACCAGACGACTCGCCTTCTGACTGGGGAGTCGACCTCGTAATAGGATGCCTCGACATCCTAATATCACAATTAACGACTAATTAAAACCTAGCTTACCGCTAAAACTACCAATCTTAGTTCAGACAAAACATGTACAGCTGCTTGCTTAAATTACTAACTTGCTCTGGGGATGGTATTAATGATGTCATGCCTAAACTTAAGGTGATATACCATCATACTATTGACACATGTGCATAAACAATGAATGCATGAATTGGTATTCTTTTGACTCAAAACCATGTGTGTACATATGCCATCATATAAATCTTTAGCTTGACACGTGTGCGGATGTTATATTATGTTATGTTATGCATGTTGTGTTATGCATTCTATAAAAGGTCTTAATGCATGTTATGAGCGACGTACACATGAAATTTTATGCATCCCATACTACATAACATCACATGTAATGAAAAGAGAAAACGTTCTAATGGGCACTCATGTGATGGTGGTTATGCATCCCATACTACATAACTATTACATGTTGCCACCAATGGTGGATCCAAGTACAAACACATATTATGTATCCCATACTACATAATATGCCTTGTATACTTCTTATAATGCCATGAGTGTAGTGTACATGCTTCAGCAAAGACTTACTGATGACACATCGGTGTGTGTATGAAATGACACTAGATAACTACCACTAACTAGAGACGGTTTCTCGACCAATTGTCTAACAACCCATCCCTCTGATACCAACTGTCACAACCCGTATTTTCTCAATATTAAAGTTATATCAGAGTAAGAGAAAATACGTGCCGTGATGCCATGTCGTGCAGCGGATAACTACAAGTGCTCAGGAAAGACTCCAAACTCTACAGTTTATATGAAATCCATAAGTTATTAAGTAAAAAACCAGTTTAAGTTTAGATGGTCGTATCCCTCGGCATAGTGGATAGCTAGTCCACGAGTGAAAGTATAGTTATATGCTGCGGAAATACTTTGATTATGTTATATTAACATCATACATGAGCATAAACATCCCCGAAGGACAACTCGCGCTATGCAAGACTCTAGATTTATTATAAGTATAGAAATAGTCTTTACGTTAGTTAGAAAATAGCTTTTTAGTTTTAGAAAGATGGCATGAATGAAATAATAGAAGTAATACTTTTATAAGTTAAAATACCTAACATGCAACCTAGCATAAACATTCCCAGAGACCAACTAAATATAACCACAAAATAGGCCAACTAGGCAGCTTAGAAAAGTAATTAGAACTACAAAATAAAACCCCTATTGGGCATCAACAGCCTGACACGAACCCACTGGAGAGCATGTATGTCTGTACTAACATGAAAGAAACAAAACACTACCTCACTACTGTGAGGAAAACCTCTACAAAACAGTAGTCCACTATCAAACTTCCAAACCTATCCGCTCACCCAACTACTGCCCTAAACCTGAGGCATTCCAAAAAAAGAACACCTCAGCAAGAAAATACAAGTGGCAATAGAATTCAATCAATAGACAACAAAATGTCAAAAGGGTTACCAACCGATGACTAGATGATTATAAGGAATCATCAACATTTAAGCCCAAGGAACAAGGGAAGAAGGAACTCACAAAGGTAAAACATCCCATGTTGCAGCAAGTGCTATAAGGATCAAGGCTTAAATAACATAAGCAAAAATATGTGCATAAATGAAAAGAAATTGGTCGATTCATCATTAGAGAGAAAAAAACACCGGATAAGACCAGCATAAGCAGTGGGAGTGACCTACTTAACACACCATGGTGGAAGGGACCTACCCAACACACCAATAGTAAAGCTTCACTGGGCCCAAGAAAAGGTGGTCTCATGCCTCGATACACCCAAAACTGGGGAAAAATCGATACCATCGGTGGAAGGGACCTACCCAAAACACCAGCAGTCACAAACCAACAGTGGAAGGGACATGCCCAACACACCAGCAACCACCAACCCATATAGGGTAAAGATGCACAAAACCGGGCACAAAAGGACCTAACGTACATGACCCGACAAAACTTTAACCAACACTAGTTTATTCTGCTAAAATGATGAAGAAAACACCAAATTCACAATGAGGCTCATACCCATGGAATTAGACAAGAATCGGCGAAATAGTTCTAAGTCCGTGGCAAAGCTTCGAGTACACTCGACGCCACATTGAGTGCAGTCAACGCACTCGATGCTATACAGATAAACACTACGAAAAACCAAACCACTCAACGCTGTGTTGATTCCACTCAACGCTGCGTTGAGTCCACTCAATGCTGTCGACGCTTTTTGACTTGGACTCAGAATTCCTACATGGTGAGGCTTCACTCAACGACGCATTGAGAGAATACCACTCACTCAACGCTTTCTTACTTGGGCAGTAAATTAAGTGATAGCATTGTGTGTCTTCAACACACTCAATGCCGTATTGAGTAAAGTCATCTCACTCAATGCTTTCTTACTTGGACAAAAAATTAAGAGATGGCGTTGAGTGTCTTCAACACACTCAATGTCACAACCTTCATTTTCTCAATAATTATATAATAGTAGAGCAAGGGAAAATACATGTCGTGATGCCACGTCGTGCAGGGGATAACTGCACACGCTCAGGCCAAACCCCAGACTCTACACCTTTGGAGAAATTAGAGTTTAATATGAAAGAAAATGGTTTAGGTTTGCTGGTCGTATCTCTCGGCACAGTGAATCAGCTAGTCCACAATTCAAAGTATATATATACACAACGGAAAATACATTAGTTAGCTTGATTTGACATCCTACATCAGTATAAACGTCCCCAAAGGACAACTCATGAAATGAAGGACTCTAGATTTATCATAGTATAAGAAAATAGCTTTTATGTTCTTTGGAAAGTAAGGCTTTAGGTTTTATAAATATGAAATGCATGAGGTACATATAGTAGTACTTTTAGGTTTCAAAATACCTAACATGCAACCTAGCACATACCATTCCCATCAGCAAGTAAACAACCTCCAAAACAGGCAAAATAGCAATTATTAGTTCATATATAAAGCATCACAAGTAAACCGCCAATGGGCATCAACAACCTGACACAAACCCACTAGTGAGTATGTATGTCTATCCAGAAAGAAGCAAACAACCTCACAAGGTCGAAGAACAACGATCTTAGCAACCTAGGAGGTCATAAGTAAGCTACACCAAAACACTAACTGCTCAACCGGCTACAACCTGAACCTAAGGCATTCAAAGAAAGAACATCTCAGCAAGTAAATAATCAAAAGAAACTGGAGAAGTAAAAAAAGGGCTTACCAATCCAACAACAAGTGCTATTAAAAGAGAAAAAAGGAACTGAAAAATACAGTAAGGGTAAAAGACTGCCCAATGCAGTAACCACTTTAACGAACGGAACTAACAGTGTGAATCATTAGAAGTGGTAGAGCCATGGATCTAGGTTGGTGACCAAAAATAGTCCTCATCGAACGCCCAGACCATAAATACTCAAGGGTACAACGGTGGAAGCCTAAAGGTCCAACACAGCCACAAAACAACCCAAATCAGGGCCAAAATGGTACCAACACATCAACAAAACCAGCCCAAACCAGGGCAAAATGGTGGGACCACGGCTCTACACCCAAATCACCCCTTATTGAGTCAACAAGCAACCACTTGCTATAATTCACAACTCGGCCTGCATAACCAGCCAAAAATATCAACAAATCAACATAAACCCACCATAACCATACTCGGGAGAAAACACCAGCTTAAGGTAAAAGCGTCGAGTCCACTCGACACCTAACACTAAGGCAGGGAAGGTGTTGAGTTCACTCGACGCCAAAATGCTAAGCAAGAAATGGCATCGAGTCCACTTGATGCCAAAAGACTTAGCCGCAAAATACGATGGCGTTGAGTGAGTTCAGCTCACTCATTGACAAAATACTTATAGAAAAGTCTTCTAGATAGATGGTGTTGAGTGAGTTCAGCTCACTCAACGCCAAAAGACTGAGAAAAATTTTTACTGGACAATGGCGTTGAGTTAGTGCACCTCACTTAATGCCAAAAAGCAGACGGCCTTGAGTGAGCACCACTCACTCAACGCCAAAATACTTAGGCAAAACCATCTCTGGATAATGGCGTTGAGTGAGGGCACCTCACTCAATGCCAAAAGACTTGGTAAAACTTTCTGGGCAATGGTGTTGAGTGAGTGCACCTCATTCAATGCCAAAAGCTGACAGCATTGAGAGAGCACCACTCACTCAATGCCAAAAGACTTAGAATAATTCCATGGCAAGATGGCGTTGAGTGAGTGCAGCTCACTGAACGCCAAAGGCCGACAGCGTTGAGTGTGCTCCACTCACTCAATGCTTTTGGACTTAGCTTCCAAAGTAAACAACTAGGCATTGAGTGAGCTCCACTAACTCAATGCTTTTGGACTTAGATGCAAAACCAACCCAGCTAGGAGTTGAGTGTGTCCACCATACTCAATGCTTTTGGACTTAGCTTAAAAACCACTCAAATCCTGCAACCCGAGAGATTTTCCTTAGACACAAAAATTCCTCCAACCCTTTTCTACCCAGCTACAGCTATTACCCAAGGTAGAATAACATAGTAAACTCCATCCCTACCTCCAGCCACTATCTGGACACAAAAGCAGCAACTAGGAGAGAGAAAAATTGCAAATTTGGGCAAGCTTGTCTCGGGAGAAAGCTAGTAGCAGCCCTAACTTTTAGGAGAGTTACCTACACTGCTGGACATGGACAACCAGGAATTATAAGCATGAAAAAGAAGAGCTTGGCAAGGGTAAAGAGTATCACTTGCCTCAACCTTCAGGACAACAGTTGCTCTTCTAATTCCAGCACAGGTAGGCACAAACCGGCCACAAAAAACCAACCTGAAGCTAAAACAGGGGAAAAACTAAGCTACTCGACAATCTCAAGCTTCTAAAATATCCCTAGAGTAAGGAAAACGTACCTAGAATGGAAGATCTGAGTGAGAGCAGTCCAAAACTGCCCTTTCCCGAGAAAACCGAGCTCTACACCTCCAGAAATCGTCGGCCAAAGCTCCACAATTTCCACCGCTCGAAACCTTCTGCTTGAAGCTTTTTGCCCTCTATTTTGGGGAAGATGAAGGAGATAAGACTAAGATATGCTATATTTTATAATATCCAGCCACCCAGCTAATAAAATATTTCATTACATGCAATATTTTAAGCTCTGCTAGTCAGCCACTTATAGCCATTACCGCCACCAGTAATAAAATATTAATGGCAATCAGCCATTATGTTATTACTCTACTATAAATAACATCCACTCTTAATAATAGCATAAGATATACCCTCCTGCCACTAAAAGATTAATATAATATTATAATACTATATTGAGTAATCACATAACACGTCTAAACGATGTGAAACTGAACTATCTCGGAAGTTAACGAAATTCACACCGTAGTTAAATACCCACGCTACGAATCTAGTGGCGAAGTCGAAATCATCATCTGACAAACAAAACTCGAGCTAAAATTTCCCGAAGCCAACACACAAGCATTCCCGAAGAGGCACCACCGAGTCACCAAAACAGACTCCAACTTGCTAGGGAATTTTGCAAACAGGCTACAAAACAAGCCACTCAAAGGCCTAAAGAGCCAAGACCACACTCTAACAATGGCAACGGTCGGCAAATGCGTCAACGTAACGTCAAATAAAGATTAAACAAACAAGAAAAACTGGGGGTGTTACATTCACTCCCCCTTAAAGAAAGTTTTGCCCGGAAACTTTATGCACAACACTTCTACCAAAGAAGGGCTATAATAACTAAGAGGTAAACAGAAGAAAACATAAGAAACTAAGAGGGAAATATACCAGGAAACTCAAAAAAACAAATGAGGGTGAGCCTTCCTCATAGCCGACTCCAACTCCTAAGTCGCGCTTTCCACGTCCTGGTTCTTCCATAAAACTTTTACCATAGGAATTCTCTTCTTCTGCAACACGCAATCTAGTGAATCAAAAATGCATAAAGGCATCTCCACATAATAAAATAGCTTTTACGTTATTTGTAAAGTAAGGCTTTAGGTTTTATAAATATGAAATACATGAGGTACATATTGTCGTAATTTTAGGTTTCAAAATACCTAACATGCAACTTAGCATAAACCATTCCCAACAGCAAGTAAACAACCTCCAAAATAGGCAAAATAGCAGTTATTAGTTCATATCAAAAGCATCACAAGAAAACCACCAGTGGGCGTCAACAACCTGGCTCTGATACCAACTATCACAACACGTATTTTCCCTTGCTCTGATATTATATAATTATTGGGAAAATGCGGGTTGTGACACTCAACGCCGCATTGAGTAAAGTAAGCTCACTCAACGCTTTTACACTTAGCCACACAGACACTTAGCATGGCGTTGAGTGCATTCAACACACTCAATGCCGCATTGAGTGAATTCAGCTCACTCAATGCTTCTACACTTGGCCGCTGAGACACTTAGCATGGCGTTGAGTGCATTCAACACACTCAACGTCGCGTGAGTGAAGTCAGCCCACTCAACGCTTTTACACTTGGCCGTTGAGACACTTAGCATGGCGTTTAGTGCATTCAACACACTCAACGCCGCGTTGAGTTAAATCAGCTCACTCAATGCTTTTATACTTAGCCGCTGCGACACTTAGCACGACGTTGAGTGCATTCAGCACACTCAACGCCACATTGAGTAAAGTCAACTCACTCAACTCTTTTACACTTATGCTAAAAACTAGCTTACAGTGCTAAGGTTACACAAAATGCCAAAGACAGAAACTTGGCATAAGTGTTATCCTACCTAAACAGAGGATATTATATTTACAACAACCACTAATTTTTCAATATTTAATTAACAGTATTAATATTATTTTTTACAATATCTTAACCTAGTCTAAGAACAACTTACAATTATGCTCACACATAAGAGATTTCTCCTGTAACAATGCTCCCTCACCACAACCACTTGTTTTCCGCTAAGCTAAGCACTTTTCGGCCTACTAGGACAGAAACAGTAACAAGAAAGCTTGGCAAGGGTGTAAATCACCACTTGCCCCAAGATTTACAGAAAATGAATTCGACAAGGAGGAGATACTACCCTAATTAAGCTTCTATACCAGGAGGAAATCAAGAAAATATGAAAAAAAACAAGCAAGGGGGTAAACCACCACTTGCCTCAAATCGCCGAAACATCCCACGCAAACGCTCCTCAAGAATCTAGCCGTAAGAACGCATAAGCAACAAATCCTGAAACTTTTCGAGAGGAAGGATGGTCAAAACAAAATTCCTAACACCCAAAATTTCACGAAACAGAACAAAACTTACTGTAGAATCGTAGATCTAGGTGAGAGCAATCCGGATCTACTCTCCGACGATGATTTCATGCACCGGAGCCCCTAAAATCGGCGGCCGAAGGATCTCCAAGGACCGCCTCTTTCTCTCTTTCGCAAACAGGCGATGGTTTCAAGAAGAACACGATGAATAGGGTTTGTCTATTCACAAGGCTATTTATACTTAGAAATATAAGTATTATAATAATAGTTTATTATTAAATAATGGTCCAAACGACCCAAAATTCGCGCCAACACAGATTTCTACGAAAATCACACCGTAGCTAAATACTGACACAACGACCCAACAACGCAGTCGAGATTATGATTTGACAAACGAAACTCGGGCAAGCACCTCTCGAAGCCAAAACACAAGCATTCCCAAAGAGCCTCCACCGAGTCACCAAAACAAACCCGGCTCGGTAGGGAATCATGCAAATAGGTTAAACTCAGCCACACACAGAAAAACCTAAGAGCTAAAACCACGCTCTAATAATGACATATGTCGAAAATGTGTCAACGTAATTCCCTGAGGTCATAAACACGGCAGATAATGAATTAAACCAAATATCAAAAAATCGAGGGCATTACAGTATACTTCATCCAACCCTTTCTAACATTTATCACATGCCTATGCATCATTATTATTCAATCATCTTTATCGAACTTTGTTTCACAAACCTCCAAGTACTCACAATAAGTACTTTTTCCAAAACTTATTAATTATTCAAGGGGTGATCACATTATCATCAACTATCTACCAACCGATTTCCCGAATAATCAATTCGAAGAATAAGGGAAATCATCCAAATATTAATACAGCACTGCTAAGCGCAACAGTTTACCAAAACTGGCATTCCAGAAACTACAGTCCATAAAAAATTACGAGCAATCCAAAATCGGAAAGGTATTTTCAACGGATACAACTTCTGTGTTGAGCCTGGGGTCCAAATCCAAATCCATCACACCTGAAATCGGGTTTCAGTCTAGCCGTGAACACTTAGACAGAACCAACCTGCACTAAAATTATTACAGTATAGCAACTTCGGCTGCACTTTCACGGAGCTACAGAACATCCCCAAAAACATGTAACCATTTGTTGGAAAGGTCCTTCCGAGAGATACAACTTTCATGTTGAGCTCGAGACCTGAATAAGACCGGATCATACCTGAAATCATCCTTGAAGTCTGTTGCGCACAAAAAAATTGATTTCTATACAACACTTTTGAACGCATCGTAAAGATGTACAAGTGGCATCGATCCATCTCCTTCCTCTAGCCATCACAAAAAACACATCCAACTTCTCTCTTCTCTTTCTCCATCATTAGACCACAGTTCTTCACGAGATCAAGTCCGCCATCTTCGTAATAAAGAGAGGAGATGATTGAAGATATTCATGCGGCGATCGGCGCCCTAGAACAAAAGTTCTAGCATGGTTCCTTCCTAGGAAAACTCCATTAAACTCCTAAATCAATCTCTCTTGAGCCGATGTCTCTCCTACACTTTGGATCTAAAGATCTATGATGAATTGTTATTATTCATATTTTTTCAGTACTTTATATAATTAGTTTTAGGTTATTTTTGTAGTTTTCTATTATTTTTCTCCAATAAATCGTACCTTTTTTGTAAATACCCTTCTAACTTAAGTTTATTTTGTTTTCCAAATTTTTTGCTGAAAACATCAAACTTTCAAAGTACACACCCGTGACATGGGCGTGTTACTTTGATTCCTATGAAAAAATTACTTCCTGACTAGAAATTGAATTCATCGAGCTGCGCTCGACGATTCGTCGAGTTACGCTCGATGAAATTGAATTCGTCGAGCTGCGCTCGACCAAATTCTTGACATCAGCACTCAACGAATTCCAGATCTGTGCTCGACAAATTCCGCAACTCTGTGCTCAACGAATTCCGCAACTCTGCGCTCGATGAATTGATCCAAGCGCTCGACGTATTGATCCCAGCGTTCAACGAATTGATCCCAGTGCTGGACGAATTGTTTTCAGATCTTGCGCTCGACGAATTTCGTCATTTAGCGCTCGACGAATTGTTTCCACTAACCGCCAGCAACCATTCAATGCCAACTAGTTCGTCGAACGCAAATCATGCTGAACTTTCGTCGAACGCAGATCAATGCCGCGCTCAATGAAATTGCCTCCGCTCGACGCTTCCTATAACAGTTACCGTGACGTGTCCCGCTCCTGCTGCTTCCATAACCTGACCTGTCATCAAATTCTTGGCTTCCCCTACACACCAGCGTGCCACCTCTTGTAAAATTTTTTTCTTATAATTAAAACTTCTCTATAAGGTCCAAGGGTTCAAACTTTTGAGCCATTTTGATGTTCGACTGCAGTTTAGTTGCTTTTGGTTCTATGTAAGGATAACTTCTCCCCCCCCCCCTCTTTGTGTTTATCTTAGCTTACGTAATCAAGCTTTTTTATTTAATAAAATATGTTAGTTTTTTCATCCTCATATTGAACTGGAATGCCTCTGAGTGCCTCTCTTTCAGCAATCTTAAGTAACTTTATTTTTTTTTTAAATTGTGTGTGTGTGTGTATTAATTTAATTTGATGTTGTTATATTTTTATGTTTTCATAGTTCTGATAGCTTTTATTTTTGTTTTCCCTTTGTTTAGGTTTAAGTTAAGTTAGCATTTTAATATTTTGAAAGACTTTGATTTTTAGCTTTTATGTTTAAAAACTTTTGCTCTTTTTATTTTTATTTCATCTATTTATTGATTTTTTGCAAGTTCTAGGAGTAGGAATGTAATTATTTTAATTTTTCGATTACTTTGTTTTTATTTTTAAATAGTTTGTATGAGTGTATGAGATTAAGTTTCATTTTGATCTTTCAACTTCATGTAGAGTGTGTGAGTGTATGAGTTAATTTTTATTGCTTTCATTTATTGCTTTCTTTATCTCTTTCTAAATTTCATGTAGAGTGTGTGTATGAGATAATTTTCATTACCTTCTTTCAATTATGTAGAATGTGTGTGTGTGTGTGTGCATTTATTTCCCGTCTACTCATTCTAGTAGGACACATTTTCATTTCCCGCCTACTCTTTTGAGTAGGACATATCATTTCCCGCTTACTCGTTTGAGTAGGACTTGTCATTTCCTGCCAACTCGTTTGAGTAGGACTTGTCATTTCAATAATGTTTTTCTTTGTGTAACTTAGTTTTTTTTATTATGGGCTTAATGTGCGCGTGAGTTCTTTGTTAGTAATTAATTTGTTTTTGTCTTTTGTTCCTAACATTACGTTATTTTTATGTCCTCTTTTTATAATCATTTAGCATTTAGTTTTTAATTCGTGCCTCATCAACCCAATAAGCTGTCCCCTTACCGATGAGTGGCTAATTGTTCTTAGCCCTCGATATTGAAGAGCAATGGGACATATCCATACGCTAGCTTGCCGAGAGGCCGAGCGTATGGACTGATCACCCTTGGGTAAAAAGAGTTGTGTGCATACCCTTGAGAGAGGAGAAGTGTAATTCTACTGGATTGGTTCCCCACCCAATAACTGGGTTTTTAGCGTAAAGCGAGCATTAAAAGGAATCCTTCATCAGACAAGAGTTCGTTCAAATAGTCTTAATGTTCAGGTGAGCGATATTCCTAGAGATAGGTGAGCTCATGTTTGTGGAACTTCCACGGCCAAGTTGACTTTAATTAATTTGAAAACTAAGTTCTATAATTATTAAGAGTCGTTTTAGTTTCGATCTGATTCGATGCTGAGCATTAACCCTTCTTCGAATTTTTCTAAGTCTTTTTACAGCTCTCTTTTATAACCGCTTTAGTAAACTAAAACCCGACAAGTTATGTTTGGTAAAATAATAGTCCCTCCGGAAGGAGTAGAAATAGTCAGCAGGCCCCGGGAAATATACGACCTTGATATTCCCCACTGGAATATCCTATATTACTTGGGACAGGTGCACTTGCCTCCATATCGCGCCGCACGGGATCCGAGCCTCACACGCATCAATCTATCACCAAGGGAGAGTGTAGGAAGCTCACTTGATTCCCGACTATTGATTGTGTCATTCACCTTGGAGGCATGTCGTGCTCGGTTTTTCAGCGGTATTGTGTTCGATTCGTCATTCTTCAAGAAGAGGGAAAAAGTAGGCTGATGGAGATGCCTTCTAGGGTTCGAGTTATCCTTATAAAGAAGTGGTCGGTGTTTTTAGGGTTGAAATTCTTTCTGCCATGTGTCACTCTCTCATTGGACCACCCTTATTATAACATAAATTAAGTTTCATGAAAAGACAAGACATTAAATCATCGTTCTGTACAAGTCTGGATGTATCGTAAATCCTCTCAGGTCGTAACTAGACAACATGTAAAGATATGTTAAGTCCATTCATCGAACATACTCGATGAATCATCAGAATCACTTGATGAATCGTCGAGTGAATTAAGTCCGCTACACGAGTCATCTAGAAGAATACACGAGTCCACTCGACGAACCTCACTGCAAATTTCATAAGTCCACTCGGGTTCACTCCACGAATCATTTCAACATATTTCAAAAGTTCACTTGAATTCATTCGACAAATTTGTCGAGTCCTCTCGATGAATTCTCGAGTCCTTTCGAGGAATCATCTCGATGGATTTCACAAGTCCACTCGAGTTCACTCGACGAATTCTTGAGTCCTTTCGACGAATCATCTTGACAGATTTCACAAGTCCAGTCGAGTTCACTCGACCAATTCTTCGAGTCTTCTTAAGTTTACTCAATGAATTTACAAGTCTTCTCGATTATTCCTCGAGTCTTCACGACGAATTCACTCCAGGGCTGATCTAACTACCGACTAAAGTTACAATAGTGACACTGCAACACATACTAGGGTTCTAGCTCAAAATAGGACGTTATAAATCCTATAAACAAACAAAAGATTTTGTCCCCGAAACTGAGCAAAGTCTACGAGAAAACAAGTATGAAGAATATAATGTATGTGTTTAAATTTACCTTGGAGAAATAACTCAGGGTAGAGTTGTCATATAAGGTCCTTTGGCTCCCAAGTGTACTCCTCTTTTCCATGTTTAGACCATAAGACCTTCACTAGTGGAACATTTTCCTCCTCAGCCTTCGTACATCAAAATCTATTATTTGTACTGGTTCTAGATGAACAGATCTATCGGATGCCACAGGGCTAAATGTAGCGGTGACAAACTGATCAGGTTGAAGTAGTGCTTTCCTATAGGAATACACATGAAAGACATCATGTAAATTCTACAATTCCTATGGTAGCTCCGGCCTATAAGCCAAGGGGCCAATCTTCTCCAAAACGGTATAGGGCCCCATATATCGCGGGCTATGCGAATTCGATTTTTCTTCGCTGGGAGAGCCTAAAGCTAGTATGCACAATTAACAAAGATCCTGTAGAGGTGATCAACCAACCAAATGCTGAAGCAATTCCAAGAGGAAACCACCAGCTTAGAGACTCGCCTTCAGGCAGCGAGGGCCCAAGTGGAGATGTTATCTTCTGACAGCCGCATGTCGGAGCTGAAGTCCACTGGACTCGAGGAGTACTTGGAGTTGTTGTCTTACATGCGAGACCATTGCCTAATTGCAGAGGAGGTGCACGACGAGATCTGGTCTAAGGAGGTGGAGCCTCAAGTGGAAGATGTCCGTGAGTTAGCCCTCAGACATGGAGTGACGAAGGCCTTCTGATTTGTCGGTCGGCACCTAGGATACAGAACCTCTGGCTTTATCTTTGATGAAATTTCTGAGGATGAGCGATATGATGTCGATGCTGGTGATGAGTAGTGGCATCATGTTTCTCTATTTGTAAGTTTTTATACTCTTCCTCCACATATTCGTGTCGTGTGTTATTTTTACTTAGAAGTTGTAGTGGGCGATCTTATGTGCGGATCTATATGGCATCGTTATTTTTTATGTCACTTCGATGTATTATTTTTCCTTTTTCTCCTTTGAGTACTTTTTTTGCGAGTTTGGCTTGCACGAGAGTGTGGGCAAAGTATTTTATATGAACTAGATTTGCAACTTCATTTGCACAGTTCCATCCTACGACTTAGTTTGCACAGTTCTAGCCCGCGGCTTTGTCGTGAGGGTGGCAGGCCCCCATGGGTATTTTACACTAGTCTGGCTCGCGACTTAGTTTGCTCGGGTTATAATCGTGGCTTTATCGTGAGGGGGGCAGGCCCCCAAGGGGAGTTTGCACGAGTCGGGCTCGTAGCTTTGTTTGCGCAGGTTGTAATCGCAGCTTTGTCGTGTGAGGGAAGGCCCCCATGGGGAGTTTGCACGAGTCAGGCTCGCGGATGTGTTTGCGAGGGTTGAAATCGCGGCTTAGCCATGAGGGGGGCAGGCCCCCATGGGGAGTTTGCACGTATCGGGCTCGCGACTTAAATTATGCGGGTTATAATCGCGGCTTAGCCGTGAGGGGGGTGGGCCCCCATAGGGAGTTTGCACGAGCCGGGCTCGCAGCTTAGTTTGCGCGGGTTGTAATCGCGGCTTAGCCATGAAGGGGGTAGGCCCTGGCGAGCAATGAGTGTGTCGTCTTCCCTGTTTGAACAGACAAGATTTGCAGCAATACAATGCGATATTTGGATAAAAATAATTTGCGTGAGGTTAGGCTCGTGGCTTACACACATCATAGAGTCTTTAAAAAATGCATTACACATTTCGAAAGACAAAAAGAAAGAAATCATTAATAAAATCGGCGCAGGTTTTGAGCGTTCCAGTGTGGGGAAGAGTCTTTCCTTTGGCGTTCCACACCTTGTACATTCCTGGTTTTACCATTGTTGTGACGATGAAGGGACCTTCCCATATAATAGATAGTTTGTCTCATTGCATCCCTTTGCCTGTGGCATATACAGTGCGGAGGATCAAGTCCCCGACGTTGATCGGTCAGGGTCTCATCTTGCGATTTTAATACTGAGCAGTCCGTTGTTGGTAGGCCGCAGTGCGGAGGGCTACCTCCTTGCAGACTTTAGGGACCAAATCTAAGTTGTCTCTGAGAGCTTCACCATTCTTTTCGAGGTCAAAGTTGGAAACCTGGGGGATTGGAACGCAGATGTCGACCAGTGTTCTTGAAAGTCAGGCCTATGGGTAAATAGTCACCTAGGGGGGGTGAATATGTGACCTTTTAAAATTCCTTTGCAATTCTTTGTCCCTAATTATAAAGCAATAATACCATCACAGCTTTTAGCACACATGGAAAAAGCAAAGAATAATTCACAGCACACAGCACACACAAAATTTATAGTGGTTCCCCTATCTAGGGTACATCCACTTTCCCCCTTATTTCTCACTAGCAATGTGCTAGATAAGGTTATAGATCATCCTTTTCAACTCGGATCCAAAGATCCTATAGGCTCAGTTTCTATCAAGAAACCTACACTCAGACAAACTAGTCCTACCTCAGATATTCACTCAATCTCCTACATTATGCCCTCTCAAGAACCCTACCTCAGCCTTTATAGAATAGACCTATAACTCAGTGAATTACCAAAACCACCTACCTCAGGTCCCTCCAAAACCCTACCTCAGCCATTATAATTTAGGCTTACAATATCAGATAAAAGATTCTCCTACCCACTCAAATCTCTAGGAGATCTTACAATATAAAGTGATAAAATAAAACACAGATAATAGAAAACTTGTAATATGATATATCTGTTTACATAGATTCTTCAAATCAGCTGCAATTGGATTTCTTCTTGATAGATCTACAGACAGAAAAGTTCTTTCTCTGAATCAGCAATCTTTTTGATGGTATCGACGTGAATACCTTGAAGATATTATTATCAGATACAACTAGGTCTTCAGATCATTCTAGTAAAAGGTATCTAAAGATCTTCTTGAAGACCTTCGTCTTCTTCCTCTTTCTTAGAAATGTCGCCTGGTTAGGACTTGGAAGAAATTAGAATGAGAATTTCTTATTGCTTGATTTGATCTGTCAGATCTTCTTTTTGATTCGATTCTCTCGTATATCATTTTGTGAAGGCATCACCTTCTATTTATAAACTTTGACGATGGCTGGATTCTATTAGATGACGTCAGCAACATAAATTAAATCCTTCCTTGACCTGTTTCTGTTGAAGTATGAGTTTTCTGCAACTAACCTGATAGTTCTGACATGTCTTGACATATTTGGTGTTGACTCAGCATATTCTGAAACATAAGCTCGAGATGTTCCAGATGTTTCAACACATGTGTTAAGATATCTTAGTAATCTCGACACATTCTAGCTTGGAATAATTTTCATTAGAAGCTGAAAGTGTCGAGACAGTTGACTTGTCTAAACACACCCATTATCTGTGTCGACATCTCTTAATACTACCTTGTGTCGAGATAGTTAGATTATCTCGACAACACTGTCTAATGTGTCGACATCTTATGATTCTGCCTTGTGTCGAGACAGTGAGATTGTCTTGATACAACTTGTCTGCTGTGTTGACATCTTCTGATTTCGCCTGTGTCGAGACAGTGAGATTGTCTCGACACAATCTGTTTGCTGTGTCGACATCTTCTGATTCTTCCTTGTGTCAAGACAGTGAGATTGTCTCGACACAATTGGTCTGCTGTGTCGACAACTATACTTAACATGCATTGTGTCGACACAATTGAACTGTGTCGACACATTTGTGCTTAGATAAATTTTTTCACTTTAAATCTAGTACATGTAAACTTAACATGCATGAAATACATCTTTGTGTATACCATTGAA